>CP032253.1:52896185-53584779 GCA_005610355.1 Gossypioides kirkii | reverse complement strand
AATAGCACAAAGGAAATATTTCTTTCGCAAGTCTACGAGAAGTATGCATTGATGAATGTTGGAACTTGAAAATTCTGTTTCCATTTGCAATTGCCAAAGATCTTCAGCAACTTGAAAGACTTGCTATTTATAGGTGTGGTTGGAGGAGATTGTTTCAAAGAATGTTGAAGGATCAGACGATTGGGAAATTTGGTTTGCATTTAATCAGTTGTCCTCCCTTAAACATTGGGATCTACCATACCTAACATGCTACTACTCAGGGATGCATTGAACAACATGGCCTGCACTAAAGCAATTGAGGATATTAGAGTGTGGGAGGATTAAGATATTTGGGCATGAAGAATCCCAAATCCAGCATTCACTTTTCCTCGTTGAAAAGGTATGAACTGCCTTACTTTTTTTTAGACAAATTTATAAATTGTATTTAAATCATTTAGTACCTATCAACTATACATCCAAGTATTCATTTGAAAGTGTGAAATAACTAAAATAAGCACTAAATTCATATTTTTTCCTATCTAATCGATAATCTCTAACGGTTCTAAATTTTATTATAGTAACGAATTCTTTGAAACTCTTTACCTATCAATAAATTCTATTGCATTTTTTTATATAAAAAAAAACCTAACATGCATATCCTTCATATAGAAATTAAAACTACAAATGCACATCACTTGTTTCTTTTTAGATTATCCCCCAATTGGAGAAGGTTTCATTTAGCCATGGTGATATTGCGATGATAAGTGATGGCCAGTTTGAGGCTGACTTATTTTGCAATATAAAATTTCTTCTAATTTCTTACTACTTCAATGAATCAATCGTTTTCCTCATTTCTTTCCTCAGAAGGTTTTACAATCTTGAAACCCTTCATCTGTGTCGTTGCAATTTCAAAGAGCTAACTTCTTTCGAAAGTGGTGCATGTGAAGATAAAGACATGGTCATCATGATCCCGAAAATCAAGAAGTTGAGATTGGATGTGGTTACCAACATAAGACATCTATGGCTGCAGGACTCCCTGCTTGAACATATTTGTGCAAGTCTCGAATGTCTCGAAGTTTGGAAGTGTGGCAATTTGATTAATTTAGGATTCGATTTTTCATCTTTTGAAAATCTTACAACTTTAGATGTATGGAAATGCAATGAGATGTCTGAGTTGATAACATCTTCCAAAGCCCAAAGTCTAGTGTGCCTTGTGACACTGAGGATAAGAGAATGTGAAATGATGAGAGAAGTAGTTTCAAGCGATGGGAATGAAACGTCATACGAGATTGTTTTCAGAGAGCTGAAATGTCTGGAGCTTCATTGTTTACAAAGCCTCACAAGCTTTTGTTCAGGGAATTATACCTTAAGGTTTCCATCGATGGAACAAATTACTTTGAGCCAATGTCCTAGAATGAAATACTTCTATCAAGGAGTGCTAAGCACACCAAAACTTCATAAAGTGCGATTAACAGCAAAACATTTTGAGGGACGTTGGACTGGTGACCTTAATGCCAAGGTGGAGCAATTATACAAAGAACAGGTAATGATTGAAAAATTCATCGAAAAGTATGTACCTTTTAATTATGTTTTGCATAATTTATTTTCATGATAACCTTTAAGGCTCATGTTAAATATGTTGGAACTTGTATGTTGCTATTTAGGCTGGATATCATGGTTTAAAGCGTTTGAAGTTGTTAGAGTTTCCGGAGCTGATAGACATATGGAGTAGAAACCTTCAAGAAATGTTGGATTTTACAACTCTTGAATTTCTAGAGGTTTGTGATTCCAACCATTTGAGTTACATTTTTAACCTCTCAATGGCCTTCAGCCTGGGGCAACTTCGAAAAATGAAAATCAAGAGATGCGGTAACTTGAAACAAGTCATCAAAGAAGAGGGTTCAATTACAGTGGTTGAGGAAGCAATAACAGATAGTAGCAACATCATTAGCACATTCTCTCGTCTACAGTCCATTACAGTGGAGTCTTGTCTAGATATGACAAGCTTTTACATGGGAAGTAAAGGTCTTGAATGTCCATCCTTGATTAAAATTGAAGTAGTCGATTGTTCAAACATGACTACTTTTGTTTCCACATTTTCAAGAGATGAAAATAAAAAAGCAATAATTGGAGACGAAGTTGATAACGTTACTGCAATTTTCTTCGACAAGGTTAGTTTTTCTTTTAATGAAAATTCATTTATACATTTAAGCCATATGACTAGTCATGATGAGCTATATCTCTATTCCTCCCTAATGTCATCTACAGTCAGTAGCAACTTGAAGAGTGAAACAAAAATAAAGCTAGCACTTAAAGAAAGAATATTTATTTAATATAAATATTTTTAGTAATTAACTAAAGAATATCATTCTTTATTAAACATTGTCCTAAAATCATTTAAAAACAATGTTGAGTAGTAAAATTCAATAAAGAAATAAAAAAAATTGTGAAAGAATCAATTAAATAAATAAAATTCAAATGATTCGAGATTAAATAATATTTTTTTGCTCATTCATGTTGAAATTCATTGATAAATTAATCTGGAAGAAAAAATTTGTTTTCCAAATGTAAGTCAACACATTTCCATTTCTTTTTCTTCTCTAAACCAACAGATCCGAACAACAAGGCAGCTAACATGTTGAAGGATCAAAACTCTATTTTCATTTTCAATTGCCAAAAATCTTCAGCAACTTGAAACTCTTGCTATTCAAAATTGTGGGTTGGAGGAGATTGTTTCAAAGAATGTTGATCAGACGAACAGGAAATTTGTTTTGCATTCAATCGGTTGTCCTTCCTTAACCTTTGGTTTCTACCATACTTAACATGTTTCTACCCGGGAATGCATACAGCAACATGGCATGCATTAAAGCAATTGATAATAGTTAAGTGTGGAAAGATTAAGATATTTGGACATGAAGAATCCCAAATCCAACCTTCACTTTTTCTCGTTGATAAGGTACGAACTGCCGCAACTTTCTTTTTTCTAGCAAAGTTTAAAAATTCATCATTAACTTTTGATTTCATCTAGCTTCATAAATTATTACTTTATAATTTAATCAACAAGCATTTTATTTGGACACCCCAACTACATACAATGCTCGAAACACAAATATTGGTCTTTAAAACTGAAAGGGTTATTTTACCATTGATCCTTGTATGTTTCACTTTTTATTATAAAGTCCTAATCTTATAAGATTAGGAATACGGCATTTGAATCTATTTTTCTGGTACACAAGTAATTGCTAAAACCAGAGGATCAAGCTGCCATTTTCTTTCTCTTTTGATTTCCAAAGATTCAAACCCAACACTTGAAAAGTTTGAAGTAATTTATACACTTATGATAATACAAAGAAGGGTAAATTACACTAGTAGTTACCCAACTATTAGTAAATTTTTTTTGGTCACCCAACTATATTGAATTTTTCAGTGCTTTTATTTTTATGTTAGTCCGTTGGTGATAAAAAAGACAAAAGTAAATAGTTAGGTGACTATTTTGTAACTTTTCATAGTTGAGTGATTAAAAAAAATTACTAATACTCAAGTGACTACTAATGTAATTTACCTTGATAAAATTAAATATCGACAATGAAAAAATATCGCAAAGAAAACGTAAAGAAAGAACACACAGATTTTACGTGGAAATCCTTTCAGAAAAAAACCACGGGCAGAGGAGAAGAAAATTCACTAATGTCGAAAATTGAATAATTACAAGAGGACATGACTGCGCCTATTTATAGGTTGAAAAACCTTATTCCAATCAACAACTAATAGAAGTAACGTAGTAAGGTTGAAACACCTTATTTTAATTAAAATAAAATAGATGACTTATTCTATTTAAAATAAATAAAAGAAGTCTAGTTTATTTGGACTTTATTTTTATTTTATTTTACCACTGTATTTTTTTTAATAAGAATTCTAGTCACCCAATTCTAACAATCTCCACCTTGACAAGAATTCTCTACGAACAAGAATTCTCAACGAACAAGTTCTCCACCTCTTCCACAAAACCTCTTGAGGGGTATTCTTCAACAATGAACACCAACCAAGTCCAAGCAATACTCAAACTTGGTTATGGGAAGTGACTTAGTCATCATATCTACAGGATTTTCATGAGTACTAACTTTGCTCACAACAACATCTCCACGAGCAATAATATCACGCACAAAATGATACCGAACATGAATGTGCTTTATTCTCTCATGAAACATTTGATCTTTCATAAGGAAAATGACACTTTGACTGTCACAAAATATTGTACAAATCTGAATATCTTTATTGAATTCACCAAAGAGTCCTTTTAACCAAATAGCTTTTTTACAAGCTTCGGTAATCGCCATGTACTCAGCTTCAGTGGTAGACAAAGCAACTGTAGTTTGCAAAGTAGATGACTCTTGATTTGCATCAATCTCTTCAGCCACGTTTAAAGCATAAGCTACTAGATCAACCTCAGCGTACTTTGGAGGTTTAATTTCTCTTCTAAGTCTATTTTTGGCAATAAAATATTGTGGTGATGAAGTGACTCTATTCTGAACTTCTGTACTAACTTGAGAAGTTGACTCTATTGTAGATACTGAATCAATCTAAAACTCCACCTGCTTTTGTTGTTCTTTACTGGAAGAGTCTTTAAGAGATAAGTTAGGTAACATACCAGTTTCATCAAAAACAACATCTCTGCTAATCACAACTTTTCTATTTTCAAGACACCATAACTTATACCCTTTTACACCAACTTTAAAACCAAGAAAAACACATTTAATGGATCTTAGTTCCAATTTTTCATTATCAACATGAGCATAAGCAGGACACCCAAAAATCTTTATATCAGAATAATCAGCAGGCTTACCAGACCATATCTCTTGTGGAGTCTTTTTTCTCAATGGCAATGGATGGAGATCGGTTGATCAAAAAACATGCAGTAGAGGCTGCTTCAACCCAAAACGACTTCAGTAAATTAGCATTTGACAACATACATCGAACCTTCTCCATGATTGTTTTGTTCATTCGTTCTGCAACGCCGTTTTGTTGTGGAGTATGACGAACTGTCAAATATCTCATGATCCCTTCTGATTTGCACAATTCATTAAACTCATCAGAACAAAACTCCAAGCCATTATTTGTGCAGAGATGTTTTATATGTTTTCCTGTCTGTTTTTCAACCATAGTTTTCCACGACTTGAATGCGGAAAACACATCGCTTTTTTTTTTTCAGAAAGAATGCCCAAACTTTTCTGGAAAAATCATCAATAAGAGTTAGCATATAATTAGCTCCACCTCTCTAAGGCACTTTAGATGGTCCCCAGAGATCAGAATGAATATAATCTAATATTCCCTTCGTGTTGTGGATTCCTCTGATGAATCGAATCTTTCTTTTGCTTCCCAAAAACGCAATGCTCACAGAACTTCAGTTTGCTAATGCCTTGCCCATCAAGAAGTCCTCTTTTACTCAATTCTGCCATGCCATTTTCACTCATATGCCATAGACGCATATGCCAAAGTCTAGTAATATCATCATCTGACAAGGAAGAGGAAGCGACTGCAGCATCACCAGTAATAGTTGAACCCTGTAAAACATATAATTTGGAAGTCTTTCTCTGCCCTTTCATCATAACAAGAGAACCCTAACTAATCTTTAGAACCCTACTTTCAGCTGTGCACCTGTGTCCCTTTGAATCAAGAGTACTTAACGAAATCAAATTCCTTTTCAATTCTGGTACATGTCGCACGCCACTAAGAGTTCTAACGACCCCATCAAACATCTTTATTTTGATTGTGCCAACACCTGCGATTTTACATGAAGCATTATTTCCCATCAAAACAACACCTTCAGACATAGCTTCATATGTTGTAAACCAATCTCGATTGAGACTCATATGGAAAGTGCAACCAGAATCGAGGATCCACTCCTCGCTCACTTTAAAATTGTCGAAAGAAGCAAGTAGGAGTTTGCCATCACTGTAGTCTTCTACTACATCAGCTTCAACGGATTGTTTTGGTTGTTTTCCCTTTTGATTTTCTACCTCCCTTTTGATCTTATTTTGTAACTTGTAGCACTCTTTCTTAATGTGCCCTTTCTTCTTGCAGAAGTTACACGTTTTACCTCTGTTTGAAGATCTCGATCTACCTTTAGATTTACTGCGGGGATTTTGTTCCTGTGTCCTCCCATGATTATCATCACTATTTTGATCTTGTCTTCCACGAACAATGAGACCCTCTCCGTGAGGTCAGATCCAGCCACTAGATGCTTCATCTTGTCATATGAGGCTAAGGAAGCATAGACTTCATCAACTGTGAGAGATTCACAGCTATACAAAATTGTATCTCTGAAGGTTGAATACGACGGTGACAACGAATAAAGGAGAATTAACCCTAAATCCTCTTTATCATATTGAACCTCCATGGTCTCCAAATCCGAGACAATTTCTTTAAATACATTTAAATGTTCGTGCACAGACGCACCTTATTCCAAACGATGAGAATACAGACGCTTCTTCATATGCAATTTACTGGTTAGGGTTTTCGACATACATAACTGCTGTAATTTTGCCCATAATGCAGCAGTAGTCTTCTCCTTTAAAACAACTTGTAGAATTTCATTCGATAGATGCAGCTGTAATTGCGTCAAAGTCTTCCGATCTTTACGCTTCTTCTCTTCATCTGTAAAATTTGAAAGCATCTTATCTAACTCTAACAGGGCATCCTCCAAATCCATCTGTGCAAGAATTGCTTACATCTTTACCTGCCACAACGCGAATCTGGTGTTGCGATCCAACAGCGGAATATCATACTTCAATGTCGTCATTATCGTGATCGAGACTAGTAACCCGAAAAGCTCTAATACCAATTTGATAAAGTTAAATGTCAACATTGAAGAAATATAGCAAAGAAAACGTAAAGAAAGAACACACAGATTTTACGTGGAAACCCTTTCAGGAAAAAATCACGGACAGAAGAGGAGAAGAATCACTAATGTCGAAAATTTAATGATTACAAGAGGAGATGACTACGTCTATTTATAGGTTGAAAAACCTTATTCTAATCAACAACTAATAGAAGTAAAGTAGTAAGGTTGAAACACCTTATTCTAATTAAAATAAAATAGATGACTTATTCTAATTAAAATAAAATAAAAGAAGTCTAATTTATTTGGATTTTACTTTTATTTTTTTTATTAGTGTAAGAATTTTAGTCACCCAATTCTAACATACCCTATAAAAAATTTTACTAAAAACTCAATTTTATAACCAAGACAAATAGAAGTATCCAAAAATGACTCATTATATAAAATTTAAAATTTGCAGTCAGTTCTTATAGATTGGCAAAGTTTAAGATTTATTGTGTGTACTCTATACTTATAAATAAGGTAAGACTTAAATTCCTCTACAGTTCAAAAACCAGTCCAATATATCATCGTTTTTGGTTGTTGATTTCTCAGATAACCCCTCAACTGGAACACATTTCTCTTACTGCTGATGACATCGCAATGATCACCGGTGGCCAGTTTGCGATTGACTTGTTTTCCCATATTAAAGTTCTTCAAATCACTGAATACCTCAATGATTCAGCAGTTTTTCCGTTCCATTTCTTGCAAAGATTTTCCAATTTAGAGAAGCTTAGGATGGTTGATTGCAATTTTAAAGAGTTGTCTCCCTACGAAGGTGATGTTGGTGAAGAGAGAGAGGTGCCAATGTTTCTCCCAAAGGATTAACGAGTTAACATTGCAGGCCGTTGATAAGATGACACATCTATGTAAGCAAGGCTCTCCCCTTTATCACATTTGTGCAAATCTTGAAACTCTTAAAGTTTACGAGTGTGGCAGCTTAATTAGTTTATCATGTGCTTTATCTTTCCAAAATCTTACAACTTTGGATGTTTGGTACTGCAAAGAGATGGTAGAGCTGATTACATCTTCGAAAGCCCAATGTTTGGAACGCCTTGTTACATTGGAGATAAGAGATTGTGAAATGATGAGAGAAGTAATTGCAAGTGATGGAGATGAAGCAACATATCATGAGATTATTTTCAAGGAGTTGAAATGTTAACCTCAAAAGCTTTTGTTCAGGGAACTACGCTTTGAAGTTCCCATCATTGGATGAAGTAAGTGTGAATGCCTGTCCCAGAATGGAGAATTTTTGCCAAGGAATGTTAAGCACGCCAAAACTGCATAAAGTGCATATAACAGAAACAGGTTTTGAGGAACGTTGGGCTGGTGACCTTAATGCCACCATTGAACAGTTAACCGCAGAAGGTACAGAGAAATATATATATATTTAATGTTCTCTTGCTAACTTTTTTTTTTAGTTGTAGCCTTAATATTTTGTGATATGTGACTTCTTGTAATTACATAACGTTGAACTGTCTGAAAACTCTATTTCCGTTTTCAAAAGCCAAAGATCTTCAGCATCTTGAGAGCTTAAATGTTGATAGCTCTGGAGTCCAGGAGATTGTTCCAAAGAATGTGGAAGAAGTAGAACACAAAATTTGGTTTAAATTTATTCAGTTTTCCTACCTTATGTATGCTTGGAATCTACCAAAACTCATATGTTTCTACCTAGAAATGCACAGCACAACGTGGCCTACGGAAGATCATTACGAAATCCTCACGGCCTCCATAACCCGTTATATTAATGCAGGTTGCTGCGGATCTCAGCTGTGGCAAAAATGTGATTGGGAGGATCTTTGGAATCTTAAAGCTACCGCCAAGATAAAAATATTTATTTGGGACGCATGCTGTAATGCCATAGCTTCTACAGAGAATTTAGCCAAGAGACATATCATAGAGAATTCGAGTTGTCCAAGGTGTGAAGAAGGAAAGCAAACCATCGAACACATCCTCTTTTTTTGCCCACCAGTTCAAGCAACTTGGAAAGCCTCGACGTTCAACTACACCCCTTCCCCTAATGATTTCCAATCCTTAGAAATCAAGCAACTTCTTCAGAACTCGGGAGCACATACGGAAATGAGTTTGATTGCTTGGACGTGTTGGGGTATTTGGAAGGCGCACAATGAGTGGATGGTCGAAGGCCGTGATGAGGACCCGGTGAACATATGGAACAATGCGCTCAAAGGATATCACAACTTCATGGAAAATATGCTCCCTCCAACAGCACCAGCCAGTAAACTTATCTGATAATGCCTCATCGACTACCTCTGTTCTTCACTGGAAAGGTATATAACCCTTCTTCACCCTTTATTAAACCTTTCTATTCCATTGCAATTCAAAAACTAGTTAACATATTAATGTTTTAGCTTATTGACTTCTCAGATCATCCCTCAACTGGAAAATGTTACCTAGCATTTCCTCCAAAGATTTTCCAATTTGGAAAAGCTTAAGATAATTGCTTGCAATTTCAAAGGGTTGTCTCCAAGGTGATGCTGGTGAGGAGAGAGACGTGGTAATGATGCTCCAAAGATGGTGATATTACTAGCCATCATGTTCCATAAATAACTGTAACTTAAAATGGAATATTATTTCAAGTTTACACATCTTTGGGAAATCGAAGGTTGTAGTGGCATAGGCAGCTAAATAAGAATATGTTCTATCACAATGCTGGTTCAAGATATTAATATGATGATGAATAAAGAATGTGCATGTCCAGTTGTCTTGTTTATGTATCTTCTTCCACATCCTTTTTCATTATTTTAAAGTAAAGTTTCATGATTTAATTAAGTGTTAAATCGGTGGTATTTTTGAGAGATTGATGAAGCAGCGGAACAAGGAGTTGAGGCAGTGAGGACTGGTGCTGAATGGATTCAACCAAAAAATCACAAGATTCAAATAGGACAGAAGTACAAGCATCACAAAGTTTGAGCATTACATGCCATGGAGGATGGTGTTAGTATGTAATGCATGTATAAACCATTTTTAATCAACCCTTCCTTATCTTTTCCTTTCCTTTTCCCTCTATTTGATAAAATTTTACCCTTTTAGGAGCATCTCTTCTTTATATTCTTACATCTGCATTAGTTCATGTGTTTGGTGAGTAAGGCAGGTCTTGAATTCTATGGGTGAACAACCCTTGATCATGAAGTTTGATAAAATTTTTCAACGATTATGATTTTGCTTGTTCATATATCGAGACACTATATAAAATCACGAGTTTGCCGCTCTCAATACTTACAAGGACACTATTTTTATGTTGTTAGTACAATACCAAAGATAAAATTTGTTAAACTATTGCTAAGAAAAAATAATTCAACTTTAGTTTGATTGATTATGATGTATAAAATGAAAAAAAATTGATTAAAAAATATGAAATAAAAAAATACGAATACAATTTTAAGTTATTTAAACCTTTAATTTTATAAGAAAAAATTATATTCAAGATAGTTAGATGTATTTTTCATTAATTATTTACTATTTATCATTTATTTAATATTAAAATTATTTTAATTATATTAATTAATTTAACCTATTAATCTAATTTAGATCAATAACTATTGTAAGTTCTCTTTAAACAAAAAAAAATCAATAAATTAATAAATAACAATAATAATTAAGCAAAAGTGAAAAAAAAAAGGCAAAAAGTCTTTCATTCTCTCCCTTTTTGTCTTTCAATTAGACCGTTGCAGAGTCTGAAATCACTTTTTAATTTCAAACTTAAAAACACAATGTATTCCATTAAACAGAGTGAACCTTCAAGTTTCATTTAAAAATGGCAGAGACAAGTGAATCTCTGCGGCAAACCCATGAACCAAACCCTACTTCTTTGGAGTCTCTGTTCCATGTTCTCGGCCCTATTTCTCTGATTCTTTCGCATAATTCAAGCCCCGGTAACCCAATTCCTTTAAGGCTTACAACAGAGAGTTCTATAATGGAAAGGGGTCCTAGATATGAAGCTTATGCAGAGCTAAGAGAAACAAAGCTTAGAATGAAGAGTGGGACGATGCAACAAGAAAAGGAAGAAATCGAGCTTAAACAAACACCAACGAAGAAACAAGTGAAGTCTAGTTCAAGTGTAGGGGTTTCGAGGAAAGGGTCCTTTGTTTTGGCTCAATCGGTGCCTGATTTTTCTGCCACTTTAAGGAAAGAAAATCGAAATCCACCGGCTAGGAGTGGGATGGAGTTGACACCACCACCAACATCGGGGAAGAACTGGACAAGAGAGAATGGGGTGTGGCCGTCGAATTCGAGGGGGAGTAAATCTGCAAATGCAGGGGAGAAGAAAGGAAGGATGATGATGTTAAAAAAGAGCGTTGCAAGTGTTGAAGATTTGAAAGGGATTTCATTAGCAGTGGCCAATGCAATTAATGGAGAAAACAGGGGAGGGAAGACTAGTGCCCGAGGTGTTGCTGGGAAGGGTAATACTATTTTGGGGTATATATAGTTTTAGTAAATAATATTAAAGGTTTGAACTTGACTTTGGTTTTCTGAGCTTCTTGATTGGATTTTGTTTGATGTTTTTACAAGAATTGGTACCGCATGTTAGAGAGATTTGAAGCTTGTATTGTTTGTAATGGGAGATTGTTGATCTTCCTTTGAATTATTGAGTTGTATTGTTCAATAAAATCAAGATTAATAAATCTGGATATGGACTTGGACAAAACCCAAGGGAGTATGCTCTTATATGTGCCATCTAACTTTGCTGGTACCATCGATCGTTAATGTACCCTGAGCCCTAGGTAAGCCAACAAATAAAGTTCAGGAGACTTGAGTCTTCAAAATCGTTCTCAACTGAAAATGAAAATGATGGTCTGTCACCAGAAGAAGCTAAGGGATCAAATATTACAGGCAATTGGGATACTGAACTGAAAAGCAAAACGAGTAAGAAAAGGAGTTTACCAAATATCAAAGGGGTGGCTTGCTTCAAAGCTCGGAAGGAACGTAAGTATCTAGAGCTGCTCAAAGCCTGCGCCCACCTCACACTTGAATTGGAGCAGCTCTAGCGGGGAGCAATCAAAAGGATGCTGCGAGACCCCACTCAAACATCCATATATTAAGACCCTTTGGAGCGGGAGGCGCAATGGGCATGGGCAAAGTATGAGTGGAAGAGCAAGTTGGTTGTGCCAAAGGTTGAAGAAAGAGAAGAAGATTCTTGTTGTTTCAGATGACATTTGGGCAAGAGTTAGACTTGATGGAATTGGGGATTCCTTTGGGAGACGAGAATCAGGGATGCACCATACTGCTGACATCCAGAGATCTTAAAGGTTTTGTTGAAGGACATAGATGCTAAAAAGAGTTTTTCAATCGGAGTCAAAGTTTTAGAGAAGAAAGTTGAAAATTTATATATAGATGAAGATCAAGTAATATTGACATCTATTAGGACAAATCCATAGTAAGAAAGGCAGGCGATCGTAGATTTTAAACCACGACCGTCACTAGAACTCAAAAGTTTTGAGATATTTGGAGAAATTTCGAGTTGTGTCACTATAACTCAAAAGTTGTGAGATATTTGGCAGAATTGTATTCTCTGGTTTGCAGTCACAAGATTGAAGATACCATTTGTAGTTTTTTTTTTTTTTATATACTAGTGTGATTAAATGATAGTATCTGTTGATACTTTTTTTAACCCTTTGATAACGTATACACATTGCAAACACAGGTGTTTGAACCCGGATCTCTTAAGAATAACATCATCTTCTTTTACAGTGGAACCACTTGTTGGATTCATTTGTGATGTTTTTCAAATAAAAACATCCCCACTTATTTGCGTACGTTTTATGGCACCATTATTCATTCTATTAATGTGACAAAAGTAAGCTTACGAATGCCTTTATTCTTATTTGTTTAGTTGGTTTGGCTTTGTGTAAACATTAGATTTATTGAAGAATTGAAGTGCCTCCTCTGCTAGATTCTCTCCAAATGATTCTTGATTTGAATTGAGTCCGCTTTCAGATTTGGATTTTCAAAATCGAAAAAGAAGCTATGGAACGAGGCTAGAAGTTGGGTTCTACGTAATGAAGATGAGGTGATAAAAGAATTGGTTCAGATTAAATAAAAATTAGGCCCAAAATTAAAAAATTAGACTATATATCTTGCATGGACCTGATTTGATTTATGAACACCTTTATATATAACATTCTAAACAATTTAACTTGCGAGAAAATATGTACTGCAAAAACCAAATTTTTCATGCAGAAAAAAATCCTAAAATTCAATACACGAAAAAAAATAAAATCAAAACTAATAACTATTTAAATCCATAAATAAAATCTCAGATTAGCCCCTTTCTTCCACAACGTCTGGATTGGGATTCGTGGAATGGAAACACCCATCCCTGACAGATTAGCATGAAGATTAGCTTTGTATATAGCTCCAGTATGAGGCCTGTGTCTAATGACCAATGCTTTGTTTGCTTTTTTAGCCCAATTGCTAAATGATTCCAAAACCAAAACAAGCTCAAAGAATTATTCAAATTAGATAGACTTCCTTTTTCTCTAACATGCTTTATATTCTGTTGCTCAGTGTATGTTTATATTCAGCTCTACTTCATTTTTTTTTACTCTGTTTGAGAGATAGATTAAAATTGTTCTGATAAACTGCTTTGTATGTTTCATCAATTTTTCCAACACATATAATTGTGAATCTTTGATCTTAAAATGGTGGAAATGGTTGATCATCTTCAATTCCAAACTTTGATATTGTGGTGCTACAAATGTAAATGGCTTAATTTAGTGATGATAACTTTTCTAGAGTTACCACTAAATAAGGGCTTTTATATTGATCAAGAAATACTCTCTGTCCCAAATTAGCAGGCAATCAATTTGGACTATGATCCAATTAGAGGTAACTAAAGGGTCTCTAAAATTTTCCATTTCTTTTTGCATATAATTTTGGATACTTTATAGAAGGAGATGGTGTCTGTCAAATCCCAACTTTTATTTTTTCTTTAGCTGAACATCTGTTTTCATCTTTCACTTTTGCAAAAAATAGTGGATATTCTCTCTGATTAATATTAGTGTCAGCACCATGATATTGAAACTCCATATTGCTTGGAGCTTGTGATATAGATGGAGGGTTTTAAAATTTTAAATTAATAAAAATAAAATTATATTTTGACCCCTCTAAAAATGATAAAATTTTGATCTAGTCCTTTAAAAATTATATTTTTACTATTATAAAAATTATAATTTAATTTCGACCCCTTAAAATTTTTTTTTTGATTTCGCCCTTGGATAGGTATCCGCCAAAGTTTAAATTCCTCTCCTTTCTCTTCAAGGCTAATTGAATGGATGATAATCATTTTCTGAATTACCACGAAATTCTCTTGTCATTTATCGTTAACTAATACTAAATCATAAATCATTAAAAGTCATTACACTTAACTTTTTAATATAATATACCAATCTATTTGAAACTTTATAGAAGAAAGGGAAAAAGCATGGTTTGAGTGCAGAGAAAAATACAAGTGGTATTAATTTTAGGCTTAATATAATATTTGGTGATATTTTTTCTTAATTTGGTATCTAAAATTTTTTTGGTCTAATTTGGTACTTAAACTTGACATTTTTTTCTTAATTTGGTACCTAAATTTAACACTTTTTTTAAGTTGGTACTTAAACTTTTGAGGTCCAATTTGATACTTGAACTTGACTCTTTTTTCTAATTTGGTGATTAATTTTTTTTAATATTAGTTTGTTAAGTATAGCTCAATACCTATTTTTAACATAAATTTTCTCTAAAATTGACAATATTTTTGTAGCATAACAAAAAAAATTTCAACACTGTTATTAATTGGCATAATTTTTATAACATTTAATAAATTTAGGTACCAAATTGAATCTAAAACAAAGCTTAGGTACCAAATTAGGAAAAAATACCAAGTTTAAATACCAAATTGGGTCCAAAAAAAGTTTAGGTACTAAATTAGAAAAAAATGTCAAATTCAAATACCAAATTGAATCAAAAAAAGTTTAGATATCAAATTAAAAAAAAATATTAAATTCAAACACCAAATATTATATTAAGCCTTAATTTTATCTTACCACTACACTACAAACTACATTTTATTTCCCTTTTAAAGTTACACACTGAATTCATAGTCCTACATTGATGATTCCTTTTTTGTCCTTCAAAAAAGGAAATGATTTATCTAGCACTTTAATTTTATAGAGTTTTATTTTAGTTTTTATTTAAATTTTTATTTTTTTATAAAATTACTCAAAATAAATAAAAAATTTAATATTCATTAACTTTGATAATATGACATCGTGTATGCCATGTCAATAATTAATTAATTTTAAAAAAAATTAAAAATATAAAATTTATGAAAATTTTAAAATATTTAAAAATTATCAAAAATTAAAAAAGTGTAAACTTTATAAAATTTATTTAACAATAAAAATTATAATAATATGATATAATTTTTAAATTTTAAAAAAATTAATTAATTATTGACGTGATATGTAAATTATCATATTAACAAATGCTAAATTTTTTTCATCTATTTCAAGATGTTGTAACAAAATACGCTAATTTAAAGACTAAATAAATTATTGAAATGATTTTCTTTTATAAATTTAGGAAGCCAATTAAATGATTCTGCCTTTTAAAAAATTAATAATTAGATTTTATCTTTAATTTCTATATTATTTTTAAAGGGATATTTTTCAAGAAGCACAGTAGCAATTAAACCTTAAAAATCAATCGTCAATCAAGAAAACCGTAACAATACATCCACTAGTGTGATATTGACTATATTGATTAATTAAAAAATTAATAATTTGATTAATGAATATGTATTTCCCTTTTAAAACAACAATTATTCAAAATAAAGTAAGTCCAGCTCGTGTTTTAGCCCAATTATTTAATTGGAACAATTGCAATATTATCCCATTTCAAAAGTTAAAATTTTAATTTAACCTAAAGTATTCTTTGTTTTTTTTTTTTTTAGAGTATCCACTCTACTAATATTTCCAACCATTGAAAGGTATTTAAAATTTATAAAGAAAGACCATTCACTAAATCTTCTGTTTTTGTTCCCTAATATTTCCAACCATGACAAGGACCATATATAAAATAATGTGTTACGTAAGTGCTTTAAAAAAAAATACTACATAAAATAATGTAGCATATCAGTGCATGTGATGTCAACAGTCAATTAATTTTTATTAAAATTATAAAAAATATAGAATATTATTATAATTTTTATTATTAACTTTTACACTTTTAAATTTTTTAAAATTTAAAAATATTCATAATATGCATGTACAGTACATGGATACCATGTCAGTAAAAATTAGTTATTTTTTCCTTTCATTTTAGTATGATTTAAGAAAAAAACATAAATTAAAAAATTTTAAAAATAAAATAAAAAACTAAAATAACTTTCTTTATAAAATTAAAGGGCCTGTTTTTAAAACTACAAAAAAGAAAATAATAATGTAGGACTATGAATTTAGCGTGGTACTTTTACAGGGGAATATTTGTGGTGAGTGGTAAGATAAAATTAATACCACTTCCTCTTTTCTTTTTCTCTCCTTTCTTCTATAAAGTTTCGAATGGTGTTATTATTTTATTAAAAAGTTACTTTAATAATTGTAGTCGGAAATTAATTAAAATTAATATCACTTGCTCTTTTTTTTTTCTCTCCTTTCTTATTTCTCTTCCCATTACAGGACGGCTACCCGTCAACAAAGCAAGACCAAAGGATCCAAATTCCAAAGCCAAATAATAACTCTGTCGGTGAGAAATTTGTTACTTTGATAATTGCAGTCAATATATTTGTTAGGAAAATATCCCTTTAAAATTCATATAAAAATGAAATCATATTTAAAAGGTTTATTAATTTTTTTAAAAGCCATAATGATATATTTGGCTTCCTAATTTTATAAAAGAAATATTTAATTTTTTTTTTTATCTTTTTTGTCTAAACTAACGTATTTTGTTAAAACACCTTAAAATAAATAAAAATTTAATGCTTATGAAAAAAAGGAAGTCATGCTGGCCGGAAATGTCCCTTATTTGGGGAATTTGTTGACTACGATGATCTTCAAAACTTAGGGTTCCGTGGATCGGAATTTACTTGACAAAGAGGAGTTTTTGAAAGACTAGATTGAGCGCTTGGAAACACAACTTGGCTCCAAATCTTTCCAAAATGTGTTGTGTTTAATGATCATCACTTCATTTAGGTTGTTGAATGCGTCAAAGTAAGTTTTACATCATTATTTTTCTTTCCCATTTGATAAAAGTATACTAAAACATTTTACACTTTTTCTTCTTACAATAACACCACAACCCAAGCAAAGCTCACTCCCTATATTTTTCTCTCTTCCGCTTCAAGCACATTATCAGTACTCTTTCATGGCTTCTTCTTCTTCATCTTCTACTCTAATGAAGTATCATGTTTTCTTGAGCTTCAGAGGTGAAGACACGCGCCTTAGTTTCACCAGCCACTTACTTCAAGCTTTGAAAGACGAGGGACTTGATGTTTTCTTCGATGAAGAAAAACTGGAAAGGGGGGAGCAGCTTTCACAAGCACTTTCTCAAGCAATTGCAGTCTCAAATATCTCAATCATCGTTTTGTCTGCAGACTATGCCTCTTCGAAATCATGCCTGGCTGAACTCTCTGACATCATGGACCGCTATCGTACCAAACAACAAATTGTTCTTCCCATCTTTTACCATGTTAACCCCTCTGATGTGGAGAATCCTAATGGGAGTTTTAAGAAATTATTCGAAAAGCATGAATCAGAGCAACCAGCTGATATAGTACAACGATGGAAATCTGCTTTTGCTGAAGTTGGTAAATTAGGATGGTGGCATATAGATGGAAACAACTCGGATAGGTAACTATATTTGTCTCATCTTCTTATGTTTGACTTATCTTTGTTTTGGATTTCATATATATACTTCTTCTATTATTTGCTAGACCTGAAACCCAGTACATCAAGGATATTGTTGTGTATGTTGTGCAAAAGTTAATGAAGCATCAAGTTTTCTTAAGCTTAGGTGAAGACACACGCCTCAACTTCTCCAGTCACCTAGTCAAAGCTTTGGAAAAAGTAGGAATTAATGTCTTTCCGGATAACGAAACACTGGCAAAAGGAGAGAGACTTCCACAAGCATATTCTCGAGCAATTTCGGCCTCAAATCTCTCAATCCTCGTTTTATCTGAAGATTATGCTTCTTCAGAATCATGCTTAGCCGAACTTTCTAGCATCATGTGCGCCAAGCGTGAGACCACTGATAAACATATTGTTCTTCCCATCTTTTACCATGTTGATCCTTCCGATGTGCGACATATTGGTGGGACTTTTGAAGCATCATTTAAAAAGCATAAATCAGAGCAACCAGCTGAAAGAGTACAACAATGGAAATCTACTTTTGCAGACGTCGGTAAATTAAAAGGGTGGCATATAGAAGGAGGCAAATTTGACAAGTAACTATATTTTTCTCATCTTGTTATATTCAACTTATCTTTGTTTTAGATTTCATATTTGCTGATTTATATTTTTTTAATTATTTTCTAGACCTGAAGCAGAATATGTTAAAAATGTTGTTGAAGATGTTATAAAAAAGTTGTCAAATATTAAGTCTGGAAGTGCTTCTGAAGAATTGGTTGGAATGGATGATCAGAAAAAGACGAATTTGAAGCTGATTACGCAAAAAGACTTTGAGGACTTTGATTCTAGAAAGTTGGTGTTTAACAAGATCATGGAGGTGGTGAAAGATCCTAATGTCAACATTATAGGGGTGTACGGAATGCCTGGGGTCGGCAAGACCACGCTTGTGAAACAAGTTATTCGACAAGTTGAAGAAGATAAGTTATTCGACTCTGTGGTTATGGCTGATGTGACTCATACTCCTGACATCAAGAAAATTCAAGACCAAATTGCAGATATGTTAGGATTGACATTTAAGGAGTCGAGTATGACTGGAAGAGCAAGTCGGTTGTGGCAAAGGTTGAAGAAAGAGAAAAATATTCTTGTTGTTTTAGATGATATTTGGACAAGATTAGACCTGATGGAAGTGGGAATTCCTTTACGAGAAAAGGATCAGTTATGCACCATACTGCTGACATCCAGAGATCGTAATGTTCTGACGAAGGATATGGATGCTAAAAAGAGTTTTCCAATTGGAGTTTTAGAAGACAAAGAAACTTGGGATTTCTTGAAGAGAATTGCAGGGGACGGAGTTGAAAGTTCTGACTTGTTGCCTATAGCAACCAAGGTAGCTAAAAAATGTGGTGGCCTACCAATCGCCATAAGAACACTTGCGACTTCTTTGAGAAATGAACCTCCATATGTATGGGAGGATGCTTTGCGACAACTAAGCAAGCCATCGTCGAACAACTTCAAAGGAGTACCAGCAACTGTATATTCGACTATACAGTGGAGTTACGATCGTTTACAAAGCGAGGACCATAAACAGACTTTCTTACTTTGCAGTCTATTAGGTCATAATCTTCATCTTGAGGTTTTGCTTATGTATGCAATGGGGTTAGCGTTATTTCGTGGTGTCAGCACAGTTGAAGAAACACGAAATAGACTGTTGACAGTGGTGAGTCATCTCAAAGCGTCTTGTTTGTTACTTGACAGTTATAACAATCTACGCCTTGATATGCATGATCTTATTTGCGATGTAGCCATATCAATTGCTGCCAACAACGTGTTTGTTTTAAGACGCGAAGATGTTTTGAATGATTGGCCAGATGATGAAACGATGAAAGAGTGTGACAAAATATCTTTGTTGTTTCCTCTTATCAACAAGCTTCCTGATCAATTGAAATGCCCCAAACTTACTTTTTTCGAGATGCTTAGCAAGGATCCTTTGATGAAAATGCCAGCAAACTTTTTTATGGAAATGAAAAACCTCAAAGTCCTATCTTTGTTTGACATGAATTTACCGTCCTTGCCTTCATCAATTACCTTGCTACCAAACCTTCGAACATTATGCTTGTACGATTGTGCGTTAGGAGACATTGCCCTTATCGGAGAGCTCAAGAATCTGGAAATTCTTAACTTTGAAGGTTCTGATATTGAAATGCTACCGGAGGAAATAGGACAACTGACTAAGCTAAAGTGGTTAGATTTAACTGATTGTTCCAAACTCAAAAGAATCCCACCTGGTGTCTTGTGTAAATTGTCTAGATTAGAACAACTGTATGTGGATGACCGTTTTGTTGGATGGGGAGCAGAGGGACACTCCAGTCAGGAAAGCAATTGTAGTGTTGCTGAGTTAAATGCTTTGTCATGTTTAACTGCTTTAGAAATTCGTTTCCCTAATGCCAACATTATTCCCAAAGGCTTCTTCTTTGAAAAGTTGCGAAGATACATTATTTTCATTGGAGAAGCATCGGATTGGGATTGGGATTGGGGTTGGGATTGGGTTGCTGAATGCTCCAGAACCCTAAAGCTTAGCCTGCAGACAAGCATTAGGTTTCTTAATAATGGAGTCAAAATTTTATTGAAGAAAGCTGAAAATTTATATATAGATGAAGTGAAAGGCGTGGAGACTTTGCTACATGAATCAGAAGTTGGGGATTATTTTCAACAGTTGAAGAATCTGCATATCCAGAATGGTGCAATGATCCAATATATCTTTAAAGATAGAGATAATGTTGACCAAATTGAATTTCAGCTAGAGACTTTGACGCTCCAGGGCCTACCAAAGCTCATTAGCTTTTGGTCTGAAACTAAAGGTTCCACTTCCATATCTCCACAGGGAACAACCCTTTTTAACCAAAAGGTATGTCATATTTTTTTCCTACTTCCAAATGCATGCATTTTATTTACATTTCTTACTCTTTTTTTAATTTAATTTTTATCTCAACCACTCTTTTTCAACTAAAATTTTGAGCTCTGCTCTCTTTCTTTCACATCTGTAAGCTCTGATATTAAATAGATTTTTTAAAAATTAAATTTTAATTTAATGTATTTATTATACTATTTTCTCAATGTTGATGCTGAACAATTTTAATTGTCAGAAAAACTAAACAGATTTTGTAAATAATTCAAACTTAAATAAGATTAGGTTTGCTAATTAAATAAGTATATTTGTGCAGGCACTGTTTCCTAAGCTAGAGATGTTGGAACTATCCTCAATTGGCATCCAAAGAATATGGCTTCCCCAAGCGTTTTGTTCAACTCAAAATTTGACAAAGCTGATTATTAAGGGTTGCACCAATTTAAAGCATGTTTTATCCGATTCCATGGTTGGATATCTCCAACGGCTCAAATGCTTGGAAATAAGTGAATGTAAATGCACACAGGAGATTATATCAACCGAGAGTATAATCGAAGAAGCATTTAAAAATAGATATTTAATTTGCTTCCCTCGATTAAACACCCTCAAATTGAAGGGACTTCAAAAACTCATCGGATTTTGCCATGAAGATTATACCATTGAATTCCCAACCTTAAACGTTCTTGAGATAGAAAGCTGTCCAAAATTGAAGAGATTCATCCATAATTCTAACAGTAAAGAAATACCTACGGATGCAATCTTTTTCAACAATAAGGTACTATTCTCAATGCAGTGAATTTTTCTTTTTCCTTTTCTTCTGTTGTTATATTTAAATCTTTTAACCATTGCTTTTCCTAACTTGTAGGTTGCTTTTCCCAAATTGGAGAAAATCACAATCTCCCATTTGAGGAGCACAGAGAGGATATGGGACTGCCAACTTCATACCAATTCCTTTTCTATGCTAAAAGAGTTAACGGTTAAGGAATGTAATGTGTTGTTGAGCATCTTTCCACCTTTTCTTTTGGAGGTTTTCCAAAGTTTGGAGAAATTAACAGTGATCGATTGTGATTCAATAGAAGAAGTGTTCCAACTGCAAGTGCAAGGGTTAGATATTGAAAAAACATACGTGGTAGAGAGTCGATTAAGACAAGTGAATCTCGTTTGCCTACCGAAGTTGAAGCATGTTTGGACCAAGTATCGCAACGGAAATATTTCTTTTGAAAATCTGCGACATGTATTTATTTCTGATTGTTGGAGCTTGAGAACTCTGTTTCCATTTTCAATTGCCAAAGATCTTCAGCAACTTGAAAAACTTATTATTGTTAGTTGTGGGTTGGAGGAGATTGTTTCGAGGAATGTTGATGGATCAGACGAACAGGAGATTTGTTTTGCATTTAATCAGTTGTCCTACCTTCAACTTTGGAATCTACCAAACCTAACATGTTTCTACCCAGGAATGCATAGAACAACATGGCTTGCATTACAGCAATTGAGGACATATAGGTGTGGGAGGATTAAGATATTTGGTCATGAAGAATCCCAAATCCAACATCCACTTTTCCTCATTGAAAAGGTATGAACTGCCACACCTTTTTTTTAGCAATGTTTATAAATTGTATTTTAGTCATTTAGTAACTCTCAACTACACATTCAAATATTCATTTGAAAATGTAAAATAATTAAAATAATCACCGAATTCATATTTTTCTCTATCAACTGATAATCTTTTAACGGTTCTAAATTTTATTTTAGTACCGAATTCTTTGTACTCTATACCTATTAAATTCTATTGCATTTTTTAGAGATAATCTAACGTGCCTATTCTTAGTATAGAAATTAAAACTACAAATACACATCACTTCAAATAATTGATTCCATAGTTCATTTATCTGCTTATATTATGCCTTATGGCTATTCTTTTGTGTTAAGCCCTTCTGTTTAAATGAATTTCTAATTCAAATAGTCTACGGAACTCATTGTTCTTGCTTGTTGCTTCTTAGGTTATCCCGCAATTGGAGGGGGTTTCATTTAGTGTTGGTGATGTTGAGATGATAAGTGATGGCAATTATGAGGCCGATTTATTTTGCAATATAAAACATCTTCGAATTTATTGTGACTTTGGTGTATCAGTTTTCCCAATTTCTTTTCTTAGAAGGTTTTACAGTCTTGAATGCCTTGAGCTGGGTTCTTGCTATTTCAAAGAGCTAGTTTCTTTCGAAAGCGTTGCGTGTGAAGATAAAGACATGATCATCACGATCCCAAAGATCAAGAGGTTGACATTGAATGTGGTTAACAACATAAGACATCTACTGAAGCAAGACACCCCGCTTCACCAAATTTGTGCAAGTCTCGAATGTCTCGAAGTTTGGGAATGTGGAAATTTGATTAATTTAGGATTAGATCTTTCTTTTTTTGAAAATCTTACAACTTTAGATGTCTGGAAATGCAATGAGATGTCAGAGCTGATAACATCTTCCAAAGCCCGATGTTTGGTGTGCCTTGTTACAATGAGGATAAGAGAATGTGGAATGATGAGAGAAGTAGTTGCAGGCAACGCGGATGATACGTCACATGTGATTGTTTTCAAAGCGCTGAAGCGTTTGGAGCTTCATTGTTTACAAAGCCTCACGAGGTTTTGTTCAGGGAATTGCAGCTTAAGGTTTCCATCCTTGGAACAAGTTACTTTGAGCCAATGTCCTAGAATGAAGAACTTCTTTCAAGGAGCACTAAGCACGCCAATGCTGCATAAAGTGCAGTTAACAGAAACAGATTTTAAGGGACGTTGGGCTGGTGACCTTAATGCCACCGTGGAGCAGTTATACAAAGAGCAGGTACTGGTTAAAGGATTCATCGAAAAATATGTACATTTTAATTATGTTTTACATAATTTATTTTCATGATAACCTTGTAAGGCTTATGTTAAATATTCTGGTAATATAAATACTTTAAATGTTGCTTCTTAGGTTGGATATCGTGGTCTTAAACATTTGAAATTGTCAGAGTTTCCGGAGTTGATAGACATAAAGAGTAGAAACCTTCAAGAAATGTTGGATTTTACAAGTCTTGAATGGTTAGAGGTTTGTGATTCCAATAATTTGAGATTCATTTTTAACCTCCCAATGGCCTTTGGCCTGGGGCAACTTCGAAAAATGGAAATCAAGAGATGCGGTAATATGGAGCAAGTTATCAAAGGAGAGGGTTCAATTACAACGGGTGAGGAAGCAATAACAGATGGCAGCAAGATCATTAGCATATTCCCTCGTCTACAGTCCATTATAGTGGAGTCTTGTCCAGATATGACAAGCTTTTACCTTGGAAGTAAAGGTCTTGAATTTCCATCCTTGATTGAAATTAAGGTAGATGAATGTTCAAACATGACTACTTTTGTTTCTACATTTTCAAGGGACGAAGATAAAGAAGCAATAATTGGTGGCGGAGTCGATAACGTTGCTACATTTTTCTCCGACAAGGTTAGTTTTTCTTTAAATGAATCTTCATTTATACATTTAAGTCATATGACCAGTCATGACCCATGAGCAATGTCTTTAGTCCTCACTAATGTCATCTATGGTCCCAGGCAACTTGAAGAATGGAACAACAATAAAAGAAACACGTGGATAGAATATTCATTTATTTTCTTAACAGAGAAGTTTTGTGTCTTTTTTATTTTTAAATATTTTTAATAATTAATTACTATTATTAAAACAATATATCTGAAAGAGTACTATTGTTTATTAAACTCTGTCTTCAAATTATTTAAGAACAAAGTTGAATTGTAAATTCAATAAAGAAACAAAAAAAAATTGTGGATGAATCAATTAAATACATAAAATTGAAATGGTTCAAAATTAAAAAATATAGGCCAGTTGAAATTTAATATTAATGATGATTCATTTAGGTTTTTCTTGATTAACGGTTCCAAATTATACAAACTTGAATAGGATAGTGCAGTTGAAATTTAATACTAAGTTAGAGTAGAGTGATAAATTGATCTCTCTTGTTTTCCAAATGTAAGTCAACACCATTTCAATTTATTTTTCTTTTTCTAAAACAACAAGCTAGCTAACATATTTGCATATATGTTTAAATATGTTTGAAAAATCCTTGACCAATCACTTTGGTTGGTAACTTTAAAAATATATATACATATCCTATTAATATCACCGGGTGCCATTCCTGTATTCCGAATGGTGGTTTCCACCTGTTATTAAGAAGAAAAGACTGATGTGAAAGAGATACATATCACATTAGGTGCCCTTCTTGTTTTATGATTGGTAATTTTGAAGGGTAGTTTTCACATAAATTTTATGTTGTTAAGAAAAGAAATTCAATGTGAAAATTTAATTTGATTGTACGAAAATGTTGATATTCGTTACATTATTTATTTGTTTATTGTCGAATTACATGTCTTTTCTAATTAAGTAGTTATATATTAAATTCATTTAATTTCTTTTGAAATGAACGATGATTTCAATTGTCTTAATTATATGATTTACCGAAGCTTTCATCTAAACATCAATGAGCTAACATTTTATATAATTTATTTCTAATTGTAATTAGCTCTTTCTATCATTATGTAGGTTGCTTTTCCCAACTTGGAGAAAATCACAATCTCCCATTTGAGGAGCACAAAGAGGATATGGGACTGCCAACTTCATACCAATTCCTTTTCTATGCTAAAAGAGTTGATGGTTAAGGAATGTAATGTGTTGTTGAACATCTTTCCGCCTTTTCTTTTGGGGGTTTTCCAAAGTTTGGAGAAATTAACAGTGACTGATTGTGCATCACTAGAAGAAGTTTTCCACCTTCAAGTGCAAGGGTTAGATATCGACGAAACATACGTGGTAGAGAGTCGATTAAGAGAAGTGAATCTCTTTCGCTTACCAAAGTTGAAGCATGTTTGGACCACGTATCGCAACGGAAATATTTCTTTTCAAAGTCTACGACAAGTATGCGTTGAGGAATGTTGGAGCTTGAGAACTCTGTTTCCATTTTCAATTGCCAAAGATTTTCAGCAACTTGAAAGACTTGTTATTGTTAAGTGTGGGTTGGAGGAGATTGTTTCGAGGAATGTTGATGGATCAGACGAACAGGAAATTTGGTTTGCATTTAATCAGTTGTCCTTCCTTGAACTTTGGAATCTACCATACCTAACATGTTTCTACCCAGGAATGCATAGAACAACATGCCCTGCGTTAAAGCAATTGAGGATATATAGGTGTGGGAGGATTAAGATATTTGGTCATGAAGAATCCCAAATCCGACATCCACTTTTCATCATTGAAAAGGTATGAACTGCCGCCACACCTTTTTTTTAGCATTGTTTATAAATTGTACTTAAATCATTTAGTAACTCTCAACTAATACATTCAAATATTCATTTGAAAATGTAAAATAATTAAAATAATCACGGAATTCATATTTTTCTTTATCTAACTGATAATCTCTTAACGGTTCTAAATTTTATTTTAGTACCGAATTTTTTGTACTCTATACCTATTTATAAATTTTATTGCATTTTTTAGAGATAATCTAACGTGCCTATTCTTAGTATAGAAATTAAAACTTCAAATACACATCACTTCAAATAATTGATTCCATAGTTCATTTATCTGCTTATGGCTATTCTTTTGTGTTAAGCCATTCTGTTTAAATGAATTTCTAATTCAAATACTCTATGGAACTCATTGGTCTTGCTTGTTGCTTCTTAGGTTATCCCGCAATTGGAGGAGGTTTCAATTAGTGTTGGTGATGTTGAGATGATAAGTGATGGCAATTATGAGGCCGATTTATTTTGCAATATAAAACATCTTCGAATTTATTGTGACTTTGGTGCATCAGTTTTCCCAATTTCTTTTCTTAGAAGGTTTTACAGTCTTGAAAGCCTTGAGCTGGGTTCTTGCTATTTCAAAGAGCTAGTTTCTTTCGAAAGCGTTGCGTGTGAAGATAAAGACATGATCATGACGATCCCAAAGATCAAGAGGTTGACATTGAATGTGGTTAACAACATAAGACATCTACGGGAGCAAGACACCCCGCTTCACCAAATTTGTGCAAGTCTCGAATGTCTCGAAGTTTGGGAATGTGGAAATTTGATTAATTTAGGATTAGATCTTACTTTTTTTGAAAATCTTACAACTTTAGATGTCTGGAAATGCAATGAGATGTCAGAGCTGATAACATCTTCCAAAGCCCGATGTTTGGTGTGCCTTGTTACAATGAGGATAAGAGAATGTGGAATGATGAGAGAAGTAGTTGCAGGCAACGCGGATGATACGTCACATGTGATTGTTTTCAAAGCGCTGAAGCGTTTGGAGCTTCATTGTTTACAAAGCCTCACGAGCTTTTGTTCAGGGAATTGCAGCTTAAGGTTTCCATCCTTGGAACAAGTTACTTTGAGCCAATGTCCTAGAATGAAGAACTTCTTTCAAGGAGCACTAAGCACGCCAATGCTGCATAAAGTGCAGTTAACAGAAACAGATTTTAAGGGACGTTGGGCTGGTGACCTTAATGCCACCGTGGAGCAGTTATACAAAGAGCAGGTACTGGTTAAAGGATTCATCGAAAAATATGTACATTTTAATTATGTTTTACATAATTTATTTTCATGATAACCTTGTAAGGCTTATGTTAAATATTCTGGTAATATAAATACTTTAAATGTTGCTTCTTAGGTTGGATATCGTGGTCTTAAACATTTGAAATTGTCAGAGTTTCCGGAGTTGATAGACATAAAGAGTAGAAACCTTCCAGAAATATTGGATTTTACAAGTCTTGAATGGTTAGAGGTTTGTGATTCCAATAATTTGAGATTCATTTTTAACCTCCCAATGGCCTTTGGCCTGGGGCAACTTCGAAAAATGGAAATCAAGAGATGCGGTAATATGGAGCAAGTTATCAAAGGAGAGGGTTCAATTACAACGGGTGAGGAAGCAATAACAGATGGCAGCAAGATCATTAGCATATTCCCTCGTCTACAGTCCATTATAGTGGAGTCTTGTCCAGATATGACAAGCTTTTACCTTGGAAGTAAAGGTCTTGAATTTCCATCCTTGATTGAAATTAAGGTAGATGAATGTTCAAACATGACTACTTTTGTTTCTACATTTTCAAGGGACGAAGATAAAGAAGCAATAATTGGTGGCGGAGTCGATAACGTTGCTACATTTTTCTCCGACAAGGTTAGTTTTTCTTTAAATGAATCTTCATTTATACATTTAAGTCATATGAGCAATGTCTTTATTCCTCGCTAATGTCATCTATGGTCCCAAGCAACTTGAAGAATGGAACAACAATAAAAGAAACACATAGATAGAATAGTTATTTATTTTCTTAACAGAGAAGTTTTGTGTCTTTTTTATTTTTAAATATTTTTAATAATTAATTACTATTATTAAAACAATATATCTGAAAGAGTACTATTGTTTATTAAACTCTGTTTTCAAATTATTGAAGAACAAAGTTGAATTGTAAATTCAATAAAGAAACAAAAAAAAAATTGTGGAAGAATCAATTAAATACATAAAATTGAAATGGTTCAAAATTAAATAATATTGGGCAGTTGAAATTTAATATTAAGTAAGAGTAGATGGATAAATTAATGTGGAAGAAAGTTTTGTTTTCCAAATGTAATTCAAAACAATTTCCATTTCTCTTTCTTTTCTAAACCAACAAGCTAACATATTTGCATATATGTTTAAATATATTTGAAACATCCTATCACTCTGATTGGTAACTTTTAAAATGTACATATCCCATTAATAGCATATTCTATCATGAAAGTTATCCGAGTTTATGCTGTCCTTCTTGTAGTTTCAGCATATTGTTTTATTTCAAAAAAGAAAATTTGGAATTGTCAAATAAGTTACTATGTTTTTATTAAATTCAAAATTTTAAATAAAAAATTAATTATAATAATTAAAAATGCACTAATGTAAAATTAAACACAAAATCATATGCAATACATATGTAATATTAAAAACTAGTGTATGTGTTTATATGTAAGTAGTTACATACAAAAAAGTCAACCGAAGATACTTTTATATTAAATTCATTTAGGTTATTCTCATATGATCAACGGTTCTAAATTATACAAATTTAAATAGGATAGTGCAGTTGAAATTTAATATTAAGTTAGAGTAGATTGATAAATTGATCTCTTTTGTTTTCCAAATGTAAGTCAATACCATTTTAGTTTATTTTTCTTTTTCTAAAATAACAAGCTAGCTAACATATTTGTACATATGTTTAAACATATTTGAACAATCCCTGACCTATTACTTTGGTTGGTAACTTCAAAAATATATATACATATTCCCTTAATATCACTAGGTACTATTCTTGTATTTAGAATGGTGGTTTCCACCTGTTATTCAGAAGAAAAGACTGATGTGAAAGAGATACATATCACATCAATAGCAAGTCCTACTATGAATGCTATCCTTATTACTGAAACATTAGGTGCCCTTCTTGTTTTATATTGGTAATTTTGAATGGTAGTTTTCACATAAATTTTATGTGGTTAAGAAAAGAAATTCGATGTGAAATTTTAGTTTGATTGCTACGAAAATGTTGACATTTGTTACATTATTTATTTGTTTATTGTCGAATTACATGTCTTTTCTAATTAAGTAGTTATATATTAAATTCATTTAACTTTTTCTGAGATGAACGATAGTTTTAATTATCTTAATTATATATTTTACCGATGCTTTCATCTAAACATCAATGAGCTAACATTTTATATAATTTGTTTCTAATTGTAATTAGCTCTTTCTATCATTATGTAGGTTGCTTTTCCCAACTTGGAGAAAATCACAATCTCCCATTTGAGGAGCACAAAGAGGATATGGGACTGCCAACTTCATACCAATTCCTTTTCTATGCTAAAAGAGTTGACGGTTAAGGAATGTAATGTGTTGTTGAACATCTTTCCGCCTTTTCTTTTGGGGGTTTTCCAAAGTTTGGAGAAATTAACAGTGACTGATTGTGCATCACTAGAAGAAGTGTTCCAACTTCAAGTGCAAGGGTTAGATATCGACGAAACATACGTGGTAGAGAGTCGATTAAGAGAAGTGAATCTCTTTCGCTTACCAAAGTTGAAGCATGTTTGGACCACGTATCGCAACGGAAATATTTCTTTTGAAAGTCTACGACAAGTAAACATTCGAGAATGTTGGAGCTTGAAAACTCTGTTTCCATTTTCAATTGCCAAAGATCTTCAGCAACTTGAAAGACTTAATATTGATAATTGTGGGTTGGAGGAGATTGTTTCACAGAATGTTGAAGAATCAAATGAACAGGAAATTTGTTTTGCATTTAATCAGTTGTCCTTCCTTGCGCTTTGGTATCTGCCATACCTAGCATGTTTCTACCCAGGAATGCATAGAACAACATGGCCTGCATTAAAGCAATTGAGGATATATAGGTGTGAGAGGATTAAGATATTTGGTCATGAAGAATCCCAAACCCGACATCCACTTTTCATCATTGAAAAGGTATGAACTGCCGCCACACCTTTTTTTTAGCATTGTTTATAAATTGTACTTAAATCATTTAGTAACTCTCAACTAATACATTCAAATATTCATTTGAAAATGTAAAATAATTAAAATAATCACCGAATTCATATTTTTCTCTATCTAACTGATAATCTCTTAACGGTTCTAAATTTTTTTTTCGTACCAAATTCTTTGTACTCTATACCTATTTATGAATTCTATTGCAGTTTTTAGAGATAATCTAACGTGCCTATTCTTAGTATAGAAATTAAAACTACAAATACACATCACTTCAAATAATTGATTCCATAGTTCATTTATCTGCTTATATTATGCCTTATGGCTATTCTTTTGTGTTAAGCCCTTCTGTTTAAATGAATTTCTAATTCAAATAGTCTACGGAACTCATTGTTCTTGCTTGTTGCTTCTTAGGTTATCCCGCAATTGGAGGGGGTTTCATTTAGTGTTGGTGATGTTGAGATGATAAGTGATGGCAATTATGAGGCCGATTTATTTTGCAATATAAAACATCTTCGAATTTATTGTGACTTTGGTGTATCATTTTTCCCAATTTCTTTTCTTAGAAGGTTTTACAGTCTTGAAAGCCTTGAGCTGGGTTCTTGCTATTTCAAAGAGCTAGTTTCTTTCGAAAGCGTTGCGTGTGAAGATAAAGACATGATCATGACGATCCCAAAGATCAAGAGGTTGACATTGAATGTGGTTAACAACATAAGACATCTACGGGAGCAAGACACCCCGCTTCACCAAATTTGTGCAAGTCTCGAATGTCTTGAACTTTGGCTGTGTGGGGATTTGATTAATTTAGGATTAGATCTTTCTTTTTTTGAAAATCTTACAACTTTAGATGTCTGGAAATGCAATGAGATGTCAGAGCTGATAACATCTTCCAAAGCCCGAAGTTTGGTGTGCCTTGTTACAATGAGGATAAGAGAATGTGAAATGATGAGAGAAGTAGTTGCAGGCAACGCGGATGATACGTCACATGAGATTGTTTTCAAAGCGCTGAAGCGTTTGGAGCTTCATTGTTTACAAAGCCTCACAAGCTTTTGTTCAGGGAATTGCAGCTTAAGGTTTCCAACGTTGGAACAAGTTACTTTGAGCCAATGTCCTAGAATGAAGAACTTCTTTCAAGGAGCACTGAGCACGCCGAAACTGCATAAAGTACAGTCAACAGAAACAGATTTTAAGGGACGTTGGGCTGGTGACCTTAATGCCACAGTGGAGCAGTTATACAAAGAGCAGGTACATTTTAATTATGTTTTACATAATTTATTTTCATGATAACCTTGTAAAGGCTCATGTTAAATATGCTGGTAATATAAATATTTAACTTTATATATATATATGTTTCTATTTAGATTGGATATGATGGTTTGATAAGTAAATTATTTAAGTAATTTTATTTGTGTATTTTGGATTAATTTTGAGGAAAGTACTTTTAATTTTTTACATTTTCTTATCAGGTACACAAATTGGTGTTTTTACATAAAGACAAACAAAAGTGGACTAAATTAAAGAAATATGTGAAGAGATTGGCTATATTAGGATGTGGGAGACATTGAGGGCTTAATTGCAAAGAGATTCTTAGTTGAATTGGTCATTAGCTTATATTCAAAGTTTGTTATTTTCTTAATTTTATTTTGAATTTTTTTTATTTTAAGTAAATGGGAAATTCAGTTTAGAAGGACTCAAGATATTTTTTGCAACCCAATTGTGTATAAATAAGGTCTTTTGGGTTTAATTAAAAATGTACTTTTGATTTGTGAGTAATTGTAACAATTGTGCATTTTATTTATATTTCTTCCAATTCGTTCTCTCTGCCATTTTCATTTCCATTTCCATTTCATTTCTTTTCAAAAAATTGTCCAATTTCTATATTAATCCCTTTGCATTTTCATCCCTCATAATCACAAATAACTCATCACATTCATTCATCAAGCATGATTAAAAAGATGTGCAATTAAATTCTTTTTAGCTTTAGCCCGGTTATTACTCCGTCAAGAAATAATCGTGAGTTACAAAACCGTGCTCAAAACCTTTTTATCAGTACTCGCTATCACTCCGATTTATGAGATAGTACAAATTCATCCCTCAAAGTTAATGCTACTTCAATTCAAAAAGTGCACGTTGGATTAAAACAGGTTGGTGTACAATTGGGAAGTCGAGTTAGCCGTGCTACATTCGAGTTCCCACGAACATATTGGCTTGTCCAAGTGGGAAATGACTAGTTGGACTCCGTCAAGGGTGATAGAGACTAGATTTAAACGACCCACATAGTTGAGGCCATTAATTCGAGTTGGGCTTTTTAGAGCTCAAGGCTGTTGAAATCTTAAATCGCGAGCACGTGCGATGTGGTTAGACATTCGATAAGGGTCAGTTTGCAGGTCATACCAGAACTGGCTACAAGAGAAAAAGTTGACAGTTGGGACGTTCTCGAGTGCTATAACCAGCTTATCGATTAAAAAGGGAAGATTAAATTTCAAGGATCGATTCAAGTTCGAGGATAACCGAGGCTGAGGCTAGCTTATTAAATATAGTTTTTCTCATTTTTTTATCTTGATTAATTATTTTGCATCAAGATTTATTTCACTTTACTTATTTTATTTTTATTTTATTTTAGTTTAATGTTTTATCTTTAAACTCCCACTTATTTATTTATTTTTTGTTAGAAGACAGTCACAAGTCTTCGGCACGCCTTTCGACACGATGATCAAGAGGAAGACACTAGAGTAGATAACAGCAACTAGTCCCTCTGGAATCAACCCTACTGCCTTATACTACTATTTTTGTATTATTTGTCGTAGGAATATTTATATTTGGTGGATTCGACACCCATCAAATTTTGGTGCTGTTGTCAGGGAAAGGTAACATTTTTTCTAACTTTCGTGTGTTATACTTTATGACAAGGTCTGGATAGACGCCTTTCAACGACTTTGAACCGAAGATAGAGAAATTAGTCCGAAGGTTGAGAAAGAAAGCTCACTGTAAACGTCTACAGACAAAGTTTGAAGAAGAAGCTTTCACTAAAGAAATTTTCGGTGAAGAGGTAACAAAGAAAATGAAAGATCAGACTATTCGTCAACTTAATGCTACCGTGGAGCAGTTATACAAAGAGCAGGTACTGGTTGAAAAATTCATCGAAAAATATGTACATTTTAATTATGTTTTACATAATTTATTTTCATGATAACCTTGTAAGGCTTATGTTAAATATTCTGGTAATATAAATACTTTATATGTTGCTTCTTAGGTTGGATATCGTGGTCTTAAACATTTGAAATTGTCAGAGTTTCCGGAGTTGATAGACATAAAGAGTAGAAACCTTCCAGAAATATTGGATTTTACAAGTCTTGAATGGTTAGAGGTTTGTGATTCCAATAATTTGAGATTCATTTTTAACCTCCCAATGGCCTTTGGCCTGGGGCAACTTCGAAAAATGGAAATCAAGAGATGCGGTAATATGGAGCAAGTTATCAAAGGAGAGGGTTCAATTACAACGGGTGAGGAAGCAATAACAGATGGCAGCAAGATCATTAGCATATTCCCTCGTCTACAGTCCATTATAGTGGAGTCTTGTCCAGATATGACAAGCTTTTACCTTGGAAGTAAAGGTCTTGAATTTCCATCCTTGATTGAAATTAAGGTAGATGAATGTTCAAACATGACTACTTTTGTTTCTACATTTTCAAGGGACGAAGATAAAGAAGTAATAATTGGTGGCGGAGTCGATAACGTTGCTACATTTTTCTCCGACAAGGTTAGTTTTTCTTTAAATGAATCTTCATTTATACATTTAAGTCATATGGCTAGTTATGACTCATGAGCTATATCTTTATTCCTCGCTAATGTCATCTATGGTCCCAAGCAACTTGAAGCATGAAACAACAATAAAAGTAGCACATAGATAGAATATTTATTTATTTTCTTAACAGAGAAGTTTTGTGTCTTTTTTATTTTTAAATATTTTTAATAATTAATTACTATTATAAAAAGAATATATCCTAAAAAATATTATTCTTCAAATAATTTAAAAACAATGTTGAATCGTAAAACATATTTGCATATATATATGAAAAACCCTTGACCTATCTCTTTGATTGGTTACTTTTAAAAGAGATACATATCACATTAACAGCTAGTCCTATTATGAATGCTATCCTTGTTAGAGGGAGTTTACGGGTGATACATTGGGTGCCCTTCTTGTTTTATGATTATGTGGTTAAGAAATGAAATTCGACGTGAAAATTTAGTTTGATTGCTATGAAAATGTTGACATTTGTTACATTATTTATTTGTTTATTGTCAAATTACATGTTTTTTCTAGTTAAGTAGTTATATATTAAATTCATTTAGCTTCTTTTAAGATAACGATGATTTCAATTGTCTTAATTATATGATTTACTGACGCTTTCATCTAGACATTTTATATAATTTATTTTTAATTGTAATTAACTCTTTCTATCAGTATGTAGGTTGCTTTTCCCAAATTGGAGAAAATCACAATCTCCCATTTGAGAAAGGCAAAGAGGATATGGTCCAACCAACTTCATACAAATTCCTTTTCTATGCTAAAAGAGTTGATTGTTACGGAATGTGATTTGTTGTTGAACATCTTTCCACCTGTTCTTTTGGGGGTTTTCCGAAGATTGGAGAAACTAATAGTGACAGATTGTGCTTCACTAGAAGAAGTGTTCCAACACCAAGTGCAAGGGTTAGATATTGAAGAAACATATGTGGTAGAGAGTCGATTAAGAGAAATGAATCTCGTCCGCCTACCAAAGTTGAAGCGTGTTTGGACCAAGTATCGTAAAGAAAATATTTCTTTTGGAAATCTACAACTAGTATGGGTTCAGGAATGTTGGAGATTGAAAACTCTGTTTCCATTTTCAATTGCCAAAGATCTTCAACAACTTGAAAGACTTACAATTGACAGATGTGGGTTGAAGGAGATTGTTTCAATGAATGTTAAAGGATCAGAAGAACAAGAAATTTGGTTCGCATTTAATCAATTGTCCTTGCTTAACCTTTGGTATCTACCATACCTAACATGTTTCTACCCAGGAATGCATAGAACAACATGGCCTGCAATAAAGCAATTGAGGATATCTGGGTGTGGGAGGATTAAGATATTTGGGCATCAAGAATCCCAAATCCGACATTCACTTTTCCTCATTGAAAAGGTATGAACTGCCACACTTTTTTTTTTAGACAAATTTGTAAATTGTATTTAAATCATTTTGTTCATCTCAACTAATACATCCAAATATTCAATTAGAAATATAAAATAATTAAAATGATCCCCGAGTTCATATTTTTCTCTATCTAACTGATAATCTCTAACAATTCTGAATTTTATTTTAGTAACGAATTATTTGTAACTCTTTACCTATTAATAAATCCTATTGCCTTCCTTTAAAAAAAATTGAATACGCATATTCTTAATCTAGAAATGAAAACTAGAAATACATATCACTACAAACATTTGATTTCATGGTTCAATTATCTGCTTATGTTATGCCTTATGGCTATTCTTTTGTGTTAGGCCTTTCAGTTTAAATGAATTTCTAATACAAATACTATTCGAAACTCATTGTTCTTACTTGATGCTTCTTAGGTTATCCCCCAATTGGAGGAGGTTTCATTTACTGGTGATGATAAGTGATGGCCATTATGACGCCGACTTATTTTGCAATATAAAATTTCTTAGGATTACTTGCTACTTTGATGAATCAGTTGTTTTCCCGATTTCATTCCTCAGAAGATTTTACAATCTTGAAATCCTTCATTTGTTTTCTTGTAATTTCAAAGACATGGTCATCACGATCCCAAAAATCAAGAAGTTGAGATTGGATGTGGTTAACAACATAAGACATCTATGGCTGCAAGACTCCCCGCTTGACCATATTTGTGCAAGTCTCGAATGTCTCGAAGTTTGGCAATGTCACAATTTGATTAATTTAGGATTAGATCTTTCATCTTTTGAAAATCTTACAACTTTGGATGTTTGGAAGTGCGAAGAGATGGTAGTGTTGATTACATCTTCGAAAGCCCAATGTTTGGAGCAGCTTGTTACACTGAAGATAAAAGAATGTGAAATGATGAGTGAAGTAATTGCAAGTGATGGAGATGAAGCAACATATACTGAGATTATTTTCAAGGAGTTGAAATGTTTGGAGCTTTATGGCTTACAAAACCTCAAAAGCTTTTGTTCAGGGAATTACACTTTGAAGTTCCCATCATTGGATGACGTATACGTGAGTGACTGTCCTGCAATGGAGAATTTTTGCAATGGAGCTTTAAGCACGCCAAAGCTACAAGAGGTAGGGACAGAACGGGGTGTTAGAAAATGTGCTTGGGACCTTAATGCTACCATTGAGCAGTTAAACAAAGAAGGTACAGAGTACTGAAATTCGTAGAAATATATATACATGTTAATTGTAACCTTGTAAGCATATTGTAAATCCATCTGATGTTGAATTCATATGCTGAAGCATAACTGCAAGTCTGATATTGTTATATGTGACTCCTTGGTATTACAGAATGTGAGGTGTCTGAAGAGAGGGACAAAAATGGTGGACATAAGGAGGATCATGTTCCTTGAATAATTGAAGTCAGATGATGATTTCAAAATGAAAAGCCAAAAGGAAGGGTATTTTAAAGAGGTTCTTAAATGGAAATTTCTTGGGAGCAAGTACTGAATCTTGACTTTGGAGATTTGATGGTTGAATACTCTTGGGATTGTAATTCAAGCATTCTTTGTGTTTCGAGACAATCTGATTTTGTTAACATATAAAAGATATTAGCCAGCTTTATTATCCAAAATGGGGATTCATGCACCATTTGCTTTAGAAAGCTGAATATTAGGCATTAATTTTGGATTGCAGGTAGATTGTTTGGAACCCAAAATATGTCAATGCATATAATATATTAGCCTACTTTAAGTTCCATTATCAGCTCAACAGGCATTTAGTTTAGAGGACCCAATATTCATTTTGCTTTGCTGCTTGAATTGTATTCTCTAGTTTGCAGTCACAAGATATGCCACTAAATTACAAATAAATGAAGAGATAAACGAAGTTGACTGATCAGTTTGTGGCTCTGTATATTCGGATGGGGTACTATACTGATAAAAACACTTCAACTAGGTTACTGCTAAATTTATAAAGTGCAAGCACTGCTTTTGAAATCGGGTTTTCCACTTTTCCTATTCAAATTTGAAGCTAATAGTATTTCCTTATGACACAAATACAGTGCTTAATTGTCCTTCCTATATCTACTTGAAGGTTTAATTATGTCCCAAATTCATATGCTCTTCGTATTTTTGAAATTTAATTCTCAATTTTTATTTTAAAAATTTCAATTCCTCTACTTATTTAATTTAAAATTTAAAGTTATTAGTTGATTTTTACAACAATACACTACAAATGTATCAAATATTAATACTTATGGAAGGGAAATGCTAATGAAACCGTTTTGTGGATAGAAGTGTGTACTCCAAAGCTTAAAAAGGGCATAATGACAATTCTAGCTGTCAACATTTATATTTTTTTGTTATTTTAGGTCTTGTTCTTTTTTTGAATTAAATTTAGTCATTAATCGTTCAAAAAGAATTAAATTATTATTTTTAATAGAAATACTAATTAAAACATTAATTTTTAACAATATGAGCGTGCCAATCTGCATGAAAATTCACGTGCACTTCGTGCTGACATGACATTCTTTATCTTATATGTCACATCAATAAATAATTTAAAATTTAAAAAAACATTCAAACAATTATTTCAAAATTTTAAATATATATATATGTATAAAGTTCATAAAATTTCAAAAAATTAGTATGAAATATATGTGAATTGTCATGAGGCTGCAATGTTGAATTTTTTAACTCTTTAGTAAAGCAAATAAACTATTTTTAAAAGATTAATGGTTAAATTCGATTTTTTTTAAAAGTTGAGAACAAATTTAACTAAAAATAATAATAAGGTCCAAATTGACAAAAAAATGTAAACATTAAGACTAAATTTATCATTATATCAAAAAAAATCAATTTATAATATTGAACCTATAGGTGCTTCAAGTATTACTCTGCTAGTTTTACTAAAACATTATTTGTGTTCAAATCGTGGATGTGTCATAGACTTATTTAAGGGCTGGGTTATTTATCCAAACCTGAAGATCTATCCGAAAAATGAGTTTAGACAAAAAAATTAAGCTAGTTGAAAATAAGAGTTGGGTTTGGGTTCAACCATCGAGGCATGAACTTATTTTCTAATTTTATAATATACCATATGATGTTATTTTTATATATATATTAGGTAGTTTATAACATATAAATATTAAATCTACAGTAACATGTCATTTTTTGGGAAAAGATATTCAAGCTCTTCCATATTGTGGATTCATAACATATACGAATTAAACCATTAAAATCAATGAAATGGAGTGCTTCTTCAAATGCTGTTAAATACATGAGTTTTAGTGAACAGAAGAGTATCAGAAAATATATAGTAATGACAATCCAATGTGAAACACAGGGAAGTTAAGACAAGATAAATCAAGTATTTAATTTATAACATTGAAACCTAAACACCTCCCAGAGAGATTTATGTTGCTGTACTCCCTTCTTGATGAAGATAAGATGATTGAAGCAAAGTAGGCAAAACAAGAGGTCGAAGATGTTGCTCCTGCTGATGATGATGAATTTAAATTGAAGTCCATTGCTTGTGATGGTGAAGCCTAGCCATCAGCATTAGGGTTATAATCTGCAAATTAAGGACGAGGGGCTCGTCTTTGAAGCCTGCTCAGTGGCCTTCTAAATACGAGTTCCTCTTTGTGAACACAAATTTGGGACCCTGGGAACTCACTAATAGAATTATAAAATCTTTAAGAGATCCAAATATAATTTTATTATTTTTAAAGAGATTAAATAAATTTTTTTCATCTTTAAAGGGATCAATATATAATTTTACCATAAATTAATTTGCACTTTTATTATTTTTTAGAAGGATTAAAATAATTTTTTCCAAAACCCCTGCCAACCCTTCCCCTCTGTCCTTCCCTTCTTTAACGGATCTTAAGCATTCATGACACGGAAATTCTTTTTTATATGTCCATATTTTATAGATCTTAAGCATGAAATGGCACATCATGGGAGTGCTGCACGTCCAACATCTCTTGACTTAACTCTGCAATGAATAAATTATTTGGTATATATGCTTAGGCTTAGATCCCAGTCTGTGAGGCATACATGTGGAGAGATTGGTTTCTGATATATTGCAGAATTAAGTACTTGCATTTGCCTACATTTGAGGGAGGAATCAATGCACACATTTTGTTGAAAGATCCTGAGAAGCACATGGTACATCAATTGTTTAATTAAATTATTAATTTCCCAATCTTCTTTTTCTTTTCATTTTTTTCCTCCTCTGCTCCAATACCTTCTAACCAAGGTTTTCTGTCATGAATGTCAGCACTCCATGTTAACAGTAACATGGATAAACGAATGAAAAAAATATAAGGAAAAAGGAAGAAGAAATTGATTTAATGATGTAAGAGATGACTCTATCGATACAATGATCAATTTGGTCAATATTTCAATACTATTTACGATAATAGTTATGGAAATTAATGTCTGAGTCCCAGATTTTTTTAAATTTTAAAATTTAAGTTCAATTTTTAACACAGTTAATTTTTTTGTTAAATTTGTTGGTATGATATTTTGAAATAAAATAATAATCACTAATTAATAACCATGTAACTAAAAAGATGGTGTTGTATTGACTTGAATTTATCAAAAGAATTTTAACAATTTTAAAAATTGGAATTGAAAAACTAAATAAAAAAGTACATAAAACTTCACGTAATGTTAACTTCAGTGAACGGGAGGTGAGGGACACTCCATTGAGCAAAGCAATTGTAGTCTTGCTGAATTGAAAGCTTTGCTACGTTTAACTGCTTTAGAAATTCACATCCCTAATGCCACAATTATCCCCAAAGACTTCTCCTTTGAAAAGTTACAAAGATACATTATTTTCATCGGAGACGCATCGCATTGGGATTGGAGATGGGGTTGGGTTCGTGAATACTCCAGAACACTAAAGCTTAACCTACAGACAAGCATTAGCTTTCTTAATAATGCAGTCAAAGTTGTATTGAAGAAAGCTGAAATCTATATATAGATGAAGTCAAACTATATAGTTGGTTAATAAGTCTTCATTTGGTCACCAAAATAAAAAATAATTATATTTTAAACAATATCATTATGAATTGTTTTCATTTTGATCTTCTGTTGTTAATTCAATGTTATGGTACACACATTAATAATGGATTGCAGGAAGAATTGTTGAACTTCTTTGCAACCCAAAATATTTAATATAATATAATATATGAGCCGAGCCGACTTTATTTTCCATAATCAAGTCAAGAGGTATTTACATTACAGAATTGAATATTCATTTTTCTTTGCTGGTAGGATTCTATTATCTAGTTTGCAAGTTGCAGTCACAAGAACAAAAATGACCCTACTTATATATTAAACAAAGTTGAGTTGATTCAAACAAATAAATAAAGAATTAAACAAAGTTGAGTTGAATTGAAAGAATGAAAGAATCCTAAATTTGGATGAAGAATTGATGTGTTGGATGCAATTCCACATTTCAAATCTTGAAGAATTAGGTTGAACCGATTTGATTTTGGACTCTTTTAACCCAAGTTGTCAGGATGAGATTTTGCAGCTGAAGACATTTGTAATATGGGCCTTTGCTTCAATGAAATGGTGGAGGTGGACCTACCAATTGGTGTTCACTTCACTCGTAAATGGGAGCATTATGTCTAATGTTCTTACTCCTAACAATTTTATTGAGACGATGGATGATTGTGAGATTGAAGAACAGAGGTCCAATGAATCCATTCCTTCCAAAGTTAGGTCTCTTTTCGAGATTGAGGAGAAAAGTGTTGCCCAACTTGGGGTTAAGAAAAATCACAGAGGTTGGAAATGCAACAACAAAATCCCAAAACCAAGTTCTCCTTGGGGGAAATGAGTCAGCTTTCAGATTCGGATTGTCAAAATCGAAAAAAGAAGCTATGGAAGGAGGTAAGAAGTATGGGTCTACGTGTTATTGGTAATGAAGATGAGGTGATAAAATAATTGGTTCAGATTGAAGAAAAATTGGGCCCAAACTTAAAAAATTAGATTAGGTATCTTGCACAGACTTGATTCAGTCCATTACATATAACATCTTAAGCAATTGAACTTGCGGAAATATGTACTGCAAAAATCAAATTTTTAATGAAAAATAATTCTAATAAATTCAACCTCAATGTTTACACATTTACACAAATGTTGTGGGAAACTTTTGTTAAATTACGATCAAATTGATAAAATATTATTATAATTTTTATTATTAATTTTTACACTTTTAAATTTTTTAAAATTTAAAAATATTAATTATTTACATAATATGCATGTATGATAAGTGCCAAAAGTAACATATTTTAACCTCATTCTTAATGCGTTTTTGGATGATTAATCTATTTAAAATAATGAATTTTATGTTCATAATCCTTTAAATTCATGTTTCTATACTTAGGAAAGCTGTTGGGAGTGAAAGGAGTGAAAAGCAAGCGAAAACCAGACAGAAAGAGCAAATTTTAGGAGCCGCACGAGTTAGTATTATTATTGTTATATGGAGTGATATGAATTAACACTTCTAATTTTCTGCAAAATCCTCCATTCCCCAAACCTTAGCCGTCAGAGATTATTGAAGAAACAATTGAGGAAACACCATAGAAGCCGTCTTTGAAGTAGATCTCCACAAAGATTGAAAACTTCTTTTTAAATTATTTTGATTTTATTATGAATTTTTCTTCATCTTGTGGTTATATTATTTTTGAGATTATTTTATTTATTAGCATGAACTAAATTCCTAAATACCTAGGGGAGATGAACCCTAGGATGAATTCTGTCATTTGATTTTTTATTTTACGCAATAAATACTTGGATTTTTGTTTTCAATTATGTGTGCTTAATTCTTGATTTAATATTCTTGAGATATTAATTCTTATTTGATGTGCTTAAATCAGAGGAGGAATAGACTCTGTTTAAGAGTAGATCTAGCATAATTGAGTGGAGTTGCATGCAATCTTAGAAATATGATGACATAAATCTACCGGATTATAGTCAAATCTAATAAGGGAATCCATAGATCGAATTAATACGACAACAGGGGTTTTAATTAGAAAGAAATTTCAATTAATCAATTTAGAGTCAGTTGCTTTTATGCTTGAATAGAAGTATTAGCATAATTTAGGGATTTTTACAGATCAAAATACTAAGTGAATAAATTGCTTAATTCAAAATAATAATGACAGATAAAATCTAGGTAGAGTCATTCCTGGGTATTTTTTGCTTTTTGGTATAAAAACACTTATTATTTCTTACTTTAATCTTTGTCGCACTTTTAATTTATTAATTTAGTTAAATTAGTTTAAAATAATCATTTTATTCGATCAATTAGATAATAGAAAGTCAGCTATTACTAGTACTTTTAGCCTTCAATAACGTTCTTTTTAATAAACTTCAATAACGGTGTTGAATGCATTAAAGTATGTTTTACATCATTATTTACAGATTTACTAAAGATTTTTGGATAAATTTATTGTTATATCTTTTCTCCTTTTTTCCCATGCTCTGTTCTTCAATCTTTTAAAGGCCAATGCCCCCAATCAGTGGACTCTTTTAATTTCTTTTCAAAAACAAAATTAAAAGACAGAAAGAAGGTGATGGCAGCTAAATCTAGAACAAGCTTATGAGAAGGAATGATTTAGAAACATAACTATCAATGGACCCTTTTCCTTTCTCTCACTTCGGTGCACTTGCTCTCATTTTATTTGTATATTACATTAAAAAATTATCTAATAGTTGTAGTTAATTAGATAACAGGATACCATATATTGTCTCTTAATTACTTTCCAACTATACTTATGAAAATAATTTTTTTAAAAAATATACAAAAAGAATAAGACTTTGAAATTTAATAGAAAATATATCTCCTTTTCATTTGTATATTATAATAAAAAAGTTATGTAATAATTGTAGTTAATCGATTAGGGTGACAACATATTTCAAAAGGTGAATTGTAAATAATTTCCCACTACAATTAACTTTTTAATAAAATATACCAATAGAATAACACAATTTCAAACTCCATAGAAGAAAGGAAAAAGCATGGGTTATTATTTAATAAAGGATATTTTTAGCTACAACGTGATATGAGATTGAACCATAATCTAGAATTCATTAAAGATGATCTCAATGAAGTCTTTAAATATTAAAAGAATAGAAATGTAAAAAGAGGGGCAAGCTATAGATGATTAGTGATGAAAACACAAGAGAATGGTGAATAACAAAATAGAATGAAAAACTTGTTTACCTACCTTAATTTAGGTTTAAATCCTTTCATCTTTTAAAAATATTACAAGTTTAGATATTTGGAAATGCAAAGAGATGTTAGAGTTAATTACATCCTCTAAAGCCTAAAATTTGGTGTGCCTTTTTACAATGAGGATAAGAGAATGTGAAATGATGAAACAAATAATTACAAGCAAGGTGATGAAACATCATATGAGATTGTTCTATAAAAAATACGATTATCACACTAAGATGAGAAGCTTCCTTGGATGTGTTGTAACTCATCTAGTTCGAATTAAGTCAGACCACAAACCTTTATTCATTAATATTTGTCCAGAAAGAAAAATGATAAGTGAATGTCCATTCCGATTTTTGGCGAAATGGGCACAATATCATAATTTTTCAGGCACTGTGAATAATTTATGGCATTATAACGGAAATATGGCCGCTATTTTAGGAAGCCTCACAACAGGCCTAAAAGATTGGAACAAGAGAGTGCACGGACACATTGGGAATCGTAAGAAAAAGCTACTACACTCCCTCAATAAAATTCAACAAGACATGGAAAAAGCATAACGTTGTTGAGTGCATTAAAGTAAGTTTTGCATAATTATTTATAGATTTACTAAAGATTTTTGGATAAATTGATTGTTATATGTTTTTTCATGCTCTGTTCTTCAATCTTTTAAAGGCCAATGCCCCCAATCAATGGACTCCTCTTAATTTCTGTTCAAAAACAAAATTAAAAGACAGAAAGAAGGTGATAGCAGCTAAATTTAGAAGAAACATATGAAAAGGAATAGGAATGATTTAGAAACATAAATATAAGTTGTGTGATGTAGAACCAAGCTGCTCCAAGTTACCCTTTTCCTTTCTCTCATTTCGGTGCACTTGCTCTCATTTTATTTGTATATTATATTAAAAAACTATCTAGTAGTTGTAGTTAATTAGATAGCAGGATACCATATATTGTCTCTTAATTACTTGCCAACTACACTTATGAAAATAACTTTTTAATAAACTATACAAAAAGAATAAGACTATTTGAAATTTAATAGAAAATATATTTCCTTTTCATTTGTATATTGTAATAAAAAGTTATGTAATAATTGTAGTGAATCAATTAGGGTGACAACATATTTCAAAAAGTGAATTGTAAATAATTTCCCACTACAATTAACTTTTTAATAAAATAAACCAATAGGATAACACGTTTTGAAACTTTATAGAAGAAAGGAAAAAGCATGGGTTATTATTTAATAAAGTATATTTTTAGCTACATCGTGATATGAGATTGTACCATGATCTACAATCCATTAATGATGATCTCAATGAATATAAATAGAAAAAGAGGGGCAAGCTATAGATGAAAACATAAGAGAATGGTGAATTACAAAATAGAATTCAAGCGCCAACCAAACTTGAAATCTCTGCAAAACTTGTTTCCCTACCTTTATTTAGGTTTAAACCCTTTATCTTTTAAAAATCTTACAAGTTTAGGTATTTGGAAATGCAAAGAGATGTTAGAGTTAATTACAGCCTCCAAACCCTAAAATTTGGTGTGCCTGAAGATAAGAGAATGTGAAATGATGAAACAAATAATTACAAGCGAGAGGATGAAACATCATATGAGATTGTTCTATAAAAAATATGATTATCACACTAAGATGAGAAGCTTCCTTGGATGAAGTTATTGCATTAGATTTGCTTTTTAATCATATAAATTGTTAAGACTGTTCCCTTATGGTGTGATTACTTTTTAAAGCGTTGGAAGTTATCCCGGAAAATACGAACATTATAATAACACTAATGGTTAGTACTTTTCATCCGCATTTATTTTTTGGTATTTTTTATATTTATTTTACAAGTCATGTTTAAAGCTCATAATTTTTCCTTTCAATAATAGTCTTCAATATTCAAACATGTGTTTTCTTTTACTAGTACAATAAATCTTGTCATTGTATCAAATACTTGTTGGTTCATCAGGATTTAAAAGAAGTAGTTTTGTGGTTTTTTACAGGTACTTATAAATATCAATAAAAAAAAATTTTTGACATCGAAATTAAAGTATTCACCACTATAATAATGATTAATCTTCTCATCAAGTAAAAGGTTAACCATCAAAAGTAATTTTTATTTATGTATAGGGCATGTTATTTTTCTTCTCAACTCATCTTAGAGAAGAAACCAAAGAAACAAATAATATATCATGGTTTAAAAGATTTTCATCACTTCAATTTCGTTGTTTAATGGATTAAAGTAAAAGTTTCATTATCATTATAGATTTGCAGTAGATTTTGTATAAATTGATCCGTAGATCTTTTCCTTCTTTTCTTTTTTTTTTTAATTATTTTCTCTTTCTTCATGCTTGTTTTTCGGTCCTTCAAATGCTAATGCCCCCAATCACACCTCCAATCAAGCGGCTCCTTTTAATTTCTATTAAAAAAACTCTAGAAAGAACCAATGAAGTTATTCCAAGAATTAAAGATGCCGAGTGAAAAAAAAAATCAACTAGAACTCATTATTATCTTTCACTGTATGTTGGTTTGATTGCCCTTGCTTTATTTGCTTCTTGCTTTGGTACATGTTTAATATAAATACAAAATATAAAACTTCTTGAATGATTAGTTAATATATCTTTTGCTTCCTGAACTTGCTCACTTGTATTTGGTTGGTGTCTAAATTTATTTTTGAATCTAATTAGTACTTCAATTTCAATTTCGTCACATATATTGATACTCAACAATAACCCCGTTGAAATACGCTAACACATGAAAACCTCACATTTTGATACAAAAATGGGCCGGGATAGCATACGAAAGCAGCTCAGATTAGCCCCTTTCTTCCACAACGTCTGGCTTGAGATTCGTGCAATGGAAACACCACCCATGCCTGACAGATTAGCAAGAAGAGGCCTGTGTCTAATATCTTCATTTCTGTTGCTCAGCATATTCTTTTTTAATTATCATCCCTCACTTCCAATGCTACTTCTATAAAGCCAATCACGCGGTTCCTTTTAACTTCTGTTCAAGGTGATGACCATATGGTGCGCTCCATGACCTCGTTAATTAATTGTATTTAAATTGAAAAAAGAATTAATCCATCTCCTCAAACGATGCTTTAAAAACACATGATGTTCAACTTTAATAGAATGCTTTTTGCTTTAGTTTACAGTGTGGGAAACTCCACATTTTGTTATAGTGCATGTTATTTTTCTTCTCTACCCATGTTAGAGGAATGATAATCACTTCAATAAGGTTGTTGAATGCGTCAAAGTAAGTTCTACATCATTATTTTTCTTTCCCATTTGATAGAAGCATACTAAAACATTTTACACTTTTTCTTCTTACAATAACACCACAACCCAAGCAAAACTCACTCCCTATATTTTTCTCCCTTCTGCTTCAACCACACCATCAATACTGTTTCATGGCTTCTTCTTCTTCATCTTCTACTCTAATGAAGTATCATGTTTTCTTGAGCTTCAGAGGTGAAGACACGCGCCTTAGTTTCACCAGCCACTTACTTCAAGCTTTGAAAGACGAGGGACTTGATGTTTTCTTCGATGAAGAAACACTGGAAAGGGGGGAGCCGCTTTCACAAGCACTTTCTCAAGCAATTGCAGTCTCAAATATCTCAATCATCGTTTTGTCTGCAGACTATGCCTCTTCGAAATCATGCCTGGCTGAACTCTCTGACATCATGGACCGCTATCGCACCAAACAACAAATTGTTCTTCCCATCTTTTACCATGTTAACCCCTCTGATGTGGAGAATCCTAATGGGAGTTTTAAGAAATTATTCGAAAAGCATGAATCAGAGCAACCAGCTGATATAGTACAACGATGGAAATCTGCTTTTGCTGAAGTTGGTAAATTAGGATGGTGGCATATAGATGGAAACAACTCGGATAGGTAACTATATTTGTCTCATCTCCTTATGTTTGACTTATCTTTGTTTTGGATTTCATATATATACTTCTTCTATTATTTGCTAGACCTGAAACCCAGTACATCAAGGATATTGTTGTGTATGTTGTGCAAAAGTTAATGAAGCATCAAGTTTTCTTAAGCTTAGGAGAAGACACACGCCTCAACTTCTCCAGTCACCTAGTCAAAGCTTTGGAAAAAGTAGGAATTAATGTCTTCCCGGATAACGAAACACTGGCAAAAGGAGAGAGACTTCCACAAGCATATTCTCGAGCAATTTCGGCCTCAAATCTCTCAATCCTCGTTTTATCTGAAGATTATGCTTCTTCAGAATCATGCTTAGCCGAACTTTCTAGCATCATGTGCGCCAAGCGTGAGACCACTGATAAACATATTGTTCTTCCCATCTTTTACCGTGTTGATCCTTCCGATGTGCGACATATTGGTGGGACTTTTGAAGCATCATTTAAAAAGCATAAATCAGAGCAACCAGCTGAAAGAGTACAACAATGGAAATCTACTTTTGCAGAGGTCGGTAAATTAAAAGGGTGGCATATAGAAGGAGGCAAATTTGACAAGTAACTATATTTTTCTCATCTTGTTATATTCAACTTATCTTTGTTTTAGATTTCATATTTGCTGATTTATATTTTTTTAATTATTTTCTAGACCTGAAGCAGAATATGTTAAAAATGTTGTTGAAGATGTTATAAAAAAGTTGTCGAATATTAAGTCTGGAAGTGCTTCTGAAGAATTGGTTGGAATAGATGATCAGAAAAAGACGAATTTGAAGCTGATTACGCAAAAAGACTTTGAGGACTTTGATTCTAGAAAGTTGGTGTTTAACAAGATCATGGAGGTGGTGAAAGATCCTAATGTCAACATTATAGGGGTGTACGGAATGCCTGGGGTCGGCAAGACCACGCTTGTGTAACAAGTTATGAAACAAGTTGAAGAAGATAAGTTATTCGACTCTGTGGTTATGGCTGATGTGACTCATACTCCTGACATCAAGAAAATTCAAGACCAAATTGCAGATATGTTGGGATTGACATTTAAGGAGTCGAGTATGACTGGAAGAGCAAGTCGGTTGTGGCAAAGGTTGAAGAAAGAGAAAAATATTCTTGTTGTTTTAGATGATATTTGGACAAGATTAGACCTGATGGAAGTGGGAATTCCTTTAGGAGAAAAGGATCAGTTATGCACCATACTGCTGACATCCAGAGATCGTAATGTTCTGACGAAGGATATGGATGCTAAAAAGAGTTTTCCAATTGGAATTTTAGAAGATAAAGAAACTTGGGATTTCTTGAAGAGAATTGCAGGGGACGGTGTTGAAAGTTCTGACTTGTTACCTATAGCAACCAAGGTAGCTAAAAAATGTGGTGGCCTACCAATCGCCATAAGAACACTTGCGACTTCTTTGAGAAATGAACCTCCATATGTATGGGAGGATGCTTTGCGACAACTAAGCAAGCCATCGTCGAGCAACTTCAAAGGAGTACCAGCAACTGTATATTCGACTATACAGTGGAGTTACGATCGTTTACAAAGCGAGGACCATAAACAGACTTTCTTACTTTGCAGTCTATTGGGTCATAATCTTCATCTTGAGGTTTTGCTTATGTATGCAATGGGGTTAGCGTTATTTCGTGGTGTCAGCACAGTTGAAGAAACACGAAATAGACTGTTGACAGTGGTGAGTCATCTCAAAGCGTCTTGTTTGTTACTTGACAGTTATAACAATCTACGCCTTGATATGCATGATCTTATTTGCGATGTAGCCATATCAATTGCTGCCAACAACGTGTTTGTTTTAAGACGCGAAGATGTTTTGAATGATTGGCCAGATGATGAAACGATGAAAGAGTGTGACAAAATATCTTTGTTGTTTCCTCTTATCAACAAGCTTCCTGATCAATTGAAATGCCCCAAACTTACTTTTTTCGAGATGGGTAGCAACGATCCTTTGATGAAAATGCCAGCAAACTTTTTTAAGGAAATGAAAAACCTCAAAGTCCTATCTTTGTTTGACATGAATTTACCGTCCTTGCCTTCATCAATTACCTTGCTACCAAACCTTCGAACATTATGCTTGTATGATTGTGCGTTAGGAGACATTGCCCTTATCGGAGAGCTCAAGAATCTGGAAATTCTTAACTTTGAAGGTTCTGATGTTGAAATGCTACCGGAGGAAATAGGACAACTGACTAAGCTAAAGTGGTTAGATTTAACTGATTGTTCCAAACTCAAAAGAATCCCACCTGGTGTCTTGTGTAAATTGTCTAGATTAGAACAACTGTATGTGGATGACCGTTTTGTTGGATGGGGAGCAGAGGGACACTCCAGTCAGGAAAGCAATTGTAGTGTTGCTGAGTTAAATGCTTTGTCATGTTTAACTGCTTTAGAAATTCATTTCCCTAATGCCAACATTATTCCCAAAGGCTTCTCCTTTGAAAAGTTGCGAAGATACATTATTTTCATTGGAGAAGCATCGGATTGGGATTGGGATTGGGATTGGGATTGGGATTGGAATTGGGTTGCTGAATACTCCAGAACCCTAAAGCTTAGCCTGCAGACAAGCATTAGGTTTCTTAATAATGGAGTCAAAGTTTTATTGAAGAAAGCTGAAAATTTATATATAGATGAAGTGAAAGGTGTGGAGACTTTGCTATATGAATCAGAAGTTGGGGATTATTTTCAACAGTTGAAGAATCTGCATATCCAGAATGGTGCAATGATCCAATATATCTTTAAAGATAGAGATGATGTTGACCAAATTGAATTTCAGCTAGAGACTTTGACGCTCCAGGGCCTACCAAAGCTCATTAGCTTTTGGTCTGAAACTAAAGGTTCCACTTCCATATCTCCACAGGGAACAACCCTTTTTAACCAAAAGGTATGTCATATTTTTTTCCTACTTCCAAATGCATGCATTTTATTCACATTTCTTACTCTTTTTTTAATTTAATTTTTATCTCAACCACTCTTTTTCAACTTAAATTTTGAGCTCTGCTGTCTTTCTTTCACATCTGTAAGCTCTGATATTAAATAGATTTTTTAAAAATTAAATTTTAATTTAATGTATTTATTATACTATTTTCTCCATGTTGATGCTGAACAATTTTATTTGTTAGAAAAACTAAACAGATTTTTTAAATAATTCAAACTTAAATAAGAGTAAGTTCGGTAAAAAAACAAGTATACTCGCGCAGGCAGTGTTTCCTAAGCTAGAGATGTTGGAACTATCCTCAATTGGCATCCAAAGAATATGGCTTCCCCAAGCGTTTTGTTCAACTCAAAATTTGACAAAGCTGATTATTAAGGGTTGCACCAATTTAAAGCATGTTTTATCCGATTCCATGGTTGGATATCTCCAACGGCTCAAATGCTTGGAAATAAGTGAATGTAAATGCACACAGGAGATTATATCAACCGAGAGTATAATCGAAGAAGCATTTAAAAATAGATATTTAATTTGCTTCCCTCGATTAAACACCCTCAAATTGAAGGGACTTCAAAAACTCATCGGATTTTGCCATGAAGATTATACTGTTGAATTCCCAACCTTAAACGTTCTTGAGATAGAAAGCTGTCCAAAATTGAAGAGATTCATCCATAATTCTAACAGTAAAGAAATACCTACGGATGCAATCTTTTTCAACAATAAGGTACTATTCTCAATGCAGTGAATTTTTCTTTTTCCTTTTCTTCTGTTGCTAAATTTAACTCTTTTAACCATTGCTTTTCCTAACTTGTAGGTTGCTTTTCCCAAATTGGAGAAAATCACAATCTCCCATTTGAGGAGCACAGAGAGGATATGGGACTGCCAACTTCATACCAATTCCTTTTCTATGCTAAAAGAGTTGACGGTTAAGGAATGTAATGTGTTGTTGAACATCTTTCCGCCTTTTCTTTTGGGGGTTTTCCAAAGTTTGGAGAAATTAACAGTGACTGATTGTGCATCACTAGAAGAAGTGTTCCAACTTCAAGTGCAAGGGTTAGATATCGACGAAACATACGTGGTAGAGAGTCGATTAAGAGAAGTGAATCTCTTTCGCTTACCAAAGTTGAAGCATGTTTGGACCAAGTATCGCAACGGAAATATTTCTTTTGAAAGTCTACGACAAGTAAACATTCGAGAATGTTGGAGCTTGAAAACTCTGTTTCCATTTTCAATTGCCAAAGATTTTCAGCAACTTGAAAGACTTGTTATTGTTAAGTGTGGGTTGGAGGAGATTGTTTCGAGGAATGTTGATGGATCAGACGAACAGGAAATTTGGTTTGCATTTAATCAGTTGTCCTTCCTTAATCTTTGGAATCTACCATACCTAACATGTTTCTACCCGGGAATGCATAGAACAACATGCCCTGCGTTAAAGCAATTGAGGATATATAGGTGTGGGAGGATTAAGATATTTGGTCATGAAGAATCCCAAATCCGACATCCACTTTTCATCATTGAAAAGGTATGAACTGCCGCCACACCTTTTTTTTAGCATTGTTTATAAATTGTACTTAAATCATTTTGTAACTCTCAACTAATACATTCAAATATTCATTTGAAAATGTAAAATAACTAAAATAATCACGGAATTCATATTTTTCTTTATCTAACTGATAATCTCTTAACGGTTCTAAATTTTATTTTAGTACCGAATTTTTTGTACTCTATACCTATTTATAAATTCTATTGCATTTTTTAGAGATAATCTAACGTGCCTATTCTTAGTATAGAAATTAAAACTTCAAATACACATCACTTCAAATAATTGATTCCATAGTTCATTTATCTGCTTATGGCTATTCTTTTGTGTTAAGCCATTCTGTTTAAATGAATTTCTAATTCAAATACTCTATGGAACTCATTGGTCTTGCTTGTTGCTTCTTAGGTTATCCCGCAATTGGAGGAGGTTTCAATTAGTGTTGGTGATGTTGAGATGATAAGTGATGGCAATTATGAGGCCGATTTATTTTGCAATATAAAACATCTTCGAATTTATTGTGACTTTGGTGCATCAGTTTTCCCAATTTCTTTTCTTAGAAGGTTTTACAATCTTGAAAGCCTTGAGCTGGGTTCTTGCTATTTCAAAGAGCTAGTTTCTTTCGAAAGCGTTGCGTGTGAAGATAAAGACATGATCATCACGATCCCAAAGATCAAGAGGTTGAAATTGAATGTGGTTAACAACATAAGACATCTACGGGAGCAAGACACTCCGCTTCACCAAATTTGTGCAAGACTCGAATGTCTCCAAGTTTGGGAATGTGGGGATTTGATTAATTTAGGATTAGATCTTTCTTTTTTTGAAAATCTTACAACTTTAGATGTCTGGAAATGCAATGAGATGTCAGAGCTGATAGCATCTTCCAAAGCCCGAAGTTTGGTGTGCCTTGTTACAATGAGGATAAGAGAATGTGAAATGATGAGAGAAGTAGTTGCAGGCAACGCGGATGATACGTCACATGAGATTGTTTTCAAAGCGCTGAAGCGTTTGGAGCTTCATTGTTTACAAAGCCTCACAAGCTTTTGTTCAGGGAATTGCAGCTTAAGGTTTCCATCCTTGGAACAAGTTACTTTGAGCCAATGTCCTAGAATGAAGAACTTCTTTCAAGGAGCACTAAGCACACCAATGCTGCATAAAGTGCAGTTAACAGAAACAGATTTTGAGGGACGTTGGGCTGGTGACCTTAATGCCACCGTGGAGCAGTTATACAAAGAGCAGGTACTGGTTGAAAAATTCATCGAAAAATATGTACATTTTTATTATGTTTTACATAATTTATTTTCATGATAACCTTGTAAAGGCTCATGTTAAATATGCTGGTAATATAGATATTTAACTCTTTTTTATATATATGTTGCTATTTAGATTGGATATCGTGGTCTTAAACATTTGAAGTTGTCAGAGTTTACAGAGCTGATAAACATATGGAATAGAAACCCGCAAGAAATGTTGGGTTTTAATACTCTTGAATGGTTAGAGGTAAGTGATTCAAACAACGTGAGATGTGTTTTTAACTTGTCTATGGCCTTTGGCCTGGGGCAACTTGGAAAAATGGAAATCAAGAGATGCGGTAATATGGAGCAAGTTATCAAAGGAGAGGGTTCAATTACAACGGGTGAGGAAGCAATAACAGATGGCAGCAAGATCATTAGCATATTCCCTCGTTTAAAGTCCATTATAGTGGAGTCTTGTCCAGATATGACAAGCTTTTACCTTGGAAGTAAAGGTCTTGAATTTCCATCCTTGATTGAAATTAAGGTAGATGAATGTTCAAACATGACTACTTTTGTTTCTACATTTTCAAGGGACGAAGATAAAGAAGTAATAATTGGTGGCGGAGTCGATGACGTTGCTACATTTTTCTCCGACAAGGTTAGTTTTTCTTTAAATGAATCTTCATTTATACATTTAAGTCATATGGCTAGTTATGACTCATGAGCTATATCTTTATTCCTCGCTAATGTCATCTATGGTCCCAAGCAACTTGAAGCATGAAACAACAATAAAAGTAGCACATAGATAGAATATTTATTTATTTTCTTAATAGAGAGCTTTTGTGTCCTTTTTATTTTTAAATATTTTTAATATTTAACTACTATTATTAAAACAATATATCTGAAAGAGTACTATTGTTTATTAAACTCTGTCTTCAAATTATTTAAGAAAAATGTTGAATTGTAAATTCAATAAAGAAATAAAAAAATTGTGGAAGAATCAATTAAATACATAAAATTGAAATGGTTCAAAATTAAATAATATAGGGCAGTTGAAATTTAATATTAATAATGATTCATTTAGGTTTTTCTCATATGATTAACGGTTCCAAATTACACAAACTTAAATAGGATAGTGCAGTTGAAATTTATTTCTAATTGTAATTAGCTCTTTCTATCATTATTGAAGAACAAAGTTGAATTGTAAATTCAATAAAGAAACAAAAAAAAAATTGTGGAAGAATCAATTAAATACATAAAATTGAAATGGTTCAAAATTAAATAATATAGGGCAGTTGAAATTTAATATTAAGTAAGAGTAGATGGATAAATTAATGTGGAATAAAAGTTTTGTTTTCCAAATGTAATTCAAAACAATTTCCATTTCTCTTTCTTTTCTAAACCAACAAGCTAACATATTTGCATATATGTTTAAATATATTTGGTAACTTTTAAAATGTACATATCCCATTAATAGCATATTCTATTATGAAAGTTATCCGAGTTTATGCTGTCCTTCTTGTAGTTTCAGCATATTGTTTTATTTCAAAAAAGAAAATTTGGAATTGTCAAATAAGTTACTATGTTTTTATTAAATTCAAAATTTTAAATAAAAAATTAATTATACTAATTAAAAATGCACTAATGTAAAATTAAACACAAAATCATATGCAATACATATGTAATATTAAAAACTAGTGTATGTGTGTATAATATGTAAGTAGTTACATACAAAAAAGTCAACCGAAGATACTTTTATATTAAATTCATTTAGGTTATTCTCATATGACCAACGGTTCTGAATTATATAAACTTAAATAGGATAGTGCAGTTGAAATTTAATATTAAGTTAGAGTAAAGTGATAAATTGATCTCTCTTGTTTTCCAAATGGAAGTCAACACCATTGCAATTTATTTTTCTTTTTCTTTTTCTAAAACAACAAGCTAGCTAACATATTTGCATATATGTTTAAATATATTTGAAAAATCCTTCACCTATCACTTTGGCTGGTAACTTTAAAAATATATATACATATCCCATTAATATCACTAGGTGCCATTCTTGCATTTCGATTGGTGGTTTCCACCTGTTATTCAGAAGAAAAGACTGATGTGAAAGAGATACATATCACATTAATAGCAAGTCTTACTATGAATGCTATCCTTATTAGTGGAAGTTTACGGCTGAAACATTAGGTGCCCTTCTTGTTTTATATTGGTAATTTTGAATGGTAGTTTTCACATAAATTTTATGTGGTTAAGAAAAGAAATTCGATGTGAAATTTTAGTTTGATTGCTACGAAAATGTTGACATTTGTTACATTATTTATTTGTTTATTGTCGAATTACATGTCTTTTCTAATTAAGTAGTTATATATTAAATTCATTTAACTTTTTCTGAGATGAACGATAGTTTTAATTATCTTAATTATATATTTTACCGATGCTTTCATCTAAACATCAATGAGCTAACATTTTATATAATTTGTTTCTAATTGTAATTAGCTCTTTCTATCATTATGTAGGTTGCTTTTCCCAACTTGGAGAAAATCACAATCTCCCATTTGAGGAGCACAGAGAGGATATGGGACTGCCAACTTCATACCAATTCCTTTTCTATGCTAAAAGAGTTGACGGTTAAGGAATGTAATGTGTTGTTGAACATCTTTCCGCCTTTTCTTTTGGGGGTTTTCCAAAGTTTGGAGAAATTAACAGTGACTGATTGTGCATCACTAGAAGAAGTGTTCCAACTTCAAGTGCAAGGGTTAGATATCGACGAAACATACGTGGTAGAGAGTCGATTAAGAGAAGTGAATCTCTTTCGCTTACCAAAGTTGAAGCATGTTTGGACCAAGTATCGCAACGGAAATATTTCTTTTGAAAGTCTACGACAAGTAAACATTCGAGAATGTTGGAGCTTGAAAACTCTGTTTCCATTTTCAATTGCCAAAGATCTTCAGCAACTTGAAAGACTTAATATTGATAATTGTGGGTTGGAGGAGATTGTTTCACAGAATGTTGAAGAATCAAATGAACAGGAAATTTGTTTTGCATTTAATCAGTTGTCCTTCCTTGCGCTTTGGTATCTGCCATACCTAGCATGTTTCTACCCAGGAATGCATAGAACAACATGGCCTGCATTAAAGCAATTGAGGATATATAGGTGTGAGAGGATTAAGATATTTGGTCATGAAGAATCCCAAACCCGACATCCACTTTTCATCATTGAAAAGGTATGAACTGCCGCCACACCTTTTTTTTAGCATTGTTTATAAATTGTACTTAAATCATTTAGTAACTCTCAACTAATAGATTCAAATATTCATTTGAAAATGTAAAATAATTAAAATAATCACCGAATTCATATTTTTCTCTATCTAACTGATAATCTCTTAACGGTTCTAAAATTTTTTTTTGTACCAAATTCTTTGTACTCTATACCTATTTATGAATTCTATTGCATTTTTTAGAGATAATCTAAGTGCCTATTCTTAGTATAGAAATTAAAACTACAAATACACATCACTTCAAATAATTGATTCCATAGTTCATTTATCTGCTTATATTATGCCTTATGCCTATTCTTTTGTGTTAAGCCCTTCTGTTTAAATGAATTTCTAATTCAAATACTCTACGGAACTCATTGTTCTTGCTTGTTGCTTCTTAGGTTATCCCGCAATTGGAGGGGGTTTCAATTAGTGTTGGTGATGTTGAGATGATAAGTGATGGCAATTATGAGGCCGATTTATTTTGCAATATAAAACATCTTCGAATTTATTGTGACTTTGGTGTATCAGTTTTCCCAATTTCTTTTCTTAGAAGGTTTTACAGTCTTGAAAGCCTTGAGCTGGGTTCTTGCTATTTCAAAGAGCTAGTTTCATTCGAAAGCGTTGCATGTGAAGATAAAGACATGATCATGACGATCCCAAAGATCAAGAGGTTGACATTGAATGTGGTTAACAACATAAGACATCTACGGGAGCAAGACACCCCGCTTCACCAAATTTGTGCAAGTCTCGAATGTCTTGAACTTTGGCTGTGTGGGGATTTGATTAATTTAGGATTACATCTTTCTTTTTTTGAAAATCTTACAACTTTAGATGTCTGGAAATGCAATGAGATGTCAGAGCTGATAACATCTTCCAAAGCCCGATGTTTGGTGTGCCTTGTTACAATGAGGATAAGAGAATGTGAAATGATGAGAGAAGTAGTTGCAGGCAACGCGGATGATACGTCACATGAGATTGTTTTCAAAGCGCTGAAGCGTTTGGAGCTTCATTGTTTACAAAGCCTCACAAGCTTTTGTTCAGGGAATTGCAGCTTAAGGTTTCCATCCTTGGAACAAGTTACTTTGAGCCAATGTCCTAGAATGAAGAACTTCTTTCAAGGAGCACTGAGCACGCCGAAACTGCATAAAGTACAGTCAACAGAAACAGATTTTAAGGGACGTTGGGCTGGTGACCTTAATGCCACAGTGGAGCAGTTATACAAAGAGCAGGTACTGGTTGAAAAACTCATCGAAAAATATGTACATTTTAATTATGTTTTACATAATTTATTTTCATGATAACCTTGTAAAGGCTCATGTTAAATATGCTGGTAATATAAATATTTAACTTTATATATATATATATATATATATATGTATATATATATATGTATGTTGCTATTTAGATTGGATATGATGGTTTGATAAGTAAATTATTTAAGTAATTTTATTTGTGTATTTTGGATTAATTTTGAGGAAAGCACTTTTAATTTTCTACATCTTCTTATCAGGTACACAAATTGGTGTTTTTACATAAAGACAAACAAAAGTGGACTAAATTGAAGAAATATGTGAAGATATTGGCTATATTAGGATGTGGGAGACATTGAGGGTTTAATTGCAAAGAGATTCTTAGTTGAATTGGTCATTAGCTTATATTCAAAGTTTGTTATTTTCTTAATTTTATTTTGAATTTTTTTTATTTTAAGTAATTGAAAAATTCAGTTTAGAAGGACTCAAGATATTTTTTGCAACCCAATTGTGTATAAATAAGGTCTTTTGGGTTTAATTAAAAATATACTTTTGATTTGTGAGTAATTGAAACAATTGTGCATTTTATTTATATTTCTTCCAATTCGTTCTCTCTGCCATTTCCATTTCCATCTCCATTTCATTTCTTTTCAAAAATTTGTCCAATTTCTATATTAATCCCTTTGCATTTTCATCCCTCATAATCCCAAATAATTCATCACATTCATTCATCAAGCATGATTAAAATGATGTGCAATTAAATTCTTTTTAGCCTTAGTCCGGTTATCACCCCGTCAAGAAATAATCGTGAGTTACAAAACCGTGCTCAAAACCTTTTTATCAGTACTCGCTATCACTCCGATTTATGAGATAGTACAAATTCATCCCTCAAAGTTAATGCTACTTCAATTCAAAAAGTGCACGTTGGATTGAAACAAGTTGGTGTACAATTGGGAAGTCGAGTTAGCCATGCTACATTCGAGTTCCCACGAACAAATTGGCTTGTCCAAGTGGGAAATGGCTAATTGGAATCCGTCAAGGGTGATAGAGACTAGATTTAAACGACCCACATAGTTGAGGCCATTAATTCGAGTTGGGCTTTTTAGAGCTCAAGGCTGTTGAAATCTTAAATCGCGAACACGTGCGATGTGGTTAGACATTCGATAATGGTCAGTTTGCAGGTCATACCAGAACTGGTTGCAAGAGGAAAAGTTGACAGTTGGGACGTTCTCGAGTGCTATAACCAGCTTATCGATTAAAAGGGAAGATTAAATTTCAAGGATCGGTTCAAGTTCGAGGATAACCGAGGCTGAGGCTAAGCTTATTAAATATAGTTTTTCTCTGTTTTTTATCTTGATTAATTATTTTGCATCAAGATTTATTTCACTTTACTTATTTTATTTTTATTTTATTTTAGTTTAATGTTTTATGTTTAAACTCCCACTTATTTTTTTTTTTTTGGTTAGGAGACAGTCACAAGTCTTGGGCACGCCTTTCGACATGATGATCAAGAGGAAGACACTAGAGTAGATAACAGCAACTAGTCCCTCTGGAATCAACCCTACTGCCTTATACTACTATTTTTGTATTATTTGTCGTAGGAATATTTATATTTGGTGGATTCGACACCCATCAAATTTTGGCGTTGTTGTCAGTGAAAGGTAACATTTTTTCTAACTTTCGTGTGTTATACTTTATGACAAGGTCTGGACAGACGCCTTTCAACGACTTTGAACCGAAGATAGAGAAATTAGTCCAAAGGTTGAGAAAGGAAGCTCACGGTAAATGTCTACGGACAGAGTTTGAAGAAGAAGCTTTCACTAAAGAAATTTTCGATGAAGAGGTAACAAAGATAGAATATTCATTTATTTTCTTAAATAAGTTTTGTGTCTTTTTTATTTTTAAATATTTTTAATAATTAATTACTATTATTAAAACAATATATCTGAAAGAGTACTATTGTTTATTAAACTCTGTCTTCAAATTATTTAAGAACAAAGTTGAATTGTAAATTCAATAAAGAAACAAAAAAAAATTGTGGATGAATCAATTAAATACATAAAATTGAAATGGTTCAAAATTAAAAAATATAGGCCAGTTGAAATTTAATATTAATGATGATTCATTTAGGTTTTTCTTGATTAACGGTTCCAAATTATACAAACTTGAATAGGATAGTGCAGTTGAAATTTAATACTAAGTTAGAGTAGAGTGATAAATTGATCTCTCTTGTTTTCCAAATGTAAGTCAACACCATTTCAATTTATTTTTCTTTTTCTAAAACAACAAGCTAGCTAACATATTTGCATATATGTTTAAATATGTTTGAAAAATCCTTGACCAATCACTTTGGTTGGTAACTTTAAAAATATATATACATATCCTATTAATATCACCGGGTGCCATTCCTGTATTCCGAATGGTGGTTTCCACCTGTTATTAAGAAGAAAAGACTGATGTGAAAGAGATACATATCACATTAGGTGCCCTTCTTGTTTTATGATTGGTAATTTTGAAGGGTAGTTTTCACATAAATTTTATGTTGTTAAGAAAAGAAATTCAATGTGAAAATTTAATTTGATTGTACGAAAATGTTGATATTCGTTACATTATTTATTTGTTTATTGTCGAATTACATGTCTTTTCTAATTAAGTAGTTATATATTAAATTCATTTAATTTCTTTTGAAATGAACGATGATTTCAATTGTCTTAATTATATGATTTACCGAAGCTTTCATCTAAACATCAATGAGCTAACATTTTATATAATTTATTTCTAATTGTAATTAGCTCTTTCTATCATTATGTAGGTTGCTTTTCCCAACTTGGAGAAAATCACAATCTCCCATTTGAGGAGCACAAAGAGGATATGGGACTGCCAACTTCATACCAATTCCTTTTCTATGCTAAAAGAGTTGATGGTTAAGGAATGTAATGTGTTGTTGAACATCTTTCCGCCTTTTCTTTTGGGGGTTTTCCAAAGTTTGGAGAAATTAACAGTGACTGATTGTGCATCACTAGAAGAAGTTTTCCACCTTCAAGTGCAAGGGTTAGATATCGACGAAACATACGTGGTAGAGAGTCGATTAAGAGAAGTGAATCTCTTTCGCTTACCAAAGTTGAAGCATGTTTGGACCACGTATCGCAACGGAAATATTTCTTTTCAAAGTCTACGACAAGTATGCGTTGAGGAATGTTGGAGCTTGAGAACTCTGTTTCCATTTTCAATTGCCAAAGATTTTCAGCAACTTGAAAGACTTGTTATTGTTAAGTGTGGGTTGGAGGAGATTGTTTCGAGGAATGTTGATGGATCAGACGAACAGGAAATTTGGTTTGCATTTAATCAGTTGTCCTTCCTTGAACTTTGGAATCTACCATACCTAACATGTTTCTACCCAGGAATGCATAGAACAACATGCCCTGCGTTAAAGCAATTGAGGATATATAGGTGTGGGAGGATTAAGATATTTGGTCATGAAGAATCCCAAATCCGACATCCACTTTTCATCATTGAAAAGGTATGAACTGCCGCCACACCTTTTTTTTAGCATTGTTTATAAATTGTACTTAAATCATTTAGTAACTCTCAACTAATACATTCAAATATTCATTTGAAAATGTAAAATAATTAAAATAATCACGGAATTCATATTTTTCTTTATCTAACTGATAATCTCTTAACGGTTCTAAATTTTATTTTAGTACCGAATTTTTTGTACTCTATACCTATTTATAAATTTTATTGCATTTTTTAGAGATAATCTAACGTGCCTATTCTTAGTATAGAAATTAAAACTTCAAATACACATCACTTCAAATAATTGATTCCATAGTTCATTTATCTGCTTATGGCTATTCTTTTGTGTTAAGCCATTCTGTTTAAATGAATTTCTAATTCAAATACTCTATGGAACTCATTGGTCTTGCTTGTTGCTTCTTAGGTTATCCCGCAATTGGAGGAGGTTTCAATTAGTGTTGGTGATGTTGAGATGATAAGTGATGGCAATTATGAGGCCGATTTATTTTGCAATATAAAACATCTTCGAATTTATTGTGACTTTGGTGCATCAGTTTTCCCAATTTCTTTTCTTAGAAGGTTTTACAGTCTTGAAAGCCTTGAGCTGGGTTCTTGCTATTTCAAAGAGCTAGTTTCTTTCGAAAGCGTTGCGTGTGAAGATAAAGACATGATCATGACGATCCCAAAGATCAAGAGGTTGACATTGAATGTGGTTAACAACATAAGACATCTACGGGAGCAAGACACCCCGCTTCACCAAATTTGTGCAAGTCTCGAATGTCTCGAAGTTTGGGAATGTGGAAATTTGATTAATTTAGGATTAGATCTTACTTTTTTTGAAAATCTTACAACTTTAGATGTCTGGAAATGCAATGAGATGTCAGAGCTGATAACATCTTCCAAAGCCCGATGTTTGGTGTGCCTTGTTACAATGAGGATAAGAGAATGTGGAATGATGAGAGAAGTAGTTGCAGGCAACGCGGATGATACGTCACATGTGATTGTTTTCAAAGCGCTGAAGCGTTTGGAGCTTCATTGTTTACAAAGCCTCACGAGCTTTTGTTCAGGGAATTGCAGCTTAAGGTTTCCATCCTTGGAACAAGTTACTTTGAGCCAATGTCCTAGAATGAAGAACTTCTTTCAAGGAGCACTAAGCACGCCAATGCTGCATAAAGTGCAGTTAACAGAAACAGATTTTAAGGGACGTTGGGCTGGTGACCTTAATGCCACCGTGGAGCAGTTATACAAAGAGCAGGTACTGGTTAAAGGATTCATCGAAAAATATGTACATTTTAATTATGTTTTACATAATTTATTTTCATGATAACCTTGTAAGGCTTATGTTAAATATTCTGGTAATATAAATACTTTAAATGTTGCTTCTTAGGTTGGATATCGTGGTCTTAAACATTTGAAATTGTCAGAGTTTCCGGAGTTGATAGACATAAAGAGTAGAAACCTTCCAGAAATATTGGATTTTACAAGTCTTGAATGGTTAGAGGTTTGTGATTCCAATAATTTGAGATTCATTTTTAACCTCCCAATGGCCTTTGGCCTGGGGCAACTTCGAAAAATGGAAATCAAGAGATGCGGTAATATGGAGCAAGTTATCAAAGGAGAGGGTTCAATTACAACGGGTGAGGAAGCAATAACAGATGGCAGCAAGATCATTAGCATATTCCCTCGTCTACAGTCCATTATAGTGGAGTCTTGTCCAGATATGACAAGCTTTTACCTTGGAAGTAAAGGTCTTGAATTTCCATCCTTGATTGAAATTAAGGTAGATGAATGTTCAAACATGACTACTTTTGTTTCTACATTTTCAAGGGACGAAGATAAAGAAGCAATAATTGGTGGCGGAGTCGATAAAGGAAGCTCACGGTAAATGTCTACGGACAGAGTTTGAAGAAGAAGCTTTCACTAAAGAAATTTTCGATGAAGAGGTAACAAAGATAGAATATTCATTTATTTTCTTAAATAAGTTTTGTGTCTTTTTTATTTTTAAATATTTTTAATAATTAATTACTATTATTAAAACAATATATCTGAAAGAGTACTATTGTTTATTAAACTCTGTCTTCAAATTATTTAAGAACAAAGTTGAATTGTAAATTCAATAAAGAAACAAAAAAAAATTGTGGATGAATCAATTAAATACATAAAATTGAAATGGTTCAAAATTAAAAAATATAGGCCAGTTGAAATTTAATATTAATGATGATTCATTTAGGTTTTTCTTGATTAACGGTTCCAAATTATACAAACTTGAATAGGATAGTGCAGTTGAAATTTAATACTAAGTTAGAGTAGAGTGATAAATTGATCTCTCTTGTTTTCCAAATGTAAGTCAACACCATTTCAATTTATTTTTCTTTTTCTAAAACAACAAGCTAGCTAACATATTTGCATATATGTTTAAATATATTTGAAAAATCCTTGACATATCACTTTGATTGATAATTTTAAAAATATATATACATATCCCCTTAATATCAAATTTTATTATAAAAGCTTTCTTTATTAGAGGGAGTTTATGAGTGATACATTAGGTGCCATTCTTGTATTTCGAATGGTCGTTTCCACCTGTTATTAAGAAGAAAAAATTGATGTGAAAACTGTAACATAAATCAATTAAAAATGTTTTATATAAAATCAATTAAAAATTAAACATGCAATACATGGAACATTAGTAACTGATGTATGTAAATGTAAGTAGTTACATACAGAAAAGTCAACCGAAGATAATTTTATATTAATGTCATTTAGATTCTTCTCCGATGATTAATGATTCCAATTATCTTAATCATATAACTTACGGATACCTTCATCGAAATATCAATGAGTTAACATTTTATATAATTTCTTTCTAATTGTAATTAGCTCTTTCTATCATTATGTAGGTTGCTTTTCCCAACTTGGAGAAAATCACAATCTCTCATTTGAGGAAGGCAAAGACGATATGGTACAGCCAACTTCATACGAATTCCTTTTCTATACTAAAAGAGTTGACCGTTAAGGATTGTGATGTGTTGTTGAACATCTTTCCACCTTTTCTTTTGACGCTTTTCCGAAGATTGGAGAAATTAATAGTGACTGATTGTGCCTCAGTAGAAGAAGTGTTCCAACTCCAAGTGCAAGGGTTAGATATTGAAGAAACATATGTGGTAGTCAATCAATTAAAAGAAGTGAATCTTGTTCGCCTACCAAACTTGAAGCATGCTTGGACCAGGTATCACAAAGGAAACATTTCTTTCGCAAGTCTACGAGAAGTATGCATTGAGGAATGTTGGAAAACTCTGTTTCCATTTTCAATTGCCAAAGATCTTCAACAACTTGAAACTCTTACTATTCAAAAGTGTGGGTTGAAAGAGATTGTTTCAATGAATGTTGAAGGATCAAGCGAACAGGAAACTCTGTTTGCATTTAATCAGTTGTCCTTTCTTGAACTTTGGGATCTACCACACCTAACATGTTTCTATCCAGGAATGCATAGAACAACGTGGCCTGCATTAAAGCAATTGAGGATAGATGCGTGTGGGAGGATTAAGATATTTGGGCATGAAGAATCCCAAATCCGACATTCACTTTTCCTCGTGGACAAGGAATGAATTGCCTCACCTTTTTTTTAATAAAGCTTATAAATTGTATTTAAATCATTTTGTACATCTCAACTAATACATCCAAATATTCATTTAGAAATGTAAAATAATTAAAATGATCCCCAATAATCTCTAACAATTCTGAATTTTATTTTAGTAACGAATTCTTTGTAACTCTTTACCTATTAATTTATTCTATTGCCTTCCTTTAAAAAAAATCAAATACGCATATTCTTAATATAAAAATGAAAACTAAAAATACACATCACTTCAAACATTTGATTTCATTGTTCAATTATCTGCTTGTATTATGCCTTGTGGCTATTCTTTTGTGTTAGGCCTTTCTGTTTAAATGAATTTCTAATACAAATACTGTACGGAACTCATTGTTGTTACTTGTTGCTTCTTAGGTTATCCCTCAATTGGAGGAGGTTTCATTTACCGGTGATGATATTGAGATGATAAGTGATGGCCAGTATGACGCCGACTTATTTTGCAGTATAAAATTTCTTCGGATTACTTGCTACTTTGATGAATCAGTTGTTTTCCCGATTTCATTCCTCAGAAGGTTTTACAATCTTGAAATCCTTCATGTGCGTTCTTGCAATTTCAAAGACATGGTCATCACGAGCCCAAAAATCAAGAAGTTGAGATTGGATGTGGTTAACAACATAAGACATCTATGGCTGCAAGACTCCCCGCTTGACCATATTTGTGCAAGTCTAGAATGTCTCGAAGTTTGGAAATGTCACAATTTGATTAATTTAGGATTAGATCTTTCATCTTTTGAAAATCTTACAACTTTGGATGCTTGGAAGTGCGAAGAGATGGCAGTGTTGATTACATCTTCGAAAGCCCAATGTTTGGAGCAGCTTGTTACACTGAAGATAAGAGAATGTGAAATGATGAGTGAAGTAATTGCAAGTGATGGAGATGAAGCAACATATACTGAGATTATTTTCAAGGAGTTGAAATGTTTGGAGCTTTATGGCTTACAAAACCTCAAAAGCTTTTGTTCAGGGAATTACACTTTGAAGTTCCCATCATTGGATGACGTATACGTGAGTGACTGTCCCGCAATGGATAATTTTTGCAATGGAGCTTTAAGCACGCCAAAGCTACAAGAGGTAGAAACAGGACAGGGTGTTAGAAAATGTAGTTGGGACCTTAATGCTACCATTGAGCAGTTAAACAAAGAAGGTACAGAGTACTGAAATTCGTAGAAATATATATACATGTTAATTGTAACCTTGTAAGCTTATTGTAAATCCATCTGATGCTGAATTCATATGCTGTAGTATTACTGCAAGTCTGATGTTATTATATGTGACTCCTTGTTATTACGGAATGTGAGGTGTCTGAAGAGAGGGACAAAAATGGTGGACATAAGGAGGATCATGTTCCTTGAATAATTGAAGTCAGATGATGATTTCAAAATGAAAAGCCAAAAGGTGAGGAATTTTAAAGAGGTTCTTAAATGGAAATTTCTTGTGAGCAAGTACTGAATCTTGACTTGGGAGATTTGATGGTTTAATATTCTTGGGATTGTAATTCAAGTATTCTTTGTGTTTTTAGACAATTTGATCTCTGTTAACATATAAAAGATATTAGCCTGCTTTATTATCCATAATGGGGATTCATGCACCATTTGATTTAGAAAGCCTCACAAGCTTTTGTTCAGGGAATTACACCTTAAGGTTTCCAACCTTGGAACAAGTTACTTTGAGCCAGTGTCCTAGAATGAAGAAGTTCAATCAAGGAGAACTGACCACACCAAAGCTGCATAAAGTGCAGTTAACAGAAATAGATTTTAGGGGACGTTGGGCTGGGGACCTTAATGCCACCGTGGAGCAATTTATACAAAGAACAGGTACTGATTTAAAAATTCATCACAAAATATGTACATTTTAGTATGCTTTGCATAATTTATTTTCATGATAACCTTGTAAGGCTCATGTTAAATATGTTGGTATGAAAGTTCGACTTTTCATATGTTGCTTTTTAGGTTGGATATCGTGGTCTAAAGCATTTGAAGTCGTCAGAGTTTCCGGAGTTGATAGACATATGGAGTAGAAATCCTCAAGAAATGTTGGATTTTACAACTCTTGAATTTCTGGTGGTTTGTGATCCTTAAAATTTGAGATGCATTTTTAACCTCTCAATGGCCTTTGGCCTGTGGCAACTCTGGGAAATGCAGATCAAGAGATGCGGTAATTTGGAACAAGTCATCAAAGAAGAGGGTCTAGGTACAATGGTTGAGGAAGCAATAACAGATAGTAGCAACATCATTAGCATATTCCCTCGTCTGCGATCCATTACAGTGGAGTCTTGCCCAGATATGAAAAGCTTTTACCTGGGAAGTAACAGTCTTGAATGTCCATCCTTGATTGAAATTAAGATAACTGACTGTTCAAACATGACTACTTTTGTTTCCACATTTTCAAGAGATGAAGATAAAAAGCAATAATTGGTGACGAAGTTGATAACGTTGCTGCAATTTTCTCCAACAAGGTTTGGCTTATTTTATTGAATGAGTCTTCATCTATATATTTAGTTTTCCTTTTATGTGGTTACAAAAATAAAAGAAATAAATAATCACGTTCATAATATAATTTTGGTATAATAACAAAATTAGCTCTTAACATTTGAGTGTTTTGTCACATTGGCCCTTCTAATGTGGCGATTTTTTTCCAATTGGACGCATCCACGTAAGCATCTACTGACGTGACACTATTTTATCTTATATTCCACGTCAATAAATGATTTTAAAATTATTAAAATTATTTTTTAAAATATAAAATTATTAAAATTATTTTTTTGAAATAATAAAATTATTAAATTATTTGAATTTTCAATTTCATCTTCTTCTTCTTTAACAATAAAAAATTCCAAATTTTCTTACATTTTTTCATCAACCAAACACCAAGAAAAAAAATTTCTTATATAATCCCATGCTTCCTCATTTTTTTTTCCTGAGAACCGTGCAAATTCCTCCATTTTTGTCTTCTATTTCAAAATCCTTAACTCTAAAAGATATTAGCCTGCTTTATTATCCATAATGGTGATTCATGCACCATGTGCTTTAGAAAGCTGAATATTAGGCATTAATTTTGGATTGCAGGTAGAATTGTTTGGAACCCAAAATATGTCAACGCATATAATATATTAGCCTACTTTAGGTTCCATTATCAGCTCAACAGGCATTTAGTTTGGAGGACCCAACATTCATTTTGCTTTGCTGCTTGAATTGTATTCTCTAGTTTGCAGTCACAAGATATGCCACTAAATTACAAATAAATAAAGAGATAAACGAAGTTGACTGATGAATTTAAATTGAAGTCCATTGCTTGTGATGGTGAAGCCTAGCCATCAGCATTAAGGTTATAATCTGCAAATTAAGGGCGAGGGGCTCGTCTTTGAAGCCTGCTCAGTGGCCTTCTAAATACGAGTTCCTCTTTGTGAACACAAATTTGGGACCCTGGGAACTCACTAATAGAATTATAAAATTTTTAAGAGATCCAAATACAATTTTATTATTTTTAAAGAAATTAAATAATTTTTTTTCATCTTTAAAGGGATCAATATATAATTTTACCATAAATTAATTTGCAATTTTATTATTTTTAGAAGGATTAAAATAATTTTTTCCAAAACCCCTGCCAACCCTTCCCCTCTGCCCATCCCATCTTTAATGGATCTTAAGCATTCATGACACGCAAATTCTTTTTTATATGTCCATATTTTATAGAGCTTAAGCATGAAATGGACATCATGGAAGTGCTGCAACGTCCAACATCTCTTGACTTAACTCTGCAATGAATAAATTATTTGGTATATATGCTTAGGCTTAGATCCCAGTCTGTAAGGCATACATGTGGAGAGATTGGTTTCTGATATATTGCATAATTAAGTACTTGCATTTTGCCTACATTTGAGGGAGGAATCAATGCACACATTTAGTTGAAAGATCCTCAGAAGCACATGGAATATCAATTGTTTAATTAAGTTACTAATTTCCCAGAGATGAAGAAAGTTGAAAATTTTTATATAGATGAAGATCAAGTAATATTGACATCTATTAGGACAAAAGCATAGTGAGAAAGGCAGGCGATCGTAGATTTTAAACCACGACTGTCACTATAACTCAAAAGTTTTGAATATTTGGAGATTGAAAATTTTCTCTATATTCCCTCATCAAAGTGAAAACAATGACCAGCATAATTCCGAATGTTCTATTATATAGTTCTAGATTTCGAGTTCATGTCACTATAACTAAAAAGTTGTGAGATATTTGGTAGAATTGTATTCTCTGATTTGCAGTCACAAGATTGAAGATACCATTTGTGGTGTTTTTCAAATAAAAACGTCCCCACTTATTTGCATACGTTTTATGGCACCATTATTCCTTCTATTAATGACACAAAAGTAAGCTTACGTATGCCTTTATTCTTATTATTTGTTTAGTTGGTTTGGCTTTTTGTAAGCATAAGATTTAATGAAGAACTGAAGTTCCTCCTCCACTACATTCTCTCCAAATGATTTTTCATTTGAATCATAAATCTGTCTTGTTTAGTTTGTGCACATTATTTCGTTGTTAAAATATGTTATACATCCATCTACTCGTTGTAATTATAGAATTTAGCTCTTGTATCGGGTAATTTAATCATTTTTTTTTCAAATTTCAAAATTCAAGCTCAATTTTTAATACCGTTAATTTTTTTTGTTAAATTTGTTGGTATGACATTTTGAAATAAAATAATAATCACTTAGTAGCCATGTAACTAAATAGATGATGTTGTATTGACTTGAATTTAACAAAAAAAATTTAACAGTTTTAAAAGTTAGATTTGCATTTTTTAAATAAAAAAGTAAAGAAACTAAATTCATTCAAATAAAAGTAAAAAACTAAATTCCAAATATTCAAAAAGTACCTAAAATTTTACGCAATGTTAACTTCAGTGAGCAAAGCAATTGTAGTCTTGCTGAATTGAAAGCTTTGCTACGTTTAACTGCTTTAGAAATTCATATCCCTAATGCCACAATTATCCCCAAAGACTTCTCCTTTCAAAAGTTACAAGGATACATTATTTTCATTGGAGACGCATCGCATTGGGATTGGAAATGGGGTTGGGTTCGTGAATACTCCAGAACACTAAAGCTTAACCTACAGACAAGCATTAGCTTTCTTAATAATGCAGTCAAAGTTGTATTGAAGAAAGCTGAAAATCTATATATAGATGAAGTCAAACTATATAGTTGGTTAATAAGTCTTCATTTTAGTCACCAAAATAAAAAAACAATTATATTCTAGACAATATCGTTATGAATTGTTTTTATTTTGATCATCTGTTGTTAATTCAATGTTATGGTACACACATTTTGAATTATATTCTAGGCAATATCGTTATGAATTGTTTTCATTTTGGTCATCTGTTGTTGTGAATGATCATGACGCTCCCAAAAATCAAAGAGTTGGAACTTAAATGTGACTAACAACATAAGACATATATGGAAGCAAGACTCCCCATCTTGTGATATGTGACTCCTTGTTGTTACAGAAGGTTGAAGCGTCGGAAGAAATGCATGAAGATGGACTAATCGGAGAAAAACAGTTTTTATATTTTCAGCGTTCTTTGTTTTTCAGACTAACAGGAGACTTTCCCTCACATATATAATAATGGCGATTCATGCTCCATTTGGTTTAACAAAGCTTAATATTATGCATTAATAATGGATTGCAGGAAGATTGTTGATCTTCTTTGCAACCAAAAATATTTAATATAATATAATATATGAGCCGAGCCGACTTTATTTTCCATAATCAAGTCAAGAGGTAATTATTTTACAGAATTGAATATTCATTTTTCTTTGCTGGTAGCATTCTATTCTCTAGTTTGCAAGTTGCAGTCACAAGAACGAAAACGACCCTACTTATATATTAAACAAAGTTGAGTTGATTCAAACAAATAAATAAAGAATTAAACAAAGTTGAGTTGAATTGAAAGAAAGGAAGAATCCTAAATTTGGATGAAGAATTGATGTGTTGGATGCAATTCCATATTTCAAATCTTGAAGAATTAGGTTGAACCGATTTGATTTTGGACTCTTTTAACCCAAGTTGTCAAGATGAGATTTTGCAGCTGAAGACGTTTGTAATATGGGCCTTTGCTTCAATGAAATGGTGGAGGTGGATCTACCAATTGGTGTTCACTTCACTCGTAAATGGGACCATTATGTCTAATGTTCTTACTCCTAAAAATTTTATTGAGACGATGGATGATTGTGAGATTGAAGAACAGAGGTCCAATGAACCCATTCCTTCCAAAGTTAGGCCTCTTTTCGAGATTGAGGAGAAAAGTATTGCTCAACTTGGGATTAAGCAAAATCAGAGAGGTAGGAAACGTAACAACAAAATCTCAAAACCATGTTCTCCTTGGCCGAAGTGAGTCCGCTTTCAGATACGGATTGTCAAAATCGAAAAAAGAAGCTATGGAAGGAGGTAAGAAGTTGGGTCTACGTGTTATTGGTAATGAAGATGAGGTGATAAAATAATTGGTTCAGATTGAAGAAAAACTGGGCCCAAACTTAAAATATTAGTGTAGATATCTTGCATCAATCTGATTTGGTCCATGAGTACCTCTATATATAACAATCTTAATCAATTTAATAGGCAAAAATCAGAACTCAACAATTAGCTTCAATGAAAAATAGGATGTTATTCATCCTACGGGTCTCAAGTTCGAGCGCCTGTATGTGCAAGGTGTGCGTGCCTTGTCAAAGGATTAAAAACGTATGAACAGATATTATCATATAATCACACCAAATTGTATTTAATTAAATTAGTTTGTCTATGTAGTTTTTTTTTTTTAAAAAGCACTTAATACATTATTTTATATATATAGTGCTTGTCATGGTTGGAAATATTAGGGAAAAAGATAAGATTTAGTGAATGGTCTTTCTTTATAAATTTTAGATAGCTTTCAACGTCTTTTTCCTTAGTAATCAACATGGAATCTACAATTTTTTTTCCATTTCATTTGGTACGTAATATAAAAATAAAATTTCTTTAATTTCAAATACAATCATCAACTACGTATGTCATGACTTTGTAAATAAAATGAAGAGCACAGAACATTGCAACAACAAATAATTTTATAATTGGACTAATGGTTAGATTGATTAAATTATCGATTTTTTATATGATCGGTTGGTTCGATTTGATTAATTAAATTATTAAAAAATTTAAAAATAAAAAATGAAATAAAATAAAAAATTAATAAGTCCAACTCGTGTTTTAACCCAATTCTATCGATTTCTACCTTGCCCCGCCCCTCTTGACTCAATGGTGTAATTGTAGTGCCTCCCAAATGTCAATTATTCAATTTATTCCCTCTTAACTTTTATTTAATTAGAACAATTGCAATTTTGTCCCATTTCAAATGTTTAAATTTTAATTTAAGCCATAATTTAATACAATTCTTTAGATTTTGTTCCAAAATTTTAAAAAAAAATTTCGATTCCTCTCACATAAAACTTAGCTTCGCCCTTATGTACTAATTTATAAGTTAATTAATTCAACCTCATTTTTCGAACCAATGTATCAAACAATTCAGTCCGATCTCAACAACCTGCAACTATCTAAAGTCTTCTTTATTTTTTTCCGAGTATGCTGTCCTGTTGTCTCTCATTTTGCTTGGTCTAATTAATTAAACGTCAATTCCTAATTCATTAAAATTGTAATAAATTAAGTTAATTGGTTTAGGTAATATCATGGATTAAAGCCGAGCATTACATTAATTTCCTCGTAATGCTACATTATTTTATGTAGTTTTTTTTTTCTGGAAAAGCACTTACCTATAGTACTTGTCGTGCTCTTTCTTTATAATTTTATTTGATAATTTTATTATACATTTTAATCATATTTGTTTTTCTGACATAATATTTAAAATTATCTATAGCCTCTACATAACCCATAAATAAGAGGATAATTCGTCTCAACACAATCAAATCAATTTCCTCTTACATTGACAACAATACTCATACTATTAGAACTATAACTCAATTGACTTCTTTATAAATTACTGAAAGCTCTTTTTCTTGGAATTCACCTTGTTTAAATTCCATTTCATTTGGTACGTAATATAGAAATATATATATTTTTTAATCATCAATCCTATGCGGAAGGAATTATTAGATAAACTTTCTATCACATAAATTAGATCCCATTTAATGATGTCATATAATATTATTTTCACATATCATTGTCAACTAGAAATTTTAAAATAGTTGTTCAAAAAATTTAGTTTCTCCTTCTTCAACCATTTTGTGTCTAGACAGCATCAAAGTTTTTATTTTTCATCATTCTTCCTTTGTTCTTTAAAAAGCCTTCAATTTACACTACGTTTCAATTATTGATCAACTAGATAATTTGGTTTAGGGTTAAATTAAATTTTTATAATTTTTAAAAGATTAAATCAAATTTTTATCATTTTGAGGGATTAAAATGTAATTTTATTATTACAAAATTTAATTTTAAGAGGTTTAAATGTATATTTTTCATTTTAAAGGGAGGGGTTGGGCCCCGAATTCACCACTGCTACAGTATGCAACACTAATAGTTATGTATAGGCCTCTTCAAGTGATTTACTAATAGTGTTTTGATAAGCTTAAAATTCTTATTTAAAAATTGATTTTATCGTATTAATTATATTGAGTATTTATCACAAAAACTTTATAAATAAGCTACCCAACAGTTTGAAATACTGTGAAAAATAAGAATAAGTATTCACCTAAGTTCAAACTCCTTACTTTTCTCTTCGAGGCAAACCGAATGGATGATAATCATATTATGATTTACCATGAAATTCTCTTATCATTAAATATGCCCACTCCAAAAACTTTAATTGCTTCAAGTACCTCGTTCTAATTGTTCCACTATTTTTGGACAATAAAATATAATCTTATATAACATTAAATGATTAAATGGGATCATCCCTTATATGGTAGAAAAGATTTATCTAATAATTTTCCCCTACAATTAGTTGAAAAAAGAACCATCAAGATTTGTATGATATATTTTTCATAATAATTATATCGAAGTCTTAATGTATTAATTTTATAAAATTATTAACAATTTAACATAGAATTTACTAAAAATAATTGTCCACATTTTTATAAAAGATCTGAGTAAATATTATTTTTACAAAAGATCTCTTATTTTAACAAAACACTAAATATTATTTTAAAGATATTTTTGTCATTTTTATATTTTATATATAATCTAAGAAAATACTTATGAGATTTTAACATAAAAGATCATAAATTTTACTCTTTCAAATTTTCCATCTCAATTAAAAACATATTTAATATTTAAATAAACTATCTAGTTGGTCATCCAATTTTTAGGGCATTTTAGTCACTCAATTAAATCTCTAATGGAGATTAACTATACATCCCACACCATTTCTGCACTTTTATTTTGATCACCCAATTTTAGTAACGCGACTAGCATGATTCGAACTTAAACCATACTTGGAGTGGTGAATATCCTGATCATTAGGCCAACACACAAGGTTGCCTAAAAATATCATTTTTTAAGTATTGATTAGGGTGTAAAAAATTAAGGATTAAAGGGAAAAAGTGATAGAAACTAAAATAATATACAAAAATCGTCATTTTGTACTTGTTTATCTCATTACCGAAAATTCAATTTTTTAATTTTGAAATTTAAATTTCAAAACATCAAAATAAATTGAATAATTTTTTGAAAATAAATTTTAAACTTTTATTTGTTACAATAATTTTGAATCTTAATATTTAAAAATTTATATTTCAAAATCCAAATTTAAAATTTTTGGCAATGAGATAAACAATTAAATTTTGATAATTTTTGTATAATATTATAGTTTCTTGAAACACCCTAAACTCGACCTAAACGTTATGACCGAATCTTAAAATTTACATTAACTTCCTAAAACTTTGATCATTTGCTTTCTAAATATATATTCACTTCACAGTTTTATGTTCACTTCACTCGTAAATGGGAGCATTATGTCTAATATTCTTACTCGTAACAATTTTATTGAGACGATGGATGATTGTGAGACTGAAGAACAGAGGTCCAATGAAGCCATTCCTTCCAAAGTTAGGTCTCTTTTCGAGATTGAGGAGAAAAGTATTGCTCAACTTGGGGTTAAGGGAAATGCAACAACAAAATCCCAAAACCATGTTCTCTTTGGCCGAAATGAGTCCGCTTTCAGATTCGGATTTTCAAAATCGAAAAAAGAAGCTATGGAACGAGGCTAGAAGTTGGGTCTCCGTGCCATTGGTAATGAAGATGAGGTGATAAAAGAATTGGTTCAGATTGAAGAAAAGTAAGGTCTGAGTATAGAAAATTAGTCTAGATACTTTATATGGACTCGATTTAGTCCGACACATGAACACCTCTACATATAACATCCTAAGCAATTTAACTTGTCAAAACCAAATTTTTAATGTGAAAAAAAAAATTTTAATTCAATCCACGGAAAAAGAAAATCAAAACTAATAACTATTTAAATCTATAAATAAAATCTCAACGTTAAGACCTATTATATGATTTATTTTTGAGAGTAGGCTACTGCAAAGTTAGAAAAAAAATTTAGTGGGGTCTAAATTAAATTGTAATTTCTACGATAGTAAAAATGCAATATGTAAATGATTAAATCGAAAATTTATCATTTTTAGGGGATCAAAGTGTAATTTTATTTTTATTAAATTAAAATTTTTTAAAAAAATTAAAGACCTAAATGGAATTTTTTCTACTTTAGAGGAACCGAAACCTATCAGTAACCCTAAATTTACCCGTGCTTGTTATCTCTTTTAGTGCATAACATACGTTTTGGTTGGTCTAATTAATTAAAATGGTTGGTTTAGGTCATATCATGAATTGAAACCAAAGCATTACATTAATTTTTTTGTCATGCTACATTATTTTAAAAAACACTTACCTAATACATGATTTTATACATAGTCCTTGTCATGGTTGGAAATATTAGGGAACAAAAAAAGAAGATTTAGTGAATGGTCTTTCTTTATAAATTTTAGATACCTTTCAACGTCTTTTTCTTGGTAATCAACATGAAAGCTACATCTTTTCTTTTCTTTTCATTTGGTGCGTAATATAAAAATTAAATTTTCTTTGATTTCAAATAGTATCGTCAATCCTACTCTAAATGAATTATTATGTCAACTATCTCTATCAAATAAGTCATGATTTTATAAATAAAATAAAGGGCACAAAACATTGCAGCAACCAATATTTTTATAATTCGACCAATAGTTAGATTGGTCAAATTTTCAATTTTATGAATGATACGTTGGTTTGATTTGTTTAAATTTATTAAAATTTTTAAAAATGAAAATTTTAATTAAATAAAATAAAAATGATTTAATAGGTTTAACTCGTGTTTTAGCCAAATTCAACTGATTTGTACCAGCAAGAGCCTTGCCTCGCCCCTTGGTTAAATGGTGTGGCGATGCGAAATGTTCAGATCGATTGAGCCCTTCTAGGCTTACGGATATTTTAGCCCAAAACATAATTTTATTTTTCCTCAACTTCAAATTTTGTTTCGGAATTAAAATGACAAATATTAAATTGATTTGATTTAATTGATTTAATAACTCTTTTAATTCAGACATCAATTTGGGTTTAATGTCTCTTTTAATTCACACATCAATTTAGGTTTAATGGCCTCTTTAATTCATTGACGTTAATGACTCAATTAGTAAAAAAATTTCAAAAATTCACTGCTTTGAATTTTTTATTTAAAAACCGAAATAATCTGTCGGAAAAGTTACACACTGAATTTCTCTCTAATTTTTCCTACATATTTTTGAACATGTTTTTAGTGATAGAAGAAGGCAACGTTATAGTTCGTTGATCATTACAGTCATGCTACTACTATGCTCATCTCATTGTTGTACCTTGGGAGACAGTCGACCAACATTTTCTCCAGCACCAAAAAAGCGGCCAAATTTATCTTAAAGAAGCTGTACCTCAACTTCCAGTACAATTTAAATCCTATTTTATTCGATCTTTTATTTTTCATATATATATATGTTTGATCTTGTGATTTAAATAAATATTTTATATTACTGTTATTTCGCTAACGTTTTGTATCTTTCACAGCCTTTGAGCCAATGTCATCGGTTCAATCTACTATTTTGAACAATGACAACACTACTTTGGCTACCAATTATTCTATTATCACACCTTGGAGACTTTGGTGAATTACATGCAGTGTTACCAGTGAAAGAAGATCAACTTTCTCATGTTTGGGAGTGAACCAAGCTGCACTCATTTGATGGTAGCTCTACCCACATCAGTTTTGGCAAAGAGATCAAGCAAGAAGACGAGTCATTTTTAGGTTTTGGTGCCTCTAATGGGTATCAAGCAAGAAGACGAGTCATTTTTAGGTTTAGGTTTTTCTTAAAAATAGCAATACAAATCTAATAAAAGAGCAGAGGTCAAAATTTTTTAAAATCTTATAACTATTAGATTTTAATGAGTCATTCAAGTGTTTAACTTTTAATGGAAGTCGATTGTACACATCAAATCATGTTTACAATTTTATTTTAATCACCTAACTTTTAGGTCATTTTTATTAGTCACTCCATCTATTTTGGAGTGATTTGAAAAAAAAGCGCAAATCCAAATATTAAAATAAGTGAAAAATTAAATAAAAAACTAAAATGACAGTTTTTGTAAAATTGGAGGACCAAATTAGTCATTATACCATAATAATTTAAGAAGTTGAATGTCTCTGTCCCAGGTCAGTCAAAGTCATGGGTGATTTGTGGTAGTTAAAATAATGGAATTTCCTAATCAATTTCTGGCTTTAAGATATTTACACATTCCTCTACTGCCTACCCAATACCCACATCTGTGTTCTACTCCATTCATTTTCCGATCTTACCTACGTTTAGTCCCTTTTATTTTTCCTGATCCACAAAATCAACCTCTTCCAATACTACACTCTTTGTCTTCTCTGCAACTTTGTTGATTTCTTATGATACAATATCTTACCATCTTCTGCTCCCCATTAGCTTGGCGTTTGTAATTACAGTTTCCTTTTTACTTGAATCTGCTCCCCCTCTGTTATTCCTTCCCTTTCGCTTTTTGCTTTTGAACACCCCCCATTCTCAAAAAAAAAAAATGGAAGTTCTTGCGGGCGCCCCTGGCAGTCAGCTACATGTTCCAAAAAATTAGACGTAATTTCAGCTATGTTTGGCACTATAGAAGAATGGTTCTGGATTTCGAGAAGAAGGTCGAGACGTTGAAAGACAAAAGAAACGGAGTGCTGCTTGAAGTTGATGCTGCTGAAAAGAACAGCGAGACTATAATCCCCGAAGTCAACAGCTGGCTGGAGAAAGCCAACAAAATGATCGATTCAGAGTTGAAGGAAGTGAAGGGTCTCGAAGACGAAGCAAAGAGCAAGTGTTTCATTGGCTTGTGTCCTAATTTCAAGACTCGCCATCAGCTTAGCAAGAAAGCAAAAGAAGACGCCAGCACCGTTGATGAACTCCTCCGGCAAGGTGGATTTGACAAAGTATCATATCTGGATGTAGCGCCGCCAGCAGTGGTTGAACCTCCTAAAGATTTTGAGGAGTTTGATTCAAGAAAAGCGGTGTTTAACAAGATCATGGAGGCGGTAAAAGATCCTAATCTCAATATTATAGGTGTGTACGGAATGCCTGGTGCCGGCAAGACTACGCTTGTGAAAGAAGTTGTCAAACAAATCAAAGAAGATAAGTTATTTGACTCTGTGGTTATGGCTGTTGTGACTCATACTCCTGACATCAAAAATATTCAAGACCAAATTGCAGATACGTTGGGATTGACAATTAAGGAGCCGAGTATGACTGGAAGAGCAAGTCAGTTGTGCCAAAGGTTGAAGAAAGAGAAAAAGATTCTTGTTGTTTTAGATGATATTTGGACAAGATTAGACCTGATGGAAGTGGGAATTCCTTTAGGAGATAAGGATCATGTATGCACCATGCTGCTGACATCTAGAAATCGTAATGTTCTGACGAAGGATATGGATGCTAAAACGAGTTTTTCAATTGGAGTTTTAGAAGACGAAGAAGCTTGGGATTTCTTCAAGAAGATTGCAGGTGCGGTGTTGAAAGTCCTGACTTGCCTCCTATAGCGGTTGAGGTAGCTAAAAGATGTGGTGGCCTACCAATTGCCATTAGAACACTTGCCACGTCTTTGAGAAATGAACCTCCATTTGTATGGAAGGATGCTTTGCGACAACTAAGCAAGCCATCGTCAAGCAACTTCAAAGGAGTAGCAGCAACTGTATATTCAACTATAGAGTGGAGTTACGGTCGTTTACAAAGCGAGGACCATAAACAGATTTTCTTACTTTGCAGTCTATTGCCTCATAATGCTAGACTTGAGTTTTTGCTTATGTGTGCAATGGGGTTAGGGTTATTTCGTGGTGTCAGCACAGTTGAAGAAACACGAAACAGACTGTTGACAGTGGTGGGTCATCTCAAAGCTTCTTCTTTGTTACTTGACGGTTATAACAATCAACGCTTTGATATGCATGATCTAATTTGCGATGTAGCCATGTCAATTGCTGCCAACCACGTGTTTGTTTTAAGACGCCAAGATGTTTTGAATGATTGGCCAGATGATGAAACGATGAACGAGTGTGACAAAATATATTTGGCGCATCCTAATATCAACAAGCTTCCTGATCAGTTGAAATGCCCCAAACTTACTTTTTGTGCTATGGGTAGCAAGGATCCTTTGATGAAAATACCAGAAAACTTTTTTAAGGAAACGAGAAATCTCAAAGTCCTAATTTTGTCTGACATGAAATTACCGTCCTTGCCTTCATCAATATCTTTGCTACCAAACCTTCGAACATTTTGCTTGATTAATTGTGCATTGGGAGACATTGCCCTTATCGGAGAGCTCAAGAATCTGGAAATTCTTAGCTTTGGAGGGTCTGATATTGAAATGCTATCGGAGGAAATAGGACAACTGACTAAGCTAAAGTTGTTAGATTTAATTGATTGTTCCAAACTCAAAAGAATCCCACCTGGTGTCTTGTGTAAATTGTCTAGATTAGAAGAACTGATTGTGGATGACTGTTTTGTTGGATGGGGAGCAGAGGGAAACTCCAGTCAGGAAAGCAATTGTAGTGTTGCTGAGTTAAATGCTTTGTCATGTTTAACTACTTTACAAATTCATTTCCCTAATGCCAACATTATTCCCAAAGGCCTCTCCTTTGAAAAGTTACGAAGATACATTATTTTCGTCGAAGCATCGGATTGGGAGTGGGATTGGGAGTGGGTTTATGAATACTCCAGAACCCTAAAGCTTAGCCTGCAGACAAGCATTAGGTTGCTTAATAATGGAGTCAAAGTTTTATTGAAGAAAGCTGAAAATTTATATATAAATGAAGTGAAAGGTGTAGAGACTTTGTTACATGAATCGGAAGTTGGGGATTATTTTCAACAATTGAAGAATCTGCATATCCAGAATGGTGCAATGATCCAATATATCTTTAAAGATACAGATGAGGTTGACCAAATTGAATTTCAGCTGGAGACTTTGACGCTCCAGGGCCTACCAAAGCTCATTAGCTTTTGGTCTGAAACTAAAGGTTCCACTTCCATATCTCCACAGGGAACAACCCTTTTTAACCAAAAGGTATGTCATATTTTTTTCCTACTTCCAAATGCATGCATTTTATTCACATTTCTTACTCTTTTTTTAATTTAATTTTTATCTCAACCACTCTTTTTCAATTAAAAGTTTGAGCTCTGCTCTCTTTATTTCACATCTATATGCTCTGATTTTAAATAAATTTTTTAATTTAATGTATTTGTTATACTATTTTCTCAATGTTGATGCTGAATAATTTTAATTGTCAGAAAAACTTACGGATTTTTTTACTCTTTCCCAACATTTTGGAAAAAAAAAATCTAACTTAAATAAGATTAGATTTGGTAAATAAACAAGTATACTTGTGTAAGAACAGTTTTCTAAGCTTCAACTATTTCCTAATTCTTATCACTATATTTTAAAATTAAAAAAATATATTAGAGGTAAAAAATGTGATTTTTTAATAAAAATTATTTTAAAAATAAAATGTGAAATTGATATCAAAATAAAATTTTAATTTGAATATTTTATGATATCATCAATAATTCAATTTTAATATAAATTTATAAAGATTCAATAATAATTCAATAATATAAATAATGTAAAATATAAATTTTAATTTAATAATATAAATAGTATATATAAATAAAATTATTACTTTAGAGAATTTTTTGAATTTGCCTTTAATAAGATTAGAATTTGGCAAGTAAACAAGTGCTTGTGTGCAGATACTGTTTCCCGAGCTGAAAAAGTTGAAACTATCCTCAATTGGCATTGAAAGAATATGGAGTTCTCATGCTTTTTGTTCAACTCAAAATCTGACAAGTTTGATCATTGAGGGCTGCGACAACTTAAACCATGTCTTTTCCGACTCCATGCCTGAATATTTGCAACAGCTCAAATATTTGGAAATCAGTGAATGCAAGTGCATACAGGAGATAATATCAACGTTTAAGATGATCCAACAAACATTCAAAAATAAAGCTCTAATCTGCTTCCCCCGATTGAACTTCCTCAAATTGAAGGGTCTTCAGAAACTCATCGGATTTTGCCATGAAGATTATACTGTTGAATTTCCAGCCTTGACGACTCTTAAGATAAAAAATTGTCCAGAAATGGAAGGATTCATCCATAATTCTCTGAGGAAATATACCCCTACCCATGGAGTTTTGTTCAACAATAAGGTGCTCTTTCCAGTGCAGTGCATTTTTCTTTTTTCTTTTTTCTTTTTTCTTTTTCCTTTTTTATTATATTTAACTCTTTTCGTCTTTACTTCCACTGGCATGAAAAATGAATTGTAGGTTGCTTTTCCCAACTTGGAGAAAATCACAATCTCCCATTTGAGGAAGGTAAGGAGGATATGGTACAACCAACTTCATACGAATTCCTTTTCTATGCTAAAAGAGCTGACTGTTAAGAAATGTGATGTGTTGTTGAACATCTTTCCACCTTTCCTTTTGGGGGTTTTTCGAAGATTAGAGAAATTAATAGTGACTGATTGTGCTTCACTAAAAGAAGTGTTCCAACTCCAAGTGCAAGGGTTAGATATTGAAGAAGCTTATGTGGTAGAGAGTCAATTAAGAGAAGTGTATCTCGTTCGCCTACCAAAGTTGAAGCATGTCTGGACCGAGTATCGCAAAGGAGATATTTCTTTTGTAAGTCTACGAAAAGTATACATTGAAGAATGTTGGAGGTTGAAAACTTTGTTTCCATTTTCAATTGCCAAAGATCTTCAGCAAGTTGAAAGTCTTATAATTGAGAGTTGTGGGTTGGAGGAGATTGTTTCAAAGAATGTTGAAGTGTCAGATGGACAGGAAATTTGTTTTGCATTTAATCAGTTGTCCGTCCTTAAACTTTTGTATCTACCAGACCTGACATGTTTTTACCCAGGAATGCATACAACAACATGGCCTGCATTAAAGCAATTGAATAAATTTGGGTGTGAGAGGATTAAGATATTTGGGCATGAAGAATCTCAAATCCAACATTCACTTTTCCACATTGAAAAGGTATGAACTGCCACACTTTTTTTTAGCGTAGTTTATAAATTCATCATTAACTTTAGATTTCATCCCATCTTCATAAATTATTACCATATAATTTAATCAACAAGCATTTTATTTGGACACCCCAACTACATACAATGCTAGAAACACAAATATTGGTCTTTAAAACTAAAAGGGTTATTTTAGCATTGATCCTTGTATATTTCACTTTTTATTGTAAAGTTCTAATCCTATAAGATTAGGAATACGGCATTTGAATCTAACTTCTGGTACACAAGGAATTGCTAAAACCAGAGGATCAAGCTGCCATTTTCTTTCTCTTTTTGATTTCCAAAGATTCAAACCCAACACTTGAAAAGTTGGAAGTAAATCATACACTTATGGTAATACAAAGAAGGGTAAATTATACTAGTAGTCATCCAATTATTAGTAAATTTCTTTTTTGGTCATCCATCTATGTAAAATTACAAAATTGTCACTCAACTATTCAATTTTTCTTTTTTGGTCACCCAACTATCTTAAAGTTTTAGGTGTTTTCATTTTTATGTTAGTTCGTTGGTGATAAAAAAGACAAAAGTAAATAGTTGAATGATTGCTTTGTAACTTTTCATAGTTGAATGACTAAAAAAGAAATTTACTAATAGTCAAGTGACTACTAATGTAATTTACCCTATAAAGAAATTTACTAAAAACTCAATTTTGTAAGCAAGACAAATAAAAGTATCCAAAAATTACTCATTATATAAATTTTAGAATATGCAGTCAGTTCTTATAGATTGGCAAGGTTTAAGATTTATTGTCTGTACGATCTATACTTATAAATAAGGTAAGACTTAAATTCAAAGTTCCCAACCTTTGTAATTGAACTAATGCCACTGTTCAAATGTTTTAGCTATTTGTTTGTCTTTAATCATAATAATCTTTATCTTGTGCCCTTTTTTTTTTCTTTTAATAATAGTAAACAACAAAATCAAGCATTGAAAAGTGCAGACTTAATTAATTCATTGGTCTTTTATTGGCTCATGTTTGTGTTAGAGCTTCCTATTCCTCAGATATATCATCGTTTTTGGTTGTTGACTTCTCAGATAACCCCTCAACTGGAACACATTTCTCTTACTGCTGATGACATTGCAATGATCACCGGTGGCCAGTTTGCGATTGACTTGTTTTCCCATATTAAAGCTCTTCAGATCACTGAATACCTCAATGATTCAGCAGTTTTCCCGTTCCATTTCTTGCAAAAGTTTTCCAATTTAGAAAAGCTTAAGATGATTGGTTGCAATTTTAAAGAGTTGTCTCCCTACGAAGGTGATGATGATGAGGAGAGAGACGTGATAACGATGCTCCCAAGAATTAACAGGTTAACATTGCAAGGTGTTGATAAGATGGCACATCTATGGAAGCAAGGCTCTCCCCTCCATCACATTTGTGCAAATCTTGAAACTCTTAGAGTTTCCGAATGTGGCAGCTTGATTAGTTTATCATGTGCTTCTTCATCTTTCCAAAATCTTACAACTCTGGATGTTTGGAAGTGCGAAGAGATGGTAGAGCTGATTACATCTTCGAAAGCCCAATGTTTGGAGCAGCTTGTTACACTGAAGATAGGAGAATGTGAAATGATGAGAGAAGTAATTGCAAGTGATGGAGATGAAGCAACATATGATGAGATTATTTTCAAGGAGTTGAAATGTTTGGAGATTTATGATTTACAAAACCTCAAAAGCTTTTGTTCAGGGAATTATACTTTGAATTTCCCAGCATTAGATGAAGTATACGTGGGCGACTGTCCTGCAATGGAGAATTTTTGCAATGGAGCTTTAAGCACGCCAAAGCTACAAGAGATAGTAACAGAACGGGATGTTAGGAGATGCTGGGACCTTAATGCTACCATTGAGCAGTTAAAAAAAGAAGGTAAAGAGTACTGAAATTCATAGAAATACATATACATGTTAATTGTAACCTTGTAAGCTTATTGTAAAACCATCTGATGTTGAATTCATATGCTGAAGTATAACTGCAAGTCTCATCTTGTTATTACAGAATGCGAGGTGTCTGAAGAGGCGGACGAAGATAGCCTACAATTGCACGAAGCTGGATCATGTTCGCTGAATAACTGAAGTGAGATGATGATTTCGAAATGAGAAGGCAAAAGGTGAGGTGTTTTAAAAAGGTTCTTAAAAGGCAATTTCTTGTGAGCAAGTTCTGAATCTTGACTTTGGAGATTTGATCGTTTTGTGTTCTTGGGATTGTATTTCAAGCATTCTTTGTGGTTTCAGACAGTTTGATCCGGTTAACAGGACACTTTTTTCTACTTCCAAATGATTCAAATTAGATAGACTTCCTCCTTCTTCTTCTTCTTCTTTTTCTAACATGCTTATATTATGTTACTCATTATATTATGTTACTCATTATTTTTTTTATTTGCTATTCACTAAGTTCATCCGGACTCACGAGTGCTTTGCCTTGATTGCAAGATCAAGAGATGACTCGGGAATTGTGTGGAGGGACTCAGCCAGACATCGTCAAGTCCACAAGAATGGCGTTGTAGTTGGGGCATCCTTCTATGCCTCGGGGAGTGAATGTGTAATTAAGTAAAAACTCAACTACTTCGAAATTACATGTATAGTATATTCTGTAGACGGGTATGTTGTAAAGAACGTTTTTCTATTTAGTGTTTGTATAATAAGATATTTCTTGTGATGTGTATTTATAGGAATGTTTTGATTAGTTAATTAAATGGGGTTAAATCTATAAGTGAATGCTACATTAAGTTTGGTGGGGAATTAATTAAATTAGAAGAATGTTGATTAAATAACTTGGGTTAGTTGTGACATTTGGTACTCGGACCCAGAGATTGAGTCGAGTATAGGATGTTACAGGTCAATGATTAAATTTGACTCCTTTTAAAAAGTTGAGAATAAATTTAGTTGAAAGAAATAATAATGTCCAAATTGATTGAAAACGTAAATATTAAAAATTAAATTGGTCATTATTTAAAAAAAAAAGGACTAAATTTGTGTTCAAATTGTGAGTTTTTCATAGACTTGTTTAAGGATTGGATTATCTATTCAAATCCAAAAGCTTACCCGAAAATGAATTTGGACAAAAAATTAAGTTAAAATAAAAATTGGGTTGGAGCTCAATCATTCAAGACCTAAGCGACTAAGCTTATTTTCTATTTTAATAATATACGCTATCATATTAATTTTTATATATTATACAGTTTATAACACTTAAAGTTAAATAACTTATAATATTATAAAGTATATTTTAAAAAATTTAAGTTGTATATATATAAAATTTTAATAAATGAAAAATATAAAATTATTAAATATTACATCATAAAGGGAGGGATCCACTTACATAATGTAAAAACTAAAATAGTTTTATTTTACATGCTTTCATAATTATTTATATTATTAATATTTTGAAGATCCAAACATCGAATATAAAATTATTAAATATAATGGTTGGATAATTAAAATATTAATCATATAAATAGTTACGAAAGTATGTAAATTATTTTAGTTTTTAAACTATATAAGTGGATCCCTCATTAAAAATAATATAATTTTTTAAAAATTTTGAAAATAATAATATGAGAATACCTAAAATAAACTTAAATAATTCATTTATACAAATATAAAAAGATTTTAACAAAATTTTAGATTCATATTTCAGACTCTCATCGGCCATCATCTACTATTATTATAAATAACTTTTTAGAAAGATTGATTGTATTTTTTTGTAAATATAACTTATTAAATTTAATTTAAAGATAAAAAAATATTTTTTATGTAAATCGAGCAAACTGGGTTTGAACAAGTAAATATTTTTTATTAAATTTAATTCAAAAATTAAAAAAATATTTTTGAATGTAAATATTTTCAGCTCAATATTTTTGTAAATTTTTTTTTATACAAAGAGTACAAAACCCTAACGTAAACTGGGTTTTATTGAACAAGAAAACAACTATACAGACAAAGTCCAAAAGAAACAAACAAACCCAAAAGAAACCGAGAAAACAAGAGAGTCCAAAGCAAACAGAAGCCCAAAACAAAGAAATTGAAAACAAGCCCAGCATAACAGCTCCCCGATCAAACAACATTTTAGAAAACCTTGAGAAAAGATGAGCTGCCACCAAAACCCTAAAGACTGCAAAACAGCAGACCAAGAAAGGCGCCGTCCAAGTTGGTAGGAAGCCACCACCACGCCGATCAAGGGATATTTGATGCGCACCAAAGAGAAGAAAGCCAGGGAAGCAACGAAATCCTAGCCGAAGTCTGCAACAAGAGAGCACCCCTATCCCCCGCGGCCACAAACTCGACTTTCTGGACCCTCTGAGCTGCCAACTCCGCAGACCCCAAACCGGGTTGAAAGGGACGCCTCAAGATCCTCGGCAAACACCTGCCCCTCCCAATCCAACAGCACGACGATGGCTACTTACGATCTAACCCCGCGTATCGGCCCGAACCTAGACAGGCACTTGGTGTTTCCATTGCTGGAGTTCTTGCAAGAGCGACAACTATACCCAGATGAACAGATCTTGAAAGCAAAGATCGAGCTTTTGAACAAGACAAACATGGTCGATTACGCTATGGATATCCATAAGAGCCTTTACCACACCGATGATGTCCCTCAGGACATGGTCGAGAGGAGAGTGGAGGTTGTCGCTCGTCTCAAGGCTTTGGAAGATGCCGCCGCTCCTCTCGTCACTTTCTTGCAAAACCCTAACGCTGTTCAGGAATTGCGTGCTGATAAACAGTATAATCTCCAGATGCTTAATGACCGCTACCAGGTTTGTTTTTCTTTTTTGTTTTTATGAATTTAAGGTTATTTTTATGTTATTTTTCCCTTTTTGATTTTTAGTGAATAACCCATTCAAGTGTGAATTTGTATTAGCCATAACATTATGTGGTTTTTAAGAAAAATATAAAGAATAACCAAATAGATGCATATGCTTTCTTATGCTAAATTGTAGCATGCTCTTTGTTGTTAAAGTTTTTATTTTTACTGGGTTTGAATTAATTAAAGTTTTTTTTAATTTAATGGTAGATAAAATTATTTTTTTAACAGATTGGTCCAGATCAAATCGAGGCATTATATCAGTATGCAAAATTCCAATTTGAGTGTGGCAACTACTCTGGTGCTTCTGACTATCTGTATCAGTATCGGGCTTTATGTACTAACAGCGAAAGGAGCTTGAGTGCATTGTGGGGGAAGCTTGCTGCCGAGATACTGATGCAAAAATGGGATATTGCTCTTGAAGAACTTAATCGTTTGAAAGAAATAATCGATTCCAAGGTTTTGGTTATATCCCAGTTGATTATTCGGTTTTTATTTTGACAATTTGCTTTCCTATGATTCTTTGACTCATTTATTGGTCTTTTTGCTGCAGAGCTTCTCATCACCTTTGAACCAAGTTCAGAGCAGAATATGGCTTATGCATTGGAGCCTCTTCATCTTTTTCAACCATGACAATGGAAGAACACAGATTATCGACCTATTTAATCAAGACAAGTATGTCACTTTAACAACTAACCCTAAGGTTTCCATGTCTTGTTACTGATATTGTTAGTTGCATACTTTGTGTAGTTGTCGCATTTGTGCTTATTTGTTCTTTGTGCATTTTCATTTATTTTTATGCCATGACTTACTTCTGTTTCAAGATCCTGCTTTGTTCAAATGCTTCAATTGTGATTGTGTTGGAATGGAACATGTTACGAAACTTTGTGGATTTCTTCCATCATTTGCATGGTTTTTTTAACAACGCGCATCCTGCCATGTAATTTGCAAATTGCTTGTTCAAAGTTTTGAGGCTAAAGTAGGTGATATGTTTGCCATACTGCTTATTTTTTGGAATTTTGTTTTATAAGGGAGATTATTGTTGGAATTAAACATAAAATTGTGTTGGAATTTCCTTTCTCTGTTATCCAACTTTGTGTAGTTGTCTCTTCTTACAAGGTGATTTCACTTCTTTCCAGGTATCTAAACGCCATTCAAACCAGTGCTCCCCATCTTCTAAGGTACTTAGCCACTGCTTTTATTGTCAACAAAAGGAGACGACCTCAATTCAAAGAATTTATCAAGGTTATCCAGCAAGATCAGTGCTCTTACAAAGATCCCATCACGGAGTTTTTGGCATGTGTTTATGTCAACTACGAATTTGACGGAGCACAGAAGAAGATGAAGGAGTGCGAAGAAGTAAGTTAGATTATAGTATCTTATACCATAAAATTGTGCAATGTTTTAGCTTGAAGTTTCGTCGTCTTTTTTGGTTGCCTTTAGCGTTATGTTTGATATTGGAATTGTAGGATCTATCTTTTACACCCTTATTTTTTCCCTCTTTGTTGTAGGTGATACTGAATGATCCCTTCCTTGGAAAAAGAGTTGAAGAGGGCAACTTTTCTACTGTCCCATTAAAAGATGAGTTTCTTGAGAATGCTCGTCTATTTATCTTCGAGACATACTGCAGAATTCATCAGCGCATTGATATGGGGTAAGTTCCTGCTTTGTCGAACTTATATAATTAGCTTCTTATGTGGATAATTGACTTCGTCTTATGAGTAAATGACACGGAAGGACATCCATTTGAATGTTAAATTGCCAATAGGCTGAAAGTCTGCTTTGCATCGTGGGTTTCCCATAACATTGCACTGAGTTATGAATCTTTTATGGCTAATTGCATGTTAAGGATTGATGAAATTTTGTACAAAATATTTAATCAAAACAGATAAAAACCTTTCTATCTGTAATGCATGTTTTCACCTGCACACCAGGCACGTTCACGGATCAAAAAACATTACAACATAAACCTTTGGTTTGCTATTATCTATGCATTTCCTGACTGTTCATTTTTCTTGGATATGTCTTGTGGTTATGAAGATATGATCCTTCAATACATGGAAAAACTTAGAAAACAATTAAACATACCCGTATCTGAAACTCGCCCAAATCCAAGTAACATAAGCTCAAGTATCTCTTATTAGAATGATTACTTCCCATTGATCTTCTTAACTCTTTCAAGATATGCTTTTACTTATGAGATTATGTTGTCTTAGTTGCTTTTCTTAGATTCTGTTCCAACATTAAATGGCTGTTTTATGTGTTTCAAGGGTGCTTTTTGAGAAACTGAATTTAAATTACGAGGAGGGTGAGAGATGGATTGTGAATCTCATCCGAAGCTCGAAACTTGATGCAAAGATTGATTCAAAGACTGGAACTGTTATTATGGAGCCTAATCAACCGAATGTGTAAGATTTCCTTGTTCCTTCCATAACTACATTTGTTTGTTCCTCTTCACTTAATGACTTCCAATTTCAATACTGGATTTCTCCAGCTACGAGCAGCTGATCGACCACACCAAGGCCCTTCAAGCGCGGACCTACAAGCTAGTCGGCCAGCTTCTTGAACACGCACAAGCGCAGCCCGCACGTTAAGTTGGACGGAGGAGGAAGCTCTTTTGAATTTATATGCAATTTTGATCTATTTGCTGATTGTTTATTTCATTCAGACAAATTTAACAGTGATTTTAGTTTTTGAGTAGGAACAAGACTGATAAAATCATTATCTAAATCTAAATTGTATTGTGCTCTTTCAACTTATGTCAAGAAATTTTTTAAATGCTTACCGAGCTATTAAAAGTATAGGGTTGTGTTGAGAAACTTGGACTTAAATGTGTTATTAAAACTACAAAAAAAATTCTTCCTAAATTCAAGTTACTTTTATAGTTTTTCTTTGGTTATGTAGCGAAATTTCATATAAGATATAGTTTATTTTGTGATTATTTTTTGAAATTTGTTCAGTACTATCTGTTAATTGACATTTTTGTAGTAAAGACGGTGATATCATAGATTTGACGTTGATGGTGTCGTATGATGTACCGCGTTAAATTTATTTCCCAACTAGCTAAGGCTTGTTTACGTTCGATTTAGGAATAAAACGATTTGTTTGTGATGGTTAATTTTGAAGGTTTTAAGTGAGTGTTAAAAAATCTAAGGGTGAGCTAAAGGGGTAAAAATGTTTTTTTTTTATTTTTTTTAAAATTTTAAAATTAAAATTAAATTGATAAATTTTGTAAATATTACAGATTAAATTTATTGAATTATTTAGAATTCAAACTAAAATTAGAATTTTGGTTTGCAGATTAGTGGTGTTCAAAGTTATTTTTTTATTGGTGCAAGCAATGTGAACTGAGAAGATCATACGGCAACGCTTTTAACAGTCCAATGACTTAAATGAAAACTTTTGAATAGTTCAATAATTATTTTTTTAATTTTTTGAAAATTAAATAATCAAAATGTAAATTTACTAATAATTTAGTAGCCTCGAGTGTAGTTTACCCTACCAATTTTAAAGTGTTTTTCAAATAAAAACGCCCTTACTTGTGGCATGCGTATGTTTTACAAAAATTATCTCAAAAAACGAAGTATGTTGTATGAAAAGATAAAATATTTGGTATATTGTTAGACTCCACAAATAGAGTCGAGGTGATGATAAATTTCTTATAAAGTATAATAAAAAATTTAAAAAAAATAAATATAAAAAATTAAGACACGTGACAATTTATTTAGTCTGCTAATGAAATTAAAAAAAGAAATACACTACAAGTATATCGAATATTAACACTCATGAAAGAGAAATGCTAATCAAAACGTTTTGTGGAACAATTATTTGCTATAGTGTGCTTCGGTCCCTTTTTCTATGAAGAAAAAAAACTCATTTTATAAATAAAAAAAGCACACGAAGGAAACAATTAAAGACTCGTTAAATTGTTAACGAAAATGATGACATGATCGTTTTTAAATTAATGTAATAGCATATTAAGCTTTCAGTATTTATACATTTTATTAATCTGATTTTAATTCTAAATAATCTAACAATTTTTAACTCTCCACATTTACAAGTTTATGAATTTGATCCTTAATGGTACATTTTTTTGTTATTTTATTTTTTAATTAAAATTAGCCATTAATATTTCGAAAAAAATCAAATGATTTTACTTAACAAAAATCCCAAAAAAAAAACACAATGGCAATTTTAACTATCAATATTTACATTTTTTTATTCTTGTGGGCCTTACTCTTTTTTAAGTTAAATTTGGCCATTAATATTTTAAAAAGAATTAAATTATTTTTTTAATAAAAATATTAATTAAAACATTAAATTTTAACAATGTGGACGTGACAATCCGCATGATAATTCATTTGCACTTTATGCTACTATGACATTGTTTATCTAACATGTCATATCGATAAATAATTTAAAAATTATAAAAAAAATAAAATTCAAAACTTTAAATATATATATTAGTTCATGAAAATTCAAAAAAATAGTATGAACTACACGTGAATTGTCATGAGGGCTACAATGTTAAAATTTTGAACACTTTAGCCAATATTTCTGTTAAAAAAAGTAAATGGGCTATTTTTTAAAAGTTAATAATCAAATTCAACTCTTTAAAACAACATATGATGATATTGAACCGATAAGTATTTCAAGTATTACTTTGCTAGTTTTACTCAAGCCTTTATTTATGCTGAAATAGTATGTGTAACATAAATTTATTTAAGAGTTGATTTACTTATCCAAATCTGAACTCTTACTCAAAAAATAGATTTAGACAAAAAAAATTAAAATATAAGTTGAGTTTAGGCTCAAAGCATTCAAGATCCGAGTTTATTTTTAAATTTTGTAATATGCTATATCATCTTATTTTTATATATTATATAATTTATAACATATGAATATTAAATCTTAAATCTGTACTAACATATAATATTATGATATAAAAAGTTTTAAAAATAAGTTACTTATATATAAAATTTTAATAAATAAAAATTATAAATTTATTAAATATTATATTAAAAAGAGAAGGATTCACTTACATAATATAAAACTAAAATAATTGTAAAACTAAAGTAATTTTACATACTTATTATAAATATTTTATTAAAAAATAATATTATAAATATATTTTTTAATTGTTTGTATTTTTTTTTTTGTAAAAACAACTTATTATATTTAATTTGAAAATAAAAATAAAGTTAAAACTATATTTTAACTCTTAACTCTATTTGAATTAAGAGAGTGGGGAAGGAATATATAGTATAAATTGGATTATATCAAACAAAAAAGTCACAAAACCAGAAACCAGAGTAAACCCTGGCAATGGCTACTTACGACCTAACCCCGCGTATCGCTCCGAACCTAGACAGGCACTTAGTGTTTCCATTGCTGGAGTTCTTGCAAGAGCGACAACTATACCCAGATGAACAGATCTTGAAAGCAAAGATCGAGCTGTTGAACAAGACAAACATGGTCGATTACGCTATGGACATCCATAAGAGCCTTTACCACACCGATGATGTCCCTCAGGACATGGTCGAGAGGAGAGTCGAGGTTGTCGCTCGTCTCAAGGCTTTGGAAGATGCCGCCGCTCCTCTCGTCACTTTCTTGCAAAACCCTAACGCTGTTCAGGAATTGCCTGCTGATAAACAGTATAATCTCCAGATGCTTAATGACCGCTACCAGGTCTGCTTTTCTAAATTTTTTTTGATGAATTTAAGGTTATTTTTAACCCCATTTTTTTAGTGAATATCCCATTCAACTGTGAATTTGTATTAGTCATAACATTATGTGATTTCTAAGGAAAATATAAAGAATAACCAAATAGATGCATATGCTTTCTTATGCTAAAATTCTAGCATGCTCTTTGATGTTAAAGTTTTTATTTTTACTGGGTTTGAATTAATAAAAAAAATTTAGTTTAATGGTGGATAAAATTATTTTTTTAACAGATTGGTCCAGATCAAATAGAGGCATTATATCAGTATGCAAAATTCCAATTTGAGTGTGGTAACTACTCTGGTGCTGCTGACTATCTGTATCAGTATCGGGCTTTATGTACTAACAGTGAAAGGAGTTTGAGTGCATTGTGGGGGAAGCTTGCTGCCGAGATACTGATGCAAAACTGGGATATTGCTCTTGAAGAACTTAATCGTTTGAAAGAAATAATTGATTCCAAGGTTTTTGTTATATTCCTGTTGATTATTCGGTTTTTATTTGGACAATTTGCTTTCAGATAATTCGTTGACTCATTATTGGTCTTTTTGCTGCAGAGCTTCTCATCACCTTTGAACCAAGTTCAGAGTAGAATATGGCTTATGCATTGGAGCCTCTTCATCTTTTTCAACCATGACAATGGAAGAACACAGATCATCGACCTATTTAATCAAGACAAGTATGTCACTTTAACAACTAACCTTAAGGTTTCCATGTCTTGTTACCGATGTTGTTAGTTGCATCATTTGTGTAGTTGTCGCATTTGGTCATTTTCCTGTATTTTTATGCCATGACTTACTTCTGTTTCAAGATCCTGCTGTGTTCACATGCTTCGATTTTGATTGTGTTGGAATAGAACATGATTAGAAACTGTGGATTTCTTCTTTCATTTGCATGGTTTTTTTTAATATGAAAAGTTAATGCACAGCCTGCCATGTAATTTGCAAAATGTTTGTTCAAAGTATTGAGGCTAAAGTAGGTTATATGTTCGCCATACTGCTTATTTTGGAATTTTGTTTCATAAGGGAGATTGTTGTTGGAGCTAAACATAAAATTGTGTTTGAATTTGGATGTTTTTACTGCTTTCTTTCATTGGTTAACGCATTATTTCTCTGGGTTTATATATTTCCTTTCTCTGTTATCCAACTTTGTGTAGTTGTCTCATCTTAATAGGTGATTCGCTTCTTTCCAGGTATCTAAACGCCATTCAAACCAGTGCTCCCCATCTTCTAAGGTACTTAGCCACTGCTTTTATTGTCAACAAAAGGAGACGACCTCAATTCAAAGAATTTATCAAGGTTATCCAGCAAGATCAGTGCTCTTACAAAGATCCCATCACGGAGTTTTTGGCATGTGTTTATGTCAACTATGAATTTGACGGAGCACAGAAGAAGATGAAGGAGTGCGAAGAAGTAAGTTAGATTGTAGTATTTTATACCATAAAATTGTGCAATGTTTTAGCTTGAAGTTTCGTCATCTTTTTGGTTGCCTTTAGCATTATGTTTGATTTCGGAATTGTAGGATCTATCTTTTACACCCTTATTTTTCCCCTTTGTTGTAGGTGATACTGAATGATCCCTTCCTTGGAAAAAGAGTTGAAGAGGGCAACTTTTCTACTGTCCCATTAAAAGATGAGTTTCTTGAGAATGCTCGTCTATTTATCTTCGAGACATACTGCAGAATTCATCAGCGCATTGATATGGGGTAAGTTCCTGCTTTGTCGAACTTATATAATTAGCTTCTTATGTGGATAATTGACTTCGTCTTATGAGTAAATGACACGGAAGGACATCCATTTGAATGTTAAATTGCCAATAGGCTGAAAGTCTGCTTTGCATGCTGGGTTTCCCATAACATTGCACTGAGTTATGAATCTTTTATGGCTAATTGCATGTTAAGGATTGATGAAATTTTATACAAAATATTTAATCAAAACAGATAAAAACCTTTCTATCTGTAATGCATGTTTTCATCTGTACAGCAGGCATGTGCACTGATCACAAAACATCACAACATAAACCTTTGGTTTGCTATTATCTATGCATTTCCTTACTGTTCATTTTTCTTGAAGTATTTGTCTTGTGATTATGAAGATATGATCCTTCAATACATGGAAAAACTTAGAAAACAATTAAACATACCCGTATCTGAAACTCGCCCAAATCTGAGTAAACATAGGCTCAAGTATCTCTTATTATAGTGATTACTTCCCATTGGTCTTCTTAACTCTTTCAAGATATGCTTTTACTTATGAGATTATGTTGTTTTAGTTGCTTTTCTTAGATTTTGATCCAACATTAAATGGATGTTTTATGTGCTTCAAGGGTGCTTTTTGAGAAACTGAATTTAAATTACGAGGAGGGTGAGAGATGGATTGTGAATCTCATCCGAAACTCGAAGCTTGATGCAAAGATTGATTCAAAGACTGGAACCGTTATTATGGAGCCTAATCAACCGAATGTGTAAGTTTTCCTTGTCTTAATACTTTGCATCTTTCATACTATGTTCCATCCATAACTACATTTGTTTGTTCCTCTTCTCTTAATGACTTCCAATTTCGATACTGGATTTCTCCAGTTACGAGCAGCTGATCGACCACACTAAGGCCCTTCAAGGGCGGACCTACAAGCTAGTCGGCCAGCTTCTCGAACACGCACAAGCGCAGCCTGCACGTTAAGTTGGATGAGGAAGCTCTTTTGAATTTATATCCAATTTTGAGCTACTTGCTGATTATGTCATTCAGACAAATTTAACAGTGATTTTAGTTTTTGAGTAGGAACAAGACTGATAAATCATTATCTAAATCTAATTTGTATTGTGCTCTTTCAACTTATGTCTAGAAAAATTTTAAATGCTAGGGTTGTGTTGAGAACTTTGGAGTGAAAATTGATGTGAGTTTTTTCTTTTATTTGTCTAATTATATCTATTAATTTGATTTTAAATAAATAAGGTTTAATAAATTTAACTTTTAATATTTATGAAGTATATCATTTTTATTTTAATTTTAAAAATATCTAAAGTATTATTTTTTTTAAAAAAAAATCAATTTTAGCCTCTTCCTTTGATATTTTAGGTGAATTAAAATCAAAATCATATCGGTAAGCATGTCATCGATGAATAGATCCAGTCAGATGTTCTTTGAGTTAGGAAATTTCACCAATTTCAGTTTTTTTTTTTACTTCAGATTCTGTATGTATTTGTCTTTTTTATTTCACTCTTGATTTTCCTCTTAAAATTCTTCTTATTATGTAGCGAATTTTCGTTTAGATTTAATTTATTTTGTGATTATTCTTTGAAATTTGTTCTTCTTTTTTTAATATTTTTTTTAAGTACTAAATGTTAATCAACATCATTGAGACCACAGCGGTGATATCATAGATTTGTCGTTTACGGTACAATACCAAATTTATTTCCCAACTAGCCGGGGCCTGTTTATGCTCGAATTAGGAAAAAAAAAGTTATTTGTCTATGATGATTAACTTTGAAGGTTCTAAGTGGGCGTTAAAAAATCAAAGGGTGAGTTAAAGGAGTAAAAATGTTTTTTTTTAATTTTTAAATTTAAAATTAAATTGATAAATTTTGTAAATGTTAAAGGGTTAAATTTATTGAATTTTTTAGAATTCAATTAAAATTACAAATTTTGTAAAAATTAAAAACTAAATTTACTAATTTTTTATATTTTAAATTAAATTGAAAAATATATAATTGTTAGAGGGTCAAATTTATTTCTAAATTTTTATATTTTTAGAGAGTTAAACAAGCAAAGTAAAAAAGAGATTTGTTTGTAGAGATGGCGCTTTAACGTTACACTAAAAAAACCCTCGAAATTCAAATTCATTTCGCACCCAAAAAAAAACCCCTGCTAAAACCCTAAATCCCGGAAAATTAACAAAGAAATTTAGCGGAAGAAGACGAAATAATGGCAATCTCTCTCAATTCTATTGTTCTTAACGTTGTGTCAAGATCGCCTCGCTTGTTCCCCAAGGTTTCATCTTATCTTTCTTTTTTAATTTTATGTTTTATGTATATATTTCGTTTGAAATGACCCATTTGGTGAATGGAAATTTGTTTAGAATGTTTAATGGTTAGTGATTTATACGTATTGATTGAAAGCGACTATGGAAAATTGTGGGTTCCGTAAAAAAATTCTGACATGCTTGCTTCATTGAGTCATTTTTGTTCGAAAGTGATGCTCATGATTGTTTCTTTCTTATTCAATGATTTATCTTCTTCAATCTATAATTTGATCTTCTAATCCTGATTTTCTCTAAACTACTACTGTTTTTCATCCTTTTTCTAATGATTTATTGTATATATGGACCTTCAGGTATCTTTGTTTTCTTCTGACATTGTTGATTTGTTTCTTTTCCCAGTTTGCACGAAGAGATGCAATCACCTCTGTTGGGGCTTCCACACGCCATCTTTCTTCTGTAGGTAGCTTCTCTTCCATTCTCTACTTGTTTCTTTTATTTCTGTCTATTTATCTGTTTAACATCGAAACTTTATTGTACGCATAAATGTATGTTGGATGTTTTATATCTTCGTAGTTATGTGAATAATGTTTAACCAGTTTTATATGCTTGAAATTTATTGTTTAATTTTTCTGTTGCTGGTCTCTGATTATGATTATGCTTCTGTCCAGTTTTATTGTTGTTTTTACTTTGTATGTACTCCCTTTTTTTTGCTCTCTTTTCCTTCGGTGCAGTTTTTGGGTACAAAATACATATGTCATGGGTAATCAGAGGTGTCATATAGTTCTGGTGGACTAGTCCCATTGCTTCGTTTAAGAAAATAAACAAAACTGCTCATTATTGAAGGATATCACATGTATAGTAGCTGGACGATAAAGTAGGTTCAGAAACTGGGATTCTTGGGAAAACTGACATCTAGGGGTTAGCTTGAACATTCCAATAGCTGCTGTCACCAGAGATTGCATAATGAAGGGGAAAAGAAGAAAAAAGGTTACAGGCTTGTTATAGCTATGGGAAATCTGGTGATTAATGGAGTCAAATAAACAATTTTTCTGGGTTTCTCAAGGATTAGGAAATAAATAAAAGAAAGATGAGAGAGAATATCTAAATGGAAAAAGAAAATATATGGCTTCAAAATTAAGAGAATGTGATAGAAAAACGAAAGAAGAAAAAAGGACAGATGCTGTAAGAAACTGTTTCAGCTAATTATGTATGGCTTCACAAACTAGAAAACCTGGTAGAGTTAGAAAGGAAAGAAGAGAAATGAATGGAGATCAAGCATGAAAAGAAGGATTTATGGGTTTTTTAAGCTTATTTGATAACTTGTTAAGGGTTTTAACTTTGGGAAGTAGTTTGTGAAAAGTTCGATTTTTTAAGCAAGTATCGAAGCACATTTTAAATTTAAGAAGTAACTAGATTGATTTACTCTTGTTTGGAAGAAATCGTATACTAACTACTTCACTCAAAATTATTCATTCATTTTCTTATATTTCTCTATTGAACTAATATGATAATGTTAAAAGGTCAAGCACTAGCATTAGGATATGATTTGGCCATACCTGATATTTGTATTTTGTATAATTTAGAGCCTTGTTCAAAGTCTTACATCTTGTGATTCAAATGAGAGTAATTCAATCCCATTGCCAAATTTTAATGTTTTAAATTTTTCAGGTGATGTCTCAGAGTACCAATTTGATGAATTTCATGATGATAACAAAGATATAAAGAAAGACGGGGCTCTTCGTGAAGCTCTCTCACAACTTGCTGGGGATTTTGGCAGAGAGTCTATGATGTCCTTGCAACGTTTTTTCAGATCACGGCATACTCCTGTGATATCTACGGGCTCATTAAAGCTTGATCTAGCACTTGGGATTGGAGGATTACCGAAGGTGAAAAGCTGACAATGCATATTTTCCTGTTAGCAAATTTCTTTTGTAATGAAACTGCTTCTTTCCTTTTACGTGCCACTTCGTGGTCAAGCATATACGTGGAGTTGTCATTGTAAGTATGGCAGCAGTCAGATATCTGATACATCATGTTGTTAACAGATTTGTGGCATATAGTTGTATCCTCCTTTCTTTGGCAATTCAAACCCATAAGCTTCTGGTTGTCTCAGTGTATGTATACGAGTTATTTTACTTTCACATGTCAGTTTGATTACACAAGAACTTAAGGCTGATAGCTGAGACTGTCAGCAACCACTCAACCAAAACTTTTAGTTAACATAGGTTCAACTGAAGCAATGATTATATACCCTAGAATGTCCCTTTCCTTGCTAAAAATTTCATCATGATATCACTGTGATCTTTATTGTGCGTTATTCAGGGAAGAATGATTGAAATTTATGGGCGAGAAGCATCGGGCAAGACAACACTAGCACTTCATATAATCAAAGAAGCTCAGAAGCGTGGAGGTGCGGTTAACTTTTCCTCCCATACTATGGTGGTGGAACCACTTGAATATTGTAGCATTAGTTGCACTTCTTTTGCCTAACTAGGGGAGCAAGAAACTGCTTTGTAACTCACTAGCCCCGGTTTATGTGTTGACATATAAACGGACTGAAAAGAGTAGATATAACATATATAGTCTATTTCTGGATATGATGATAATATAAAATTAAATCTGCCATAATCTTTTCAACTTGTTGTAAAGTTACAACTGGTACATCAGTTTCAGAGTTCATGGATTTTTCTTTTCTGGCTTAAATCAGTGCTGATCAATATACCGGCTGGAAATTCTTTGTACTTGATTGCCAACATGAAGACATGTTTCAGTTACATTGATATTGTTCATTGGGATATGTGCAACTATGTTGCTTTTACTCTTCATTTTTTCTTGCAACACCTATGTCTGACACATATTTGGACATGGGTAGGGAGATATGACCCTCCAAAGATCCTCCAAATAAATTGTAACATACCTGTGTTGGATGTATACCTGTATCCAACAGTCATACCTGATTCCAAGTTACATAAATGAGTAACTTTATCTTCTATCTCTCCTTTTTTTTTTTGTTTCCGTTGTCTGAAATTGGGAATTTATCATCTCGCAGCTGGTCTGAACCCTAGATTGCATGATCTTTTCTAACTCAAAATCCCTTAGAAATGACACATCTTGTGGATCCTCATTCATTTCTAGCATCTGCCTTTACATTTTAGCAGACCTTAGTAGGAAACATAGGAAGTTGATGCTAGGATTTCCCTGTATATCAGGGTTATACTTTAGTATCTTTTACTTTGAATCCAAGTGAAACATGCTTCAAATATCCTAGTTATATTCCCAGCATGAAGACTTAGAAACTATACGGACATGTTATCAGCTTCCTTTTTTCACCTTATCAAGAGGAGGGTACTCGTGTTATTATAGTTCCATATTGGTTTCTTTAGTTCTACTTCCATTTTTGTCTCATTGAATGCTTCTTTCTGGCAGGGTATTGTGCATATTTTGATGTGGAGAATGCTATGGACCCTTCACTTGCAGAAGCAATAGGTGTAAACACACAAAATCTTCTTATTTCACTTCCTGATTGTGCTGAGAATTTGCTTTGTGCTGTTGACACACTGACCAAAAGTGGATCTGTAGATGTAATTGTGGTTGATAGTGTAAGTATTTGATTTATGAATTCTCTCATTTACTCAAACAACTTGTTCCTCTTTTTAAGTTACCCACACAATTGTCTATTCCATAAACTGCATGCTATTGATTTCAACTTCCCATTTTGTTGGATACCTGATGATTTCATTGTCATTGTTCTCTTACAAAAACTTGCTCATTCTGCATTCAGGATCTTCATTTGTATTTTGCCTTCTGGTCTGTAGTTTGTACTTGCTGGAGGTGTTCAGTGTCAATGGCTTGTTATGCCTCTTTTCAAAGTGTTACTAGCTATCCTCAATGAATGAGTTATATAGGCCAAAGGGCAATAACAAAGAGGACATGCTTTTATCATGATAGTCATATTGTCAGAGGCCAATAAGGGACCTCATCTATTTAACATATATACAAGACAGTCCTTCCAAAGAGTAAAACTTGTTTAAATACTATCATCACTGCATTGTTGAGAAATACTGTATTAGATTATATGTGATATCCTGAACTTTATGGACTTCCACTAAAATCATGCGACCAAGGTGGCAGTCCCATCTTGCTTCAAAAAACATGTCAAGGATTCTATGCAATTGAACCCTGTGCATTGGGTATGGTGTCTTCTATGCTTAACTGTTGTAGCTTGAGGGCGTTCTCAAGTCCTTTTCTTTTATAAATGTGTATCTTGATTACAAAGTATTAAAAAAGTGAGATTCTAGGTCTTTTGACTATTGCTTGTGATAGATTTTAATGCTAACCATAAATGCCAGTTTTGGATAGTATGCTGAGAAATATCAGCAAGAATGTGATAGATTCAATTCTTAGTTTGTACCCTGCATAAATAATTTAAATTGTGCTTACAATGTTTTGGTAAGAATAATGCAGTGCTCGGTTCTTTAAAAGGTCTTTACCTCAGAGTCTGAGCTATCAGGAAGATCAGAGATCAAGGAATTGGCCATGTAATGATAATTTTTCTACATTCCCAAAATTATAATTGTCATTGACCTTGGAAAGCTTCTAATTTGTTTTCTTTTGGGGGCTTGGCTTGTAAACTAAGAGTAGCCTTAATGCATATGCTAATGTTGTAGTGCCACAATTCATATGTGAATTCTCTTACATATTAATTATGGTTAACATGCATAATTGCACAAATGGGCCTGTTCTGGTGCATGGTTTTGTTATTTTATAGTGGCATATATATATTATGTAGGTTGACCTCTGCCAGTTTGCTGCTTTCAAGTCTTTGAAATCTCTCTTGTTTCTCTTCTCTAATTGGACACTAAATTCTCAATGCTTGGTATTCGCAGGTTGCTGCCCTTGTCCCTCAGTGTGAACTTGATGGTTCAATTAGTGACAATAAGCGTGATGTACAAGCACGAATAATGACTCAAGCACTTCGAAAAATTTCTTCTTCTTTATGCCGTTCCAATACTCTTATTTTATTTCTTAATCAGGTTGACACCTTGTCAAGCTCTCTCTGGTTTACACATGCACATGCATAAAACAAAAATGCATACACATATACACCGCAGATTTAAGTAGTAAGCTATATCTTGTAGTACATATAATTCTTATCATTTTCATTCAGGTCAGATATAATTCAAAACAAGGACAAGCTTTCGGGCATATGGATGAGGTCACTTGTGGAGGAAATGCCCTGAAATTTTATTCAGCAATACGGTTGAGGATGATAAGAACTGGATTGCTGAAGAATGAGGATAAGGTATAAATCTGCTAGTGTGATTTATGATATTCTATTGATTATAAGACATATCATACGGAAAATATTTTCAAAATTTATTCGTTATGAAATGGTATATTGCTCCATTATGCTGGTTTTCTTACAAGTTTAAGATATTATCCGTATTTATTTTTTACAATGAAGGTGTACTCTATATTATATGCTTGGCTAGTTTTTCATTGATTTAGAGGGAAGCTATATGATGATGCAAAGAGTAAATAACTTAAAATCCATAGAGAAGTCCTTTTCTCCATTGATGGCCTGATTCTAATTTATCAGTAACTCTTATTAGTTTCTTTTTTGTGCCTGATTTGCACTTTCTATTCTAATTAAATGAAAGATATGCCAGGGGTTTAGAATATTTCAGTTGTTTGAAAGTAATTTAAAAGTTCTGAAAAATACCACACTTTTCAATTATTGTGACCATCAGTTTGAGCTTTATGTGTTGGCTAAGTTTGTCATTGTGGTTAGGATTGCAATGTGCATAGATTCAAAGATTTACTGGAGTACAAGTTGTTCTCTTTTCAGTTGTTCAGAAGCACTTATTTTATTCTTATGTCATTCCAACCCTTTCTGGAAATATCCAAGTCTGCTATCTTTATCTGACGTATATCCAAACATTGATATGAGCATATGATCCTCCAAGGATTCTAAACATACATGAGAACTTTGAAAAAATTGAACATATCTGTATCAGACATTGTGTGACAATCGTATCCTTTAGGCCCTCTAGATGGTATGTTAATTTCGTATTCTGCTTGAATTTTACATTTAGTCACTGTTTTCAAAACGGGACCGGCTGGTCTGATTGGGAACCGGTCTGGAATAAGGGATTGGACTAGTTGACGTGTGAATCGGTATGAACCAAGCTAAAAAACTGGTTGGACTGGCAATTGGACCAGTTGGACCATTATTTCTCTTTTTCCTTTTTTTTAATTATGGTTTTTTAAATAGTTTATTCAATTGAACTGGACAAACCAGTCAAATGGTCGGATCAGGAAACGGTGACCTGACTGATTTGATTACCGGTCCAGTTTTGAAAACCTTGCATTTAGCTATCTTTGTGACTTTGAGTTCTCTGCAGATTTTGTTGGCATAACTTCTTATTATCATTGCATGTTTCATGCGTTAATCTCATTTCCACCATCTATCCTTATTAGGTAACTGGCTTAAGTGTTTGTGTGCAAGTGGTGAAAAACAAGCTAGCACCTGTAATGCAGAAAGCTGAGCTCGGGATACAATTTGGCAGAGGGTTTTGCCATGAATCTGAAGTCTTGGAGTTGGCATGCGAGTACGGAATCATCAATAAAGAAGGAAGCAACTACTACATTGAAGGTAAGATTTTTAGCTGTAAACAAGAAGCTGAACAATACTTGGCTGAAAAAGATGGTGTTCTTGAAAACATAGCCATGGCTTTAAGAACAATACTTTTCGAAAGGACAATGTGACTGTGATAGACACCCTTAGCTGACTAAGGCATCGAAACTGAACTCATTTGAATTCAAACCAAAGGTTCAAAATGTTCTTTAGACCACATCAATGGTGATAATCTATAGCTCAAGCTAATCATGTGACTGTAACTAGAAAGGAAATGGCAGTAATGTAGGGCATTTCATTGCAAACGAGGTGAGTTTGCTTCAATTTGCAGTGTTTTCAAGTGTAAAATAATAGCTGAAAATTGAATTCTAGTGTAGAATTACACCATTCATGTATCTTTATTAGTGGTAGAGAAAGTGTTATCATGATTTGTAATATGGAAACAATGAGCTTTGATGGATGGCATGACTGTTTGGTATGATAGAAAGCATACATGCAAATGGGAAATTTTTAATTGGTGAAAATCTAATGCTTATTTGTTTTGTTGGAAAAATCCTCACTTTCTTGGAAATTGTTGGGAATTTTGAGAACTTCTTTTCTACAAATATTGGGAATTTGATTCTCATGAGAGCTGTGAGATTAAAAACTTTGATTCTCGTTATCTTTTCAATTGGATGGATTTGCATAGAGTTGTGATTATTTTCTAATTAATGTTGGAGGAGATTGGTTAATGTCATAACCTAACTTCCTGATATACTTAAAGAGAGTTTGACACGTATCTTTCAATAGAATCAACATCATAGAGAACCATGCATAATTGCTAACCAACTAGCAACTCTTACCCTAGAGAATCTTACGTACGAAAATTATGTGGAAGTCCAGGATCACTGACTATTAGTTGTCTTAAAGCATTTTATCCTATGACATAGTATCATTGTCGTTGTTAAAAGTATCAAATTAGATTTCAGTATTAATGATCTTAGGACACGTAACTAAACTTGTTTCACACTATATAAGACTAATGCAAACTACTCATATATTCTTACATGCATACTTCTCCCTTGAAAACCTTTTTCTCTATCCTCTAAATATTCTTCTTGACAACTCATCTCCTACTTTCTCTTGTTAATCTAATGGTTAACAATTTGGGGCCAAAATAAGGTTATATGGCAACCTTTCCAAGTTAGGGAAGTTTGCGTTGTAGGTGTAAATGGTGAAGGTTTGAATAATTAATTGATAATATTTTTAAATACACGTTTAGTTACATAATAAACTTCCCTAACCTTCACGAAGTCCGTTACATAAGGGATAACAATTAATATCTTGAATTATATAGACCTTCACATTTGTATCCAAAATACTCGAATTTTACTTAAAAATAATCAATTTCAGCTTAAAGTTTGTTAACTATCTGGAGAATTGAATTTGAGTATGTTCTAAAAGTAATTTACAACCACTTTATTTATAATTAATATCAACTCACATTTGAAGGTCTAGATTACAATTTTTTTTTAATTAAATTGGAGGTGAGGAGTTAGGTTCACAGAGTTTGAATTTTTGTCAAACAAATATCTTATAAAAATCTTAATCCTTATTCCATACAAATCAAGAAGTTCAGTTCAGCCTAATCAAATGAATTTAAGTAGTTAAAATTTTATATCAAATTCAACTCAAGCTTTAAAACTCTTCAAGTCTCGAATTTCCATTGGCTTCGATTATAACTCCAACAACCCTTTAGATCCTCAACTATATAAAACTCATAAATTTAAAAGAGAAATTAAAAATGTTTATGGGCCGATTTAATCTAAATTAAATTTTGAATTAAAAAATCAGGCCCAAACCTGAGCAAAGCTCACCTCAAGCCCATCAAAATGACCCATTTCACTGTTTAAAAAATAAAAAATATTTAAATTTAGTTATAAAAAATAGTAAATCGAGCCAACCCAGGCCAAGCAGGGTTCAAAAATTAAGCCCAAGCCCAGCCAACAAGCACCTGAATTTCATCAAACAGCCACGACAACAAATGCAGCCTGCAATGATCTTTTAAATTATCACTGGAAGCAAAATCAAAGAAAGCAAAAACCCTTGAGGTAAAATGAAAAAGAATGGAACAGCAATGTGCCATTCCTCAATTTTGAATGATAAAAAGTTCACTGTCGTCTATAACCTGAGGTTCATGTTATGGCATCCTAAAATTAATACAAAAAAGATGCACCAACACTCATCAAATCATGATCTAACCTCTACTATTTGATCGAAACCTTAAAATGTACAGTGCCGCTTGGGTAAATGATCGGGAATAGCCCCCTGGAATCCGAATACTGAAATGCCCCATCAAAACTGCCCTTAACCAACTTGTCTCATTCATCGAGTTTCGAGTTGATTCTCCCAACTCTATGAAGGAACAATGAGGCAGCAGTAATCGCAGTGAGTCTGATGTGTTGTTATATTCCAATGTGAAGATCATCCAGGATTGGAGGAGAGAGTGGTGGGATTGCTGAATCGTAAGAAGTTTCGTCGGGTATTTCCAAGATCCTTCGGGCAGTTGCTGTTGCTTCGTTGACACCGATCTTTCTGGAAGAAACCATTCCAGGTTTATCTACTATAGAAGTGTTGCTACTCTCGATGTCCTTTGAGAGAGTCGTTTGTGCCGATTGTATTACGGAACCGAAAAGACCTGAATCCCTAAGTCCTTGAATTATAACCTGTGAACAGAGGAAAGAAAAGGTCATGTCATCAATGAAACAACCCATCACAAAGATCAGCAAAAAAGCCAGAAACTCAAAATTTTTACAAACCATGGGAGCATAAATCCGAGTTAAGATGCCCCTCCTCAAAAGTTTCAACTTCAATACCTTATCAGTCCACACTACATGCTCGCGGTACCTAAGTAAAAAGATGAATATTATTTGAAGAAGGCAAATATAAACTCCAGTCCAACACAACTATAAAACAAATTTTGATTATTGAGAAACATGTCTCTACTTTTGGAAAGTAAATGTGTATCATCATAAACGATTCTTAGACAGCCTAACAATTTGCAAAGTGTAAACATTTGACAGCCTAAACATATCGTTAAATGTTTGACTTGGATTATTTTAGGGTCTCAAGGAACCAATAATCAAAGATCACATCCCTTCAATCTGAAAGTGCTATTCAGAAGGTAAGAATTTGAAATCCTAGCTCGTAGCATGCAACATTAAAAGCTCTGTTTGGTTCATATTTGAACATGAAATGGAGGACAGTTAACATATAAACATTACCAGCGAAGCATTTCCTCCTCCGTGGCGGTTGAAGCAATTATGAATGCCTGTATAAATAAAACATGAAAGAAGTATCAGCAAACTAAAACTATTTAGCTGTATCATTTCTAAGTTCATCACTTATCAAGAACCCCAGAAAGCAGCATCAATAAACATGTAATCATCATAGTGAACTCACCAACTTTTTCCCTCCGTAATTAGTACAAACTACAAACATTACAACTATAGTCGAATGTTAAATACAATTTTTCTTCCTAAAACACAACCAAAGTCAAAATTCACATAAATACAACTTCATGATGACCTTGTGGTGGCAGACTCACTTAACATGATTGTAATGCAAAGAGCAGGTCAAAAACCATGTGCTATGGCTTTGACACCTCTGCTTTAACTTTTAATGCTCATTTTTTGGGGATGTGCTTTACATAAGTATGTTAATTTCTAAACTTGATCGATACAATCAGGTTCGGAGTAATTGCAGATCAGTGAAATAGATTTAAAAATCACAAAACAAAACGCAGGTTAAGAAACAAATAAAAGGAATTTGATGGTGCAAATCAATTAGAACTTACAGCTCTATCGAACTCTAGCATGAAACATCTTTTAACATCCTCCTTTGTAGGCTTGCAACCACATCGATCACGCCTTGAAGTTAGATCAGAAAATTTGGGGTATGTATAATGCAGAACAGCAGCCTCATCCAATTTGATCTCACTATGAAATATTACACAAAATCAAGGTGGTTATATACCTATGAATAAGAAAGAAAAGATGTGCTATTCAACCATAAAGTAAATGACTGGTTAAAAGAAGGGAACATAATATATAAGAACGCCTCGTTAAAGTAGAGTCATTTGCATTTTACAGCTATTAACAACTCATTATATAAAGGCACATAAAAATGTTGTCAAAAGCTCAAGGCTTTAAACAGAAATAATTAATAGCATATATAAAACAAGGAAACTCTGTGCACTGTATTTTATTAAGCTTGAAATTTATAACTAAGCAATTAGCCCCCAGATAAGCTAGAAATTTATGATTTTGTCAATAGAACATAAAGAATCTACTTTGCTTTATTTATTGCTTAACAGTTTCAAAAATGAAGAATTATCATACTAATTAACTAAAAGTCATTATAACAGAAAGCTATATGCTTTCTCACTTCAATCTTCAAGAGAAAACGCATGGACTATATTATGATTATTACCTAATGTTCAATTCTAGTAAAGAAATCTAATAATATATTTCTTTTGAAGCAGATAAAGAGAAAAACTAAAAACTAAAGAAAAAAAATTAAACTTAAGTGTGCATTTATTCTTTTGGTCTTGAAAGAGTGCATCTAGGCACAAATGGTTCGCACTAGGTTTGCACCGAGCCTTAGCACCATGGCAAGTACCTTGACAATATTGATATAAAAAAGATGCATGAAAACTTCCTATAGCTAAATAAACATGACAATAATTTTAACTATAAATTCATTCACACAAAAAATAGAATAGGAGAAATACCGTACTTTGGTGTCTTCATGTAGTTATGCCATCTATGTGCGCCATTAGGCCGAAGATGATCTTGAATACGAGCAGCTGATTTCCCGTTTCCATAGGTCAGAAAGTAGTTTGGATTACCGCGGGTTGACTCTTTATAATTGCCAAAATACACATCCTTGGGAAGATGATCATAGTTCTTCTTGAACATTGAAACCTGTGCCAAGTTAGAAGATATAATCAAAATGCAATGAATGCGTACATGATCATAACTCCAGCAAAAACAATTGGATCACTCCAGGAGTAAGAGAGAAACTTAACAATCTTCCCATCAAACTAATATTAGTCATATTGTTATATGCCTAGCCAAAGCAAAGCATGAGAAATTGATAGAGGGGATTATACCTCAGTAAAAGGTTCCTTGACATCATCCCGCTCAACACTGCTTTCCTGAAAATTTTATATGGTTTAATTGCTTGTGTCGTAAAGAACAACAATAGAAAAATATCACTTTGCCAACTAAACCTCTTTATCACCAAAATAAAGACAATTAACTTCATCTAAATTTATGGAGTCAGCTCCACTCACATAATTTGGGAAGACAACCATATCAACATTTCCAGGTACACCTGCCAGTAATTGTCTCAAAGAGTACTCACGAGCACCCACAGGATGTATAAGCTCGTCGGTGTCAAGATGAATAATCCAATCCATGCCAGCATCCTATGAATGAAAGAAGAAAAGAATAGTAAGGCTAAGAGTCATAGCTTAACATCAATATGAATCTATGCTATACGTAACTATATATTATGCCAGAGATACAAATGTAATAAAATACCCTTGCCATGACAATAGACATTTCCATATTAAGGGACTGCTTCACAAACAACTCGTAGTTACATGGTTTGTAGAAGAAGCTTGCCAACCAGGTCTCATTCCAAATCCGACTACAGGCACCAAAATGAAATTGGAGAAAGAAACAGAAGAAACATCAAGTCAGATTCAAAGGACAGAAAACAGAAAAGTAAGAAACGTAAGAAACAACATCTCAAGACACCATCATATGGAAGTAAACAGATTATCCCTTAAAAAATAAAATAACACAAAACCACATTAACATACACACACAAAAAATGGACGAAGGCTTACAATCTAATGTTAAATTTAGAACTGTTACAGGTCATCCCCAGTTTTAGACCAAGGGACATAGCACTATTTAATTCAGAGCTCATGTCCCCCAACATGTGCAATTTATTCTGATTTTGTGGGCCTACCAGAATAGTATTTTGGTCCATAAATGGAGGCTTAGACTTCATTGCTGCCAAAACACTACAATTCCAAGACTAAAAATACGTCTCTTCTTTACTCTCTACCATTGAGTTTTCCAAGAATCATTAAAATTTCGTTTAGAAAGAAGAAAGTGCAAAAAGTGCCTTCTGGAACAGGACCAATAGAAAAAAAACTGTTTTTTGTTATCCTAATCCAACCAATCATGTACGAACCTTTTAGCTTGTTGTTCCTCTAATTCTTTTGTTCTGTATATCACTTTCACCCCCTGCAAAAGATGATTTTGTAGATAACAACAGGTTCAAAGTAGAATAAACAGTAGAACATAAAAAACAAGGTTCGGAAAATGAAAAGGAGGAACAAAGATTTTTACTCACTGGAATTGACTCTAGGACTTTAGATACATTAGGAGAGGCAGCCTTCCCCTCAACAAAAAGGAAAAAGGTTGAAACTCCAATAACCTTGTGATAAAAGATCCATGGTAGTGTCTGTTCTAATCCTGCAGAAGTACTTGAAATAATACATATCTGGCATACAGTAAAACCACCAAACAAATGTAAGAAATAGCATCCACAATTCATCAAAACATATACATCGGTGATAATAACAATCCATGTATGGTAAAAGACATCTTTAAAAATGTGATAATTGGGATTGAAACAACTACTAAATGTGAAAGGAAGATCTTTCTCTTTTATGATGAACAAACTTAGGAGACAGTTTCAGTACTGTAATTAATAACTTACAAACCATTGGATACTGATTGAGAAAAGAAAAACCAAGAGAATATAATCGTCTTTAAGGTACAAACATAACTCTGTATCATAGAAAACCATACACTTAAAAATTTTCTTTAAATTTACATCCTGAAAAGCATAGACAAATTTCAAAATACGATGAAAGCCTTCTGCTTTAGTGGAATTTCAGAGGAATGTTTAATATATCCTTGCATTTAAAAAAAAAAGGTTTGCTGCTATTATTTATGTTACATGGACTAGAATATGAGCATCAGATTCATGCATGTGCTGGAGAGAGGCTAAGTTTTTAATGTATTTGAAAGATCTTTAGAGAGGGTTATATGACAGGTATGCATCAGACATGGATACTACAAGAAGCAACATGGACTATATTTCAAAGCATGTTCATTTACAACAAGACAATAAATTTGAAATCCACCAAAAACTTTTAAAAATACAAAATTCTAAATATACATATTAACTTCATTCAATTTCAAAAATCATGAAAAGGGACTTCATTTTACAATTCACTGATGCATGATCAAAAGGAACTGCTTCATCAATTAAACGTTGGAACTTGTATATATACATTTACAGCATTCCAGATTATTTAGGTAATTATATTAAGAAAAATTTATCTCATTCGCCAAAGAAATTTTTAAACTCCACAATCGAGATAAACCAGCTACACCAACCACTATGTATACTAAAAATATTAAAAAGAAAACGCATTGCAGTCTGTTAATCCTACTTTTAAATTTTAAAATTTTAAAATAATCTCATTCTTATTAATTAGTCCTTCTTTTAATATTTATTTATCCTGATTTTTGGAATATCTAATCAGCCCATTTTTTGAGTGAGCATGAATAAAATATCATATACGAAAAATAGATTTAGACAAAAAGAAAAGAAAAGAAAAGAAATTGAACCTTAATTCCAATATTCACTGTTCGAACCAGATCCAACCCACTTTAATTATACAAATATAATATTATTTAATTGTGTAATTTATACGAATAAATATATAATAATAAGATGCAACCCATTTAGCAGTTGGAGCTAATCTTAATCTGCATCTAATTTCACCCTTGCTTATTTTAATTTTACGGACTGCAATTCTAGGCTGAAAAAAGTATAATTTAACATAGAAAATAGGTAGTTAAATTCCAGGAAAATTAGGACATGAAATTCACTATGATTCAGATTCTCTGGGAATAAAAAAACTTAAAAAAGCGCATCAAAGAATATGAATATACGCATTTCCATCAATTCAAAAAAAGGGGGGAGACCCGAAAATCCAACTAACCTTAGGGTTAAGATCCGACCCGACATCGAATTTCCAATCCTTAAAATAAGGGAAAGCCGGGGACTTGCTTCGACCCAAAAGATCGACACAGTCCGAACCGGAATGCCGATCCGATCCAACGTTCGAGCCAGTATTATCCATACCAGGGAACTGAAACGGGTCTGGAGACCAACGGGTGACCGGGTCGGTTAAACCGCCACGCCATTGGAGAACGAAAGCAAAGAAAGCAAGGGTTAATGGGAGAAGAGTCAAAAGCAAGAGGAGACGAGAAGTAAAGACTTGTTGGGAGGAAGAAGATGATGACGATGATGAAAGGGAAGAAGAAGAGGAGGGTCTTGAAGAAGAGTGGAGACCCGCCATGAAAATGTGTGATAAACTTGAAACATATATTATAAATGGGAAAATTTGTGTGTGACCGTGTATATATATGTGTGTGTGTGTATAGGTTGTTTGGAGAGAGAATTGAGGGGAGAAACAAGAAATTGAAACTGAGGAGAAAGGTTGGCGAAAGAGAGAATGACAACACATATAGAACAAAGCCGTTTTGTCCTTTGCTTTTGGCTTTTAGCAGTTTTATTTAATTAATTAATAACAAAGAACCTGCATAATTAAAAAGGATAAATTACTATCTGGGGTCTGAACCCGACAATAATTCTTACATTGGGACCTAAATTAGTTGATTATTTTTATATTGGGGCTTGAAGATTTTTCCAAGTTAATCCATAAACTTGACAATGTTCCCACGTTGAGGCATGAACTTTAGGATTTTCAAGAAAATATGAGAGATTAACTTGGATAAAAAAAATCATGTCCCAATGTGGGAATAATTATCAAGTTCGGAGCTTAAGTTAAACTAAGAAAAAGTTTAAACCCCAATATAAAAAATTTATCAAGTTCAAGACGTAAATTGGACAAAAAAATTCAAGCCATGAGAATAAATTGCCAAGTTCAAGCCTTAAAAAATTATTTAACCCTTAAAAATTTTCGAACCCACTAGTGATAGTTTAGTTGATATTGTTACTCAATAAAACATGCGTACGAATGCATTTAAATTCACATTTTCCTCCAAATTATGATAAGTTTGTAGCATCTTTATATGTAGAAATAGGCATTGTATAAAACAACATTTTGGTCTTTCAACTTGTCAATTTTTCTCAACTTAGTCCCTAAACTTTTTTTTTGTCTACAGCAGTTCTTGAAATTGTCAACTTTTCTCAACTTAGTCCTTAAACTTTTTTTGTCTATGATAGTTTTTTAACTTGACAAATTTTCTCAATTTTGATCCATGTGATGATGTGGCACTTTGATTTTGTCCACATACAAATTTATAAATTTTTAGCCAAAAAATATAGGTGATAGTGTAGCATAATTTTAGAGTATCATGCTATCACATGGACAAAAAATGAGAAAAGTTATCAAATTCAAGTACTAACATGAAAAACAAAATTAAGGGCCAAGTTGGAAAAATGTCAAATTCAAGAACTAAAAGTTGCATTATTCCCAAAAAAAGTAATTTGATATTTTATTATTATAAAAAAATTTGAGTATTACCCGCTAAAGTTATTCATGAGTTGAACTGAATATAAATATGATATTAATATATTTTATACATATTCAAATTAGATCCGAGATAATTATTGTTTGTATCATTTATCTGCTTATATTCATGAAAGGGGAATATATATATATTTAAAAAAGTTTAAAAAAAATCTAAAATGATAATTGCTAGCGTTCCAAAGTTTGTATTGAACAAAAAAAAATATTTATGAATAATTTCTGGTGTTAATCTATAAATTGTAGAGTAATTATTATTTTTGTTGCTAAATAAAAGAGTTTTGACTTTTTACAGAAAGTTTCTTTTTCCTTTTCCTTAGTGACAAAGAAAGTCACGGTTGATTATAGCATTTATTTTTTTCAATTAATTAAATAGTAATTAAAATTTTAAAATCAGTTGAATTATTTTTTTTTATTTTTATTAATTTATAGCGATTTGAAATAATATAATTGATTTTTAATTAAACCAAGGGATTTAATTTTATTCTAAAATAAAAATAAAATAAATTATACATATCAAAATTTAAGCTCAATTTCATAAAATAAACTCTAAATTTAAATTTAAAATAGGTAATAAATAAATTCCCAATTTAAGAAAAAAATGGTCATATTTGTTAGGAAGCAAAAATAGAAACATCGTCATTATTTTTCTTTCTTTCCAAAACTTAGCCTCTTTCCATGTATGCTTGCTGAAAGTAGAACAAATATGATATAAATTAATTTAAGATAAAAATAGTTTTTTTAGTAAAAATGTTGACTAAAATATTAATTTTTTAATGAAGTTAGCATAGTGATACATGTGACGATCCATGTATGCTTCGTGTTGATATGATACTATTTATCTATATATCACACTTACAAATGATTTAAAAATTAATAAAATATTCATAAATTTTCAAAACTAGAATGGAGCACATGTCGATTGTCATGCAAATTTCTATATTTAAAAATAACAGTTTACTCTTTTTTAAATGTTAATTATTAAATTTGACTTTTTTAAAAAAATTGTGAGCAAAATTTAACTCAAAAGAATAATAATGGTCAATTTGACCAAATATGTTTAATATATAAATATTTTACATTTTATTATTTTTAAAAATAATAACATTAGCTATTTAAGGGGTCCTAGTCCAACTCGAATGAGCTTAAGAAAGAGATTTCAAAATGTTACAAAATTAATCCAACCTGACTCATAATCACATTTATTTTCATATAAAGCAAAATTATTTTATTAAAAAGTAAAAGTGCAATTTTATTATTATATTAACATGCAATTTTATAAAGATTCAAGGGACTAAATGGAAAATCTATCATTTTTGAAAAGGGACGAGACCACTTTTTACCCCTTTGCCTTTGTTCCTGTTCGTTAGAGGTGTTTATGGATTGGGCCTATGCATGATAGTAACAGCTTGCCAAAGCCTGACACGACCCAAAATATAGGCATAAAATTTTACTCAAGCCCGTCCACATTTATAAATGACTAACTCTAACTCATTTTAGGCCCACCAATATTATTTTTAAATTTTTTAAAAAAGTATATTTATATTATTTCTAATTTAATATTTAATATATATTCATTAAACTTTTATATATATTCATCATAACATTTTTAATATATTTTTATATTTTATATAATAATAACAATAAAAAGTAAAAAAAAAAATCAATATCTATATACTTTTGAAAAGAAGCTAAGTGGTATCTATGATCAGCATTATCTGAATTGCTTTGTAATCCCATTTACTCAAATGCTTATTCTTTTTATTTTATCATTTCTTTAAATTTAAGAATAAAAAAATGAAAATGATGTTTGATTGGTTCAAACCTTATCTAATTATTCAAACATGTTGTTGTTTGGAAAAATCAATCTTTTAATGATTTACCAAACAAACCACTTGTCTCCAACTATAGCTCTCTAACATGTTCCTCCATTATGTTTTGTCAAACACTAATTTCAATATAAAATATCTTTAAAAATTATTTACAAGTATGATTGCAATTGCAAATATATATATATATATAATTAAAAATAATTAATTAATACAAATTATGAATAGTTTAAATAATCGAAGTATTTTAAATTTATATCAAAATAAATTTAGTCAAAATTTATGCATATAAAACTTATAAAAAAAATATTGGGAGAACTCAAATATGATTTATGCAAAGTAAAACTAGAGGCGGGCTGTAATGGAGGACGAGGGGGTTTTGCCCCTCCCAAAAAATGAAAATTTTAATTTTTCTCTCAAAATTTATTAAAAAATTTAATTTCACTCCCTAATTTTTTTTAAAGATCTTCATTATGCTTTTTAGTTAAGCTATTTTAATTTGTTTTTGAAATTCTTATTAATCTCATAAAATTTTTAAAAATTTTATTTAGACCCCAACTTTTTTGGAAAAAAATCATTAAACTTCTATTGTTTTGAAACTTTTAATTAGGTTTGTTTGACAAACTGAAAAATTAAGTGTTGAATTTAAATTATAAATTTTGTTTGATATTTTTCTTAAAATTAAATCTAATTTTTAAAATTTCAAAGACAAATTATTTAAAAGGTGCTGTTAAAAGAAATAAAATAAAATAATAAGAATTGAAAATTTCAACATTAAGTGATAGGCAGCCCCATTTACTTATCATTTTTCACATTTTTTTCATTGAAAATTTCTACCATTTGTTTTTTATTATGAATTTTCAAATGTATTTAAAATTTTAAATCACTGAAAATATTAATTTTCAGGTGATTTAATATTTTCAATAAGTTATCAAACAAGGACTTAAGCTCCCCAAAACTTAGTCCTAATATCTGTCACTAAACAGACTTAAATTCGAGATTCTAATTTTTTTTATGATCTCAATCATACCATTAAACCAAAATCTCATTCACTCTTTAAAATTCAAGTTAATCAATGCTTTTATAATTTTTTGGGGATATATAAAGAAAACAAATTAAAAATCCTATATGATGTCTTGATGGTTAAAGATATTTACTGTTCTAGATGTGGTTTGGGTTCGAATTGTGTTAATTACGTTAATTTTAACTATATTCAACATTTTTTTTAAAATCCAAAATTATTGCATGTGACATTGGATTTGAAATTAATTTTTATCAGATCTAGAATGTTTATAAGATAAGATTGCTACCACTTGCATCAACAATATGCTAGTTATGAAAATGGATTTTGATAATGCTTATCCAAATCTCTCCTCCCTTATATATTTTTTTAAAATTTTTATTAATTTTTTTAAACTTTAATCCTATTATAAGTTCTTATTATATATGTTTTTCTATACAACGCCTCATAGCTCTTCTCTAACTCTTAAATAAGAGGATAATGAGTTTCAACGCACTTAAACCCACATCCTCCTACACTGACAACAATGCCGACACTCTTTTCATTTTCAAGCTTTTATTTAAATTTTTGATTTATTAAAATCATATAATTTCCCAAGTATCATTCCATTTTCAATAATTTAGCCACTATAGAATCCCAAGCTCTACACAAATTCACCACTCTCTTTCTTTCAATGCTATTTCTTATAAGCTTTTCTTCAATACCCAACCCTTCTCTTGTTTTGCATTGGTTGATTTTTATTGCAAATATTGAGTTTAGATCGATGCAGAGAAGCAATGGATGGAGCTTAGGATTGTGAGACAAGACATTTTCCTCCACATGGGTTTTGCATAACAAATGTATGGAGCTTTGGGTTTTGGGCTTTTTTGAGGTAAAGCTTTGGGCTTCTTCTTAAGGAAGTGGAGAAGAAAGTAATGGGTTTCTAAAAGTGATCAATGGATGAAGCTTTGTATTAAAAAATAGGGTTAATATTTCACAAAAAAAAGGTTAATATAAAATTTGGCCCTGAATTTAATAAGTAAATATATTTTGATATTTTTAGTCTTTGTTTGGTATGCACCATTTCAGTACTAAATCGATGCAATCAATTTCTTCTTTTTTTTTGTATAGATTAAAATTTTAGTCTGTATTGATCATATTGAATCATTTCGGTCAATTTTAATTACATTAGTTGGAACATTATGCACTTGATTGATGCATGAATAATATTAAAAATATAAAATTTCTAACTTTTTTACTGCTATGATAATAAACAATAAAAATTTTACCAAAACATTTGTGCATCGATTGGTATATGAATATTTTATAGTTGAAATTTATTTAATATAATCCATGTGTTATTTGTAAATATTTTCATATACATATATTAAATATTTTTTAAAAATATTGATCAATTTTAAATGGTACATCAAAACAACTCGATACTAATACACACCAGTTTCAATAAAAAAAAACGATGTGTACAATGATGTAGTATTGACTACATTGATCTATACTTTTTTTTATTAACTTTGGTATTTAAACTTAGCAATTAGGTCAATTTTGATTCTTGAATTTGAAAAAAAAAAAGAAATTTAAGGATATAAGACTATGAGATTAAGTTATGTCATCACCAAAAAAATGAATCTAGTGATGTGATGTAATCTCAATGTGTCATATCATTGAACTTTCATATTTTTCAAGTTCATAGATTAAAATAGATCTAATTGTCAAGTTTAAATACCAAAGTGAATTAAAAACAATACAAATATTAAAGTAGACCTGATTTCCATGTTCAAAGATAAAAAAATGCATTAAATATAAGGTAAACTATCCCCAAGATCACTAAATTATTAGCATTGACCATTCAACTTCAAAAAATTATAAAATGGTCGTTTAACTATTCAAAGTTGTCATTTAAGTCACTAAACTATTCAAAAGTTTTTATTTATGTTATTAAGATGTTAGGGTTTTATTTTTCAACAAAAAAAAAACCTAATTGGCAAGCTCTAAATAATGATTCAATGATCAACATGGTAGATCAGTACCCATCGATGAGTAGAACAACATACCTTAGATCCAATTTGACTTAAATTTTGATTTTGATTCGTAGATTCATGGCATTTAAATTTGTTTTATGAAAAAATTGAATTTTAGAAGAGAAGAGAAATGTAAACTTTTAATTGGTATAAACAATGCAAACAGAAAAAAATCATAAAATAGTAACTTTAACAATATAATGACTTTAAAATAAAATTTTAAAATAATTTAGTGACTATTTTATAATTTTAAATATTAAATACCTAAAATATAAATTTATTAATAGTTTAATCCGTGTTTAATTTAAGATGAGAGAAAAATGAAGAGATGAAGCATGAAAAATGAAAGTTGGAGAAGTTGATATAGGGAGGTGGGTTTTCAAATTAAAATAACAAATTTATTTAATCTATATAAGCATTTAACATGGATTTTAAAACCAATGTGCCCCAATTGATTGGCGAATATTATCTTAAAATAAAATAAAAATACTAACACGGTTGACTTGTTGCATAATATGTCGAATGTTTGTTAAGTATTAAATTAAAAATATAATATTTAGGATAAATTTTACCATTAGTCCTTGTATTTGATGAGAATTATGAATTTAATCATTATACTTTAATTTAATCATTTTAATCCCTATTTTTTTAAAATATGCTTTAAATCTTAATATTTTTATTTTAAAAAATTTAATCTCATTACTTTTTTAAATTTAAAAAATTCAAGTTTAATTGTTAACAACATTAAAATTATTCTGTTAAATTCACTTATGCAATTTATTGAAATTTTAAAAAAATAACTTTATAGACATATAATAAAAAAAAGACGTTATAATAGATCTAGATTTAACAGAAAATTTTAAAATATATCAAAAATTAAAATATAAAAAAATAAAGTTAATTTTAGCATAGTATATACAAGAAAACTGAAAACGTACCATTATTATAAAATTATAGAGAGAGAGATTATTGAGATATTCATAAGTTCAGTAGTAAATTGATGCGAGAATTATATAACCGATATATACATGTAAATTAGTAATATATATATTTTCAAATTTTATTTACGTATTCGTATTATAATTTTATTTAAGATGTCTATATTTATATAAATTTTTAATTTATATTAATAATTTATAGTAGATAAATTTTGCAAGGCATAATCATATCATGCTTGATAATATCAAACTCAAACAGTATCCTATCGATTCGCATGCTGATAATTCGGATCAAATTCATCTAAGATCTGGTCCAATTACCTAAAACTTCAATTTTTAAAATTAAAATTCTAAATTTAGTACAATTTTCTACCTTCAGTAACAAAAAACAAAAGAAAAAGAAAAATTCGAATCATATGCATATAAACTCAGAATCCAATATCATTAATTGAGAATTTAAACCATAACTGGAAAAATAGTTAAAAACAAGACAAAATTGATTTAATTACATAAAATAGATTCTCAAAAACAAATTTAAACATGCAAGAACGAATTGGATTCTCTTCGGCAATCAAAAATCAACGAAGGAAAACAAATCTAGTTTCGCGACAACTTAATCTGCTCAACTCGATTACGCACATAAATCCTACCACGCTGTTCGCCTTGTTTCCTAACGGAAACACTCGTCTTATTGCCACGGTAAACCACGATCCCAGGCTTCTTATTATCATCGTCGACGATGTTTTTCTCCTCGATCGGCGTCGTCAGAGCTGCCGGAGGAGTAGAATCGACGGTATGAGACGGCGTAGGTTGTGCCGGACGAGGATAGAAGAAATCAGTAGGGAAGAAATTATACTGAAGACCTGCCATGGAAATTTGGAGCTTTGAAAATTCAGTGTTCAGAAAAAGGAAAATATATTTTGTTTTGTTATAATAGTTTTGGGAGTTTGAAAGGTATTTATAGGTCAGGGAAAATAGGCAGTTAATAATCAGTTTGAAGAAACTGCCTTGGGATTCAAGCCATTATTTAAACGTGCGTGATGATTTCTATGCGTCAGCCTTTTGATTTTAATTAGAGCCGTCTGATTTGTGGCTGCTGGTTTCTTTGACTAATGGGTTTTGGAGAACCTTTTTTTTTCTTGATTTCTTTTGGGCCACGTTTTGGGTGTGGAATATTCCGGTTTATGCTTCATCTAGACATAAGGTAAAAAAATTATTCCAGATTTCGAAATATCGAAATTTAATAAATTGATTTATTTTAAAAAATAAAAGTAATTTAATATTTATCAATTTTAAAAATAGTAATAATAAGGATGTTAATATTTTTCATCAATTGTACATGATTTTAATTGGTATAATATTAAATTTAATCCTCAAAATTTACATATTTTGTCAATTTTATCTTAATTTAACAAAGTTATCTCACAATAATTGTGTAGATGTACAAATATTGAGGTTAAATTTGTTGAATTTTTTAGAATCAACGCTAAAATGGCAAATTATGTAAACACCAAATGCTAAATTTGTTATTATACCAATCAAAATCATGTACAATTGATGAAAAATATTAACATCGTGATTAATTGTCCTTAATTGCTCACTTTTGAAATTGACAGAGATTAAATTGCTTTGATTTTTTTGGAGGGAACAATTTGCTCAATTTCGAAATTGAGTGAGACTAGAGAGGTCATTTTACCTAATAATTTTGAAATAATAATTAAAAGGTAAAAGTATCGTGGATGTCCGTATACTATGAGTCAAATTGTTTTTTATCCTTTTTGCTCAAAAAATATACAAATTAGTCCTTATATATTAGATTAAATAGTAAATCGATCTTTTATTAAAAAAAATTCATCAAGTTCTACTGTTAAAAAATGGTTTGGCTAACATAACAACCAAATAGTTACATGCGGTGTGCCACGTATACCTCATTATGCTGTACAATGACTAATTTTTAATAGTAATAACTAGTTTACCATTTAATCTAACATAAAATGGTTAATTTATCCATTTTTTAGTAAAAGAAACAAAATGTAATATAACTTTTAGTATAACCTACCTAATGTTTTTACTTAATTAAAGATTTTATGTAACACTTATATGACACGAGTTTTAATCTTGCCATCTACATTTTCTTCCTCTAATATTGTAATAATTTGGACTTACATAGTCTAAACATGAAGATGGCTTGAATTATGTGTAACTGGATTTAGAATGTTTGATGAATCAAAATTATTTATACTCGAAATAATTTAAATCCTAAGATTATTTAAACTCGATGTAACCTTAAACTCGAAAATGATTAGAAAATTTTAAATATCAAATTGATCCAACCTAAAATGACCTTTGTTTGAAACCAACACTACTTACCTCGATTGATAGTTTTAGACTTCAAAATGATTAAAACTATAATCAGAGTAAGCTAAATTTGAAAATGACTTGAAATTTTTAAAATATGAATTGATTCAACTTAAAATAATCTAATCTGAAACCAATCATATTTCTCTAATTGATAGATTTAATTGAAAACGAATCGTCCATGTACAAATTTCACTCCGTGAAAATTACGTGTGAGAAATTTTTTTTAATTAAACTTATGTAATTAGTTTGTATGAGTTAAATTAATTTATTTAATTCAATATTTGTAATGAGTAATTTTAATTGCAACTACTAATATAATACAATTATTTGTAACTTTAAATTAAAAAATTACTGATGAACTATATATTTAGATTCAAATATAATAGTGGATGTTGAAGACAAAAGTAGCTAAATTTCATGAAATATTTGCTCTATATTCTCTATATTTTAAAATTATTTCGTGATATCAATTTAATCACTTATTTTACATATATTAAAAAATATATAACCAAAAACAAATTATTTATTATAATAAATTTAATTGATTTTTCTTAAAAAGTGATAATTTTAGATTTCAAACAAACATTTATTATATATAATTAGATATAAACATAAATTTCACCTTCATTGTAGTATAAATGAACTATTTAAAAAAAAACATATTCTTCGTTTATTCTTTTTTTCAGCATAACTATTTTATTTTAAAAATATAATTCCTTTCTTTATGGAAATTTCCGAATATTCCTCAAAACAGGGATAGAAGGATCTATGGCGGCCCGCGAGTCCAGCGCGTTTCATGGTCGTTGCTGTTCTCGTAGAGAGTCAATTAGAAAGTGGTTTAATTAATTAGCAGGTCCATTAATTTTATTTTATTTCATGTTGACTCAAAATCAAGACTTTATCTAGAAAGGTATTTAGCTTTTTTCCATTTGATTTCGGCAAAGAATTTGTTGTGTGTATTTCATTTTTATTTATCTAGATTTCATGTTTTAACATATTATCATGTGAAGCCAAGAATTAGGATGAAAATTGAATTATGAATTTTTGTAATTAAAATGTAAATTTTACATTTGTATTTACCTATAACTTTGAAATTTCTATAGAAATCAAGTCACAAGAGCAAGGTCTCTGAGGACAAAATAAGGAATTTTTAGGGATTAATATTATGTTATATATTTAAATTAATTATAGTGTTAATATTTTTTATTTTATATAAATAAATAAAAAATCAACTTTAAAAAAAATTAAAATTTTAATACATGCCCTTTTAGGATATAGTAAAAAATTAAAATTTTTAAAGAATAGAATATGTTTGATGTATTTAAATTTTGTTTGTAGAGGTGAAAATTTCCACCAATTATCATAAAAAAAAATTCGTTAATATTGCATCAAATACTAATTCATATACACCAATAAATGATTGGTTGAGATAATAATCGTCTTGAAATTGAAAGATTCGTATCTAACATATTATGAGATCTCTTAATGCTATTGTAGATCACTTAAACAAATATGCTGATACATATAGTTCATTGATACGCTTATTTAGAGCACAATCGACTTCGGTTATAAGTTTGTTGGAAAGTGAGCGTCGTGAGTCTAACTATTCTTAGTTATGATTTATTTATTGTAATTGCTTAATACTATCTTTTTCCTACCAAAAAATAATCACATTGAAATCATAAAAAAAAAACACAAATTCAAACCTCGAAAACCCAGTTAGCCATGATTTTAGTATTCGACTTCCATAGAGGATTATATATTCTAACCAGGCAATTGAGGTACTATTAGCCCACCTTAAACCTTTCTCTGTGGACCTTTGTATAGGGTAATTAGAATCTTCATTATTGGACCAGAGTTGGGCTGGGGAATTAACTTCCATGGCCCGAGCTTGGAATATTTTTAAGGGTAAATTGCACTTGTAGTCACCAAAATTCAATATTTTCTTTCATTTTAAGGCTTGTGGAGGATCAAGTTAAGCTTAGAATTACCTATAATCTCTCATTAACCTTTAAATAGGAGGATAAACCCGTTTTGTTGTGTTTAAATCCATGTCCTCTTGCATTGGCAACAATGCCAATGCCAATGCCAATGCGAAAGTGTGTAGAAATATAATTTAGATTATGTCAAATTATGCTATTAGTCCTTCTACTATGTACAAGTTGTGGATTTAATCATTTTACTCTAATTTAATCAAATTTAGTTCATGTATTTTTTTTAATTTTGAAATTTCAATCAAATCGAAGATTCTACTAATTCCAAAATCTCATGTCTATTACCACACGTTTAATTTAATGCTAGCTTGCTATTTTGACACAATACTCACCAAAAAACATGTCATTTTAATTAATGAATTTAACAAGTATTATTTGAGTCAAGAGTAAAGTTTTAAAAATAACAAAGTACAATCACTAAAAATTCAACCCATAACTTACGCATTATACAAAATTAATAATAAAATTAGACCTAACCGATTTTATTTCTATAATTTAAGTCATGATTAAAATTTTAAAATTTAAAAAATACAAAAACTAAAACCGAGTAAATCCATAAATTCAACCCACAACTTATTTATAATATAATAATTAAATGCAAAAATTCACCTTTTAAAACAAAAAAGTGAAAGCAATGATAACAAAGTAATTGGGCCACGCAAACCTAAAATGGGGTTAACACTTAACATGTGGTCCTCCATATTTATCATATGTCTATTTCAATCTGTTTCTTTACTTGTTTGTTAGGCTACAATATGAAGACCACTTACACAACAAAGCTGGATTCATCATTACTTCTACTTTTCATTTGTTTTTCATTTTTATGTTGTTGGATATTTATATAAAACTTTTAATATAAAATAGATCATATAAATATATAAAAATTTCAAACAATTACCATATATCTTCATTTGATGCTCATTTCTTGATTTATTAAAATTTCTATATAATAAATTATAATATCAAATCTAATATATTTCTGTTTTGATTATCTAATTATAAAAAAATTTAATTTAATCATTGATATTATCATTTGATTATACAATAGAATGTCACATCAGACTTTGTTAATGAAAAAATGGTTAGATGACTAAAATATTAAATTATTGTAATGCCGATAACTAAATTATAAGTATTTTTGTTTGAATGATCAAAATGAAAACATCCAAAAAAATGAGTGACCAACTGGATAATTTACCCATTAAAGAATTATCATGTATTTTTTTAATAATCTCATTATAAGTTTTGATCATATCTATTTTTTTTTAGATAATATCTAAAATTACTTATAGCTTCTACCCAACACATAAATAAGAAGATAATATGTTTCAGCGCACCTGAATCTATGTCCTCTTATATTAATAACAATACCTATATCAACCGAAAGAAAAACTCAATCGACAATATACATTTATTTTTTTTAGAGTAATTACAATGAATGTTTAAACTGTAATAAGACACATTTGATACTATTTTAAACTTTGGCAATGCAAGACAACTTCATTTAAGCACATCCACACACATATATATTGTATGTGTGCATTGGATGATGAATTTCTTGCAACATTTAGGTGGTTGAAATGACATCTTTCAAGCTTTTCAACTTGTCATGATTTTAATTTAAAAGCTCAATCTTATTGGACCTACCAAATAAGAAAATGCACATGGTTAACTAACAAGTTGATTACTAAACTTATTCCACCATCAACAAAACTATATAAGATTAATAATTGTATACTCCTAGTTAAATTAGAAAATTCCTCTCTTTTTTTCTTGTACCTAAAGGAATTATATATGCCCTTAATGATATTATTTAAAAAAGCAGTAAAAGAGATTGATTGAAGCTTAATTCAATTGGTATGGGTATTGTTGTCAATGTAGGAAGACGTGATTTTAAGTGCGTTGAAGTGCATTATCTTCTTATTTATGAGTTGGGGAAGGACTATGAATAGTTTTAAGTATTCTGTCATAAAAAGCAGATATGATCAAAATGTATAATTAAATTACTTAAAAAGTGGTTTTAGTATAAAATAATTCATTGTAAAGCATACCACATCGTTAAGATTCAATTATTTATATAAGTCCATTATTGTAGTTACAAAGATATTGACCATAATCATTGAATGAAATAATTTGAATTTAATTATTTATACAATTTCTTACAATAAAAGTGGCTTTCATTAAGCAACATATTGTCTCTTTCAAACATGAAGGCAGTAGAAAATGGATAAAGATGGCCATGGTGTTTCTTTGTAAGGTGGTTGTCAATATAAATAAGAGTGATGAATCTTTTGCTTATTAAATTCATACTAGGTGGAGAAATATAAATAAGGGTGATGGGTCTTTTGCTCATTAGACATCTATGTTTTTATTCACCACTAATTTTGGAGAAATATGAAGTGGGGAGAATGCATATAATTGGGAAAAAAATCCAATTAATCTGAATTTATCTCTAATCATTAAAAAAATATTCGAATTTAGTGCGAAATCAGAAATGATCTAATTTAAAAACTCTACTTACAAATTTGAATGATTCAAATAAAATAATTTTAAATCTAAAATAGTCCAAACACAAAATACGCTTGATATTTAAATATTATGAATTTGAAATCATTTGAACTTTGAACGTAAATCCAAAAAGAGTTGAACAAATAGCTTAAAATGAAAGGTGTCAAACTCGAATGAAAAACCCTAAATAGTCTGACCTAAAAAACTCAAATGACCTTGTTGAGGGGAGGTCGAACTTGTTTTAGGATAAATCTTTGAAATGTCATCTATCAACTTAAGTGGTACCATTTTTATCCAATGCCATATAAGGGTTTGGTTTTGAACCGTACTAAGGGCAAATGTTCATATTTCCTTGATGGGTGAGACGCTTTTATTTTGTGAACTCGTCAGGGCTCTTTGCAGAGTCGAAAGACAAAACCCGAAAATAAAATTGAGAACAAACACCTCAAGCACAATACCTCCACCGTTGAGGGGTCTATTGGCTCTCGATAGACTACACTTCAAAGACTTTTTTTAGAGCGAGTGCAACCTCCCCTCAACAAACCTAAACTCAAAATTACTCAAACTCAAAGTCAACTCAATTTATAAATCATTTGAACCTTAAATTATCAAAACTCAAAAGAACATGAACCCACATATCAAACTTGAGTTAAAAAAAAATACAATAACATAATCCAAAACAATATGATCGATAAACCTAAATGATCTAAATCCGAAATTTTATGAATTAAAAATTATCCAAACATTATAAAAGTCAAAAATAATTTAACTCAAATTGATTTAATTCATAACTAAACAGACCCCTCACAAAAAAAAAAGGTATTTTATAGATATTACATAAGAATTAGTACCCTTTACACACTTTGATGGCAAAATCTTGGTAAAAAGTGTAGCAAAGAGAAGTGGGGAAAAGAACAATTGAGAGGAAGCTGTGGTGGTGATGTAGAAAACACGACGTGGCTGGCAATGAAAACGAAGTGTTTTTCCACAATACCAAACCAGTGAATGAGACATACCATCAACAGTAACACACAACATTAGCTTTATCCCACTTTTCTTGTAAGTTTCCCTTATTACCAATTTGTACTAACCATTCACTATTTTTTTGCACCATACATTAATACCCAAACTCCTTCTTCTACTTCTGCTTAAACCTCACATTTCTATGCATTTCTTATTTACTTTCTCTTTTGCTTTTGTATGAATATGGGAAGTGAAACTTAATGCTTAAAGTGAGATCTTATCGTAGTAGATTTTTTGAATCTTTTTTAAATTAACGGTTGTGGTTAAAAGACAGAAATAAAAAAATTGTAGTCGTTTAATTAAATCACATCAGAAATCCAGAAATTATGTTGGTGACCTGAACTAGTTAAAGTGGTTACCAAATACGTTGCTTTTCTTTGGAAATCAATTTAGTGTTGAAATCAGTTGAATTGGTTAAAAGGTAAGCTCGTGTTTCTCAATGCAAATCTTACGTGATATGATCATGTGTAGATTGATTTCTCTCTCTCTCTCTCTCTCTCTCTTTTTATTTCAATCGTTAAGTTAAAAAGAACTCACGCTAATGAGACTTTTAAATAGATGCCGACGTTTTTCAACTAAGATTTTTAGTTCAAACCTTATAGTGTTTTTAGAATCGAATCGATTGATCAAATCAATTGAACTAAAAATCGATTTACATCGATCTAAAACAAAGAAAAAAGCTTATTATTTTTTTGGGTACATTCAAATTTGAAAAGAAAGATGGATTTTACAAGAGTTGAATCCTAAACATTAAAACTAACTTACAAATCATTTTATTACCACAAAATTAGGATGGTAAAATCTTAATTGTCTTAATTCGAATGGAGCGAGATTTTCTTTTTGAATAGTTGAGATAAAATGATGCATGTAATTATTTTTTTGAAAGGCGATACAAAATGAATAAGATAAATATATGAAATTATCATTTTACTTTTATTTATAATTATATTTTTCAAAAAACCCTTATATATAACTATTAAAAATGTAAAATTGTAAAATTGCATATATGGTATTCTATTTATTTTCTCAATGCATATAAGGTATTCTATATTTATCTTTTTAAAATTTTCAATTTAGAGAGAGTAAAATAAGAATGAAGTATTCAAGATTTACGGAGGTGTAGTACTCTTTAAGATTAATATTTATAGTGAGACGAAACAAGTGATAGGGTGAAATATCCGACCAGTCCAACTCCATTACCATCCTTAAACAAAATAATCAAAGCGCAATACTAAATAATAACAGCATAAATATATAAATATATTAAAATTTAAGGTAAACTACACTCAAGGTTACTAAATTATTAGTAAGTTTATGCTTTAGTTACTCAACTTTAAAAGTTTACAAGATAATCACTAAACTATTCAAAATACTTCATTAAGTCACCGAGCTATTAAAATCGTTGTTACACAACTTTTTTTGTTTGCACCGCTTATATTAATCGAAAACTCTCATTCTCCTTCTTTTTTATAGTGTTTTTAAACGTCACGAATCTACGAACCAAAATCCAAACAATTTTATTCTTTAATCTTCAATACTGGCCATCAAATTAACTTGGATTTAATGTATATTCTTCTACTCAATAATAAATTCTAATCAACCGTATTGATTGTTAAATCATCGCTTGAAGTTTGAAGTTCGCTAGCTAAACTTTAAAAAAAAAAACTTAATAAACCAACAATTTAAATAAAAATTTTTAAATAATTTAATCACACTTTAATAATTTTTAAAATTAAATAATTAAAATATAAAATTACTAATATTTTAATGAAATTGAGTATAATTTACCCAATATTTATATAATAACTCAAAACCTTTTCTTAAAAACATCAAATTCAAAGTTTTTAAAAAACAAACTGTAAAACAGCTTTTTTATTATACTTTTTTTCATTTTCAAAACAGCATTTAATATCACCATCTCCCACACTCCCCAACTTTCATGACAGCTCTTTCCCACCAACACTATTCTCTCCCTCTTTCTCATACCCTTTCTCTCTAAGCCTTCACAGAAACACACCAAATTCACTGCTACGATTCTCTTCCATTAAAGCAAAAAAGCAAAGCAGAGCAGCCCCATTTCTCTTTAACCCACCAAAACCCAAATTGATTCCAAAAAAACTCCAGAGTTTCAGTGAAAAAAAGGAACAAAGATTCATCATCATCATCATCCATGGGTTGTTCTGCTTCAAGACCCAACACTAATATCATCACCAAACCCCACAATTCTTCACATTCTTCCTCTTCTTTAGAATCCATGGCCTCTTCCCACCCCTCCCCACCGCCTGTTTCTCGTGCTTTGTCTCTCCCGACGCCGCTTGTTCACCATCCGCCGTTGAAAAAAGGCGACACCCACCACTTGGTTTCGTTAACATCCACTACTTATGGTTCCCTTTCACTCATCGACGTCCAAAAGCCTGTTGTGGACGATCCCCAAAGTTTCTCCGACCAAGATTCGCCGGTTCATAGTGGTCAAACTGAGTCGTTATCACCTGACTCGGTTATCAACACATGGGAACTCATGGATGGACTCGATGATGATGACGACGTGGGGAGTGATTTCGATCTGGGTAAGCCTAAATCTAAACCTTCGTTTAATACTATTATTAAACAATCATTAACAAAACCATTATGGAAACATTTATCTGAAGAATCATTGCTTTCCAAGCTTGACCCAAATGTGGTTTCAAGTTACAGAAGAGCTTTATCTTCAAGAGCTTCCCCTTCCCTTAGCCCTTCATGTTCTTCATTATCTGATAGTTGGGTCAAAATCCCACACACTGAAAAAAGTCAAAAAACCAGAAACATTGTTCTATTTTTCACTAGCCTAAGAGGTATAAGGAAAACATATGAAGATTGTTGTTGTGTTAGGATGATCTTTAGAGGATTTAGAGTGGTTGTTGACGAAAAGGACATTTCAATGGATTCCATGTATAGAACTGAATTGCAGAGCCTATTAGGAGGAAAATCCATTTGCTTACCACAAGTGTTCATACAAGGAAAACACATTGGAGGGGTTGAAGAAATCAAACAGCTTAATGAAAATGGTGAATTGGCTAAGCTTTTAAATGGGTTTCCTGTTAGAGATCCTGGGATTGTTTGTGAAGGTTGCGGTGATGCTAGGTTTGTGCCATGTCCAAACTGTAATGGAAGCAAAAAAGTGTTTGAAGAAGATGAAGGTAGGTTAAGAAGGTGCCCTGATTGTAATGAAAATGGGTTAATAAGGTGCCCTGCTTGTTGTTCATGGTAATTAGCCCTATATATATGCATAACTGTTTATACTAATAAAAAAAAGACTTGGAAATGTCGAGCATTGGTACTTCAAGAAAGATGAAGAGCCGGAACCAGAGCAATGGTTAGTTTCTTGAATTGGTATTTTGTCGTAGGGGTTTTAGTTTTCATAATTTGTGGTATGTTTATATGCTGTCTAGCAGGTTGTTCTTGTTGTTTCATTGTCCTTTTGAACTTGTATGAAATGAAATAATGATTAATGATAATAAAAGTGACAATTTTGATGCAACTGTTGATGCTTGTTTGTTAGTTTGTGAGAAATTTTATTCGAATGTTTCATTTTGATTCAATCGATTCATTCAGTTCGAGGAGTCGAAACTTATTTGTGTCGGGTCAGGAGTGTTTAAGGTAAAGTTTCTAAGCACGATGACGATGAAGCTACTACCACATCAGCCAAGGGTGTGGATCGGGGTATGGTTGAGGGGCAGCAGCATCTAGGGATGGCAATGGAACGTGGTGGGAGTAGAATCCGCTATTACTTTCCACCACAGTTGGCATACTCTATTGCGCTATTCGTTGTACTTCGTGTATAATTTAAAAATCACCATCAATTCCATCTTTGCTCATCTCGATTCGTTTCACTTCAATTTAATTTTTGCTAATTATTTTTTATATTTTCAATCTTTTAAAGGAAAGTAAATACTTAAATTTAATTTTTGGAAGATAATATATAAATATAAAACATGAGTTTCTTATAATAAATTATTAAAATAAGCAAGGGTAAAATATTAATTTTATAGTGGAATGTATTATCCCTATTGTCTTGGCCCCCTAAAATTAATAAATATGTTATTTAATCTTTATGAATATATAAATAAATTAATATAATTATAAAATTGTTTTTACCCTTCAAATTCATTTATTCATTTTGGACTCATCCTGAAACAATTTTGACTTGGCCCTTGGTTTCAACTTTCAACCAAGAGCTGCTTGTTTTGATTTTGGGATACTGACAAGATGAGCTTGTAATCCATTTCTCATAGCACCTGAACTTCAAGGGCTAAAAAACAATTAAACCATCAAAAGTTTGTTTTGATTTTGGCTTCCAGCCAAGAAAATTTACAATCTATATGTTTATATATTGTCTTTAAATACAATTGGACAGTGCAGTGCAGTGCAGTGCAGAGGAGCAGCAGAGAAGAATTGAATGCAATGGGTAGTGAAAATGGCAGAAAAGGAGTAGTCCCCGTGCATAGAATGGTCAGTGTTGTCAATCCACAATCATTAATTGAAAAATGAAATCAACCATGTGAAGTAAGACCAGACAATTTGGACATTATACCATTTACATGATAGGCTTATGGTAAAAAGAAGAAGATAAAATAATGTAAAAATAGATATAAAAATATGGTAACAATTATTGTATTAAGTGTTGGATTTTATTTTACTCTCTATATAAAAAAAATAAAAATAAAATATTAAATTCTAAATATACAAAAACTACTATGTTTGACATATATTTTATTATCATTGAAACATAGGAGCCAAGAGCCCCAACAAAACATACTTAACATCACAAGACACACTCAAAAGAACTAAACTTGTACCACATCAACAGGTTCATATTACAGACACTAAAAAAATCACAACACGAGGATAAGTGCCTCTAACAGTATTTAGGTCTTGCATTTTCGACAGTAGGGGCAAGAGATGAGCATGTATAATGTTAAAGTAGGATCTATCATGTTAAATCGTCAAAAACAAAATTAAATGTGGAAGCGTACCTAAATCGATGAATTCCTTCAAGTTTTTCGGATCTTGAAGATTTGGTCTTCTAAATTAACACAGGAAATCTAGAGAAGGCGACTCTCACTTTCCTAAGGATGAGATATTAGAAAAGTTATTTTGTATGTAATTTGGAAATCATAATCTTAATATATAACTTTGGGTTTTGGCACATTAGTCCTAATTTCTAATTCTAATTAGCTCATCATCAATTAGAAATTAGTTACTAGAGTATCTACATATATTTGATCAATACTTTATTTAATAATTAAAGCCCAATAAACTTTAATAAATTAGATAACTTTTAATTTGGGCTAACCTATTATAATAGTAAATAATAACATGTAATTACCCTTATTATATATATATGATGTTCATATTTTCTAACATAGGTGGCTTTGTGGGATTGGGAGAAATATTGGAGATGCAGTGTTGAACAAGCTGAACTTTAGACTATTTATGATGGCTTTTATCTTGCATGAGATTTTAAATGGAAGGAGGTTATTCTTGAAATTAACTACGCTCATACTATTAAAGGTATTCATGAGAGCTTTAAAAGACAAGCGAATAGAAATTTGATATTACATATCTATACAACACCGACGACAACCGAGCTTCATTATTACATCCATGACGTGCAAAAAAAAAAAAAAAACCCTTATCTTTTTTTCGTACTAATTTTTATTTTAACTTCTTTCACATCCTCCTTTTCACTCTTTTATTTCCCTTTTCAAGTCCCTCAATTCTTCCATAATTTTAATCTGCCCCTTATTGATCTTATACATGTTCTCTTCCATGCTACACTCCATATGCTCTATCCTTTGTGTTTTATCATCAATGTTGCTTAACATACGTGCTAATTTTTCAGGCAGTTTAGCCATCTCTTCTTTTATTCTTTCTATGTCATTTTGCTTTTCTTTCAATTTGATCCTGTTTATGATTTCTCTTGTGGTTTCATCCAATGTCTCTCCTAATTTTTTGAATATATTTGAAAATTCTAATAATTTGGTGGATATGAATGAATATAGCCAATTTAATTGTTTGTGTTCTTGAAATCCACCTGTGCATTCATTGGATTTGAAATCATATTTTCTGTTTTCTAATGATTTTAGAAATTTCTCATCCATTTTTTTCGATTATGGGACCTAAAATTTTAAAAAAAAGAAGAACAAAGCAATGGTTAATAACAAAAGTAAGCAGGCAGGAAATTCAATGAACTTCCAAAACAGGGTAACGAATATTAGGAATAAATCAATATTTAATCTTTGAACTTAATAACTTTTTAAATTTAATCATTGAACTTGAATTCTGTTAAAGAACCATGTCATCATTTGAAAATTTTAAATAACTCACATAAAATTTAAAAAATATAAAAAGATTTTTTTTTTTTTAAATTCCAAGTAATGATGTAGCATTGACCAATGTTATGACTAAATTAGAAAAAACCTTTCAAATTTCTAGATTAATTTACACAAAAAAAATTTCAAAGACCAAAGTAGATAAATTACCAAGGGAGGGTGGCGACAAGGGTTAGGCAAGGCCTTGGTCCCTTAAAAAGGAAATTTATGCTTTGAGTTTCTTTGAAAGTTGTAATTTTACATGTTAATGTATGGTAAAATTGCATATTGACCTCCGGAATAATAAAAAATATGATCTAATCTCTTTAAAAAATATAAAATTACAAATCAATATGATTAAATTGCATTTTAACTCTCATAAAAATAAACATTTTAAAACTTTAACTTGTTAATAACTATAAAATTTTATCTTTTTTATCATCCAACTATTTTGGACTTTTGGGTATTTTTATTTTTGTGTTAGTTGACTGGTGATAAAAAAAGATAAAATTAAATAATTGAGTGACCAAAATAAAAATTTACTAACTTTACTATAATTCATCTAAAAAATTACGATAACTTAAATGTTGAATAACATTTTAAAAAAGGAATTTTGATAACTTTTTATGTTCTAGATTATTCAATCTATGAAAGATAATCAAAATTATTTTACCTTAATTACACCAAAAAGACAAAATTGATTGATTGTCATTTGACTGCTCTTTTTGATATAATACTTGAAACTATTCATAACCCCTCCCCAACCTTTAAATAGGAGGATAATACACTTCAACGCATTCGAATCCACGTCCTCTTGCACTGACAACAATACTCATATCAATCAAGTTAAGACTCAATTAGTATAAATATAATAACTTCAATAAAAAAAATTTGATGTTGTTAAAAATATCAAGTTTGAGAATATGGGTAGTCTATTATAGTTTTAAGAGAAAATAGAGGAACTATCGACACCATCATCATTTTAGAGAAAGCAAAATGAATTTTATTTATGTACATTATTTTATTGATAGTGCATGTTGGATTTTGTAGCAAGGAGAAAAAAAGATAAATCAAAGACAAAATCATCAAAGAAGAGTTCTTGTGATTGATTTTGTGGTTAAGAGATGTTCAATGATAGAAATCGCCTAGGTTCAAGCTTCTAGGGAAGCAAGTGAAAGATCTTTATTTGGACAACTCCTTTTAAACGTGGTGTGTGGCACCAAAAAGAAGTTTAGAGACAAAATGGAGATACATATTTATTTGTATTTTATGAAATACATTTTGTTATCCTCGAGATTTTTGGAACCATTCATAGAGCAAGATATTGGAGTAATTATTTTTTTTTTCAATTTTTTTATTTTTATGTATTTTCAATAATTTCAGTAATAGAATTCATCCAGGTTCGTGGTTTTAGGGAAGCAAGTGAAAGATGTTTATTTGGACAACTCCCTTTAAAATTTTATGTGTGCCACTAAAGAGAAATTTAGGGACAAAATGGAGATGCAAAGATGTTGGTATTTTATAAAATACATTTTTTTATCCTCGTGATTTTTGGAACCATTCATAGAACTAGATATTGAACTATTTAAAATTTTTTTTCAATTTTTATTTTTATGTATTTTCAATAATTTTTGATCAAATCAAGTGAATCGATGAACTGATGGATTGATTAATTCATCCATCCATCTGATTTTAAAAACCTTAATTATAAAATACATTTTGTATTTAGAGAAAAAGACTAAATTTTAGAAAAAAGAAAAACTATGTTACACATCTTAAATGCGTTGTGCAATTGACACTTAAATCATTTGGTTTGAATAAGTATAGGATGCATTTACTTTTCATAATTTTGGATCAAAATAACACACAATACAACAAAGTTTAGATCACTTTTTTTTAATAGTTTGATTTCTAGTAGTTAAATTTTAAATTGAATTAAGTTGAATTCATCATTCAACAAATCCAAAAAAAAAAATACATTAAACAAAAAAATTATCCGTAACATTATATTAAAAAATCCACAACATTAATTTATCTCATTAAAGAAATAGTATGTTGGAGCTACCAATGGAACTAAATCCTTTGATAAAGTCATGAGAGTGGCTCCTACAAGAGAAAACGAAAAGTAAGATCAAATACCATACTTAATGACTTGGCAAAGTACAATTATCATTAGTATTAACAAAATATATACTTTAAGACATTTTAAAGGTTGAATTAGATTCACCATCCCATAACATTATTTTAAAAAATCCACAATATCTTCTCATCCTAAAATAATTTAAGTTTAATAAAAGCGTAGACTTAAATGTGTGTTCATTAAGTTTTTAGAGATTTCTTCTCATTGGCTTATTTGTTAAATAATTTTTTATGTTTCCTACTTAAAATATTGAAGTTTCTACTTTAATTTAGTTTAAGCTTAAAGTTGGTAAAAGAAATATATATAATATCTGTCATATACCAATTAATGTAAACTGTTTTGATGAATGCAATTAATATAAATTAAAATTTTTATTGGTGCAGAAATAAAGGTGAAGTCAGGAAATCTTTTTGAAGGACTGAAATTAAGTTATAAAATTTGATAAGAGTTAAGACCCAATTTCATTATTGTATTAGTTAATATCTTTATAAGTTTTTAAAGGACTAAATTAAAATCTTGTGATTTATGAAGAGCCAAAGTACAATTTCATCATTATAATTTAAAATTGTACACATTTCTAAGGTAAAAAACACCAATCCTTGCCTGCCCCTTTCCCGTTGTTCTTGTGCGGAAAATGAATAGATCATTTCGATTTCTTATTGAAATAATATGTACCGATTGATATAATTGAAATCAATACAAAATCAACTACATTAATTTATCTCATTAAAAAAATAGTATGTTGAAGCAGCCAATGGAACTAAATCCTTTGATAAAGTCATGAGAGTGGTTCCTACCAGAGAAAACGAAAAGTAAGATCAAATACCATACTTAGTGACTTGGCAAAGTACAATTATCCTTAGTATTAACAAAATATATATTATACTTAAAAGACATGTTAAAGGTTGAATTGGATGCACTATCCCCTAAATCTAGTTTATTCTGTCTGCATTTTTAAAAAAGTAATTTTGCGGGAATATATTTGAAAGGTCCCTATATTATAGGATTTGATTATATTAATTTTTTTATTATTAAATAGATTAATTTATACTATTAAAAAAATTTAAATAAGACCAAATTGACATAAATATACATTTATTGCTTAATAAATTTAATATTTTTCAAATTTTTATGGTTGTGTAAGTGAAATTATTTGTTTGGAATTAAATTGCAATTGTCAAAAAAAAAATCAAAACATTTTTTATATGGTAAATGTTAACTCTATTGCACTTTGAATTTATTTAATCCTTTTTAAGAATATCGAGACTAAATTAATCTATTTAATAATAAAAAAATTAATTTGATCCAGCCTTCATAATACAAGAACTTTTCAAATACCTTAATCTAATTTTAAATTAAAACCAAATTATAGTTTAATAATTAATTTTTTACCCATGCGATATTCAGGTTTATTGTAGGTATATATATTTTTAATATCCTGAATATATATGCGTTCATGTTGCGAAAGAAAATTATTAAGATTAAACAATTACAATTTTGTAAAAAAATCCATTATCTATATATTTGCATATTTTAATACTGTTAGAGAATCATGATATATAGGTAAGTATAAAATAATGATTAAATAAATTGAAATACTTAAAATTGCATTATCTCAAAATATATTTTAATAATAAAATTATTAATACAAACTTTTTAAATATTCTAAAATTTTGAAATTTTAAAATCAGCTATTCGAATTAGTTAGAATCCAACTTGAATGAAGGAGATTTCAAAAATTTGAGTTGGATGCTTTTAGTCATAATTTTAAAATGATTTTTTACTCAATTTAATTTTTAAATTATATTCATTTTTTTATTTTAATATTTAATTTTTTAAATAATGATATTTAAATTTTTAAATTCATTGTGATATATAAATTATTATCTCATCACACAATTAACCCCAAATATTTAACATAATGTATCGCGATTTATTACTTATATTTATACCACTTAATATTTTTTTAATGATGTTAAATATTTGGAATAAATCGTGTGACAGAACGATACTTTAAATACTAAAATAAATATAAGTAATAAAATGAAAAACAAATATATTTGAGGAGTTAGTATTAAGCGTATGAAATCCAGGAAGTGCTGTAGTCTGTAGATATAAAATTCTCCATATGATAGGGTCTTAACTTCTTGGTTAATGAGAAGGTTTTAAGTGTTTGAGTATTTAGGTTCTACAATATTATTATTATTATTTGAGCTAAATTTAGTCATTAATTTTTAAAAAAAGAGTAAAATTATTTTTTTAATAAAAATATTGACTAAAACATTAAATTTTTAATGGGTATTACAATTCGTGTGGGAATCCATGTGCACTTCATGCTAAAATAACACTACTTTTCTTATATGTCATATCAACAAATAATTTAAAAAAAAAACATGCACACATGAATTACTATGTGAGTTGTCATTTTTACAAATTTAACATTTAATCACTATTTTTATTAAAAAAATTAATTCAACTCTTTTTTAAAAGATTGATAATCAAATTTAACTCTTCAAAATATGGAAAATTAAATTTAATTAAAACAAATAAAAATTAAATTAAAAAAATATAAATATTAAAAGATATTACAGCAAAGTATCTTCCATATGTTTATTATATAAGCTATAGAAACATTTGCCGTCATCGTAGCCATTTTGCCACTTTTTTCCAACATCACTCACTCAGCCAAAAACAGTTTACAAAATCACCTTGTTAATTACTTCGAACCGCTCAGCCTGACAATGTCGTCCACGGAGGAAGAAGGCAGCGCCGTCGGAGCTCCCGGCGGAGCTGTTTCCACTGATCAAACAATCACCGAAAACACCACCATAAAAAATCCCCTAGAGACGATCATTCCAATGCCGGCTACGGACTTCACTCTCAGCAATGGCGAATTAGAGAATTTCCGGTCATTAGACGAAGCTTTCGACAGCAACCAACTCGACTCCAAAGCCAAACCATTGATACGAAGACTCTCATCAATCCTTGGTCGTCACGAAGATTTCAGGAAGTATTTCAAGCCGAAAGTGATCTCAATCGGTCCACTCCACCACGATGATCCCACCCTCCATGAATCCGAGAAGCTCAAGAGCAAATTAACAAAACTTTTCTTCGAAAAAATTGGCGTCGATAGGGAAACCTTGTACAACAACATTAAGACAGAGATCGGTGGCTTGAAGGAATGCTATGATCCAAGGGGATTAGAGAAGTATACCGACGATAACGAGAAACTGGCTTGGATGTTCTTCGTTGACGGCTGCGCAATTTTACAAGCAGTTTATATGCGTTACGGTAATGATGATGTTGATGGCAAAGATAATGATCATATGTCGAACGAATTGTCTATAAAAAACGAATTGCTGACATTTGAGTACTCGGATCTGTTCTTGTTGGAAAACCAATTACCTTTTCGTGTTCTTGAATTGCTTACAAGATCGAGGGATGGCGAAAAGTTCATGAATGCAATCATAAGGTTCATCGACGACACTGTTATCAACCCAGCCGAGGGCGGGTAATTTAAGGAATTTAAAAAAGAATCATTTTGTGGAGTTTATAAATGTTAAAAAGGTTTTTACACTTACATCAGTCATCAAATCGATTAAACTCTCATTTTTTATTGATTAGTTCATTCGGTTCAATTGTATACAATTTCAAAAATATTAAAAATATAAAAAAATTGATTCGATCACCTAATTAATTTAATTGGTCTATCGCCTTATTGTGGACCAATACCTTATTTGATTCTTTGTCCAACCCCTGCCTACAAGTCTGGACCAATACCTTACTTGATTCTTTGTCCAACCGCGCCTACAAGTCTGGTTTGATTCTTATTTTTTTTGTGTGTGTATTAATTACCTTTTCGTGTTCTTGAATTGCTTACAAGCTCGAGCAAAAATGGCGAAAAGTTCATGAAGGCGATCAAAAGGTTCATCGACGGCACTGTTATCACCCCAGCCAACATGAAAGAGCCACAATCACATCAGCAGGACAGGTAATTTAAGGAATTTAAAACAGAATCATTATGTGGAGTGTATAAATGTTATTAGATGGGTAATTGGATCGACTAAACTCTCATTTCTGGTTTATTAGTTCGTTTCGGTTGAATAATATAAAATTTTGAAAATATAAAAAAATAGATTTGACCGACAAGTATGGTTTGATTCTTAAATTTTTTTCATGTGTGATTTCATAATTTCCGAAAAGGGTTGAAATTTTTTTTTCATTTGTAAGGTTAAAATGTAATTTTATTATATATAAATTTATAATTTTATAATTTTTAAAAAGATTAAAATGTAATTTTCCATTTTTCAAAACGACCACTGCCAGTCCCTTTGCATTGTTCTTGTTGAGTGTACATTTTATTAGAAAAAAAATTATGATTTTGAATCCAACTTTTTAAAATAGAAAATTAATTTTTTAACATCTTTAAAAATGGTAAAATTTTTGGATTAATACAATAATAAAAATTATATTTTTAGTTATTGTTGTTTGAATCAAATTGGATTGAAAATTAACTTAAGCATTTTTCTGAATAAAATCATTAGACATTTGAGAATCTATACGAACAGGTTGAACTAAAAAAAGAATTAATTAAATCGGGTAATGGAATCGAAATTTTAAATGATTTATTTGATCAAATTGGATGAATTGATCGGACCAATTAAAATTATAAATAAATGACTTGACCGATTCGACTATCGATTTTAAAATCTTAACTTTAGTTCTGATAAAAACTTACAATTTCAAAAAAAAAAAAAAAAACAAAAGAAAAGAAAAGAAATTGTAGTTTCGCTCCCGACTAACACAGTTTTTACTCTAGTGAATTGTGGCAGCAGCAAAAAGGAGAGCGAATTCACCTATTGAATCTACTTCGAGAAAGACTTCTTTTCAAAAAAGAAAAAAAGAAAAACCATGGCGACATTATAGGTTTTGCACTAGTTTCATGCGCACGTTAAATCGCAGCAGCCAAACAAGAACAAAACGGCACCAATATTCACGCAACTTTCGTAACGTAAAAGAGCTTAAAAACGCCGGGATATGGTTAAAAGCAAGCGAAACAAGTTGTTTAACCGACATCAGCTTCAACCGTGTCTTCCTCGTCGGAAAATTACGGTTACCGCCGATCACCATAGATGATTCAACCATGAACTTAATAGCTTACGAAATGTGTCCAGATTTCTACAACAATTCCACCGTCACTTCATATATAGGTTTCCTTGATTCATTGATCGATGCAGCCGAAGATGTTAAGGAACTCATAGACGCCGGCATACTATACAATAGATTGGGGAGTGATGACGAAGTAGCTAAGCTACTTCATACTAACATTTAAATTTTAAATTTTAAATTTTTAACGGTATTGGTGTTACAACTCATGTGACAATCCATATGCACTTCATGCTAATATTTAAATTCAATATTTACTTAAAAAGCATTGAATTTTTATTACTTCGTTACAAGATTTTGGTGTATATGACACACTTTTAGTTAAATATTATTGACTCTAGACTTTCTTTCTTTTTTTCACATTTAAGGTCAAAGTCAAAAATATTTTTTTAAGCAAAATTAAATTATATATTTTTATAATAATAAAAATATAATTTTATCATTTTAATAGTCTATATCTTTATATTTTTTAAATGATTAAATCAAATTTTGATCATTTTAGAAGGGTAAAATGTAATTTTATCATTACTAATTTAAAATTTTAAAAATTATAAAAGAATTTAAATGAAAATTTTGTGATTTTGGGGGTGCATCCCTGCTAATCCACGGGCTTCACCACTATCCACATTAATCATGAATTTTGATAACTTTTCTCAATTTGTGGTTATTATGGTGACGTTTTTGCTACGTCAACACCTAATTTTTATTAAAAATATAATTTTTAAGTTATGATATGATATAATATTAGAGTGTCATGTCATCACATACATTAAAATTGACAAAAACTGTCAAGTTAAGATATTAATGTTAATAAAATAAAATTTTAAGGACTAAGTTGAGAAAAGTTACCAAATTCAAAGACTAAATGATTTTTTATCCAAAGTAATTAGTACTACACTAATGGACTCACCATTTTTCTACATAAATTGATACATATTAATACCAGCTTGTTTTTGTATATCTTTTCAAAATTATCGATAGATTTTTAAAATATTTAATATATAAAAATATTAAAGATTATATAAATTTTAAATATAAAAATATTAATCAATTATATAAATATTCATCAAGAACCTTCACAAACAGAATTTACCATTCAACAAATCCAAAAAAATAAACCAACAAAATCATCTCATACTAAAACAAAATAAATAAAGTTTAATAAAAGCGTATGTGCCGATTAAGCTTTTAGATATTTTATATTTCCACTTTTTTTTCATTGGCTTATTTTTAAAAAATAATTCTTTATTTTTTATTTTTATATTTTCTACTTTAATTTAGTTAAAGTTTAAAGTTGGTAAAAAAAATAGTGTATATATATATATTTTTTAATATTATCCATACACCAATTAGTGCATAATGTTTTGATAACTACAATTAATATAAATTAGAATTTTTACTACTGTGAAAATAAGGGTGAAGTCAAATTTTTTTTTTTAAGGGACCGAAATTAAGTTATAAAATTTGATAAGAGTTAAGAACCAATTTCATCATTATATTAGTTAATATTTTTATAATTTTTTAAAGGATTAAATTAAAATCTTGTGATTTATGAGGGATCAAAATACAATTTTACCATTATAGATTAAAATTTTATGTAAAAAAATAATTTTCCAATCCCTACATGCCCCCTTTCCCGTTGCTCTTGTGCGGAAAATGAAATTGATCGTCTCGATTTCTTATTGAAACAATATATACCAATCAATGTGATTGAAATAGATGCAAAATCAACTACATTAATTTATTTCATTAAAAAAAATAGTATGTTGGAGCAGCCAATGGAACTAAATCCTTTGATAAAGTCATGAGAGTGGCTCCTACAAGAGAAAACGAAAAGTAAGATCAAATACCATACTTAATGACTTGGCAAAGTACAATTATCATTAGTATTAACAAAATACATGCTATAATTAGATGCACCATCCCGTAAGTCTAGTTTATTCTGTCTGTATTTTAGAAAAAGTAATTTTAAGGGGATATATTTGAGAGGTCCTTATATTATAAGACTTGATCAGATTAGTCCTTTTATTATTAATAGATCAATTTAATCCTTATATTATTAAAAAGAATCAAATCAAATCAAATTGAAAATAAATATAACATCTATTGTTTAACAAAGTTAATATTTTTAAAGTTTTTATGATTCTATAAATGAAACCTTTTGTTTGGAATTGAATTGCAAATGAAAAAAATAAAGATATTTTTTATATAGTAAATGTTAACTCTATTGCATTTTGGACTTATTTGATTCTTTTTAAGAGCATAGGGATTAATTTGATCTATTTAATAATAGAGATATTACTGTGATCCAATCCTCGTAATACAAAGACCTCTCAAGTACCTTAACCTAATTTTAAGTTAGGATTAGTTTGGTTTGAGTCAAATTATAATTTAATAACTAATTTTTTACCCATAAAACCTCGATAAATGAATATTCGATAAATTAATAATCTTGGTTAAATTATAATATTTTTGGTCCTGACTTGGGTCAAGGAGATAAAATAATAACCTCGCTAAATACGTAAAATAATAATTTTTTAAAAAATTCATAAGGGCTCAATGAAAATATAAAATAATAAATTATTAAATATACTAAAAATTTTATATACGATACATAAAACTAAAGTTCCTTCTAGACAACTCTTATTATTTTTCAATTTTATTGTTTACTAAAATATATATCTATAGTTAGCTGCTTTTTCTTTGCATGTGAATCAAAAAAAATTTCATCTTTAACTTTTAGAAGGGCATAAACCAAATCTGATATATTTTTTTCGTGTTGTATTAAATAATTGTTCAAGGTATTCACAACTAGAAAAGCCTCTTTTGAAGAAACATTTGGTAAAACACTAATGTCAATTGGATCTGGCTCGTCATCAGCTGGCACATCCATTACTTTATTTTGATACGTACATGTGTTTATTTATAATAAAATTTTTAATCTATCTAATGAATATATACGTATTGAATTTTAAAATCATTAACTCTTTTTTTCTTTTCCGTTTCATGAACCAATTGATTAACTTTTTTTGTTACATGAATCAATTAACTTTGATACATGCACCTATATATCTACAAGATTAACTTTGATTCATTACACCTACATGCATATTGAATTTTGATAAAAAAAAATCCATGCATAAAGTATGAAATATTCTCTAAATTAATAAATAATAATTATTAATAAATTAATAAAATACTTATTTATCAATAAACTAATAACCTCGATAAAATAATAATTTTTTCGAATCCCCTAAGATATTATTTTATAAAAGTTTTACTGTATGTATATATTAATAAAAATCTAATATATTTTTAAAATCATGAATATATTGTATGAGTTAATGTTGTAAAAAAAATTATTAAGATTAAACCATTAAAATTTTGTAAAAAAAATGATTTATATTTGAATATATTAATTATTTAATTTTAATTAGTTAATGTGTGGGTATCATTCTCATACCATACCATGCGTGTATCTTGTCTAGTTCTTTCTAGATTCATCTTCACATATATTTGTACATGATCCTATTTTGTATTTGTATAAGTGAAACTTAAAAAAAACATAATGATAAATTAGTCCTTGATATTTATATTTTTTTCAAATTGATCTTTAATATTTTTTTATTAAATTTAGTTATAATTTTTTAAAAAGAGTCAAATTATTTATTTTTATAAATTTTTTTAACTAAAACATTAAATTTTTAACGATGGTGGTGTTACAACTCGTGTGGCAATTCAAATGCATTTCATACTAACATAACACTAAATAATTTAAAAATAAGAAAATATGTACACGTGAATTGATTCGACTTTTTTCTAAAAGGTTCATAGTAAAATTTGATACTTTCAAAAGATAAAGAGTTAAATTTAACTAAAAAGAATAAAATTGACAAAGATATAAATATTAAGGGCTGAATTTGATATTGCAACAAAAACATTTTCCATATGTTTATTATATAAGCTCTAGAAACATTTCCGTCATCGTAGCCGTTTTGCTACCTTTTTCCAACATCACTCACTCAGCCAAAAACAGTTTACAAAATCAGCTTGTTAGTTACTTCGAACCGCTCAGCCTGAAAATGTTGTCCACGGAAGAAGAAGGTGGCGCCGTCGGAGCTCCCGGCGGAGCAGTTTCCACTGATCAGACAGTCACAGAAAACACCACCAAAAACAATCCCCCAGAGACGATCATTGCAATGCCGGCTACGGACTTCACTCGCAGCAATAGCGAACTACGGAATCTCCAGTCATTAGACGAAGCTTTCGACGGCAACCAACTCGACCCCAAAGCCAAACCATTGATACAAAGAGTGCCATCAACCCTTGGCCGTCACGAAGATTTCAGGAAGTATTTCAAGCCGAAAGTGATCTCAATCGGCCCACTCCACCACGATGATCCCACTCTCCGTGATTCTGACAAGCTCAAGCTCAAATTAGCAGTACATTTCGTCAAAAAAGTTGGCGTCGATAAGGATACCTTGTACAATAACATGAAGACAGAGACCGATGGCTTGAAGAAATGCTATGATCCAAAGGAATTAGAGAAGTATAGCACCGATAACGAGGAACTGGCTTGGATGTTCTTCGTTGACGGCTGCGCAATTTTACAAGCAATTTATATGCGTTACGGTCAAGATTATGATCGTAAGTCCAAAGAATTGTTTATTAAAAACGATTTGCTGACATTTGTGTACTCGGATCTGTTCTTGTTGGAAAACCAATTACCTTTTCGTGTTCTTGAATTGCTTACAAGCTCGGGGGATGGCACAAAGTTCATGGATGCAATCAAAAGGTTCATTGACGACACTGTTATCAACCCAGCCGAGATGAAAGAGCCACAATCACATCAGCAATACAGGTAATTTAACGAATTTAAAAAAGAATCATTTTGTGGAGTTTATAAGTGTTAAAATATTATAGAGTAAACTATTAAGATAATCACTTTAGTTTATTTTAAGGAACATTTTAGTCATTTATGTTTGAAATATTATGTTTTAATTATTTATGTTATCGTTTTGTTACGAAATAGTTACTCTGTCGTTCAGATCTGTTACCTCTCAAATGATAGTCTGACGTGACAGTTAAAATGGATAAAAAAAACTCAACTAATGCTTCTTTTTAAATCAGAGAAAATTGAGTTTTAAATCAAAATTTTGTATCCTACTTTCATAAAAAAATTAACTTTCTCATCCTAGTTGGACATTCATATTGACATTTAAAACATATTTTAACTACCACATCGGACTGCTGTTTGAGAGATTAGCGGATCTTAACGACAGAATTATCATTTCGTAACAAAACAATAACGTAAGTGATTAAAATGTAACATTTCAAATATAAATTACTAAAATGTAACCTGAAACAAAATTTTTTTGACTGTTTTAATAGATTACCCAAAATTATATCTTTAAAAATGGTACAATAATAAAAATTATATTTTAGCAAATAGTGTTTGAATGGATTGGATTGAAAATTAACTAAGGTTTGAGTCAGAAAGTCGTCATACCAGTTGACTTGAAAACATATATGAAGAGGTTGAACTGGTAAAAGAAACATTAATTGAACCGAACAATTAAACCAAAATTTTTAATAATTTATTTAATTAAACAGGATGAATTTATCGGATCAATTAAATTTATAAATCGATTACTTGACACAGATTTCGCTCTCGTAAATGGTGGAAGCCGCAAAATCCAATTCACCTACTGAATCTACTACGAGTAAGACTCCTTTTCGACAAAGAAAAAATAAGAAAAACCATGGAGGAGTTGTCTGCTCACGCTGGATCTACCAATAGCGAGCAAACAAGAACAAAATGGAGCCATTTGCACACCTTTCGTAACGTAAGAGCTCTTAAAAAGGCCGGGATATGGTTAAAAGCAAGCGAAACAAGTTGTTTATCCGACATCAGTTTCAACCGTATCTTCTTCTTCGGAAAGTTATGTTTACCACCGATGACCGTCGATGATTCAACCATGAACTTGATAGCTTATGAAATGTGTCCGGATTTCAAAAACGATTTCACTGTCACTTCATATATGTGTTTCCTTGATTTATTGATCGATGAAGCCGAAGATGTTAAAGACCTGAGAGATGCCGGCATACTATACAACGGATTGGGGAGTGATGAAGAAGTGGCTAAGCTTTTCAATAAGATGAACACTGATTTGGTTCCTAGTCCGATGATTTACGGTGGGGTTAAACGGAAAATACATAATCATTGTAAGACTACGTGGATTAAGCATTTAGCTCAAGGTTATCATACTCATTTTAGGAGTCCTTGGACGATTTTGGCATTTGTGGGTGCCATTACTGCACTTTTGCTTGGTACTTTGCAGACCTATTATACCATACATCAACCAAAGTAGGTGTTCTTTACTAGTCTCATTGTAAACTCTGCTTACTTATGAGAATTTTGTAACTCCTGAATTTTCTATTCAATCTATTCAATTTTTGGTATTTAATGAATTTTTTTAAAAATAATATTTAAGAGACAGGCTTAAAATTAGATTTTGTAAATTTATCATATAATGATGAAATTGTATTTTGAACCTTCAAATTCATTATTATTTTTTACTCATTCTAAAACAACTTTGACTTGGCCCTTGGTTTCCACCTTAAACAAGAGTTGCTTGTTTTGGTTTTGGGATAATGACAAGATGAGCTTGTAATCCATTTCTCATAGCACCTGGAATTCAAGGGCTAAAAAAAAATTATACCATCAAAAGTTTGTTATGATTTTGGCTTACAGTGAGCTTCCAGCCAAGAAAATTTACAATCTATATGTTTTTATATTGTCTTTAAATACAATTGGACAGTGCAGAGGAGCAGTAGGGCAGAGAAGAATTGAATGCAATGGGTAGTGAAAATGGTAGAAAAGGAGTAGTCCCCGTGCATAGAATGGTCAGTGTTGTCAATCCACAATCATTAATTGACAAATGAAATCAACCATGTGAAGTAAGACCAGACAATTTGGATAATATTATACCATTTACATGATAGGCTTATGGTAAAAAAAAATGATAAAATAATGTAAAAATAGATAAAGATATAATGAAAACATCTATAATAGAAGTTGAATTGTATTTTATTCTTTATATTAAAAAATAAAAAAATATTATAAATTGTACGATGTTTGACATATATTTTATTATCAAAGAAGAATTCTTGTGATTGATCTTGCAATCAAGAGATATTCAATTATAGAGCACACCTAAGTTCGAGTCTTTAGGGAAGGAAGTGAAAAATCTTTATTTGGACAACTTCCTTCGGGCTTGGTGTGTGCCACCAAAGAGAAGGTTAAGGATAAAATGGAGATACACGTATTTTACATGCATGTCGGTATTTTATGAAATACATTTTGTAATCCTCAAGATTTTTGGAACTATTCAAGGTACCAGTCTAGAACAAAATATTGGAATAATTAAACTTTTTTTTTCTAATTTTTTTATTTTTATGTATTTGTAATAATTTTAATCAAATCAAGGGAATTGATGAACTGATGGTTCGATTAATTCAATCACCCATATGATTTTGAAAACCTTAATTATCCTATGATTTATGAGTAAAATACATTTTGTATTTATAAAATGGACTAAATTAAAAAAAAGAACAACTATGTTACACATCTTAAATGCGTTGCTTAATTGACACTTAAAGTTAAACCGAATAATAGACGGAGTACTCATTTTGTTTGAATAAGTTTAGGATTCATTTTCTTTTCAGAATTTTGGATCAAAATAATACACAATACAACAAAGTTTAGAACACTTTGATTTTTTTAGTTAAATTTTAAATTGAATTCAGTTGAATTCTTAAGTGAGAAGTAAATTTTTTTAGTTTTGTTTTGTTATTCATAAAATTCGAATTTAAAAATTTATTTAAAAAAATATCGAATTTATATTTCCAATTTTTTTTCATGGGCTTATTTGTCAAATAAATCTTTTTTTCCCCTTTTTGTATTCTATTTAAAATATTAAAGTTTCTACTTTAATTTAGTTAAAGTTTAAAGTTGGTAAAAGAAATAGTATTTATGTGTATATTTTTAATACCATTCATATACCAATCAATGCATAATGTTTAGGTAGTGTAATTGACACGAATTAGAATTTTTAGTAGAAGTCGAAAACTTTTTTTGAACGATGGAAATTATATTGTAAATTTTGATACGAGTTAAAACATAATTTTATTTTTGTATTAATTAATATATTTATAATTTTTTAAAAGATTAAATTAAAATTTCATAATTTTTGACAGATAAAATAAATTTTACCATTATAATTTATAATTTATATATTTTAAAGAAAAAAACAGTTTTTCAATTGTCAGAGGACTAAAGCCCCTGCATGCCTTCTCTCCCACTATCCTTATGCGGAAATAAAATTGAGCGTTTTGATTTTTTATTGAAACATTGTATACCGATTGATATGATTGAAATCGTTACAAAATCGACTGATTAAAAAATAAAAATGTGTTAGTGTGGCTCCTACTAGAGAAAAAGAAAAGTAGGATCAGATACCTAACTTAGTGACTTGGCAAAGTACAATTATCATTATTATTAATAAAATATATATATACTTTAAGACATGTTAAAGGTTGAATTCGGTGCACCATCCCATAAGCCTAGTTTATTCTTTCCGTATTCCCAAAAAAAGCAATTTCAAGGGTAATATATTTAATAGGTTCTTATAATGATAGGGATCTCTTTAAATTAGTCCATTTATTATTAAATAGATTAATTTAATGTTTATACTATTAAAAAGATTAAATAAGATCAATTTGGAATGAATATAATATTTATTGTTTAATAGTGTTTAATATTTTAAAAAAAATTATGATTATGTAAATCAAATTTTTTGTTTGAAATTGAATTGTAAAAAATAAAAAATTCAAGACATTTTTTATATGGTAACGGATAACTCTATTTCAATTTGGATTTATTTGACTTTTTTAATAATATAGAGATTAAATTGATCTATTTAAAAAAATAAAGAGATTAATTTGATCCAATCTTCATAATACAAGAACCTTCCTAGTATTTTTAACCTATTTTTAAGTTTGGATTAGCTTGGTCTAAGCCAAATTATAGTTTAATAATTTTTCAAAAAGAGTCTACTTGCTTTTCTTTATCAGAAATGCTGACTAAAATATTATTTTTTTAATGATGATGTGACGACCTATGTGACAATTCATGTGCATTTTATGCTAACACAACACTATTTCTATTATTCATCAAATAATTTAAAAATATTTAAAAATATATATTCACATGGATTATTAGTTGAGTTGTTATATTTAAAATTTTAACATTTTGGTCATTATTTATGTTGAAAAACATTAATTTAACTCTTTTTCAAAAGATTGGTAGTCAATTTTGACTCTTTCAAAAATGGAAAGTTAATTTAACTAAAAGAATAGGAATCAAATTAACAAAAATATAAATATTAAGGGCTAAATTTGATATTACACCAAAATTTTTCCATATGCTTATCATATAAGCTATAGAAACATTTGTCGTCATTGTAGCCATTTTGCCACCTCCTATCCAACATCACTCACTCAGCGTCTACAAAATCACCTCGTTAATTACTTCGAACCGCTCATCCTGAAAATGTCGTCCACGGAGGAAGGAGGCGGCGCCACCGGAGCTCCGGGCAGAGCAGTTTCCACTGATCAAACAATCATCACCAACATCACCAACAATCCCCTAGAGACGATCATTCCAATACAGTGTACGGCCTTCACTCTCAGCAATGGCGAATTAGAGAATCTCCGGTCATTAGACGAAGCTTTCAACGGCAACCAACTCGAACCCACGGCCAAACCATTGATACAAAGAGTCCCATCAACCCTTGGCCGTCACAAAGATTTCAGGAAGTATTTCAAGCCGAAAGTGATCTCAATCGGCCCACTCCACCGCGATGATCCCACCCTCCATGGATCCGAGAAGCTCAAGCTCAAATTAGCAGCACATTTCGTCAAAAACATTGGCGTCAATAAGGAAACCTTGTACAACAACATGAAGATAGAGATCGATGGCTTGAAGAAATGCTATGATCCAAATGAATTAGAGAAGTATAGCAACGATGACGAGAAACTGGCTTGGTTGTTCTTCGTTGACGGCTGCGCAATTTTACAAGCAATTTATATGCGTTACGGTAATGATGATGTTGATGGCCAAGATTATGATCATATGTCGAACGAATTGTTTATTAAAAACGATTTTCTGACATATGTGTACTTGGATCTGTTCTTGTTGGAAAACCAATTACCTTTTCGTGTTCTTGAATTGCTTACAAGCTCGAGCAAAAATGGCGAAAAGTTCATGAAGGCAATTAAAAGGTTCATCGACGACAATGTTATCACCCCAGCCGAGATGAAAGAGCCACAATCACATCAGCAGGACAGGTAATTTAAGGGATTTAAATAAAGAAAACACTTTGTAGAGTTTATAAATGTTTGTTTTTATAACTACACTGGTCAACGAATTGATTAGACTTTTATTTTCGGTTGGATTAGATCATTTGGTTCAATTATATAATTTTTAAAATATTAAAAATATAAAGAAATTTGATTATATCATCTGTTTCAATTGGTTTAATATCTTATTTTGGACCAATACTTTGTTTGGTTCTCTGTCCAACTAGGGGTGAAATCATAAATTTTTTAGGGGATCGAAATTAAATTGTATAATTTTACGATAGTAAAAATGTAATTTTACTATTTTAATAGCCTATATCTTTATAATTTTTAAAGGATTAAATCAAATTTTTATAATTTTTAAAGAGCTAAAGTACAATTTTATCATTTAAAATTTTAAGGAGCTTACATAAAAAATTTTCATTTTAAGGGGTCGGATCCCTACCAACCCCTGGGTTCGCCACTATGTCCAACCAATCCGACTTACAAATTAAATCTAATTCTTAATTTTTTTTTCATGTATTTAATTCTTTTAAAAAGGTCAAATAATTTTCTTTTCATTTTAAAAGGTGAAATTGTAATTTTATTATATATATATATAAATTTATAATTTAATAAATTTTGAAAGGAATAAAATGTAATTTTTCATTTTCGAAAATGACCCCTGCCTTTCTTTTGCATTTGTCGCTATCTGAATGTACATTGTTTTTAAAAAAAAATATGATTTCAAATGCAACTTTTCGAAAAAGAAAATTTATAATATCTGTTTATATTTTTTTAACTCTTTAATAAGACATACACACATTGTACATACACGTGCTCGAACCCAAAACCCCTAAGATAAATAACATTTTCTTTTTCATTAAAGCTACTTGTTGAGTTCAAAAATTTAAAATTTAATCTCTTTAAAAATAATATTTTTTCATTGATACAATAATAAAAATTGTATTTTAACCAATGTTGTTAGAATTAGATTAGACCATAAATCTGTTTAAATATCAATTTTTTAATGGTTTATTTAATCAAAGTGAATAAATGAATCAGTCAAACATATAAAATTTATAAATCGATTACTTGATCAGTTCGATCATCTATCTGATTTTGAAAACAATTTTATCTACAAAAATTTACATTTCTAAATCCAACAAAAAAGAAAATTTTTGGTAGGCTCCCGACTAACACAGATTTTGCTCTAGTAAATGGTGGCAGTGGCAAAAACAAGGAGAAGAGCCAATTCACCTATTGAATCTACTACGACAAAGGCTCCTTTTCAGAAAAGAAAACAAAGGAAAACCATGGTGGCTTTGTAGGTTTTGCACTCGATTTGTCATGTACTTGATAAATCGCAGCAACCAAACAAGAACAAAACGGCACCATTCACACACCTTTCGTAACGTAAAAGAGCTTAAAAACGCCGGGATGTGGTTAAAAGCAAGCGAAACAAGTTGTTTAACCGACATCAGCTTCAACCGTATCTTCTTCGTCGGAAAATTATGGTTGCCGCCAATCACCGTCGATGATTCAACCGGTCCTAAATTCATGAACTTAATAGCTCACGAAATGAGTCCGGATTTCGACAACGATTTCACCGTCACTTCATATATTTGTTTCCTTGATTCATTGATCGATGAAGCCGAAGATGTTAAAGACCTGAGAGACGCCGGCATACTATACAACGGATTGGGGAGTGATGAAGAAGTGGCTAAGCTTTTCAATAAGATGAACACTGATTTGGTTCCTAGTCCGATGATTTACAGTGGGGTTAAACGGCAAATACATAATCATTGTAAGAATATGTGGATTAATTATGCAGCTCAAGCTTATCATACTCATTTTAGGAGTCCTTGGACGTTTCTGGCATTTGTGGGTGCCATTGCTGCACTTTGTCTTAGTGCTTTGCAGACCTATTATACCATACATCAACCAAAGTAAGTGTTCTTTACTAGTCTTTTTGTAAACTGATAATTTTGTGAATCCTCGATTTTCGATTCAGTCGATTCAATTTTTTGTTTATAATGAAAATTATTTTTTGAAAAAAAAATTAAGAGGTTTAATCAAAATTTTTGAGAAAATTAATGATCACTTTTGAAAGTTTTGAAAATTTCAAAACTTTTGTGAGGTTTAATTAGGATTTTTAAAAACTTAGGAGGCCTAAGTAAAAATGTCAAGAATTTTTGAAGGATTTAATAATGATTTTTTTAAAATTTTGAGGGGACCTCCTCTTACATTCTATCTCTAGGTTGATCCAAACAATTTCTTGATGTTTTTAATGTTTAAATATTTTCAATTAAATACATTTTATTCAAACTCGAAAATCTAATTAATCAGTTTGACCATAAAAAGTTAGTAATTCAAACTCGTTTAACATTAACTTTAATGCAAATTGATCGGAACAAAAAAGTCATTCGAATTCAAAATGACCTTAAACCAAAACAACTTATACCTAAAATAATTTTAGCCGTAATGATCCAATCCAAAAATCAAAATCTCAAACCTAAAATGATTTGAAATTTGTCAAACTCGAATCAACCCGATATAAATTTCTTACTTAGAGGTTTTTTACATTTTCTTTCTTCAATTTGTGCCAGCCAAGACTCATCCAACCACAAAAATTGAAGGCTGCTTGAAGAATACTAACGGATTCAAGGAATCAAGGCTTTGTATGTTATAATTGTGTTTAATTTATTATAAATATTGAAAGTTAATAAATTATTTTATGTTATGAATATCTTATTAAATGGATGTCCATCAATATCAATATAAATATCAAGATCAAGATAAGGTTTGGTATACCTTAAACTCTAATAGTTATTAGAAATAGATCTCTACTTCATTTAGACTTCTTATGTCTATAAATAGAGACTTTGGAGAAACATTGTAGACACTTCTATTGATCAATAAAATACGCTCTCTCTCTTGTTTTCTCATTCTATTTGTTATTTACCATCTGTCTTTTTATTTTATAACACGTTATCAACACGATTGTCTTTTAATTATTTTTTTTCTTTCAGTCGTCAATTGAGACCGATGCACTATGGGTAATCATTAGAGCCTTTAACTACTTAGTGCTCATGATAATAGCCATGATGATAACAATGATGTTAAAGATATTCAGGTATATTTTTCTATGATTTATTCATTATATAATGTTTATTATAATTTGAGACTAATCATGACAACATGAATAGATGGATTTTGATTTGAAATACACGCATGTTTGCGATGGTGATTTGGAATAAATAATCTAGCGGGACATTTATAAGTTCGTCCTACTAAATTTGTTGTATTCCCAGAAGTGAATGCAAACATAAAGAAAATAATCATGGACCACTAAAAGTGGGAACATAGTGATGAATAAGAGAACAATGAGGGTTATCAAGAAACTATTCAAAGGGCAAAGATAACTTATGTTATCAATATGATATGAAAGGTTTTTAGCCACATATGTGGTGTATGCCCAAATATTTTGTTTGGGTTAATATTCTTTGAGGAAGAATATGAGAATGTAGTAATGAATTCTATCATTACAGATAGAAAATAATTATTTTATTTAGTACTGAAACAAACCAATATTATTCCTATATTTAGTAGTACAAAATTGGTCGAAAGCTCCAGAAGAGCTAATATATTAATATCTTGTGATGGTTAATCCATTGGTTTAAAGGATATTCATAATGGATCTCATATTGAAATTGTGAATGAGGAAAAGATTATATTTCATATGAATCAAAAGAGGATTGGGTTATTGATTTATATTGAATTGATTATGATTATCTTTGTGATATTCTTTTATCATTATTCTCATTAAGGGGTTAAAGTCAAAATATTTGACTGTGAAATATCTACTTAAATTGTGGAAGGAAAAATATGAGCAATAGAATATGGTAATTCTATCTAAAAGCTCGTTATGGTTGGATGCACCTGAAGTTGCAAGTTTTAAAAACTGTGAGTATAACTTTACAGTATTCAAAATAAGTTCTCAATTAAAAGTACTTGGAAAAATATTACTGATGAGAACCTTATAGGAGAGAACTTATTTAGTTTTTCATGATTCGAATGTGCTCTTATAGTAGCAATATTATCTTTGTGATATTCTTTTATCATTATTCTCATTAAGGGGTTAAAGTCAAAATATTTGACTGTGAAATATCTACTTAAATTGTGGAAGGAAAAATATGAGCAATAGAATATGGTAATTCTATCTAAAAGCTCGTTATGGTTGGATGCACCTGAAGTTGCAAGTTTTAAAAACTGTGAGTATAACTTTACAGTATTCAAAATAAGTTCTCAATTAAAAGTACTTGGAAAAATATTACTGATGAGAACCTTATAGGAGAGAACTTATTTAGTTTTTCATGATTCGAATGTGCTCTTATAGTAGCAATATCATGAAAAAAATTTACTTATGGTTGAACAAAAGTTTTTAATCACGAAACCTAACCATTCCCTGAAGAGAATGTAATATTATGTGATAAATTCAAAGGATATAATCTTTGACATGGATGTAGTAAATTGGACTATAATAATAGTCATGGGGGATGATCGTGATAATTTTTCTCACCACCAAAGTGGAAAAATGAAGAAAGTAAGAAAATACCAAAAATTTTCAAGAACTCTTTAAGAAGAGAGACAGCTTATGTATAAAAGGTCATTGGTTATGTACCTGTTATACAGTTGGAAAATAAGATCCACTCTCAAAGTTTGCTATTAATAAATGCTTTGCATTTAAAGATTTTGACATATTCTCTGAAGCGAATATTGCATATAATTATTTGGAAATTATATTATATGACTTAGTGTCATTATAAACTTCACATTGATTTAGACATTTCCAGTAGTAAATGTCACAATGGTACTTTTATGTGGATACAAAGTGAAAGGAATGATAGTAAAATTATTAATTTGCTACGATTTAGTTCAAATTGAAACGTATGTTAAAGTAAACCAGAAGTTTACTGGTACAAATATATTTACTACTTGGCATGACCAGTTAGACCATCCTGGATAATATATGATGCGAAAATTAATTGAGAATTCATATGGACATTTATTAAAGAACCAGAAGATTCTTTAATTTAAAGAATTCTCATATGTTGGTTGTTCTCAATGAAAATTGGTTGTTAAAAACTCACTAGCTAAAGTTGAGATTTAATGTCTTGCATTTCTGAAATAAATATGGGCCCATTAATCCACCATGTGGATGATTTTGATATTATATGATTTTGGTAGATGCATCTGCAAAATAAACACATATGTGTTATCATATTGCAACCTGTCGTTTGCAATATTGTTTGAATAATTAATTTCAGATAATGCAATTAAGACAATTCATCTTGTTAATATTGATGAGTTTATATCTCAATCTTCTATTGATTGAGTTTGAAAAACTTTGGTAAAAGTTTGTTATTTATGCACATAATGGTTTAAAGAAATTATTGATTGATCACATTTGATTATTATTTATGAGAACTAAACTTTCTCTTTCAACATGGGATTATGTTGATTTACGTGTTGTACGCATCAAGCCAATAAGTTTTAAATACTCCCCATTGCAAATGATTTTGGGTCAAAAGCTAAATATTTCTCATCTTTGAATTTTTGAATGTGCGTATATATTCCAATTGCTCCACCACAACGCACAAAGATGAGTGAATCTTTAAAGAAAGTTGGAAATATATATTAATTATGGGCCTCCTTTTATTATGATATATTAAATGTATTGTAGATTCAATTATGACATGATTGTGATTATTATTTTGATTTTATAGTTTTCCCGAAATTAGGGGAGAGAACTAATAACTTGTAATGAGTTAAGAGGGAGAGTTATTTGAACCAAAGGTTCAACAAGGATAACTCATTAAAGTTCTAAATATGGAAATTTTCATAAAAGGAAAAAATCTAGATGGTCATATAGTGAAGGCGGGTGCTCCAGAAGAGACCCAAGACATAACTAATAAGTAAAATTTTAGAAGAGATTCAGGTACCTGAAAATGAAGATTACAAAGTGAAAATAAGAGATCTCGATAAGATATGTCAATTTGAGAAAATTTTGAACCAATAATAAAAGTGGTCGACAATGGTTTTGCATGCAATATTATTGTGGAAATAATGAAATAAAAGGAGGATATTGAATAAATCTCTTGGGAAATAGAGATATGGAATAAATTGGCTAAAATAGAAAGATGCAACTCAAATACAATTAAATTCATGGAGTTTTTGGATCAACTGTCCAAATATCTAAAGGTATAAAACCTGTGATGCTACAAATGAAGTAGTTTTGGAAAGGCGAAATATTATTAAACTGGCGTTGATTGTGAGAAGATATAATATTCTATTGTGGTGGATGCAATAACCTTTAGATATATTATTAAACTGGCAGATCATACTTGCGTCTCATGGATGTTGTTACAACCTTTTTGTGAATCATATATAGTAAAGTTTATATTAAAATCCTTGAAGGATTTGGAATGCCAAAAGGATATTGAAATTATGGGGAAATTGTTCATTTATATGAATTAAAATAATTGAACATGTGGTAAATTTGACTTAGTCAATAATAGTTGAAGGAGGATTATGAAATGATTCAAAATACCTATTTGGGTTTTTATAAAAGAATCATGATTAAAGTTTCTTGAAACTCTTGAAGAGATCAAAATATATCTCCCCAAATTTCCCTCTCATGACATTCAAAAGAATGGTGATATAAATGCTTAGTAGATACATTCAAATAGTCATTTGAAAGACTAGTATTCAAGATTGAATACATAGAATATGAGATATTATGTGTTGTTTTTATGAGAGGAGTAAATACGCGTTGTACTCTTTTTCCCTTAACCAAGGTTTTGTTCCATTGGGTTTTTCTGGTAAGGTTTTTAATGAGACAACATGTTATGCGTATTATAGATATGTGTACTCTTTTTCCTTCACTAGGAAAATTTTTTTCTTACGGGGTTTTTATCTTAGTAAAGGTTTTAACGAAGCACATTATCTACCAATGGACATCCAAAGGGGAGTGTTATCAATATCTTATTAAGTGGATGTCCATCAAGATTAAGATAAGTTTGGATGAACTTTAAATTCTAGTAGTCATCAGAGTTAGAGTTCTTGTAAAAATGATGATGAGTTTCTTGGTCCTGAAGTGCCATATCTGAGTGCCAGAGGGGCATTAATGTATCTTGCAAACAACACAAGTCCTAATATAGCTTTCGCTGTAAACTTGTTAGCAAGATTTAGTTATTCTCCAACACGTAGACATTGGAATGAAATTAAATATGTATTTAGATATCTTAGAGGGACCATTGATATGGGATTATTTTATTCAAGTGATTCAAAATCCCTATTAACTGGTTATGCTGATGCTGGATACCTATCAAATCCACATAAAGGTCAATTCTAAACAAGATATTTATTTACATGTGGGGGTACTGCCATATCATGGTGTTCAACAAAGCAAACATGAGCTGCCGCTTCTTCAAATCATGCAGAAATAATTGCAATGCATGAGGCGAATCGAGAATGTGTTTGGCTAAGAGTATAGATCCAACATATCCAGAAGATATGTAATTTGCCTTTATAGGAAAAGATGCCAACTATCTTATACGAAGATAATGTAGCATGTATAGCTCAATTGAAGGGTGGTTACATCAAAGGTGACAGAACGAAACATATTTCACCAAAATTATTCTTTACTCATGATCTTGAGAAAAAAAGGTGATATAAATGTTCAACAAATTCGTTCTACTGACAATTTAGCAGATCTTTTCACTAAGGCATTACCCACTTCAACATTTGAAAGACTACTACACAAGATTGGAATGCGTCGACTCAAAGATGTAATGTAATGTTACCATTAGGGGGAGTCTAAAACAAGTTGTACTCTTTTCCTTTAACCGAGGTTTTGTCCCATTGAGTTTTCTTGGTAAAGGTTTTTAACGAGGCAGCTTGTAATAGAAGATTATGTACTCTTTTTCCTTCATTAGGTTTTTTATCCCATAGGATTTTCCTAATAAGGTTTTAACGAGGCACATTATCTACAAATGGACATCCAAGGGGGAGTGTTATGAATATCTTATTAAATGGATGTCCATCAACATCAAGATAAAGATAAAGATCAAGATAAGGTTTGGTATACCTTAAACTCTAATAGTTATTAGAAATAGATCTCTACTTCATTTATACTTCTTATGTCTATAAATAGAGACTTTGGAGAAACATTGTAGACACTTCTATTGATCAATAAAATATGCTCTCTCTATTGTTCTCTCATTCTCTTTGTTATTTACTATCTGCCTTTTTATTTTATAACATTTTATACATTTTACCAGTGCTCTTTAATTTTTTTTGTATATACAATTTATAGTTGGGTCAATATGTTTGACAATGCAGGGTGGTTTATCCTAAATACTTGCATCACAATAGCAATATGTGTACTTAAAATTTATTTAACCTAAAAATTTTGTACCGTTGTTAAACTGAATCTTAATTTGGTTGGTATTAGTATTATTGTCAATGTAGAAAGACGTGAGTTCGAGTGTGCTAAAGTGTCTTTATCATCCTATTTAAGGGTTGGGAAGGAGTAATAAGTAGTTCTAAACATTGTAAAGAAAGTATTGTACCGTTACCAAGTAATAATTACAGTTGAAGTAAATTTGAAGTTAAGTATTTCGATCATCGAATTCCTAAGAATGGATGTTGGGAGTTTGGGAAAAGCAACCACAGACTCTAAAATAATCAATTTTCATGAATCGTAAATTAAACATGGAAGATACCGGGATCATATTAAGAAGTTGAATTATTAATTTAACTAAAAATCTTGCAGCCAACTTGAATGTAGAAGTGACTAGGCCATCATGATTTTGCATGATCAATAGGTCCTCTACTTGTAATCTTTTTGAATATATGTTTGAACTTACTTAGTATGTTTTAGGTAATTTTTAAGTCATTTAGAAATGGCATGTAATGTGTTTTCTTGCATGATTTTAGTTGGAGCATTGAACTAGGTACTAAATTGTACATTTTTGTCAAATAAAGGGTCCACATCGCGGCTACGAATCTTGACGTTGCAACATTGCAAAGTAAGAGAGTTTCATCGTGACCAGCATAGGCTTGTCGTTGCGACGTGACATACTAAGATGGTCATGTTGAGATGAGAAAAAGTTGAAATCGCGATGTCGCTCCGAACTTCTCAAATCTTTATAGTTTGGTCCTAATTTTTTCTTGGACTGCCAAAAAAGCTTTCGTAAGATCGATTAAATCTCAGAATTGATGTATTACTGTAACTGAATCGTAATTGATGTTTAAATGAAAATTATCTTATTGTAACTCTGATTGTAATTGCTCTGACAACGACTATAGCATTCTATAGATCGAATCGAGCGAGGGATGTTACAAGAAGCATGGTTACATGTGGAAGCTTATAAGTATAATAACTTCAATAAAAAAATTGGTTGGTTGGCATGTGAATAATATGTTGTTGCAAATTTGAGATTTTTCATGAATGAGGTACAACAATAAATGCAATTAATATATGTAAAGAAGCATGGTTATATGTGAAAGCTTATAAGTATATTAACTTCAATAAAACAAATTGGTTGGCATGTGAATAATAAATTGGTTGGTTGGAATCATAAATTGGTTGGTTGGCATGTGAATAACATGTTGTTGCAAATTTGAGATTTTTCATGAGTTAGGTACAATAACAAATGCAATTACTATGTGTAAAGAAGCATGGAGCTATTATTAAGGAGAGAGTTACCCCTGCCTGTCCCTTTGTATTGAATCTGTTGAGTGTACATTTTTTTAGAAAAACTTATGGATTCAAATCCAACTTTTCAAAATGGAAAATTTATAGTTCAATATCTTTAAAATGGTAATTTTTTTTGCATTAATACAACATTAAAAATTGTATTTTAGTCAATATTGTTTGAATCAGATTGGGTTGAAAATTAATTGAGGTATTAGTTTAGAAAAACTCACTTCAGAATCCTATTTCCTTAACCCTGGTTCATAATATTTAATATTTATGAGTTAATATAGAAATATATTAAATTGTTGTCTAGTAATTTTGACGAATTGATAGTTAATTAAGGTACAATGACTAAATTGTAAAAGTCCAATCGTTATAGATTTTTAAATTGTTAAAGGACCGAATTGGTAATTAAATCATTTGGTTTTAAGAGTTAGTGGCATATGATGAAATTTCCACTATTTTTAATTAAAAGGTTAATTAAACTAATCAAAGTTTAGTTAATTTAATTTAATTAGCTTAATTAATTTTAATTATAGTATAAAACCATTTTTTTGGTGGAAAAAAGAGAATTTTCCTTCATCTCTTACCTTCAACTGTCCACCACCATTAAAAGAAAACTAAAAAATTTTCCAAGAGTTTTAACTTTCGGCATTGAACTATGTGATTTCGAGTCATTTTCTTGTAATTTTATGTTTTTTAAGTCGTAAGATTTTGATTTAGCTAGCCTATGTACCGATTTGCAAAATTGTTAAACTTTTTCTAAGTTACCATTGTTGGTTTCTTGAAAATTTTGGTGTTAAATTGTTATATTTTGAGCTTAGATGTGAAAAAGGACTAGATTGTAAAGTGTACTTGTTAGTTTTGTAACATAAGGACTAAATTGAATAAATTATAAAATTATTATGAAATTTTGATAGAAATAGATAGTAGAGAGTCTATAATGGATGAAATTGAAGTCGGATTGTAAACCAAAGCTTAAAATTGAAAGTTATGGTCATTTCAATTTTAGGAACTAAATTGAATAAAATGTAAAGTGTAACACCAAAAGCCTGACACAGTCGTCGGTTAGGGTCCCTGGATCCTTCAGATTATTTACCATAGTTTAAACCATCTTATTTCAACATTTTCGGTATTATACAAACATGTTTTCAACTTATTATAAAATTTAATAACATTACAAATCAATAAGGGTTAAAAATGTCATTTTACAATATCTGAGGGACTTCTACCGGTACCTATTGGACAAGTATCGGTAGAAGTCAAATTAGTAAGCTTTTGGAAATAAGCTACAATTTACTACCAATAGAAAAGAAGGTTTTACCGAAACAAGGGTGGATACTACTGATACTTCCCACACTTCTACTGATACAACAAGTTCTAGAGAGCTAACTAGATTTACCCTGTAACTTCTATCGATACAAGTATTCAGACTACCGATATTACTATGAACAGAACTACCAGTACCTTTAAAACTTATTGAAAAATTGAATATAATTGTTGAAATGGTAACATGAATGGCTATGGAATTGCAATGATATGTTTGAAATTACTTTGTATGTTTTAGGTAAGTTTTAAGTCATTTAGAAATGGCATGTAATGTATTTTCTTGCATGATTTTAGTTGGAGCATTGTACTAGGAACTATATTGTACATTTTTGTCAAATATAAGGTCCACGTCACGGCTATGAATCTTGACGTGCAACATTGCCAAGTCAGAGAGTTTCATCGCGACCAACATAGGCTTGTCATTGCGACTGACATACTGGGATGATCATGTTGCGAAGAAAAAGTTGAAGTCGTGACATCACTTCGAACTTTTCAAATCTTTATAGTTTGGTCCTAATTCTTGCTCGGACTATCAAAAAAACTTTCGTAAGCTCGATTAAAGTTCAGAATTGATGTATTACTATAATTGAATCGTGATTGATGTTAAATGAAAAATATCTTATTGTAATTCAGATTGTAATTATTCCGACAACGACTATAGCATTCTGTAGATCGAATCGAGCGAGGGATGTTACAAGAAGCATGGTTACATGTGAAAGCTTATAAGTATAATAACTTCAATAAAAAAAAGTGGTTGGTTGGCTATGTGATTGCAAATTTGGGATTTTTCATGAGTGAGGTACAACAATAAATGCAATTAATATATGTAAAGAAACATGCTTATATGTGAAAGCTTATAAGTATAATAACTTCAATAAAACAAATTGTTTGCCATGTGAATCATAAATTGGTTGGTTGGCATGTGAATAACATGTTGTTGCAAATTTGAGATTTTTCATGAGTTAGGTACAATAACAAATGCAATTACTATATGTAAAGAAGCATGGAGCTATTATTAAGTGTATGAAGTTTAAGAAGTGTTGTAGATGTAAAATTGTCCCTATGATAGAGAATAAAATTTAACTAAAAAAATAAAAATAATGTTGGTAAAAATGTAAATACTAGGGCTAAATTTGAATTACACCAGAAGTATTTTCCATATATGTTTATTATGTAAGCTATAGAAATATTTGTCATCATCGTAGCCATTTCGCCACCTTTTCTCCAACATCACTCACTCAGCCAAAAACAGTTTACAAAATCATCTTGTTTACCGCTCAGCCTGAAAATGTCGTCCACGGTGGAAGGAGGCAGCGCCGTCGGAGCAGTTCCCACTGATCAAACAATCATCAACAACAACACCAACAACGATTCCGTGAGCATCGATATGGAGTGTACGGACGTCCCTCTCAGCAATGGCGAGTTAGCGAATCTCCAGTCATTAGACAAAGCTTTCGACGGCGGCCGACCTAACCTCACAGCCAGTCCATTGATACGAAAAGTCCCATCAACCCTTCGCTGTAACGAAGATTTCAAGAAGTATTTCAAGCCGAAAGTGATCTCAATCGGCCCACTCCACCACGAGCATCCCACCCCCCTTAAATCCATGGATCTCAAGCTCAAATTAGCAGCACATTTCCTCAAAAACATTGACGTTCATAAGGATTCCTTGTACAGCAACATGAAGAAAGAGATCGATGGCTTAAAGAAATGCTATGATCCAGAGGAATTAGAGAAGTATAGCAATGATGACGAGAAACTGGCTTGGATGTTCTTCGTTGACGGCTGCGCAATTTTACAAGCAGTTTATATGCGTTACGGTACTTATGATGATTTATATGCTGTTTATGGCCAATTGTTTGTTAAAAACGATTTGCTGACATTTGTGTACTCGGATCTGTTCTTGTTGGAAAACCAATTACCTTTTCGTGTTCTTGAATTGCTTACAAGCTCGAGCGATGGCGAAAAGTTCACGAATGCAATCATAAGGTTCATCAACGACACTGCTATGACCCCAGCCGAGGACAGGTAATTTAAGGGATTAAAAAAAAAATCATTTTGTGGAGTTCATAAATCTTAAAGGTTTTTACAATGATCTAATTAATTAGTCTCTCATTTTTTATTAATTTATTCGATTCAATTATATAACTTTTTGGAAATATTAAAGATACATTAAAATTATAAAGAAAATTGATTTGATAATTCGATCGAATTGATCTAACCTTTCATTCTGGATCAATACTTTGTTCAATTTCTCTTCAATTAGTCCGACTGATAAATTTGATCTGATCCTTAAATTCTTTTATGTATTAATTTACAAGTTAATAATTTTTTAAAAAAGATTGAACAATATTTTTTCATTTTGAGAGGTTAAAGTTTAATTTTATTATAAATAAATTTATAATTTAATAATATTTAAAGGATTAAAATATAATTTTTATTTTTGGAATGACTCTTGCTTGTGATAAATTATTTTATGGATCATTTCTACCACATCATCTATGGTCCGTTCAATTAAAAAAAGATACATTCTTTTTATTTTAAAGTTTAGTCCAAATGTATATATGATATAAAAAAAAAAGAGATGATATATTCTCTTTTAATTAGACAAGATCATAAATAATGTGATAAAAATTATTCATTAAACAAAATTTCCCTACCTATCCCTTTGCATTGTTCCTGTTGAGTGTACATTTTTTTAGAAAAAAAAATTATGATTTCAAATCCAATTTTTTAAAATGGAAAATTTATAGCTTAATATGGTAAAATTTTTGCATTAATAAAATAATAAAAATTATATTTTAATTAATATTGTTTGAATCGATTTGAATTGGAAATTAATTAAGGTGTCAATTCGGATGAAGTCATTAGATCAATTGACTTGAGAATTTTTATGATCAAATTGAATCGAAAATAAATTAATTGAACTGTGCAATCGAACAAAAAAAATTAATGATTAATTTAATTAAATTGAATGAATTCATTAGATCAATTAGACTTATAAATCGATAACTTTAAGAAATTTTGAAAACCTTAAATTTAGCTTGATAAAAATTTACAATTCCAAAAAAATAAAAAATTATAGCTTCGCTCCGACTAACACATATTTTGCTCCAGTGAATGGTGGTGGGAGCAGCAGCAAGAAGGAGACCAAATTCACTTATTGCATCTACTACGAGTAAGACTCCTTTTCAATAAAGAAAATCAATTGTGGTGCGGTTTTCCGTTTTACATTGAACACAGATTTAACAACGAAGCAAGAATAAAACGGCACCATTCACACACCATTGGCAACGTAAAAGAGCTTAAAAAGGTCGGGATATGGTTAAAAGCAAGCGAAACAAGTTGTTTAACTGACATCAGTTTCAACCGTATCTTCTTCGTCGGAAAATTATGTTTACCGCCGATCACCGTCGATGATTCAACCATGAACTTAATAGCTTACGAAATGTGTCCGGATTTCGACAACGATTTCACCGTCACTTCATATATGTGTTTCCTTGATCTATTGATCGATGAAGCCGAAGATGTTAAAGACCTGAGAGACGCCGGCATACTATACAATAGATTGGGAAGTGACGAAGAAGTGGCTAAGCTTTTCAATAAGATGAACACTGATTTGGTTCCTAGTCCGATGATTTACAGTGGGGTTAAACGGAAATTACATGATCATTGTAAGACTACGTGGATTAATCATGCAGCTCAAGGTTATCATACTTATTTTAGGAGTCCTTGGACGTTTTTGGCATTTGTGGGTGCCATTACTGCACTTTTGCTTGGTGCTTTGCAGACTTATTTTGCCATCCATCAACGAAAGTAAGTGTTGTTTACTAGTCTTTTTGTGAACTCTGGTTATTTATGAGAATTTTGTAATTCCTAAATGTTGGATTTAATCTATTTAATTTTTGGTGTTTAATGAGATTTTTCCTGAAAATAAAAATGAACAGGTTTTGAGAAAACTAATGAGAACTTTTGAAACTTTAAAAACTTTTTGTGATACTTAATTAGTACTTTTTAAAAATTGGGAGGCCTAAGTAAAAATGTCAAAACTTTTGAAGGATTTAATGTTAATCTTCGTTCCGTCCCTAGGTTGAACTGGGCGATTTCTTGATTTTTATTAATGTTGAAATATTTTTTATTAAATGCATCAATTCTGATATGAACCAATACCACAAAAAATTAACAATTCAAATTCGTTTAACATTAACCCAAATACAAATTGATCTAAAAAAAATTTCATTTGAATTTAAAATGACCTTAAACCAAAACAACCTTTACCTAAAATAATTTTATTCTTAATGATACAATCCAAAAACCAAAACCTCAAAATTGAAAGTTGTGAAACCCAAATCCACCCAATATAAACTTCTTACATGCTGAAGAAATTAAAGGCTGTTTGAAGAGCACTAAAAGATTCAACGCATCAAGGCTTTGTATATTATAATTGTCTAATTTATTATAAATATTGTAAGTGAATAAATTTTTTTACACATTTTACCAATGCTCTTTAATTTTTTTTTTATATGCAATTTATAGCCTGGGTCAATTTGTTTGACAATGTAGGGTGATCTATCCTAATTACTTACATCACAATAGCAATATGTGTACTTAAAATTCTATTGTTATACTGAGTTTTAGCTCGATTGATATCAGTAGTGTTGTCAATGCAAAAAGACGTGAATTCGAGCCCATTAAAATTCCTTTATCCTCTTATTTAATAGTTGGGAGTTACAAGTAGTTCTAAATATTGTAACGAAAATTTTGTACGATTATCAAGTAATAATTACAATTAAAGTATGATTTGGCATGGCACAATTTAAGAGTCTCATGTCATTATATACACCAAAATTGAGAAAAGTTGTCAAACTAGAGGACTAATGTAGATAAAAAAAAGTTTAAAGATTAAGTTGAGAAAAATTATCAAGTTTAAGGGTCAAATGATTTTTTCTCCAAGGTGGTTAGTACTCCACTAATGGACGCACCATTTCTACAAAAATTTATACATATCAATATTGACTTGTTTTTGTATCTCCTTTCAAAATTATACATAAATTTTAAAAATATTTCATATATAAAATTTTTTAAAAATATTAAATGAATGAAATTAAATAAATTTTAAATATAAAAATATTAATCAATTATATAAATACTCATCAATAAACTTCACAAATAAAATTTATCATTCAACAAATCAAAAATAAATTATCCATAACGTTATTTTAAAAAACCCACAAGAAAATCATCCTATACTAATAAAACTGAAGTTTAATAAAAAGCATACAAGCCCAATCAGTAAATTCGGGTTATTTTAAAACTGTGTTCATTAAGCTTTTAGATATTTTATGTTTCCCTTTTTTTTTAGCTCATACGAGCCCAATCAGTAAATCACTTTTGAGAGTCAGTATGGTATATCGCTCTTATGAGCCAGTTCAATACATCGCTCCCAGTACAATATATCACTTTTACGAGCCAGTTCAATACATCGTTCTTACGAGCTAATTCAATAATTTCTTCAGTGTCTTCCATCTCATTCCAACATCAAGGTTATAACCAAGACAATTCAAGTTAGAATTATCAAATAGAAATATCATTACACGAACTTACCGGACAAATTTGTAACAAAATGAAACTCCAGAGACTATTTTGAATTTTTTTCTTTTCCTCGATCTGCAACTCGCTCGTGATCTAGATCAATAGATCATTCAATTCTCTCTTTTAACCATGTAATTTAATCATTTAATACATTTAAGACCTTTTGGGAAATTTATGAAATTACCCCTAATATTTCATTTTTATTCAATTTAATCCTTAGGACTTAAATATGCAAAATAACTATTTTCTCTTTAAACACATACCAGCCGAATGTACTAGGGTATTTCTCCAATTCTTACATGCAATTATTTCACATCAAGTACATGAATTTCATCATTTTAACATTTTAGTCCCTAAACCCTAAAATCATAAAAAAAATCACTTTACAAAATCATTTAACAACCAAGCTTCCAAAACTTCCATAAACTTTCAAGAAAAAGCTCACTCAACAATGGCAAGATTTAAAACATTTGACAGAGTCATAAATTAGTCCTTGGACTATCTAAATTAAACTAATACGGACCCAAAAACATAAAAATTACAAAAAAGGGTCAAGATATACTTACCCAAATCAAGCTCCAAAAGTTCAATAATGGAAACCCTAAGTTTTCTTAGGTTTGTCGTGAAGAAGAAGAAGAACAAATAAGATGAAAATACCATTTTTCTTTCTTTAATTTCTTATATATACTTATGACAATTTTGTAAATATTTAGTCTTTTATAATTAGCTTAATTAACCCTCCATACTCATAATTAACCCATTATTTATGCCACTAATATCATGACAAAGCACTAAGTTAACCTTTATTGGCTAATTTACTTATTTGGTCCTCCAATTAAACAACTCGACTTTTGCAACTTTTAAGATTTAATCCTTTTCACTTAATTAACTATCCAACGATAGAATTTATTAATCAAAATTTAATATGACTCCAATGACATCATAAATATTTTAAATAAATAAAATTTATGACCCGTCTCATCGGAATTGTGATCCCAAAATCACAGTTTCCGACACCACTGAAAATCGAGCTGTTACATAAAGATTTAGTCGTACCATAAAAATGAAATTAAACAGGTTCATGCATATCATGAAATGGTATAAAAATGTTTGGTATTGATGAATTGATTAAAATAATTGTTTAGATCAAGAATTGGATCAAACCGGAGTTAATCACAAAAAAGCCAAAATTGTTGATTAGTCCTTGAGAATTAAATTTACTTGTTGTTTTGGCCAAGTAAGTTCATATAGAACTTATACTCAATTTTATTTGTGTTTAATTATATTTGAATTAACATATATAAATATAAATAATTGTAAGAATTGAAGAGAAACAGGGAATTTGGCACAATTGTCTTGAATTGGACTGATTTGTAAATATTAGTTGTATGAATATATTACAAAGTCAGCTTGTGTGAGTAAGTCAGTTAAAGTGTTAGCTTGTGTGAGCAAAATATTTTTGTGTATCTAGGTCTTTTTACTGTAATTCCATCAGACGATGCTTAAATGGTTGGAAATGGAATTAGATCATAAATTGAAAATAAATTAGTATTGATGAAATTTGATATATAGATTACTATGTGATTATATTTTAAATATTGATGGAATTATGATTCGACATCATATCTAACACTTTTGACTTGAAATATTGTTAAATGTATGATATGTATCTAAGTGCCAAGGAAAAATGGTTGGGACATTGGGTTTTGATTAGATATTAGGCCATTCGGGCCTGATTAGCTTTTGGGTCAAATGTAAATGAGCACTTGGGCTAATAAACTTAGCTTAATTGGACTTGATTTGGGTTTGAATGTAAATGAACTTTGTATTTGGACATTTAATTTTATATTTATTTTAAGTTTAAATTTTAAAAAAACTTAAACTCAAAATAAATTTAATTTAAAACAAATTTAAAATCTGTTGGGCCCGGATAAATTGGGCTTCAACAACTTCATATATGTGTTTCCTTGATTCATTGATCGATGGAGCCGAAGATGTTAGAGAACTGAGCAACGCCGGCATACTATACAATGGATTGGGGAGTGATGAAGAAGTGGCTAAGCTTTTCAGTAAGATGAACACTGATTTGGTTCCTAGTCTGATGATGTACAGTGCGGTTAAACAGGAAATAGATAATCATTGTAAGAATATGTGGATTAATTATGCAGCTCAAGCTTTTAATACTTATTTTAGTATTCGTTGGACGTTTTTGGCATTTCTGGGTGCCATTGCTTCACTTTTCCTTAGTGCTTTGCAGACTTATTATACCATACATCAACCAAAGTAAGTGTTGTTTACTAGTCTTTTTGTAAGCTCTTGTTATTTATGAGAATTTTGTAACTTCTGGATTTTCAATTTAATCCATTTAATTTTTGGTGTTTAATGAGAGTTTATTTTTAAAAAAATTAATAAGTTTAATCAATTTGTTTGAAATGGAGGGTGATCTATCCTATATACTTGCATCAGAAGAGCAATATATGTACTTAAAATTTATTTTAACCAAAAAAATTTGTACCGTTGTTAAACTGAATTTTAAGTTGATTGTCAATACAAAAGGATATAGGTTCAAATGTGTTAAATTGTTTTTATCCTCCTACTTAAGGAGAGGGAAAATTGATATTGAAAGGCACATTACACTCCTAAGGAGAGAACTCATATTTGAAGCATAGATATAATATTGTTGGGAGAGACAATCACGAATTCTGAAAGAATTAATCTTCATTAACCAACATAAAGATACCTTGCTCATACTAAGAAATTGATTTATTAATTTAACTAAAACTCTTCCAACCAACTTGTATTCAGAAGTGATTAGGCCATCATGATTTTGCATGATCAATAGGTCATCGACTTGTAATCTTTTCGAATATATCCCATCCCTTCCTCCTTTGAGACCTAATTTATCTGAAGTTGAGGGTTTGGAAAAGCGATTTATTACAACAATGTTTTAGCCACAATGAACCTAAGGTTGTTGAGAAAATCCATATTGTGTCTCCTACTAATTAGTGAGATAAATTTGTGTGGCCTTTTTCGAAAGACGAATTTTACAGCACTTGATGTGGGTACTAGTGGCTCTTTTCTTGACCTCTCTCATTCTCGACCGTAACGGATCAAATACCAACAATAATTTTTTTTATAAAAGTTGGAATCGTTCATGGGAGCTTAATGCAATACAAAGTATAATTTTATCATTATAATTTATAATTTTATGCATTCAAAGGATAAAAAACAATTTTTCAATTTTAGAAGAACCAAGACCCTTGCTTGTGTCCTCCCTTTGTCTTTGTGCAAAAAAATAAAATTAATCGTTTCAATTTATAAATTGAAATAATATGTACTAATAATATAATTAAAATCGATGCAAAACCGACATTGATTTTATTTCATTAAAAGAAAGTGTGTTGGAGTAACCAATGGAATAAAATCCTTTAAAGGGTCATGAGAGTGGTTCCTACGAGTGAAAAAGAAAAGTAAGATCAAATACTAAACTTAGTGACCTGGCAAAGTACAATTGCGATTTTTATTAGAAGGTTGAATTAGATGCACCATCCCATATGTCTACTTTATTCTCTCTGTATTTCCAAAAAAGTAATTTTAAGGGAATGTATTTGCAAAAACAAAAATGTCTATATGTATAATCGATTAATATATATATATAATATTTAAATGCATGCTTTAATAAAGTTGTCAAATTATTATTTTTTAACAAAAATACTGATTAAAATATTAAATTTTTAATAATATTGGTGTCATAACTCGTGTGACAATTCATGTGTACTTCATATTAACATAATATTATTATTTTTATGTCACGTCAACAAATAAATTAAAATTATTTAAAAATTAAAAAAAACACGTACACGTGGATTGTCGTATGAATTGTCACATTTAAAATTTTAATATTTGTCACTATTTTTATTAAAAGACATAAATTTGACATTTTTTTAAAGATTAATAGTTAAATTTGACTTTTTCAAAAGATAGAAGATAAAATTTAACTAAAAAATAAAAATTATGTTGGTAAAAATGTAAATACTGGGGTTAAATTTGAATTGCACCAAAAGTAATTTCCATATATGTTTCTTATGTAAGCTGTAGAAATATTTGCCATCATCGTAGCCATTTGGCCACCTTTTCTCCAACATCACTCACTCAGCCAAAAACAGTTTACAAAATCACCTTGTTTATTACTTCCAACCGCTCAGCCTGAAAATGTCGTCCACGGTGGAAGGAGGCAGCGCCGTCGGAGCAGTTCCCACTGATCAAACAATCATCAACAACAACAACACCGACAACGATTCCGCGATCATCGATATGGAGTCTACGGACGTCCCTCTAAGCAATGACGAATTAGCGAATCTCCGGTCATTAGACGAAGCTCTCGTCGGCGACCAACTCAAACCCACACCCAAACCATTGATACAAAAAGTCCCATCAACCCTTGGCCGTGACGAAGATTTCAGGAAGTATTTCAAGCCGAAAGTGATCTCAATTGGCCCACTCCACCACCATGATCCCACCCTCCGTGAATCCGAGAAGCTCAAGCTCAAATTAGCAGCTCATTTCGTCAAAAAAATCGGCGTCAATAAGAAAATCTTGTACTACAACATGAAGAAAAAGATCGATGGCTTGAGGAAATGCTATGATCCAAAGGAATTAGAGGAGCATAGCAACGATGAACTGGCTTGGATGTTCTTCGTTGACGGCTGCGCAATTTTACAAGCAGTTTATATGCGTTACAGTGTTGATGGACATGATAATGATCATAAGTCGAACGAATTGTTTATTAAAAACGATATGCTGACCTTTGTGTACTCGGATCTGTTATTGTTGGAAAACCAATTACCTTTTGGTGTTCTTGAATTGCTTACAAGCAATGGGGATGGCCAAAAGTTCATGAATGCAATCATAAGGTTCATCGACGACACTGTTATCAGCCCAGACGAGATGCAAGAGCCACAATCACATCAACAGGACAGGTAATTTAAGGAATTTTAAAAAGAATCATCTTGTGGAGTTTATAAATGTTAAAAGGTTTTTATAACAGGATCAATTAGGCTTTCATTTTTGGTTGTTTAGATGAATTCGTTCAATTATATAAAATTTTGAAAATATTAAAGATATATTAAAAATATAAAGGAAATCAATTTCATCACCCGATTCAATTGATCAATCCCTTATTCTAGATCAGTATTTTGCTCTTATTTTTTTAATTGATTGATTTTTTTTTTCATTTTGAGGAAGCAAAGTATAATTTTATTATATATAAATTTATAATTTAATAATTTTAAAAGGATTAAAATGTAATTTTCCATTTTTGAGATCGACCCCTGCCCTTTGTATTGGTACCATGTGTTTTGTACATTTTTTTAGAAAAAAATTATGATTTCAAATCCAAGTTTTTCAAAATGGAAAATTTATAGTTCAATAACTTTAAAAATGATAAATTTTTGCATTAATACAATAAATTTTGCGTCAGAAAAACATAGATTTTGCTCAAAGGAAAGATTTATTTAATGGTTAGAGTAAGTAAATTTATAAATCGATGGTCGGTTTAACTATCAATTTTGAAAACTTAATTTTAGCTTGATAAAAATTTACAATTCCAAATCCAACAACAAAAACAAATTGTAGCTTCGCTCCAGACTAACACAGATTTTGCTGTAGTGGATGGTGGCAGCAGCATAAAGAAGAGCAAGTTCACCTATTGAATCTACTACGATTAAGACTCCTTTTCAAGAAAGAAAATCCATGGTGGTTTGATTTTATGATTTTCCTTGAAAACAAATTTGGCAAGGAAACAAGAAGAAAACGGTACCATCCATACACCATTGGTAACGTAAAAGAGCTTAAAAAGGCCGGGATACGGTTAAAAGCAAGCGAAACAAGTTGTTTAACCGACATCAGTTTCAACCGTATCTTCTTCTTCGGAAAGTTACATTTACCGCCGATCTCCGTCGATGATTCAATCATGAACTTGATAGCTTACGAAATGTGTCCGGATTTCAAAAACGATTTCACTGTCACTTCATATATGTGTTTCCTTGATTTATTGATCGATGAAGCCGAAGATGTTAAAGACCTGAGAGACGCCGGCATACTATACAATAAATTGGGGAGTGATGAAGAAGTGGCTAAGCTTTTCAATAAGATGAACACTGATTTGGTTCCTAGTCCGATGATTTACGGTGGGGTTAAACGGAAAATACATGATCATTGTAAGACTACGTGGATTAAGCATGCAGCTCAAGGTTATAGTACCTATTTTACGAGTCCTTGGACGTTTTTGGCATTTGTGGGTGCCATCACTGCACTTTTGCTTGGTGCTTTGCAGACTAATTATGCGATACATCAACCAAAGTAAGTGTTCTTTACTAATCTTTTTGCAAACTCTTGTTATTTATGATAATTTTGTGAATCCTCAATTCAATCGGTTAAATTTTTAATGTTTAATGAAAATTATTTTTTGAAAAAAAAATTAAAGAGGTTTAATCAAATTTTTTGAAAAAAAAATTAATGAGCACTTTTGAAAATTTTGAAATTTTCAAAACTTTTGTAAGGCTTAATTAGGATTTTTAAAAATTTAGGAGTCCTAAGTAAAAATGTCAAGAATTTTCAAAGATTTAATAATAATTTTTTAAAATTTTGAGGGGAGCTGCTCTATCCCTAAGTTGAACCGAGCAATAACTTGATTTTTTTAATGTTTAAATACTTTCAATTAAATGCATCAATTTTGATTTGAACTCAAAAATTTAATTAATTAATCTAATTTATTATTGAAACAATGTGTACTAATTAATATAATTAAAATCGATGCAAAACCGACATTGATTTTATTTCATTACAAAAAAAGTGTGTTGGAGTAACCAATGGAATAAAATCCTTTAAAAAGTCATGAGAGGGGTTCCTACCAGTGAAAAAGAAAAGTAAGATCAAATACTAAACTTAGTGACCTGGCAAAGTACAATTGCGATTTTTATTAGAAGGTTGAATTAGATGTACCATCCCATATGTCTACTTTATTCTCTCTGTATTTCCAAAAAAGTAATTTTAAGGGAATGTAATTGAGAGGTTCCTATATTATAGAAATCTGATTAAATTAATTTTTTTTATTTTTAAATAGAATAATTTAGTTCTTATATTATTAAAAAAATCAAATAAGATCAAATTTAAATAAATTTAATATTTATTGTTTGACAGAGTTAATATTTTTAAAATTTTCATGATTTTGTAAATGAAATTTTTTATTTGAAATTGAATTGTAATTGTCAAAACAAATTCAAGACATTTTTTATACGGCAAACGTTAACTCTATTTCAATTTGAACTTTTTTAATTCTTTTTAATAATATAGGAACTAAATTAATTCATTTCATTACAATTCTCATAAGATAAGGACCACTTTAACCTAATTTTAAGTTAGGATTAACTTGGTTTAAGACAACTTATGATTTAATAACTAATTTGTTTGCCCATGTGATACACGAATTTATTGTATGAATATATTAATAAAAATCAAATATATTTTAAATATATTGTATGATTTAATGTTGTGGAATAAATTATTAAGATTAAACAATTAAAATTTTGTAAAAAGACATTATTTATATATCTGCATATTTTAATTGTTTAATCTTAATAATGTTAGAGAATCATGACATTTGGATATGATATATAGGTAAGTACAAACCAATGTTGTTGAAATAGTGAAGAAAATATGTTAAATTGTGAGCAAATAATATTTTTTATATTCTATTTATATGCATTAATTAGTTTAATTTTATTATCCAAATGTTTTAAAAATTTTATACTTTATTCAATTTAACCCTTAAAATTGAAATAGTTATAACTTTCAAATTTGAGCTTTAATTTTGAAACCAATCTCATTTCCGTCCTTATAGAACCATCTATTATCTAAAAGTATAGAAATTTAGCGTCAAATATTTAATTTATTCACTTTTTTTTACAAAATTAATATTTTAAATTTTACAATCTAATCCTTTGTCACACCTAAGCATGAAATCTATCAATAACAACTTTCAAAAATTTTAACAGTTTTGCAAATTGATACATGAGCTAGCTAAATCAAACACTCACGACCTCAAAAACATAAAAAAATATAAGAAAAAAATTAAATTACCTTAGAAATTGAGGACCGAATGTATGAAAGCTTTGTCGGTTTTTCTTTCTCTCAAATTCGGCAAACATGATGAAGATGACAATGTTTTCATGTTTTTCCACTTAATTTATATTTATAGTCTAATCAGACTTTAATTAAACTAGATTAATTAATCATAATAAAGTATAATAAAATAAATTTAATATTTATTTATTCTTAGTGGAATAATGCATCATAATCCACTATCATATAATAAAATTTGGTTTAATAGCCCTTTTGATCCTTTTCTAATTAATAATCTATAGTGATTGGACTTTTATAATTTAGTCCCTATACCCTATTTAACTACCAATTCGACAAAATTATTGGATCAAACTTCAATAAACTTTTATACTAACCTCCTTAAACAATGGAAATGAGGTTTTGGAACCATCTTTTCCATACCAATAAAAATAGGCTTGTTATAGTTTTGGTCGTTGCAATTGATGTAGATTAGAATTTTTACTAGTGCGGAAATAAGAGCGAAGCCAAAAAAAACTTTTGAGTGACCTGAATTAAGTTATAAATTTTGATAAGAGTTAAAACACAATTTCATTATTGTATTAGTTAATATCTTTATAATTTTTAAAGGATTAAATTAATACTTTGTGATTTTTGAGGGGCCAAAATATAATTTTATACATTTAAAAGGGTAAAAAACAATTCTTCAATTTTAAGGGGGGCAAAGCCCCTGCTTGCCCCCTCCCACTGCCTTTGTGCAAAAAATAAAATTGATCATTTCGATTTATTATTGAAACAATGTGTATCGATCAATATAACTAGAATCGATACGAAACCGACTACATTGATTTTATCTCATTAAAAAAAGGTGTGTTGGAGCCACCAACGGAACTAAATCCTTTAATAAAGTCATGAGAGTGGTTCCTACAAGTGAAAAAGAAAAATAAGATCATATACCAAACTTAGTAACTTGGCAAAGTACAATTGTCATTTTTATTAATAATATATATATGGAATAATTTAGTCTCTATACTATTAAAATGAATCAAATAAGTTTAAATTGGAATAAATTTAACATTTGCTGTTTAACAAAATTAATATTTCTAACATTGTTATGATTCTGTAAATGAAATCTTTTTGCTTGGAAACGAATTGAATTGCCAAAAAAAAATCCAAGACATTTTTTATACAATAAATGTTAACTCTATTTCAATCTTTTTAATAATATAAAGACTAAATTGATCCATTTAATAATAGAGAAACTAATTTAATCCAATCCTCATCATATAAGGACCTTCCAAGTTCTAAGTACTTTAACCTAATTTTAAGTTAGGATTAACTTGGTGTGAGCTAAATTATAGTTAAATAACTAATTTGTTTATCCATGCAATACACAAATTTATTGCATGTATTTATTTAAAAAAATGTAATATATTTTTAATATTTTAAATATGTGATATGATTTAAAGTTGCACAATAAAATTATTAAAATTAAAGAATTAAAATTTTGTAAGAAAAACATTATTTATATATCTGCATATTTTTATTGTTTAATCTTAACAATGTTAGAGAATCATGATATTTAGATATGATATATAGGTAAGTATAAAATATTACGGGTTTATTATCAATAAAAGTTCTTTTTTATTTATTTACAGAAACAAATTAAATTGAAAATTATTTATTGGAATGGGTCATTTTTGGAAAAATGCGCTTACGTGGACGCCATATCAAAGGGAATTCAGGTAAAGCGCATCCACATAGAAGCGTTTTTTCCTTGTGTTTAGGAAAAGTGTTTCCACGTAAGAGCTTTTTTCTCGAAAATAGCTTCTATGTAGAAGCGCGTTTCTCCTTTTTTTTTTAAAGAGGGAATTTTGCAATTTTAACCCCCAAATTTTAAGGAGTTTTCAGCCTCTTTTTAGTGGGAAATTTGCTATTTTGGGCCTTAGAGTTTATGGTATTTTTATATTAATTAGTTTTAGGATTTTTTTTAAATTAAGGTTTGTTTAATTTAAATTAAGGTGTAAATTATTTACGGAATCCCTAATTTGTCCTATCGAATTTAAAATTGAAATTCCTAATTTGTAGGTATAAATTTCATAGTTTAATTAAGAAATTCTATTTATTTTGGTTATTAAAATTAATTATTTTTAAGATTTTATTTTATAAAATTTTATTTTTAAAAAACTTTCACATCATTTTAGCCATCGATTAAGGCATAGTATTAAAAAATCATATAAAAAGAACTAAAATGTAAATTTACCATCATAATTTATATTTGGCAAATATCTAATTGAATTTTACTCCTTAACATTTTTTCAGACATAAAATGGAATAAAAATATTTCCATCACAATTAATTAAAATGAAACAAAATATAATTTGGATATGACCAAATCATGATTTTATCTTTTGATCTTACCGGATTTAAAATTGAAATCCCTAATTTGTTGGCATAAATTTCGTAGTTTAATTAAAAAATTCTATTTATTTTAGTTATTAAAATTAATTATTTTTAAGACTTTATTTTTAAAAAACTTTCACATCATTTTAGCCATCGATTAAGACATAGAATTAAAAATTATATAAAAAGGGTTAAAATGTAAATTTACCAGCATATTTTATATTTGGCAAATATCTAATTGAATTTTACTCCTTAAAATTTGAGGTCCAAAATTGCAAAATTCCCCCTTTGAAAAACACGAAGAAAAGTGCTTCCATGTGGAAGGTATTTTTGGGAAAAAAGCTCCTATGTGGAAGCGTTTTTTTTGAATTCCTCCTGACATGGAGTCCACATAGGCTTGTTCTTACAAAATTGGTCCATTCCAATAAATAATTTACAATATGATCTATTTCCGTAAATAAAATTAAAAAAGAGTTTGTTTTGGTAATAAACCCAATTATTATTGTTGAAATAGTGAAGAAAATATGTTAAATTGTGAGCAAATAAAATTTGTTATATAGAGTTATAAATAAGTAAAAAAAATGGGACATTTGGTTAATAAAAAGTATTAGTAAAAACAAAAATGTCTATATGTATAATTGATTAATAAAATATAATATATATAATATTCAAATGCATACTTTCATAAAGTTGTCAAATATTTGACATACCTTAAAAATATGTAGAACTAATTTTCAAATGGTTTAGTACTAATTTAATTTTTAAATTATATGATTTTATCTTTTCGGTATTTAAATTTTTAAATTCATGATACATAAATTATCATTTTATCACATGATTAATTCTAAATATTTAACACAACGTATGACGTTTTTATTGATTAAATGTACCACTTAAATTTTTTAACAATGTTAAATATTTGGAATAAATCATGTAATAGAATGATAATTTAAATTTTAAAGTGAGTCAAAAAAAATTTGAATAAAGTGAGTCAAAATCATTTAAGTAATAAAATGAAAAATAAATATTTTTAAAGAGTTATTATTATTAAGCCTATGAAAAAATAATAACTTAAGAAAAGAATAATATAATGATAAATTTAACTCTTAATGTTTACAATTTTTTGTCAAATTGATCTTTATTTTTTTTAATTTCATTATTTGAGTTAAATTTAGTCATTAATTTTTCAAAAAAAAGTCAAATTATTTTTCTTTAATAAAAATGGTGACTAAAACATTAAATTTTTAATGGTGCCGATGTTACAACTTGTGTGGCAATTCATATGCACTTCATGATAATATAATACTATTTTTCTTATATGTCACGTCAATAAATAATTTAAAAATAAAAAACATATACACATAAATTGTCATCTGAGTTGCCATGTTTAAAATTCAATATTTTAGTCATTACTTTCATTAAAAAATTAATTCGACTCTTTTCTAAAATATTGGTAGTCAAATTTAACTCTTTCAAAAGGTAAAGAATTAAATTTAACTAAAAAGAATAAGAATCAAATAGGAAAGAATATAAATATTAAGGGCCAAATTTGATATTACACCAAAAATCTTTTCCATATGTTTACTATATAAGCTATAGAAACATTTGTCGTCATCGTAGCCATTTTGCCACCTTTTTTCCAACATCACTCACCCAGCCAAAAACAGTTTACAAAATCACCTTGTTAATTACTTCGAACCGCTCAGCCTGAAAATGTCGTCCACGGTGGAAGGAGGTGGCGCAGTCGGAGCTCCCGGCGGAGCAGTTTCCGCTGATCAAACAATCATCATCAACAGCAGAAACAACAATCCAATAGAGATGATCATTCCAATACAGTATACGGACTTCACTCACAGCTATGGCGAATTACAGAATCTCTTGCCATTAGACGAAGCTTTAGACGGCAACCAACTCGACCCCACAGCCAAACCATTGATACAAAGAGTCCCATCAACCCTTGGCCGTCACGAAGATTTCAGGAAGTATTTCAAGCCGAAAGTGATCTCAATCGGCCCAATCCACCACGATGATCCCACCCTCCATGAATCCGAGAAATTCAAGCGCAAATTAGCAGCACAATTCGTCAAAAACATTGGCGTCGATAAGGAAACCTTGTACAACAACATGAAAGCAGAGATCGATGGCTTGAAGAAATGCTATGATCCAAAGGCAGTAGAGAAGCATAGCAACGATGAGAAACTGGCTGTGATGTTCTTCGTTGACGGCTGCGCAATTTTACAAGCAGTTTATATGCGTTACGGCCGCGATTATTATCTTACGGTGAAGGAACGGTTTTCTAAAAACGAATTGCTGACATTTGTGTACTCGGATCTGTTCTTGTTGGAAAACCAATTACCTTTTCGTGTTCTTGAATTGCTTACATGCTCGAGCAAAAATGGCGAAAAGTACATGGAAGCGATCAAAAGGTTCATCGACGGCTCTGTCATCACCTCAGCCAACATGAAAGAGACACAATCACATCAGCAGGACAGGTAATTTAAGGAATTCAAAAAGAATCATTTTGTGGAGTTTATAAATGTTACTAGATCCGTCATCTAGACTCTCATTTCCAGGTTGATTAGTTCATTTCGATTTATTTATATAAAATTTTAAATATATTAAAAATATAAAAAAATTTATTCATTTGATCTAACCTCTTATCCTAGACTAGTACTTTACTCGATTTTCTGTTCAATCAGTTGATAGACAAGTTTAATTATATTTTATGATTAAAAAGTAATTTTCCATTTTTCGAAACCACCCCTGCCTGTACTTTTGCATTCGTCCAGTTGAGTGTATATTTTTTAAGAAAAGAAATTATGATTTCAAATCCAACTTTTTAAAATGGAAAATTTATAGTTTAATATCTTTAAAAATGATAATTTTTTGCATTAATATAATAATAATAATGGTATTTTAATTAATATTGCTTGAATCGAATTGAATTAAAAATTAACTGAAGTATCAATTTGAAGAAAATTATTACATCAAGTGACTTAAGAACTTATATGAACAGATTGAATCGGAAAAAAAATTAATTGAATTAAAATTTTTAATGGTTTATTTAATCAAATTTGATAAATTGATCGGACCAATTAAACTTATAAATCAATGATTTAATCGATTCAACTATCAATTTTAAAAATTTAATTTTACTTCTCATAAAAATTTATAATTCCAAATCAAAAAAAAATTGTAGCTTGGCTCCTGACTAACACAGATTTTGCTCTAGTGAATGGCGGCAGTGGAAAGAACAAGGAGAAGAGCCAATTCACCTACTGGATCTACTACGACAAAGACTCCTTTTCAGAAAAGAAAAAAAAGGAAAACCATGGTGGCTTCGTAGGTTTTGCACTCGATTTGTCATGTACTTGATAAATCGCAGCAACCAAACAAGAACAAAACGGCACCATTCGCACACCTTTTGTACTGTAAAAGAGCTTAAAAATGCCGGTGTATGGTTAAAAGTAAGCGAAACAAGTTGTTTAACCGACATCAGTTTCAACCATATCTTCGTCGTCGGAAAATTATGTTTACCACCGATCATCTTCGATGATTCAACCATGAACTTAATAGCTTACGAAATGTGTCCGGATTTCTACAACAATTACACCGTCACTTCATATATGGGTTTCCTCGATTCATTTATCGATGCAGCCGAAGATGTTAAGGAACTGAGAGACGCCGGCATACAATAGATTGGGGAGTGATGACGAAGTAGCTAAGCTTATCAAGAAGATGAACATTGATTTGGTTCCTTGTCCGATGATTTACAGACTTGTTAAACGGCAAATACAAAATCATCGTGAGAATCTGTGGTATAAATATCCAGCTCAAGCTTACCATACTTGTTTTAGGACTCGTTGGACGTTCTTCGCATTTGTGGGTGCCATTGCTGCACTTTTTTTTGCTGCTTTGCAGGCATATTATACCATACATCAACCAAAGTAAGCGTTCTTTACTAGTAAACTCTTTTTATTTATGTGAATTTTGTAACTCCTGGATTTTCGATTCAATCTATTTAATTTTTGGTGTTTAATGAGAATTTTAAAAAATAAATAAATTTTAAGAGGTTTAAATCAAATTTTTTTAGAAAATTAATGAGAACTTTTGAAAATTTCAACTTTTTATGAATCTTAATTAGGATTTTTTAGAAAATGGGAGGCCTAGTTAAAAATGTCAAAATTTTTGAAGGATTTAATGATAATATTCTAAAATTTTGAAGGCCCTTGGTTGAATTAGTCTTGTTTATGGGTCGAGTTATCCGTCCAAAGCTCGAATGCTTGCTCAAAATTCGAGAGGATTTGGACAAAAATATTATGTCAAAAAATTAGGTCCGTTTACAATGTGGGTCGGGCACGATCTTGAACATTCAAAACTCAAGCCTAGCCTAGCTTAGCCTAGCTTAGCCCGGCTCGTTTTTAAGTTTATAATACTTTATATTATGTTATTTTTATATATTATGTAATTTAAAACACATTAAAAAAATAAATCTATACTAAATATATAATACCACTCTAATGTAAACATTAAAATAATGTTAAAATAACTATATAAAAATTCAATAAATAAAAAATGTAAAAATTTATTAAATATTAAAAAATATAATATAAATATTTTTTTAAAAATATGGACGGGTCTAAAATGAGCTTAGGTTTATCTTTTGCAATTATGGGTGGGTTTGGGCAAAATTTTAAGTTTATATTTCGGGTTGGGTTTGATCAAACATAAAATATGTTAATATCATATTTAGGCCCGATTTAACCCGAATTATGAGTACCTCTATATTAAACCGAGCGATTTCTTGCTTTTTTTTAATGTTTATATACTTTTAACTAAAGCTCTATTTATTTAATTAAAAATAATTTTTGAAAAATGAATTTTGAAAAATGGAAAAACTAATATTTTATGGTGAAATATTTTTGTGTGTATTTGTTCTGAAATACTTTTATATTTTTTTTTCTTCAATTTGTTGCAGCCAGTGCTGCTCCAACCACAAGAAGTAAAGGCCGCTTGAAGAGCCCTAAAGGATTCAAGGCAACAAGGCTTTGTATATTATAATTGTGTTTAATTTACTATAAATATTGAAAGTTAATAAATACTTTATACATTTTACCGGTGCTTTTTTAATTTTTTTTTTGAATATACAATTTATAGCCGGGTCATTTTTTTTTTTTTTGAATTATAATAATAGGATAAAGCCCGAATAATAAATGTGACTAGTACAACTCGAATTCAGGTCACATTTGGGGCGATGAATACCTTTGACCATCAGGTCATCACATAGGGTTCAGCTTGGGTCAATTTGTTTCTCAATGCAATGTGATCTATCCTAAATACTTACATCACAACAGTAATATGTGTACTTCAAATTTATTTAATTTAAAGTGCAGGACGTGCATTCAAGTACGTTAAAGTGCTTTTATTTTCTTATTTAAAGGTTGATAAGGGGTTAAGAGTAGTTTTAAGCATGGTAAGTGATAGCACATTAAATTTGCATTATTTTTGTCTTAAATTGGATAATTATTGAATTGATCCCTACTAATTTGGTGAATTTATGTTTTAATCATGACAGATATTCAATTGGGATGAAAAGGACTAAATTGCAACAAAATCGACAAAATGAAGCCAAATCAAAACGTTAGAAATGGTCAAAGATTTAATAGTTTTTTATTTAATTATTATTTTAAGTAGTGGTTAAGCTATATTTAGTAAAATAATTGTATATACATAAGGATTGGTGGTGACATTGAAAGACACTTTAAATTAAGAGAGTTTAATGCAAATTTCCATTTATTTATTTTAGTTTAATTTGCGTCAGTGCTCTGTCATTTTTAATTTCAATTGTTTTTTATTCCTTGTTGGCTAAATTCTTCTTCAAGTCCCTTTCTCTTTCCACATTTTCCATCACCATTAAACCAATTTCCATAAACCAACAAGAGCATAAATAAATTCATGCATCACTAAACTTCCATCTTGGCCTTAGGCCGGTATTCTTTTCGATTATGAAATACGAATCCGAGTTAAATATCTTTCGTACGGTTTCGCCGTCTCTCCGGAATATCGGGATTGACAAGTTCACCCCTTAGAGTTAACTCGATTTTAATTCAAAAGCGCGCATTGGATTGAAGTCGTTTTGACGCACGGTTGAGAAGACGAATCGGTCGTGTTGAATTCAGATTCTCGTGAACAAATTGGCGAGTCATGACGGGGTAATACTAGTGGGATTTTTGTCAAGGGAGATAATGATCGGGTTTAAACGTCTTGCGCGGTTGAGGCCGTTAATCCGAGTTGGATTTTTCGTAATGCAAGGCTATTGAAGTCTTGAATCACGAACATGTGTATCGCGGTTAGACATTCGGTAAGGATTGTTTGACAGGTCGTATTGGAACCAACTACGAAAGAAAGAATTAGCGGCTAGGACGTTCTTAGTTACTATAACCAATTTATTGTCCGAAGGAGAAAACACCTTTTTAAGGATCGAATTGAAAATCGGAGCACACTGAGACACAGGTTAAGGCTATTTAATTCTGATTACAAATTTATATTTAATTTTTTATTTTATTTTGCGACTTTTTAAAATTGTTATTTTTGTTATCTCACTTATTTTCTGAACATTTCTGACACTCCCTAATTTATTTATTTATTTTCCAGAAAGACATCTTCAAGTCACGGGCACGATTGTTGACACGACAGAAGTCCTACTCAAGAGAAAAATGCGAAAGTAAATTACAACAACCAATCACTGTGGAATCAACCCTAATGCCTTATACTACTAATTTGTATTATTTTATCGTAAGAATATTTATTCGATGATTTCGACACCCATCAGTAAAGAAAATCTTGTACTGTTATCATGTAATAATTACAATTGAAGTAATTTGAAACTAATAATTTCAATCATCGAATTCTTAAGAATGGATGTGAGGAGTTACATGCATCGAATAAGATTCAAAAGTTCACTAGACCCAACTAATTACCAAGATTTAAACAAATGCATTCCTATTTAAATTATCAATTAACAATGAACATAAACTGAGATTGAAAGGCACGTTCAACTCTTAAGAAGAGAACTTATGTTCAAACATTAGATATAAAATTCTTGGAAGGAGCAATTACGAATCTCAAAAGAATTAGTTTTCATGAACTATAAATCGGACATGAAAAATACTTAAATAATTTTAAAAAATTGAATTATTAGTTTAACTATAAACCTTGCAACCAACTTGAATTCAAAAGTGACTAGGACATTATGATTCCGCATGATCAATGGGTCCTCAACTTGTAATCTTTTCGAATATATTCCATCCCTTCCTCATTTGAGATAGGTCTTATTTTGTTTAAGGACCTAATTGATCCGTATTTGAGGGTTTGGAAGAGCAATTTATTACAACGATGTATTAGCCGCAACAAACATAAGATTATTGAGAAAATCCCTATTGGATCTCCTACTAAGCTAGATAAATCTGTGTGGCATTTTTCGTAAGACGAATCTTACAACACTTGATATGAGTACTAGTGGCTCTTTTCTCAACCTCGCTCATCCTCAACCCCTAACAGATCAAATGCCGTTCATGATTTGTCCTGTAAAAGTTGGAATCATCCATGGGAGCTTAATGTGATACTAAAGATCACGAATTTCCTTATGAGGTCCTGCCACAATGTGGCTACCACTAAACAAAACATTGCCAAAAGGTTTAGGGAGATGGATCCACATTGACCGAGGTGTGGGGAAGAAGTGAAATCCATTGAGCATATTGTTTTTTAACCTTTTACCAAGGTAAATCGAGGTGTTTCAGGGTTTAGCTATAAATTTCAAAGAGAAAATTTTTTCGACCTTAACTATTTGTTAATTATTTTGTTACATGATTTTTCTTATTTTAATGATTCACAGGCTTTAGTTACAAGCTCAAGACTAGTTAATAGTGGTCTGATCTTTTTCTCTCCGAAAAAGTTGAAACTTGTTGCATGCATTAAATGTAATTGTGATTCCTTTTTCTTTATCATGTTTTGGGGATGTTCAACATCAATGTTGTCGATTGGGATCAACATTTGTTGAGATTGTGGAAGCTTGAGCATTCGTGTTGCATGATCGAGGTTAGCCCAAAGTTATTTTCGAGTTCAAATTTTAGAGTTATTATTATCGAGGAGATTTTATCTAAACATCATCCTGACTCAAACACAATTGTGATTAAAAATATTCATGCATTGAACCTATGTTCAACTCCAGAAAGAAAAATCAGGCCTAGGCCTAAGCCCATCCCGTTCAAATGGCTTGTTTCATTGTTAAAAAAATATTCAATTTTATTTTAATTATACCAAATTTATGTATCCAAAAAGTTCATATTCTTCTTTTGCATTTTTGAAAATAAAAGACAGTTACTTAGACCTCCATTGAATATGGGTTGGACAGTGAATGACAAAGCTATCAAAATTTGGCAGTAGACCACAGTGAAAACTAGGAACCTTACTTCACAGTGTCCATAGAGCTTCACAATCATTATCATAAACATCCAATCCAGAAAACAACACTAATAAGCTCCTTTCCTTCCTTAGATGCTTCCTTTCTTAACCAATTCTATGATATGATCTAAAACAAAGAGCAATACCCCAAAATTTTCCTTCCATTAATTCATCCTTTGGAACCCTTCCTTTCTTCCACCATGTTTCGATCTCTTTCCCTCAAACGCTCTTTCAAAACCCATCTCAAAACACTCATCCATTGCCCTCAACACCCGCCGCCGCCGCCGCCACCGTCGCCGGTCCTCTTCTCTTCAATCCGCGCTCTTTCAACCGCCTCTTCACCTCCTTCTTCTTCCTCCGACTCCGAGCTGCGGAAGTACCTCGGTTACACCGCCCTCCTCGCCTTCTGCGGTGTCGCCACTTACTACTCCTTCCCGTTCCCGGAAAGCGCCAAGCACAAGAAGGCCCAACTCTTCCGGTACGCGCCGCTCCCCGAAGACCTCCACACGGTGTCCAATTGGAGTGGTACCCACGAAGTGCAGACCCGGCATTTCCACCAGCCAGAGAACCTGAAGCAGCTTGAGGAGTTGGTTAAGGAGTCGAATGAGAAGCGGGTCAAGCTTCGTCCCGTTGGGTCTGGGTTGTCCCCGAATGGGATTGGGTTAGCCCGTGGTGGGATGGTGAATTTGGCATTAATGGATAAGGTGTTGGAAGTGGATAAGGAGAAGAAGAGGGTGAGGGTTCAAGCTGGGATAAGAGTGCAACAATTAGTGGATGAGATTAAGGATTATGGCTTAACTCTTCAAAACTTCGCTTCCATTAGAGAGCAGCAAATTGGTGGCATTCTTCAGGTTTTTTCCCCCTTGTTTTACATAATTATTCATCATTAGCATGAATAATAGTATAAGCCAGCTTCATTATTATTTTTGCTACTTGAGTTTTGCCTCAAAAAAATAGTTATTGTATGATAACAATGCATGATTCTATTTTTTCATGTAATCGGTAATATCAAAATTGTTATTGCATTTCATATTTTCGTTTTTACTGAACAATTATTTTGTTTGGTACAAATTCTGAAGAAGTAAATTGCAAAAAGGTGAATATCAGGTAGCAATAATAACAATCTGATTCTAATGAAGTCTTAAACCTCTGTATATCTTATGCACATGGTGTGTTTGACATATGCTTTAGAATCAGCCTTAGACATGATAAAGAATTTAGAGGAGGCATGTTTAGTGTTATTTCGATTTGACTTTATTTGTATGCATGCCTGAAGTGTAATGTTAAGCATAATTAGTGCAATTCTACTCAGTTTTATCAGTTGTTGGTGACTTTTTTTTTTTTTTGTACTTAGCACTTATATAATGTGCCAATTTCTTGTGCTTCAAATGGTGGAACCTTTGGGGCTGTGATAGACCAGTAATTTCTGCAGAAATTAGCAAGACAAAGAAGCCTGAAAATGTTTTTAAAATTATATATGGGTTTTTGATTGTATAAAAGGAAGAGAAGAAACCCAATGAAAGAAAAAAGATAATAATTTCAGAACATCTTATAGCTTTGTATCACATGAGGTCAGTGGTCACGTCTTAGGTTTGTCTTATTTTGTTATATTCTTCATTAAATAGGGTTGTTCAATGACAACTTATGTTGTCCTGATTTGTATACATGTGAATTTTGGATGAAGTGGAAAGCTAGGGAGCCAAGCTTGTTTCGTTATTAATGAAGTGAAACGCATGAAGGTGTGTCCTTTTTCAGTTACCTGTTTTGATTTGACCTTCCTCTTTTTGGCCTTCTCGTCTTTAGGTAGGTGCTCATGGAACTGGTGCAAAATTGCCTCCCATTGACGAACAGATTATTAGCATGAAACTTGTTACTCCTGCCAAGGGAACAATAGAACTTTCAAAAGAGAAAGACCCAGAGTTATTTTATTTAGCTCGCTGTGGTCTTGGGGGCCTTGGAGTGGTTGCTGAAGTGACCATTCAGTGTGTGGAAAGACAGGAGCTTGTAGAGCACACAACTGTCTCAAACTTGAAAGACCTCAAGAAAAACCACAAGTAATTTTATTTTTACTAAATCCGTGAATTACAAAGTTCCTTCTACCTCATAAAATTACCTGTAACTTGCAACTAGATTTATCATATACTAAAATTTTTGGGATCAACATGAAGTTTGGCTGATTTTAATTCATGCATTACTTATATTGCTTGTGGTTATGATATTTGACAACCCAACCTTTTAGTGAGTCTCAATTAGAAAAATACTCGTATATTCCTTTTCTTAGACCAAAGAATGAATAATTAAGTAATTTATTCTCAAACATTGAAAGCTTTTTAACTTTTTTTTTGTAGGAAGATGTTGTCCGAGAATAAACATGTCAAGTACTTGTACATTCCATATACTGACACCGTTGTAGTTGTGACATGCAACCCTGTTTCAAAATGGAGAGGTCCACCCAAATTCAAACCCAAACATACCACAGATGAGGCTATGCAGGATATTCGTGAGCTTTACAAAGAATCTCTAAAGAAGTACAGGTACTTCTATCGCCTTTAGGTATTTGTCCGATTTATTGAAAATGCAACGAGGCCGATGGAAATGTTGGTCCTCTTGTGCTAATAGCCTGGCTGCAAATCACTCATTTTTCCCCTTTTTTTAATATTGTTTTAGTTAATTACATTTCTTAGTTTTATATTGGTATTAGTAGCCTCGATGGAGTAACTGAGAGAAGGTGACGAAAGAATAAACTGATGAACTACTTGTGTGACTGTTTCTGAATTTGGTTTCTTTCTGGTAAAAGTACCATGGAGGTCCTTGTACTAGGAGTTTAATTATAATTTGCCCCCTCTACTAAAAAAAAAAAAGAAGTTAGTCCCTGTATGTTAGATTAAAGAGTAAACTGGTCCTCCTATTATAAATCTCATTCCTTTTTACTGTTAAAAACTAGCCCCTGTATGTTAATATGAGGTACACGTGGCCCACCAAGTGTAACTGTTTGGTTATACTGTCAACTACACCAGTTTTTAACAGTAGAAATGAACAAAAATTTTAACAAAAAGGACCAATTTGCTCTTTGATCTAATGTATAGGGACTACTTTGCTCATTTTTTGAGTAAAGGGGGCAAAATGCAATCTAACTCCTAGTATAAGGGTCTTCATGGTACTTTTACTGTTTCTTTCTTTGTCAACTTTCTTACCATTGAATTTCTTGTCCACTGACAGTATGGGTTAATCAGGGACTGATTTGGATTGGTTGGTCTAGCTGGACAATAGAAGCTCTACTATTTCTTCTTTTTTTTGGCTTAGGGTACTAACTTTAGCTGGTTATGTGCAAAATTTAAGATTTTCAGTCAATTATCTACTTTACTTGGTTTTCTGCAGGGCTAGAGATATTACGACTAAATCTTCTGACAGCAATGAACCAAACATAAATGAGTTCTCATTCACCGAGTTAAGAGATAAACTGCTTAGTCTTGATCCTCTCAACAAAGATCATGTCATGAAGGTTAATCATGCTGAAGCTGAATTCTGGAGGAAGTCCGAGGGATATCGAGTTGGATGGAGTGATGATATCTTGGGCTTTGATTGTGGGGGGCAACAATGGGTATCGGAAACCTGTTTTCCTGCTGGAACTCTTTCCAAGCCTAGTATGAAGGACCTTGAATACATTGAAGAGCTAAAGAAACTCATTGAGACGAATGAGATACCTGCTCCTGCTCCTATAGAACAACGATGGACAGCTCGCAGCCAGAGCCGGATGAGTCCTGCGTCAAGCTCAGCAGAAGATGACATATTCTCATGGGTAATTTCTTTTCCCTTCAGTGATTTACAAATCTAGAGGTCTCTAACCCATCCATGAAAATGAAACTATCTTTAGCCTTATTAGGGAAATATACCATAGGACACATGTTCAAGTTAGCCTTATTAGGGAAATATACCATAGGACACATGTTCAAGTTTAGAAGTGCATTCATGCACACATATAGGGTTAGCTTTCTGCATATCTATTTTGGTTCACTTTAATTTTTGGTTAATGCACTATTTGGGGCCCGAACTTAACAATTGTTCCCACATTGGTGCTTGAACTTTTTTTTGTCCAAGTTAGCACTTGCACTTGGCAAATGTTACCACATTTGGGCCTAAAATTTTTTTTGGCCCAACTCTTTTTAAAGAAATATCAGGGATTAACTTGGACTAAAAAAAGGTTCAAGCTCCAATGTGGAAACAATTACCAAGTTCAGGCCCCAAATAGTATATTAACCCTTCTTTTTAAGTTGAACCACTGAAATTTTATGTACTTGGTTTCATCCTGCTGACAGCATAGCCTATGGATTAACTAGCAACAATGAACAATTGGTAGAAAATTACGAAGCACTGATAACACACCTTATATCTCAATGTATTGTGTCAGACACTGACACACCGCCAACATGGTGGAATATGCGTCCGAGATGCTAAAACATTGAAAAAAGGAATTGGACAGAGTCAAGACAGTCTTGACGCATTCTAACAAGGGAGGCAACATGAATGGACTCATGATAAAGGATTTTCTGCCTAATTTTTTTCTTTTCACAGAGAATAGTAAAGCCTACAGCAATTACCAATGTTTGAAACTAAAAATCAATGCGAGGATTTAGTATATATATATGTTGAGTAGAATATGTTTTAGGGGTGAATTACTTGTGCTTCTCATATCTAAATCTGCTTTTCTTTTCTTTTTGGTGTCAGGTTGGTATAATCATGTACCTTCCTACAATGGATGCCCGCCAAAGAAAGGAAATAACAGAAGAATTCTTCCACTACAGGCATCTTACGCAGTCACATTTGTGGGATAAATATTCTGCCTATGAACATTGGGCTAAGATTGAGGTAATGAATATATCTCGAAAAATATTCGTGTTTGGCATTGTTTAAGAGTATTCGTGAATGGTTAAATTGCACTTAGGTTAGCCCCCCCTCCTCCCCCCAAATGATAAAATTTTAATTTGATCTTTTAAAATTATAAAGATTAAGTTAATACAATGATAAAATTGTATTGTTTAAGAGTCTTCACCCCTGCTTGCATGAATATGTTGTAAGTTCTGACCTATATGGTACATCATTCAGTCCTTGAAAACAGGTTTTGTGAAATTTTGTTTTGATTGTTCCAAGGGTCAGATGTTTGGCGCTCCTATCTATACATAAATCCTGTAAATGTTATGCATAAATGAGGTTAAACCTTTCTGGCATATGCTTCTTTGTGCATGCACTTGAACGTGCATTTTTTAGCTTATTTATGGTGTTACTACCCTACAGAAGTGAACTTCTAATGAGTCTCATACTTATTGTTTAACCATAATTGATGCCATGCAATGTTTAGGTCCCAAAGGACAAGGAAGAACTTGAAGCTCTTCAAGCGAGACTCAAAACCCGTTTTCCAGTCGATGCATATAACAAAGCAAGGAGGGAATTGGATCCAAACAGAATCCTTTCTAATAACATTCTCGAAAAGCTGTTCCCGTTATCCGACAATGTTTGAAAAAGCACTCGATTGGTCAGTTCTTTATTCATTTAAATTCTTAAGAATTAGAAATTTAAATTTCATGTGGGCTGTTCTTTTGGCCAATGAAGCATCGTTTAACACTTTGTACACTAAAATGGGAAGGATATGATGACATTTCTGTGTATTACTAGAATTCTTTTGCATATAATAAGCCATTCTGAGTGTTGGTATTTTATTAATGCTGCTAGCATGCTACCAAGTTCAGTTGGATGTTATGGCCAATTGGAATAAAAAGTAATTTTGAGAGGTGAAAATTATGCTGTACATTCCTGCATTTTCGCGAATATTTGAGATTTAGTCCTTTAATTGACTTAAAAATTCAAGTTAAATTGCTAAAATTGTTGGTATTTTCTATCGAACTTTACTTTCTAATCCTGGCATGCTTTACTGAGTAAAATTGTAATGGTGTCAACAATTAAATTAAGATTTTTCTTAATTAGAAAAATAAAAGGATTTAATTTTAAACTTATTTTAAATAGACTTTTGTTTAATAAAGGATATGAGCGATAATAGTTCAGTTTGGTTTTGAAAGATTGTTTAGGGCAGAAATGTTTAAACGGTTAACTGAATCGAATTAAGATTAATTGAATTAGTTAAATTTTTTAATTTTTTAACCGTTAATTGAATCGAATTTTTTAAAAAAAAATTAATCAAACTAAAATATTTTGGTTAATTCGATCGGTTAATCAAATTAACAGAAATTTATATGTTTTCTTTTTTATTTGTTAAAATAAATATAAAATGTATCAACAAATTGATAATTTCATTTGATCGAATTAATCGAATTAGTAATAGTGTAATACGTATAATATATAATATTATTTATTAAGTTCAGTTAATTACTCGATTTCGAAACGAATTAATCGTTAATCAAAATTTAAAAAAAAAATTTAACTGACTTTTGAATAAACTAAATCGATTAATCAAATTAGACCAATTCGATCGGTTAATTTAATTTTAATCGAAATTTAAATGTCCTTAATTTAAGATAAATATGTAGTATTTTTTATCTATTTGAGTTGAATATAATATATAATGAGGTTGACATAAAGTCAAATTTCATTCACTCATTGTTCAAACCCTATGCTTTTTCTTCCAAATCATGTCAAATGTCAAATGACCTAAAATTTAAGTTTAAATAAATAGCTTAAAATATATCATAAATTTTTGTAATTTTTTTGGTAAATTTAGAATTCATGTACTTTTATTTTAAAAAATTAATTTCTATTTTTTAGATTTCAAAATTAAGATTTAATTGTTAACATTATTAAAATTATTTTGTTAAATTCAAATTTATTATAATAATCATTTTTTAGTTACATTATTATAAATAAGTATTTTTATTTATTTAAAAATATCACACAAATAAATTTAACAAAAAATTAAATAATATTAACAATTAAACTTAAATTTTAAAATCCATTTAAATATTTTAACCAAATAAATATTATAATCATTATTATATCCTTGCTCACCAAATCCAAAGCTGATCCAATATAATTTATATGGATAATCCGGCCCTAAAATTCTTTTTGAGGAGTAACAAATAGTTCAATAACCTTCTGACCCGACCCGGTCAACCCCCACCCTACCCCCCAAAAAAGTTCCCGCTCTCACATATTTGAATTATTTGAGGGAAAATTGAAAAAAAAAAAACCCAAAAAGAAAGACGAAGCAGAGAAGCTCTCTCTCTTTCTTTCTGTGTGTTTTTCCGCTCTCCAGTTGACGATCTGCTAAAAACAAATGGCTCCTCTCTTTGTTTTCCCTCAAAATCTACAAGCCTTAGAGAAGGACGACGAAGAAGAGTACCAAGACAATCGTCTCTTTGTTCAAAACGCTATCGATATCGATAGGTTTCGTCCTTCGGAACTCGAAGAATTTGTCAAAGGTTCAAATTTCTAATTCTATTTTTATTCTTTTTGGTTGCTTTTCTGTTAAATTTTGTGTAAATTCCGGTTGCTTTTATGCTGAAATGGATTAATTTTAACAGCGTAAAGGGAATTTTGGAAAACGGAGATGATTGTTTGCATTGTATATATATATTTGTTTGATTTATTTTCTTTAAATTCTCAGTTCCTGGAAGTTGAGAAAACGAGTCAGCGAAATAATCTGATTTGGTTATATATTATGATTTTTTTTCTATTAAAATTTGTCTAGATTCGGGCTTTTTTCTTTTGCTAAAATAATTGAATTTTAACAGCTTAAAGGAAGTTCTGGAAAATGGATATGCAATTTGTGCTTCTTTTGATACTTTCGAACTCATTTCTGTCTAAATAACATATATATTTTTTGGTTTTGTCCTCATAAAAACCCCTAACCTTTTTATTTGGTTTCTTCGTCTATAAATTCTTTCTTCCCCGCGGTTGAGAAAATGAGTCAATAGAAATAAGCTGATTTGGTTTCGATAATTTATTTGGATTTTTTTTTTTGAGTTTCTCATTTTCCTTGTATAAATTGCTTTAGCTTAAAGGAAATTCTGGAAAATAGTGACGGATTTGTTTAAATTCTGCTTTAACTTTTTTGTTTTTTAGCATTCTTTTTCTCCTCATTCGAGGAAACGAGTCAATGAAGTAAGCTGTTTTGGTTTCGATAAATTATTTGCGAAAACAAAACTGATTTGAGTTTCTCGTTTTCCTTAGCATGTACTAGTAGAATTTTTATATCAATGTTCTTAGCATTTTTCAAGTTTGATTAGTTATACATGATTTCATAGTAATTTAACAAAATTTTGTTTCTTCTTTCAATACAGGGGTATCCTTTGATCTGTCTGATAAAGAGCTCTACTGTATCGAAGAGCAAGATGTGTTTGATCGTGTGTACTCCTTGGTCCGAGGTTTTTCCAGTCTCGCCCCATCGTGCAAGTTTATTCTTGCAGAAAGTCTTCGGTCCAATCTCAGTGTTCTGCTCCCAAATGTGGATTCGCTCGTGCGTGTTTCCCAGGTTCAGGATGATGATGAAACCCCAACGCTTGATCGTGTCACTTCATATAGAAACGCTTTTAAAATTTACTCATTCTTTCTCCTCCATATTATTTTGACCGAGGAATCTAACACTGGTTCCAGCAACAATGCAAAGGTATTGCCCGTTTTACATGGACTTGCGTGCGAGTGTTGCACATGATATGTGTTTGACACGTGTGTGCTCAAAACTTAAAAAAAAATCCATTTATTTGGATGGTTTTTGGAGGGTCAGATCCCTAAACCATGTCTTAATGTGTCAGGTTTTGGATTTAGGTACTTTAGGAAATATGAACAGTAGGATCAACATAGACTCTTGCTACATGTTGGTGTTATGATTGATAGCTTTTGGTTGGTCATTTGTCAGGTGATAGCAAGTAGTCGTAAGAAGCAGCCAGTAAACTCATGGAATTGGGAGTCACAGAGGGGTCGGATGCTTAACCTGATTGCGAACTCACTCGAGATCAACCTCTCGTTGCTCTTTGGATCTGCTGACCCAGACGAAAATTATCTATCTTTTATTGTAAAGTAAGTGACTTTTGTCTAAATAATCCTACAAGCTATAATGAACTCTGTCTTTTCTGTTGAAGTTAAGTTTACTTCTGATTTGGTTTTGTAGAAATACGTTTTCTATGTTTGAAAAGGCCACACTTCTAAAGGACTCAGAAACGAAAGATGCTTTATGTCATATCATTGGAGCTTGCGCTACAAAGTATCACTACACAGAGCAATCATCTGCTTCGATTATGCATCTTCTTCACAAATATGACTTTGTTGTTACCCACATGGCTGATGCCGTTGCTCTTGCTGAGAAGAAGTATGCTGATGGAACACTTGCTTGTTCGCTTATCAGAGAGATAGGGAGGACTAACCCCAAATCCTATGTGAAGGATACAGCAGGGGCTGAAAATATTGGGCGCTTCCTAGTGGAGCTTGCTGATCGACTACCAAAGTTAGTTTCAACTAATATTGGACTTTTGATTCCGCACTTTGGGGGAGAATCTTATAAGATAAGGAATGCCCTTGTAGGTGTTTTGGGTAAATTAGTTGCAAAAGCATTTAAGGATGTTGAAGGTGAAGTGAGTGCTAAATCCATTCGTCTTCAGACCAAGCAAGCCATATTGGAAATTTTGATTGAGCGGTGTAGAGATGTTTCAGCTTATACGAGGAGTCGAGTTCTTCAAGTTTGGGCTGAGCTATGCGAGGAGCATTCTGTTTCAATTGGTTTATGGAATGAGGTTGCAGCTGTTGCCGCTGGGAGATTGGAAGATAAGAGTGCCATTGTTAGAAAATCTGCATTAAATTTACTAATTATGATGTTGCAGCATAACCCTTTTGGTCCACAACTTCGAATAGCTTCATTTCAAGCAACTCTGGAGCAATACAAGAAGAAGCTAAATGAGCTTGAACCAGTTAAATTGACTGAAGGCATGACGGATGGAGTACCCTCTGATAATGATTCAATTAATGGTGAAGGTGAAGTTGATAATGGAAATGCTGAAGAGGTCACGAACTACCAACCTGAGAGTTTAACTGATAGTTTAGCCCATACTGAACAAGAGATTGCTAGTAAAGATAGTTCTGTGCCAGATGTTGGGAACGTGGAGCAGACTAGGGCCTTGGTTGCCTCCCTTGAGGCTGGTCTGAAATTTTCTGAGTGCATAGCTGCCACAATGCCAACACTCCTTCAATTGATGGCTTCGTCTTCTGCCACAGATGTTGAGAACACTATTCTCTTGCTGATGAGATGTAGACAATTCCAAATTGATGGTGCAGAAGCCTGTCTACGCAAGATGTTGCCACTGGTAGGCTATCATTTCTTGTCATGCCTTCATGTTTATATTTCCTTCTAATTCACTTTCTTTCTCATCTTTTTGTGCTTTGGAGGTTGGTATCCTGTGAATGTGTCTTTTTTTTATTTAACATTTGACATGAGTAGTATCTGTTACTGGATTTTTCAGGTATTTTCTCAAGACAAATCCATATATGAAGCTGTGGAGAATGCTTTTGTAACGATATATATTAGGAAAAGCCCTGTAGAGACTGCTAAAAGTCTTTTGAATCTAGCCATAGATTCAAATGTAGGGGATCAAGCTGCCCTTGAGTTCATTGTTGGTGCCTTGGTGTCTAAAGGTGATATTTCCAGTGTAGCGGTAAGTTGACTTTCATTTCTTCGGAATATCCGTGTTGAATTTGCATTAAAATCATTCCTCGGTTACCAATGGAAACCTCGAAGGGTAAAGCCTTCTTCCCTTGGAATTGCCTTTTTTTGTTGCTAGTGGCATTAATAAAATAGATGCACAATTATAGTCGCTAAAACATGATGACAAATAAGAAAATGTTCGTTGGTTGTAATGAATGAATCCTTGTTTGTTGGAATAATTTTGTAATAGATTTCTAGGGCATTTTCGTATTCTATAGATCCACAAATGAAATCGGATTGCGCAAAATGCTTTATCATGATTATTTACGCTTAAGTTTCCTTGTGGTTACCCATAGAGGAAGGGATTGAAATCTTGTGGTTACCCAAAGACTATTTAGCACAATAGAGTCTGAATCGTATTGTTGAATTAACTTTGGTCTGTCCTCCCTTTTGAGAGTTTTATCTGCAATTATGTAACTGCTAAAAAAAAAATCTGCTTTAATAAAATGAATGGTTTTTTTTCTTCATTGTCCAATTTTCTTACAGATATCCGCACTATGGGATTTCTTTTGCTTTAATGTTAATGGAACAACTGCTGAGCAATGTCGTGGTGCTTTAGCTATCCTCTGCATGGCAGCAAAATCATCCAGTGCAATTCTTGGCTCCCACTTACAAGACATTATTGATATTGGGTTTGGACGTTGGGCCAAAGTAGAACCTTTATTAGCTAGGACAGCATGCATTGCTATCCAGAGATTGTCTAATGAGGACAAGAAAAAGTTGGTGCTTAGTAATGGGAGCCGAATATTTGTTATTCTAGAAAGCTTGATCACAGGGTTTGGGCTTCCAGATAACATATGGTATGCTGCTGCTGATAAAGCAATAGATGCAGTGTACATACTTCATCCGACACCAGAAACCTTTGCTGCTGATCTTGTTAAGAAATCTCTTAGTTCAGTTTTTGATGGTACCAGCGGAGATGCATTACAAAACGACATTGCCAGTAGTAACTCCATTGTACTTTCCACTATTCAAGTAGTAAAGCTTAGCCGATATTTATTTGTCACAAGTCATGTTGCCATGAACCAACTGGCGTACATTGAATCTTGTGTTCGGAAGATCCAGAAACAGAAAGGTAATAACGGAAAAGTGGATTCTGAAGGTACAGAAAATGCAGAAACACAAAAGGTAAGAACACAGTTTAACCTGTTACTTATTTCTTAACTATGAACTTTATAATCTTATTTAAGACACCTATTATGAATTAATGTATCTGATGATGTCTTACAGGATAATGGTATCAATGCTGAACTGGGTCTTGCTGCTTCTGAGGATGCAATGCTAGACACACTTGCTGAGAGAGCTGAAAAAGAAATTGTTTGTGGTAGTTACAGTGAAAAGAATTTGATTGGAGAATGTGCACCTTTCCTTAGTAAACTGTGCCGAAATTTTGTTTTGATGCAGAAGGTGCATGCTGTAGTTTTCCTTCTCTATTTCATTTCTTTCATTTTCTAAGTTCCTTTGGGTTCCATTATCTACTTTCTCAATAAAGAGAACCATGCACAACGTTATGATTTATGACTATTGTCTATACTGTTGGAATTCACTACTGAAATCATCTCTCATCTGGACATTTGCAATGTTCTTGAGAAATATCTCATTTATATATATCAAATATAAATGGAAACAAAATGAAGCGACTAATTTGTACTAGATTGCATATATGCTTGTTATTTTCTCAGAGTTAAAAATTTTGTTCAATAAATTGACTTGACTTTTTGTCTCAGTATCCAATACTACAGGCCTCTGCAATGCTTGCCTTATGTCGATTCATGATTATAGATGCCAAATTTTGGTAACTCTCTCAACCTATAGATTGTTATTTGCTATTTTGAGTCCAAAGGAGACTTTATGCCTGAATTTTTTATTGAATGGATTTCCAGTGATGAAAATCTCCAGCTTCTCTTCACTGTTGTGGAGAATGCGCCATCAGAAAGTGTTCGTTCCAATTGCACTATTGCTCTTGGAGATTTAGCGGTTCGCTTTCCTAATCTGTTAGAGCCATGGACAGAGAACATGTATGCTCGGTTAAAGGATCCTTCAGTTTCAGTTAGAAAGAATGCTGTTCTGGTTCTTTCACATCTCATACTAAATGACATGATGAAGGTCTGACAGGCTAACTATTGGCGGCATGCTCTTTCTTTTTCTTTTAGATATAATATAAAGCTTAAGGGTTCTGATTCTTGACATGTTGGGATCAGGTAAAAGGTTACATAAACGAGATGGCTGTACGAGTAGAAGACAATGATGAGAGGATCTCTAATTTGGCTAAACTCTTTTTTCATGAGTTGTCAAAGAAAGGTGAATTGTGATATTCCAACTGTAGAAATGACTAACATACATTTCCTCGACTCAAGTAAGTATCTGACAATTCTATTTCCAACCTTTTTTTTTTGGCAGGAAGCAATCCAATATATAATTTACTTCCAGATATCCTTGGCAAATTATCCACCCAAGATCTGCAGAAAGAGTCTTTCTGCAACATCATGCAGTTCTTAATTGGTTCCATCAAGAAGGTGCACATTGCTGAGATGAAACTGAAACTACTGTTCTTTATAATCTCATTAATATGATATCTACCATATTTTGCAGGACAAACAAATGGAATCACTTGTTGAAAAGCTCTGCAATAGATTTAGTGGAGTCACAGGCATGCTATCTTTGATTTCTTTAACTTCTTTTTGCATTTATTCCTCCAAGATGATATCCTTCTTATTGTGTCCTCTTTCGAATATTATTGTTCCCAAGTTCCTGAATTTGGTTAAAAAAGGTTAATGATAAGAAAAATTCTGTAGAATACCCCAATTCTAATTTTGATATTTTCAATAAAATTAGAAGCACAATTTGCACACTTGCAAAGATGGAAAATAAATTTGATCCATCACCCTAAATAAAATAGTAAAGTTTGTCCCTTTTTCCTTGTGTTTATATAGAATTGGCCATTCATGTATCGTATCATCTTACTCCTTTGTATGTGTCATGGGCCGCGAATGTTCTAGCCCCGTGACATATGAATGTTATTTCTTGAGATCATTTATATTAATTTTTAAATGCTTTTCCTTTGGCTGAAAACAATTGCATAATCATAATTGCTGCCGCACATTAGGTTGTGTATTACTTGAAATAACAGATTACTTAAAGAGCTGCAGGTTTCTGTCACATTTTGCTGCCTTTAGTAGGATGTGCAGGATCTCGGAAGCAAATAAAAAATTATCTTTAAATATAGTATATAGGGTTCCAAACAGCTGCAGCTTCCATGGTTCTCTGTTTCTCTTCTCTTTGTTACTACTTTTAAGTATTGATGCATTTATATTATCAAGGTAGAACTTAGATTTTGCTTATAAAATAGCTCATCTTCGCTGCAGATGTTTTGCAATGGGAGAATATTTCTTACTGCCTTTCTCAGTTATCATTCACTGAAAAGGGAGTGAAAAAGCTCATAGAGTCATTCAAGACTTACGAACATGCTCTATCTGAGGATTCCGTGATGGATCATTTTAGAAACATCATTAACAAGGTACCCTTTTGTTTTTTGAGTTTTCTGGCCTTTATTTTCAACTCAGATCAGATTATCCATTTTCTCTTCACATTGGTTGCAAACAGGGCAAGAAGTTTGCTAAACCAGAACTGAAAGTATGCATTGAGGAGTTCGAGGAGAAACTTAATAAGTTCCACATGGAAAAGAAGGAGCAAGAGGTTACTGCAAGAAATGCAGAAATACATCGACAGAAGGTTGGCAATCTGGAAGGTTTTGTTATGGCTGGAAATAATGGAGAAGAAAGTGCAGAATCTGATATTGCTGAAGGTTGGTTCATGAATTTTAACCATGTTCCTGTGGCTTTATCTTAAATCTTGCTACTTCCACTATATTATTATTTTTTCTTGTATCTCTAATCTAGAAGCTTCCAATATTTTGAGTTGCAAAATTTCCTGACACGCCTTAATTGTACAATTTATATGATGTTTGAGGAGAGAGGATTTTGACTGGTCTGACTTTATTTATGTACATAGTAGCATTATATTGGAATATTTCACGGTAAAAGTATCATGGAAGCCTTTTTTATTAGGAGTTGGTTTGTATTTTACCCTTCTACTCAAAAATGGGTAAATTACCCTCTATACATTAGATCAAATAACAAACTGATCCTTCTGATAAAAATTTAATCAATTTTTACTGTTAAAAACTGGTTCTTGTCCATCAGAATGAGGTATATATAACACGTCACATATAATTGTTTGGTTATTTTGTTAGCCACATGATATATCATGAACATAAACAAGTATGTCAAAATGTTGGATAGTAACATCTTTCTTCAACTTTAAGTTAATATCTTATCCAGTGAGTCTTCAAGCACATGTATTGCTGCAATATTTCTAGATTCTTAGCTTCTCCCATTAGGAGAAAATAGTTTCAAATATTCATTCCAGCTTTCTTAAAAATTGAAGTTAAGTAGTGAAGTATGTATCTTTTAGGTGTTAGCGATAGTGAGGTTATCGATACGCCAGTGGAAGGGCAAACCGAATCTTCAAATGATGAATCGACGTCAAAACTTGTTGAGCCAGAGGAATCTTCTGAAGCTTGCAGTGAAGTGACTGAACAGGAAGAGGAGACTGAAATTCAATCACAAAGAGTAAATAAGGAAGGTAATTTTAGCTTCATAACTCTGTTCTTTTAAGTTTATGAATGTGTAGTAACAAATACTATGCCACTGTTATAGGGGTGTCCCGATCCCGAGTGAGAAAAAGCAATATGAAAGATGTGAAGGTGGCCTTGTCGGCAACCACCCAGAGAGTTACAAGATTAAGGAAAAAGGTAGTTTCACTTGTTTTGTGTTTTCTAGGCATAATTTACTTTCATTTCCTTTACATACATAGGTACATACATGGTAAAAGTACTATGGAGGTCCTTATGCTAGGAGTTGGATTGCATTTTATCTCCTCTATTCAAAAAATGAGTAAGTTAGTTATTGTATGTTAGATCAATGATCAAATTGGTCATTATATTAAAACTTTCATCCATTTTCTACTGTTAAAAATTGGTCCTTGTACGTTGACATGAGTATCACGTGGCACGTCAAGTGTAATTGTTTGGTTATTCTGTCAGTCATGCCAGTTTTTAACAGTAGAAATCGAATGAAAATTTTAAGTGAAAGCATTAGTTTACTCTTTGATTTAATGTACAGGGACTAATTTACTCGTTCTTTGAATAAAGGAGGCAAAATGCAAATTGAGTAGTATAGGAGCCTTTATGGTACTTTTACAGTACATACATGCATACATATGTATGTATATTCTCGCATCTAACTCTAGCTCACCTTATAAATATAGTTATTTGGTGGCTCTTTGGTTCTGAAAAATAAAGGTAATAAAATGCTAGACGCATGAGTTTAAGGGGAAATAGGGATTCAAAGATGATGGTTGATTGGATTGTCTAAGGATTTTCAACCTTTGGCTATTTCTCACCTAAGGGTTCCTGGGAAATCATATATAGCAACTAACACATTCACCCTCAGATGGGTTCATCAAACCTTTCTTGAAATAAGAAATATATGGTAAAAGCATATGTTGCTCAGACTTTATTTTTATTGAAATACCCCATATGGAAATATGACTTTTAAGGACCATCTATAATACATGAAGAAACTTAAAAAAAATCTAACTATACTTGTTGGATATATACTTATATCCGATACTCAAATTCGAGTAATATAGGGCTGAAACCACAAAACTGCCGCCAAACATTCCAATAGGCCAGATATAGAGATCCAAAAATGATTTAGCTCAATCTTATGAATAAATAAGATTCGTAGAAACGTTGGAGGTTAGAATGATATCCTAGGAATCAAATAAGATAATAAAACTCAAAATATTGCATTGCTTCAAAAAATCAAGGCTTTCAGATCTAGGGTGGTCAAATCGGTTGGACTGTCAGTTTCAATTCAATTGGTCTAACAGATTTATTTTATTTAATTAAATAAATTATTAAAAAAATTTAAAAAAATTCAATCGATTTCGAATGGTTCGTAAGTCAATCAAACACTTCTCTCCAAACTGATACCACGGTTGGTTACTAGTCCAACTGACTAGTTTGGTTCAGTTTAAACAGCATTGCAAAAAACAAAAAAAAAACATTGTTGAAACTTAACCCCACTTAGTCACTTGAGGTGTCATATATCAAACCTTAAATCTGTATTTAAATCCCAAATCAGGTAGGCATCTGAACAAGCTTTTCTCTATTGTTTCATTTGAGGCTGCTAGTAGTGTCCTCAGCTTCTTTTTGTGTATGTGTTTCTTATAGTAGCTTTAGTGTCTAAACTACATAAAAATTTTAAGGAAACATTCAACAATGTGCAGGTGGAAGAATGACAACATATTTGAGTCAATTATTGGATGGGTGAAAAAGCCAGGAGTTATTTCAGTAGGCTTTTTTTTTTTTTTAATGCTACTGGTGTTTGTAACATCTAATAATACTCCAAAGGTAATGACTGTCTTTTGTATAATATGTGACAATTCTCCAGAGTCTCTCCTCTTTGTTGGAAAAAGAATCCGTACTATGATTTTCTTTTTGGTGGAATATATGAAGAGAAAATTGGATTTGTTTACGACCATGTTTGGTTGGTAAACAGAAATGATTTGTTAAATATTCAATATAAAAATTTAGTTGTAAAACTAAATTTTTTGTACTTAGTTTGTTTTTGTTTAATCGTATTGCTGAATAATAAATAATTAATAAGGTATTGGTTTATTGACAATGTTAAGGTCAAGTGAATTTTAAGATCCTAAGTTTATTTTGTGTAGATCATGTCATGTTTTTAGAACTGACGAATTGAATCAAAAACGGATAGGTGTTCTGGTTCGAAACAATGCAGAATTTGGTTGAATTAAATTTTATATTTTTTTTTATTCTTATGAATTTTAATAATTTACTAGACTTAAATAGATCTAACTAAAAATTAATGACCTAATCAATTTGATCATTGCAACAATATAGATAATTTGGCAGTTTGATTGGATTAGATTGATTTGGTAGTCGCATTTTTTGGATTCGAGAATATTATTATATTTTAACATTATTGGCCTTTCATTATTTTACATACATTATAGATAATTTTTATTTTGAACTTTGAACTAGGCATTTGTAAAAATTATAATTATTTTTAATTATAAAAATCGAAGTTTAACCAAAAAAAACTAATAATTATATTGGACAAGAGTATGTATTTCTCGTTAAAGACATATCATCATGATAAAACTTGTGAAAATAATCAATTTGGGTTCGTATAATAGTGGATTTTTATATTGTAAACCAAATAAGTTGGGTAATAATCGAACCGAATTTAATAAAACCAAACGGAACGCTACGATTCTAAATCAGGGAAACGGGCCAACAACCAACACAACTATATGCTTTGAATTTAGAGATTAGCAAAAGTTGATGGGGAAAAATAACATGTCTCAAACACACATTCCTTAATATTTAGTACCATTCAAAATCTCATCAGCATTATTATCAATAAAAGAAAAAAAAAATCTCATCAACGTTTTACTTGTAGATACTAACAACAGGTGTTCCTAAATTTCTCACCTCTGGAATATCATTTTGGCTGAATCAAAAACCCTAAGTACCAGCATTTCTGCGGCCAACACGAGCAACGAAACCAGCTTTAATCGGAGCAACTGATCGGCCAGACCCACACTACAAAACCAAAAAAGATCGAGATCAGAACCTTTTAGACAATGGTAGGAAGTGAAGAAGAAAAAACAAAAGGTAAAATCAAGTTTACTCTCATTCCTAAACAACTCCGAAACAAATAAAAATTAGAAAGCCTTTAAAGGGAGCTTCAGAACTATCTATCATCTTTCTCATTCACAAAACAATATGGCAATGTAGGCAGTTGTCAAACATCATAAGCCCCCTTTCAAGAAGAGACGTAATATAATTAATATTTTAAAACCTAATATAAAACTTTTTAAAAAACAAAACAAAAAAAAAACCCCCAAAACTTTACTCCAATCAACACACAAGACTTCAAAGAGATATTAACAACAATGTCATTTCTCTCTCACATGAAAAATAATGCAGGCAGTTCTCAGAGCATAATCACACTCTATATGACCAGCAACTTAAGGCCTCAGATTCATTACTTTTATTGTCATCAAAGTAAAGATCTGACAATGTAGGCAATTTTTAATCATCATAAGCCTCGTAAGTGTAGATTCATTAATAATTACACCAATAAAAAACAAAGCTAAATACAGACTACATGCATGTCCGTCGCAAATAAGTTTTTCGGTTATGACTAGCAACTTAAGGCATCAGATTTTGTTTCTTTTGTTGTCATCAGAGTAAAGATCTGACAATGTAAGCAATTCTTAATCATCATAAGCAAGAGTAGATTCATTAAGAATTATCACTCGAAACAGAGATATATACATCATGTTTTAACATAAGGAGAAAATGAAATTGGCTGGTCCAAGTTTTAACTTTAGGCCTCAGATTTATAACTTTTAATTTCATCAGACTGAAGGTCTGACAATGTAGGCAATTCTTAATCATCATGAGCCTCTTAAATCCGTAGATTCATTAATAGTTACATCACTCAAAACAAAGCCATATACAGGCTACTCGCATGTTTTAACATAGGGAGAAAACGGTTGGTCCATGCCCAACAAGCATGACCACCACCATCACAATTAAATTTTAAGTTAGAACCAGAAACTTTAGGCCTCAGATTTGTAAGTTTTAATTTCATCAGACTGAAGGTCTGACAATGTAGGCAATTCTTAATCATCATGAGCCTCTTAAATCCATAGATTCATTAATAGATACATCACTCAAAACAAAGCCATATACAGACTACTCGCATGTTTTAAAATAGGGAGAAAACAGTTGGTCCATGCCCATCAAGCATGACCAACACCATCACAAATAACTTTTAAGTTACAACCAGAAACGTTAGGCCTCAGATTTGTAAGTTTTAATCTCATCAGACTGAAGGTCTGACAATGTAGGCAATTCTTAATCATCATAAGCCTCTAAAAGCGTAGATTCATTAATAATTACATCACTCAAAACAAAGCTATATACAGACTACATACATGTTTTAATGTAGGGAGAAAATGAAATCGGTTGGTCCACCATCACAAATAAGTTTTAAGTTATGATCAGCAACTTTAGGCCTCAGATTTGTAATTTCTATTTTCATCAGACTATAGGTCTGACAATGTAGGCAATTCTTAATCATCATAAGCCTCTAAAAGCATAGGTCCTTCACTAATTACATCACTCAAAACAAAGCAATACACAGAGTACATGCATGATATAAGGAGAAAATGATATTGGTTGGTCTACCAACAAAAAATAAGTTTTTAAGTTACGATCATTGACTTTAGGCCTCAGATTTGTAGTTTTTGTTGTCATCAAACTGAAGGTCTGACAATGTAGGCAATTCTTAATCATCATAAGCCTCTAAAAAGCATAGATTCTTTACCAATTACATCACTCAAAACAATGATATATATAAGCACCCAAGGCAATTAACAGCAGGCTCATCTGAGAAAGATGAAAGGGTTGGAGGGGAATTTGAAAATTGTTTTTGTTACCTTCTCACATCTGAGAAAGAAAAGGCGATTCTCCTTTGAAAGAATTGTATCTGGACTTTTGCATCCAAGGCAAATGACATACTCATCTGTGAAGAGGAAACCAAAAATCCCAAAGTCAGTCCATCAAAATATTCCCAGCTTCATGTAACATTTCTTATAGTCTCAATATAAGTGATAATAACAAAAAAACAAGGCACTTACTGATGTAACGCCTTAGGATCCCTTCAAAATTTTTTGGTGCAAACCTGCCCTTCACAACCAACCTTTGCTGCCCATCAAGTGATCCACTTGTCCCCAGCTCAGCAAGCAAGAAGGCCATGACATGGTCTGGTTGTCGATGCATTCTAAACGATTTTCTCAGCCAAGAAGTTGTTAGAAAGGGTGTGGTGTATGTGTGGAATTCATTTGCAAACAGAACATCATTAGATGCTAAATTTAACTAAAAACCCAAATCTGATTAACTCCTAAGTGAAAGACTGTTGTAATGACAATATCAGGAAGTAACATGCTAGGTCCATGACCATGCAACATTACTAACATTCAAGTAATATATTTTTATACTGATTGAATGGCACAAATACTTATATATGTGTGTGTGTGTGTGTGCACACGTGTGTGTATAAATGAATAAGAGTACACAATAAAGGAAAAAGGACAGTAACATACGTCTTGCATAGATCCATGAAATTTACAAAAACAGTTTTCTTGGTGCCCTCACGAAGAACTTGTGGAGGCCTCATAACAGTTCTACGTCTATCTCCAGCAAGCTCAGGGTTGTTCTCCCGGAGAATGTTGAACACCCGACCAAGAAGCTGTATTCATCCAATAAAGTGAAGGTTAAATAGACAGTACAACAGATGAAATAGCATATAAACTCAATAATTTTCAAGTATGATGTTACCAAATAAGATCAAGAAGAAACACAAAGCCGTTCAATCAGTCAATAGCCATAGAGAAACATATAATAAATCCTCCAAAATGGATCGTTGTGGATGGTGAAATTCTTAAAACTTAATTGAAATTTAAGATTTCAACAAGTACAGTTCATAGGTGTATTAACATTAATATCCAAAGAAAATTAAGTATGAAATATCAACAACGCACCAAGGTACACACTATACCTCATCATATTTATAATCACGGTCAGTTCCATCCCAAGGGTACCGTTGTTGCAAGACAATGCCTTCGCCTTCTTCGTCCCCATCAATATGACCTAGATAAAGGGTAAAAAGGCATAAGAAAATGTTAATAACAGATTTCACACAACACCAGTGTCCATTTCACAATATCTCCAATCAATAGTTTAATGAAAGAAAATCTAACCATCAAAATCATCTCCTGCATCCGTACTTTCATCAGTGAATGTATTGGCCTCTACCTACAATATCACAGAAAGTACAATCAAAATAGTTTAATTAATAGAGAAGATAATAACATGTACATATATTAATTTAAAGCTATGACTTACTGGTTTCTTCTTCTTCTTTTTCAGATTGCTAAAGTCAAGCCCTTCAGAAACTGCAAGTAAAAAGAGAAATAAATAAGTTTCCTAACAAAACATAGCACATTTTCTAGGACTCTAACCTGTTGATGTTTTTACAATTTGCTTTTTACCCTTTTTCTTCTGTTTTAATTATATTTTAGTCTTACTTTAATATTTTTACTCATTTTACCAGAACCATCTAGTCTCTATAGTTAGCTCTCGGTCTTCCAGTCGAAAAGCAACATGGAGATTGTAATTTTACATGAATTTTCGATTTCTCAATCAACAATAGATCTCTGTTTTATGAATAATTAGCAAAAAGTACCTGATAATGCCTCGGTTTTCTCTGCTAACTTGTCAACAGATTCATCTGCAGGGTCCTGAATCACAACCTTCTTCTTCTTCTTCTTTTTAGTAGGATCAAATGATGTAATCTGAAGCAAAAGGCATTCATCAAACAAAAAAAAATTTAAAACAGATCATGTGAAAATATCTAAAATCGAATCGAGTAATATAGGTCAATCATTTATGCGAAGAAAGCATAAATTACGAACCACTGCAATCTTCTTTCATAAATTAATTACAAAAAAGAAGAAGATAAAAATAAGACTTACTTCCGGCACCTCATCCTTCACTTCATCATCTGCCATGATTGCTGCAAAGCAAAGGAAAATTCAAAGGAATGGACAAAATAGATTCTCTATTAAATTAAAAAGAAACCCTAGAATCTATAAAGCATGGAAACTGCTCGCAACCTTGCGTAGGGAACAGAAATGGGAAATGCAACAAAGAAAACACTAACCTGCGTGCCTTGCTTTGCTTCAGATTTTAGAAGAAATGGTTGATTTGTGGAAGAAATGTGAAATGAAGGGTAAAGAGTCGGCTGGCGTTTGGAAGATAACAATATGTGTGTGCTTGGATTCTAATAGAAAATGCTTTGGCTAAAATAAAAATTAGGGTTAGCCATAAGGGGCTTTTTTTAATTAAATTATTTTTTAAAATGTTATTTTATCAAAATATGTATTTTTTTAATGTATACAAAGTATACCTATTCATAGATTGAGTGACCCAGCCCGGCCTAAAGATTCATCTAAAAAGTAAAAGAGTTTAGGATAAAATATAAATCTGAAAAATGGACTTAAGGTAAGGTTTTTTTGACCTCGGTCCAATCCGAATTTATAAAAAGAAAAAAAATGTTGTTTTGCTATTGTTTAACTGTCATTTTAATATTATATTGATATTATTTTATTGTTATTTTTTGAATATTGTATATTTTATTATTAATTTTGTTATAATTTTAGAGGTATTTGCTTGTTAAATTGCACTTATCTTAATTTATTTAAATATAAATTTTTTTAATTTGTTGGAAAATATTTATTTGAATGCTTTTAGTATTTTTAATATATTATATTTTTAAATTTCTATATAAAAAATTTAATATTAGTGGATCGGGCGAGATCGGAATCGAATTTTAATATTTTTATCTAAGCTGAATTTGAATAAAATTTTAAGTTTATTTTTCAGACTAAACCAAACCCGAATCTATCAAATAGACTTAAAATTTTATTAGGATTCAACTTGATCTATAGACACCTCTACTCCAAAGGATGTGAAGGCACTTACTTTTTTTTTTCTTGAATTTACTTTACATTTTGTTTTAAACTTAACAAATGTATTTAATATATGTTTTTGAAGTGATTATTTCCATAGAAACCTACGACAAAATGGCTATTTTTTTATTAAGATAAATCTTAAAATCATAAATGAATTTAATTTTGTATATAAATTTTAATTTTGTGAAATTTTATATATGAAATTTTGATTTAACTCAATTCTCACAAATTATTAACACAATTATTGATATAACATCGTTTTATATTTATATATTGTATATGCAATTAATTATATTTATGCAATATAAAAATAAATTGATGTGTTTATTTATTTAAATATGTATGATTGAATCAAAATTAAAGTTTCATTTATACATTTGAACCATAATCAAAATTCCTTGTGTATTATTGCACCAAATCAAATTTCAAGTATCAAATTACACATTAAATCAAACTCCATGTATAATTTTTAATTTTATCCCTTTTTATTAATATCAAAGTTTATTTCAATCTTCAGATAATAAAATTTATATGTAAAAAGTAGTTAATTATATAATAATACTAATTTTCTTTACACGATGACGAGTTGATTGTATGTATTAATTAAATTATATTAATTTTTCTTTGATTTTTTTATAAATTTAATAACATTTCGTTAATAATATGATTATAAAATTAAAATAATAATAATAATATATAAATTTAATTTTATAAATATGATAATTGATATTAAATTGAATTTAAATAAATAATATTTTGAAATTAATTTTAAAATATAAATAACTGATAGTATATTAGTGTGAATTTCTATTTGTATATAGTTTCTAATTTGATTTTAATTATTAATTATTGAATATAGATTGTTAATTAAATTTAAATATCTTATTCCTAAATAATTTATTGTAACATTATATCTATTTTAATTTTAATAGTGTATTTAATTTTTAAAATTAATGATAAATTTAATAATTTAAAGTGGTTTATTATGTAAACTTATAAATTAAATTATTGAAGGATGAGTTTTTGATACAATGACATTATATTTATAGAGTTTAAAACTACTCGGTGTATTAAATACTTTCTCATTAATGAATATAAGCAAACTTAAATGAGTTATTATGAAAAAATAATTTGTAGAACACCATTAAAAAATTATATAAAAAAGGCAAGTGAATTTTTTAACTCTGCCTGATATTCTCAAAGCACCAAGAAGCCTAATAAAACATATTTCCTTAAACCTTAAAGGATAACCTTAAGCACAACCCTATAATTTATTTATTTTTTTGAATTACAATAACAGGATAAAATTTAAATAATAAATACAATTAACACGACTGAAATCTAAATCAAATTATTTTTTTCTACCATAGTCCGTGTTCAAGCCAAAGATTTCAGTTAAACATCAACTTCAATTGAAGGCAACTCCTACTTTATTAGTTCAACATTAATCAAGTATGAAGACATCCTCGGTATAGCTTTAAATAGAAATCAAGAGTTGCAATGAAACATATTTACGGTTAGTTTATAAGACTTCTTTTTATCCCACAAATGTTTTAACAATTGTGGAAGTTCACGATCACGAAAAGCATTCAATTTACGAGTGTTAAAATTATAGCTGAGATAAAATTGTCATTCTGACAAAAAATGTAAATAAAAAAGGTTAAAAGGAAATTATTTATGGGAGTTTATCAAATGTTTTTATTTAGAATAAGTGTCAAGGAAAAATGTCTATGCTTAGGGTTTAAAAGGTTTTTGTTTAGAGTTGATAATTAAAGATTAATTTATAGATATCGAGGTCCTATCAAAATCTCTATCCTTAAAACGTAAAGTTAAGATCGATTTAGGGTATCAAATTTAGATTAAACCTCAACACCATCGATTAATTTTTTCCACCATCACATCCAAACTTTTATTTATTAAGTTTATTAAATTACTCCAAACCCTTTTTTTTCTTTTATTCTTCAATTATTGTTCAACTTCACAATAGCAAGGAGAAAGGCAATCGCCGCCTCCTCAACAAATGTTAGTGAAGATGGATACAGAAAAGCCAAGTCACTCAACAAGTGCACCACAACATCAACAACGATATCCCATTCAGAATCTTTATGCAAGAAGGACATCTCCTTCTACCTCTTCGCAATAAAGAGCCAGCATCACCAAAGGAATAATTGAAATCCCTTCTCGAGCAACTCGCAAGAATAAAGAAGAATCAACCTTGCAGGAAGAGGAAAAAAAGACCAAGGTAAGAGGTCTCCTTCCCCTTGTAAGAATAAACTAAATGCCAAGGTAAGATGTCCCTCCCCTCTATGAAATGGCTAAGGTGAAAGGTCTCGTCCTCTTTACGACCATAAAGATCAAGGCAAGAGGTATCACCCTCTTGTTAGAATCAGCTAAAAGCCAATGTGAGAGGTTTTTTCCACTTGATGAATTGGCTGAAGTGATATGTTTTGTCTCTCTTACGCCCATGAAAATCAAGATGAGAGATGTTGTCCCTTGAAAGAATCTGTTAAAGACCAAGGCGAGAGGCTTAACCCCCTATATGATATAATTTCAGACACTGATAACCCTTCATCTAATGACCCTCGACTAAATTGAGAATACATATCTATAATGATACAATTTCAGACACTGGAACAATAACATGGCAGACAATAACGAAATAGCAAATCTCCAGTCATAAGCAAACATGTGTTCGAAAGCAATAGATACAAAAGCAAGATACCCAGGGCAATAATGATGACGCTTCAAAAACCCTCCACTAACCTTGTCAAAGGTTTGTAGCAAGCCTTGTCAGCAAAACAAATCAAGCCAAACCACTTTACAACTTGCCTTTTGTCTAAAGGATTATTGTTATACCCTCACCTTGGACCCCTTCGCTAGATCATGCAAAAGCTACAATGAACTTGGTGAAGCTTAACTTTATGCACAAAATGTAGCTTGACATCATGGCCTCGCTAGAGAAGCAATATACTTTGCTTGAACATCCAATCACACCAAGTGAGTGGGCACACACAATCCTCAAAAATATATATGAATTAGTTACTAACAATATTCGTCAATTCATCACGTATTGATTTGATGAATGGTTCGTTCAGTCCCTTCAAGTCAGCTTTAACAATATCTTAAGTTGATATTTATCACCTCACACGATACCTATAAAGTAAAGAATTCAATTACTGAGACCCATGCCAACCACCCTGCTTCTATAAATACCTCATTAGCATCAGAGTGAAAGTATAAGTCATTCATATAGTCTATACTCCACCAAAATTCAATCTCAAATTCTTTCAAATCAATAATCTAGTGGTTTCATGCATCACTCATAGTGTGAATGCTCTTGTTGTATTACTCAATAATTTTAGTGTTGTGATATTTCTAAAATTTAAAATATTCTACTTAAGTTCTTAAAATATTATTAATTAATTTTTTTCCATTAATTTTATAATTATCTTAATTATTAAATATTATTTAAAATATAACGAAAAGTATATTTAAAATAAATATATTAAATTATAAGCACATTTGTTACTTATTGTATAAACCACTTGAATTTAACGAATTAAAAACTAAATTTCACAAAATCTGACATTATCTTCTTCTTTTTTTAATACATCATTTTGTCCATTAATAAGCACACATATACTAAATTATTGAAACATGCTATACCTCACTACATAAACTGTTGTTATAAAAAAAAAAGCAATTAAATTGATATTTAATTTCACAGGATTTATATCATTAAGGTAACCGTTGATCGATTTTTAATTTAATTAAAAATTATTAACTTTTTATAAAATAGTATATATTAATATAATTATACTTTTATCTATTTATATTTTTAATAAAATAATATTATGATGAAATTTGAAACGGAGACTTATAATACTCAAATTTTTAAGTTAACAATTTCAACAAAATCCTCACATTATTTAAAGTAAAAAATTATAAATATATTTTTGGATAAATTATACTAATAGTCATCAAATTATTAATATTTTTTATCATTCAACTATAAAAAGTTACAAAATGATCATTAACTATTAGTAAATTTATCTTTTGGTTATCCAACTACTAAAAATAACAAAATGATCACTCAACTATTCAATTTTATCTTTTTTAGTCACTCAACTATCTTAAATTTTTTGGTGTTTCCATTTTTACATTAGCTCGCTAGTCAAGGGCGACTGTAGAAATTTTTTTTAGGGGGAATCAAAATTAAATTTTAATTTTTACAATAGTAAAAATACAATTTAACAATTTTAATAGTCTATATCTTTATAATTTTTAAAGGATTAAATCAAAATTTTATCATTTTAGGAAGCAAATTATAATTTTACCATTACTAATTTAAAATTTTAAAAGACCTAAATAAATTTTTTTTATTTTAAAAGGGGTCGAGCCCTTGCCAACCCTCTGACTACACCCCTGTCGCTGGTTATAAAAAAACAAAATTAAATAATTGACTAAACTTTTTTTCCATTACCTAAGTGTGCCCATAATCCACTTATTTAAAATGATTTCTAAATTTAAATACTAAAATAAAATTTGACAATTTGCATGGACACCGAGTGGAATTAACCCTATTATAAGTTGTCGTTAACTGGCGGCTCTGAAAAAGCTCATAAAGCCTAAAAAGGTTTTAAAATACAATCATCCGCAGTTGATTTGGGAGATCAGAAATGGCATCATCGCCCACTCTCAAGCCTTTCGTTCCATCTCTCTACTCTGATCCTACCCGCCACTGCGTAAGCTCTTTTTCTTTTGCCTTTCTTTCTATTTTTTTTCAATTTTATCCGTAATTTTTTTCTTTCAAAATGATAAGTGTGTGTTTTAAAATCTATGAAGTTGCTTGTTTTAGTGGAATTTTTTTCTTCCAATATGGATTTCTGATAATGCCTGGTTAAAGCTGTTATGATTTGAGCTATTCTAATGTAGATGAAGTGAAATTTAGATAAAGTAAAAGAAAGCTTTTATTTCTTCTTTCTTTTCCTTATTTTATTTAGTGAGAATTATTTTGCTACTGTAATTGCATTTACCGAGCTTTCAAAACTGTTATGAAGAAAACGAATAATAACATTTTTATAATAATTAAATTGATTTTTTAATTTTATTTATTTAAAGTAATTTCAACAAGCAAACATTAAAGTAACAGAATTGATAATTAAATGGAGCTTTTGTAAATAGCTGAATTAATGGAATGGAAAACATTATTCTTTTTGTTATTTATGCAGGGTTCTTTTCTAGATAATTATTTCCCAAGAAGTTTTCAGGTTAAGAAGGAATTAAGTTTTGAGGGAAAGCTAAAGTTGTCTACAAAGCAATTCAGATTGAATTGTTTAGGGCACAGAGACATGGATGTTAGTGCTTCAGTTTTGGCAGATTCTGTTACAGATGTTCAATTGGTTTGTATCATTCTTTTATGTTCTAAAGGATGGTTACCCTGGTGTCTGCAATTGTTATTATATTTAATTTTTCTCTCGCGTTGCAAAACAGGATGTCAACGAGGAAGACCCTAGCATTTCAACTTTATTGATGAATTTTGATAGTAATTTTGATCCTTACGGTGCAATGAGTACACCGCTTTACCAAACAGCTACATTTAAGCAGGTAATCTTATTGAAATATGTTGGTTTGCAGTATCTTTTACTGGTTGTTTATCTACATGCAACACTCTGGGAAAGAAAATTTAAGAAATTTCTGAATTTCTAAGGTTTAGCATTTTATAGTTTATATGATTTTGCTTGGTTTAATGCTTTGCTTGCAATAAGCTTTGTAGTTTGATTTATATACTGAATTTCTCCATATTGTGTCAATTCTGAGGATAGAATGTTGAACCATGAATAATATTAACTGGGATTACGCATATCCAAGTTTGATCTGGCTCCTGCATTGTTTCTCAGTAGTTTTGATATGTAGTTTGCATTCTGGCATTAGTTTTTTTTTTTTTTTTCATCATCCGGTACATATTACTTTATATGGAAAATCCAAAAAATAATCAAAATATATGCAGACAAAAGTTAACACTTACATGGTCATATACAGCCAGACATGCATGCTGATTATCTATTTCTTGCCTATATCTGGCATCTCACTGAGGTCAGACTTTAATTAGCATTTTCTATACTTTGTTTTGAAGCCTTCAGCAACTGAAAATGGGCCTTATGATTATACTAGGAGTGGAAACCCTACGCGGGATGTCCTGGAAAGGTGTAATTTCGTGTTTTGCCATACTCAACTTGGTTGAAGGCCTTCTATCTGTCATCAGTGATACCAACCTTTTTAGCTTCTACAATGTACTTTTCTGGAGTATTTAGATGTGTGTATCTTTATCTTGTAGGCTCTTGGCAAAGCTTGAGAAGGCAGATCGAGCATTTTGCTTTACCAGCGGGATGGCTGCTTTGTCTGCAGTTGCTAATCTTGTTGGAACTGGTACTTTATTTTTTTATCACTTTATCTGTTTCCTTTTGCAGTATATTTCACTTGAGTTTATAACGCTTATAATATTTTTTTAACAATTTGAGACTGGCTATGACGGTATTGTCATCAACATGACAATTTTTCAATCCACTTGTTGCCCTTTTACTGTTTGTAGCATTGTTATAAAAGTTTTTATTCCTTTTTTCTCATTGTCCTTGCTCCATTCATGCTTTTTCCATGCTTACTAATTCAAGACTGTAGTTTATTTCTGTAAAGCCTCTAATTCCTTTCGTGCACTTAAAGAAAACCTTAATAATATTGTTTTTTCTCTTCTTTTTAGGCCAAGAAATTGTTGCTGGAGATGACATCTATGGTGGTTCTGATCGTTTATTATCTCAAGTAACTCCAAGATCTGGAGTTGTGGTAAAGTTAGTATATTCACTTATTTTGTGCACTGTGATCCTACTGTATATTGTCTTCTTCTGTTCACTTTGATTCTAGCGCTATAGAAATCTGATATAAATTGCTTCAAATGTTTAGACGAGTAAACACTAGTGATCTAGGTGAAGTTGCAAAAGTTATTGGCCCCAAGACAAAGCTTGTGTGGCTGGAGAGTCCTACGAATCCTCGACAACAAATTGCTGATATTCGTGTGAGACATTTTTCTTTTTCTAGTCATATATCTTTTCATTGACCAGAATGTTTGGATTTTGTTAGTCTTACAATTTCAGTTGTTAGATACACGTTAATTTGACATTTTGCTAAAATGCATTGATATAATAAGGCATATGTTGTTTTCTGCACAAGACAGGATATAGAAGCTTGCATGATTTAAATCTATTGTCAGTTAATATATGCTGGGTCATTTTTGTTGTGGTTATACATGTGTGCAATTAGGTATTTGAGTTTGTTATTTCATTGTTCAAATCATAATTACAAGTGATGCATCTTAAGCTCTAATAGCAAAACGCTTTTGTTAAGCATCCAACCTAAAACCAAGTGGAGAGGCCCAACTTTAGTATAAGACCACAGGAAACCAGATACTTAATACGTGGGATAACACCACGTAACACTCCCCCTCATGTGTTGCTCAAAACACCACTTGACATCCCCCCCTTACATGTAGCTTACAAGCCTTACATGGTGTTAGTCTGGTAGAACAGAATAGAACCTATCTTCTGATACCATATTGGCATCTAACCTAAAACCAATCGGTAATAAGTGAAAAACCCAACATTATCAGGGAAAAAAAGGGAGACCCAGTACATAATGGAAGTAAAATAACACCACTTAACCTTTTTTTTTCCTGTTTGTGTAATTTTCAGAGAATTGCAGAAATGGCTCATACCCATGGGGCCATTTTGTTGGTGGACAACAGTATTATGACCCAGTATTGTCAAGGCCATTGGAACTGGGAGCAGGCATCAACACTATACATATCTTTGGGTTCAGTTCTAAATTTTTAAGTAAGTAGGATTTTATGGTTCAGATTATTGGTAATTTCGCTTGGTTGATTTTGTTTCAGATATTGTCATGCATTCTGCTACTAAATTTATAGCTGGGCATAGTGACCTCATGGCAGGCGTGCTTGCTGTTAAAGGAGAGAGGTATTAGCTCCTTTCTCATGCAGTTCTTTTGTAATATTGGATATTATACCTATTTTAAAATTCATAATATAAATTTAAAGATCCATTAATATTTTATGATTTGAAGTATTTATAACCATCACCTAATCTTTCTACTTTCACATGGACAAATATTTGCTTGATCTTATTTACTCTTATTTTTTACCATACATGCTTATTTTCAACTTATTTAAGAAAAGGGTAATAAGACTATGTTCTTGTAAATTGAGGATTAAGATATTGAACGTCAAACTTCCAAGTGGAGGAAGTTGGGGAGTATGATATGATTTCCTAGAGTTTTGGTTGGAAGACTTGTACCCCAACTTCAATATTGTTTCTCAGACTTCTTGATTGAGGTCTTTGGAGTAGAAAAGAACCAAGATAGAATCGTTAAACTTTCATTGTGAAATAGTTGTTCCTTTTCTAGACAAATCTTTGGGGGATTCATTGTATATTTGTTTTACATGTATTTTGTACTGGATCAATTGCTATTTATCTATATATTTTACCTGTCGTTTCAAGTGCTAGGTTTCTAGTATTGGATTTACACAGTTTCATTTGCTTTCTTTGATGCATTCTATTTCTATCTAATTAAGTTTTATAATATTAGAGGGTGGCCCTAAGTAGCTATTTCTTGAATTTTGAAGAACTAATCTTCTCACATTTGTACTAACACTTAGCTGGAACCTCTGCAACAGTTTTGTCTAAACCAGACAATCTTTCTACAAATGCCCCCTTTTTTTCAGAATTCGTACAAGCTTTTTTTTTAATAAATACAAGAAAGTGTGAAGGCATAAAGAATTCTAAATTTCCCACATTCTGCATAATTGGTGACTCATCTTTTGCATCTGTAATCTCACTTTTTTCTGATCATAAGAATGGTAAAGTCCTGCTTCTGTTATTTAAAAAATTAATCTTGTATATACATATAGGGCCAAAAACTTCTAGATCTTTTGAATTTGTGTCCCTAGATTCCTTTTTTTTTTTTAATTAAACAGTTCTACTATCTTGCCATGAATTATACACATAAGAATGCTCTTAGGAAGAAAAATGGGTCTCTCTGTATGCGCTTCTCTTATCTAGTTATCATCACTCTTCCTATTCTTCTACTAAAGGATTTAACCTCCACTACTTTAATTAACTTTTACGGGTCATATTTCCTTATTGTTACCTTCCTAATTCTGAAATATTTTCTTTTGTTAACTGCTAGCTTGGCAAAGGAGTTGTATTTCCTACAAAATGCAGTTGGCTCTGGTTTAGCTCCTTTTGATTGTTGGATCTGTTTAAGAGGCATCAAGACCATGGCTTTACGTGTTGAAAAGCAACAGGTAATGCTTTAGATATATATACTTTTATTCCTGCACGTAATTTTATAAAGTATATGTTTGATTGAATGTTGCTATCTTTTGTTCGTCATACACAATGTGCTTCATGTGGGACTTGGGGAAGTAGAATAGTCTAGAGATATCATTTAGTCTATTCTTATACAAAACTATGTATGGCTTTACGTGTTGAAAAGCAACAGGTAATGCTTTAGATATATATACTTTTTATACCTGCACGTAATTTTATAAAGTATATGTTTGATTGAATGTTGCTATCTTTTGTTCGTCATACACAATGTGCTTCATGTGGGACTTGGGGAAGTAGAATAGTCTAGAGATATCATTTAGTCGATTCTTATACAAAACTATGTATGGCATTAATATGGAGAAAGAGGGGTGTTGAGATTGACCTCTTCCACTAGTGTGTCCCGTTGATCATATGTTCTGATTTGTACTTTGACAAATTAGACATATTTTCTGTCGCCGTTAACTGTGTGTTGATGTTACCTTTTCAGTGATCATCTACTGAAGAATTTTTAAGTTCCTATTCTGCCTTTAACGATCTTCTATCTGATTATTTTTCTCTAGGATTGTCAATTGGACGGATTGGTTTGGATGGGATTGGATTAATTTGTTTTATTCTGGTTTTAAAGTTCTCAAGTCCTTTTAGATTCGGGTCATTTCGGGATCGTATCATTTGAGTTTACCCATTTGGTTTTCTGGTCGCGTCATCTCAGGTTATGAGTTCGGGTCATTTTTGGCTTAGGTCACTTTTGAGTTAGGTGGATTCTGGTTGTTGACTTTTTATGGTCAAATCGGATTGGATCGGGTTTGGATCCGTGTTAATCGGGTTGGTTTTTGGGTTTGGTTCTGAATTTACAGGTCCAATTTTCCCCATAGTTTCTATGGTTGAAATTTGCTTGTGTTCAAACATGAAACTAAGGTTTCTGAATCTCCTACAGGAAAATGCACAGAAGATAGCCGAGTTCCTTTCTTCCCATCCACGAGTGAAGAAAGTTAACTACGCTGGTCTTCCTAATCACCCTGCACGTGATTTACACTATTCTCAGGTATTTATTGATAGATATAAATTCCAATTTCAACATCCTTGTGTTTCATATCCTTGGCATTAAATACCCTAATCTCGCTCTTGTAGGCAAAGGGCGCAGGATCTGTACTTAGTTTTTTGACAGGTTCTCTGGCACTCTCGAAGCATGTTGTTGAGACGACTAAATACTTCAGCATAACAGTTAGTTTCGGTAATGACACCATCTATGTTCTTTTATAACATATAAATGCATAATTGAGCTTTTGGTACTGGTTACCCTTTTAGTCATCAATCTGTACTTTTGGAATATCTTCTGTAACAGAATTCGTATCACTTACCTTAATAGATTCTATTTCTTGAAGAGGGAAGAAAACGAAAAAAAAAAAAAACCCATATAGACAGAAAATTAAAGGTTTAGTTTTCATAGTGCAGATGTGTTGCTTCAGTCTTAAATTTTAATGGAAGAACGAAATGTTGTTTCTGCTAGAGAGAATCTTTTACCTATTATAATATGCATGCTTTCATGTTTATTATTTTTGTATTTTACATCGTCTTCGGTTACTTTGAATCGTATAATGCTAGGTTAGCTGTCAGATAAGATTACTGAGTTGCCATTGCTCTGCAAAATAAGCTATAAGATAGTCGATATTAGAGGCAAGTAACATTTAGGTAGATTTATTGCTATCGAATACTCAGATTGTTGAACTTGTCGAACCCTTTTGGTGATGATCGGAACTCATTATGTGATTGTGATTGATTTAATAGGGAGCGTGAAATCTCTCATAAGCCTGCCGTGCTTCATGTCTCACGCAAGTATTCCGAGTGCAGTCCGTGAGGCTCGAGGTCTAACCGAAGATCTTGTTCGTATATCAGTTGGAATTGAGGATGTAGAGGATCTCATTGCGGATTTGGACAATGCCCTCAGAACTGGCCCTCTGTAGTTTGCTTATTAGATGTATTTGATTAGTCTTTTAAACTGTTTTGGCATTAATAATTATGGTTAACTTTGAAATTTTAATATTTTTAAAAAAAATGTTATTATGTAATTGATTTATATTAAGCATCATGCCATTTAGCTGAAATCATGTCTTTATTAAGTGCTTAATACATTTAAGTCTCTATACTTTTTTGTAAATTTGAAATTTAGTCCTTTTTAGATTTCAAAAATCAAATTCAACCGTTAAATTTTTCTTTTGTTAAATTCAAGTTTATTACAATATTTGTTTTAGTTATAGGATTATCAATTGTGTTTTATATTTCAAAATGTCGCATTAATGAATTTAGCAAAAAAATTATAATTTTAACAATTGAACTTAATTTTGATATTTAAAAAGTAGAGGGATTAAATTTTTCAAAATAAAATATAAATATTAAATTTTAAAATTGTAAAAAGTACAAGAACAAATGACATATTTTAATTTATATTTAATAGTTATTTAATTATAATATTATTAGGTAATGAAATTGTGATAGTGAAGGTTCAATTACAGTGCCAAAGCCCAAAAACAAACATACATGTATATATAACTGCATGTAGAATTGATCTGTGACTCATGACATAAGTCGTTGCATAATTACATTTATTTTTATTTTTTTGAATTTTTTTTATAAATTATGATCATATTTACTCATTATAAGATAATATCTAAAATTATTCATGGTTAAACAATTTATGTTTTATTCTATATTATTCGGACTCGATTTTTTCAAAAGAATATTTATGTATTTATACTTGATCATTTTTTTAATATAAATATGAGCTTAATAATTCTTCATATATATAAAAAAAATAAAAGTGACATCATAAATTTATAGTATTATCCCGAGATGTTTCATAAAACTTTTGTGACTTTATTTGTTTCCTAATTTTAACGATTTTTTCTTTATTTCTCAATCTGTGAATTTAAAATATTTATTGGGTTGATTATTTTGGCCCCAAATTTGAAATGCATGTTATTAGAGATATTAGAGTCCAAGTTACATTTTTAAATTAAAATTAAAATTATACTTTAATCCCTAAAATATAAAATTTTAATTTAATTCTTTTAAAATTATAAAATATAAATTATTAAAATAATAAAATTACATTTTCATTATCATACAAATTATAATTTAATTTCAGAGCAAAAACATTTTCTGATTTCTCCCTGCAATTCGTCATTGTATTTAAATTTAAAAAATATCAATTCTTATTTTTTATTTAAAAAAATCTTAATTTAATCATTAACAACATTAATATTTTCTTCGAGTCATTAAAATTTAACATAAATACGTCTATACAATCATAGTCATTAAAATTTAACATAAATACGTCTATACAATCATACTAATTTCTTTAAAATTCTAGTTTAATCATTAACACCATTAATTTTTCATCAAAATTTATCATCAATACATGCAATCATACCAACTTCATAAGCAAATTTTGACCAAAAGTCAATGATTTGACAAAAAAAAAATTAACTAAAATGTTCAAGTAGGGTGGACTAAATTTCAAGCTTCTGCAAAGTACAGAACTGGCACCATAATTTGACCACATATTTAAAGCAATACCAACAAAACAAATGTACAACCAGATTATATAAAACCATTCCAATATTCATATTTCTGCACCAAATTGGTTCACAAACTTACATTAAACTCCACAAAACAACAACAACAACATTAAATATTACATTCCACAATGCATTAGTTATCAATAGCAAACAAAATGTATCAATCCCTAATTACCTGTCAATAAAACCACCATAAGCAAAGGACACACCAAGAGTGCCAACAGATTCTATGGCAACGCAGTCGCTTCCACGGACTCCAATTAGCACCATAATAAACAAAAACTGTATGTTTCAATCGAATTTAATTTTAGAACTCGGTTTCCCTCTCCGAACCATGCTATCCATCGCTACCAAAGATGTCAGTGAAATCCTTCTATCCATCAACCATTGAATTTGATGACTTCCTAAAATGCTATATATACAAAATCCCCTTTTTATTACAAAGGGGAGCAGTTGTACCTGAAGTAATAAATGGCACAATAACGGCATTGTAATTGTGAGTGATTACAGTCCGCGGAGTAGAATGAAAATGACAAGGAAGAAAAGTTTGATCACACAAATCAATGATTGTAATTTCATACTAGTTTTTGCTTTCTTGTTCTTTTTTTGCATTTAATACTTACGACTAAACCTATCAAAGAGTCAGGCAACCCCTCCAGTGTAATAAACACAACCCGTATATGGCTGAACACAGCATGAATTATGATTAATAATATAATATTCTTTTTATTTCAATTTAATTATAAAAAGAATTTTATAATTTTTTGAATAGTAAAACGGGCTGTCAATCCAACACAGCTCATGGACAGGTCCACATGTTACATTAAGCTATAGTTCAAGAGGCAAAGGGGTAGGGGAGATTAACCTCAGACCTTATCACACCTAAGGAGTAGTAAAAACTATTAGAGTAAGCCTTAGTTGTTCTCTTCTTAATAAAAGATGGGTCTTTACGTAGAGGTGTTCATGAGCCAGTTCAAGGCCTGATTCTAAAAAAACACAGAGGCTTGAGCCCGCAACCTGCCCAAATGATTAGTTTTACAGTGCAAAAAATATTTTTATTTAATTTAACTATAAAAATATATAAATATTAATATAGAATTATATTTTTATTTTAAAACAGTAAAACAGGCTAGCCCGGGATTGAAAATCTAGGCCCAAGCCCTGCCCAAAGCAGGCCCGCCTGGAACTTGAACAACTTGGACGTTACTCATTGATAAAAGTCTATTGACAAATTAGTACCTACATAAAAGAAAATTTTATCGACAAATTAAATAAAACTGAGAAAACACATAATGGTGGCAGAAAAGAATCTTAGCAGCCGCAGAAACTAGTCTCAAAAGAATGGGCAAGTAAATTCCAAAACAGTTACTAGCACAGCAGAGAAATGAAAATATAAAGTAAATATTTGCAAAGCAAATACCATTAAAGCGTAAAGCTATTCGCTTCGAAAATCGTCATAACTCAATCCCTCTGATATGGTGTCCAACCTTTTGTTGTCGCCTATAAGCCAAAGACAAAAAATTGTCAGGGTCTTCATAAATCAGAATCAAGAAAATTAAATATATAGTTCTTTCAACTCGGAGAAGGAGAAACAAGGTTCACCTTGATGCTCTCTTTCACGAGAATCCAGAAAAGTTTCATTATCAGGCGCTAAGAAAGGCGACCGGGGGTAGCTCTCCAGTATATCTGAAATTATAAAGAGGTTACTCCAAAAGAAAGTTTATATAGATTTCTTTCTTGGATAATGTATATCTAACCTCTTAACTAATGCTAACTGGGGCAAAAATTTGCTTAGCTAATTTTAAAATAGACTCACAACCAAGATGTCGATGTACAAACACATGCTCGCATGCAGACAAATATATGTATATGTAGCATGGTGAACATGCATGTCCCCACACAAACCGACAGAGAGAATGAAACCTGAACTCTGAGAAAAATCAGCTGTAAGATCAGAAAGACTGAAATTACGAGGAATCTGGCCTAAAAATCCAAATGACGAAATGTCGGCATCCAGAAGTGGTTCATTCAGTGGTTGAGTGCTTGATTCTACAGTACTGAAAGACGTATCCCCAATTGTTGGACGTGCCTCCAGAACATTGCTCTCAGCGCCAAACATGTAAGGAGCACTGCCCGAATAACCAGCTTCAGGTTTTATCATTTTCCCATTCATTCCATGCATAAGACCCATGTTTGAATTCTGAGTTGAGAGCATGCCCTGAGGGCCATCAATCCTGCTTGCATGGGTAGGCAGCTCAATAGGAGGATGAATTCCAGCATGCAATGCCGAACTACCATTGGTGAATACGTTAGGCAAACTGGAGTCCATGGGATGGTGCATGTTCTCCTGCTTCAGAGCTGGTCCTGTGTTCTCTGGGGCATAGCAGGATGAGTTCTGAGGCACTATTAAGAGAAAACTAAATCAGTCGTCAAAAAAAAAAAAAAGAAAGGAGATCGTCAGCATCTAAACTAAACCTAGGAAAACTCAATAATTGGTAATAGTATTAACTATTTATAACACCTGCCACCTCTAGTAATCTATCAAATTAAAAATGGATTGCTACATTCTCAAAAATCAATGAAAAATGCAAGAAAGATAAAGGAAGATTTGGGAAGTCATCAGACCAAAAAACGGTGCGCAAAGGCAATGTGTTTTCCGGCAATTGGTATCAAAATCAGATATGGAAATAAGTGCAAAAGTATTAATCACCCTGATGTCTACTCCTGCCTATATCCAAATTCCACATGGTTACTCATACAGAGGAAGCTAAAATGAGAGTCTTCAAGCCTATTGTCAACACTCAGTTTAAGAAAAAATTAGACAAGCCCCGTATACTAACATAAATAGAGCCTAAACGAACTACCCTCAACCTTTGTCTACACAGTAATACTAACATAAAAAGATCATAAAGGAACTACTCTCAAACTTTGCTTCTAGAAACATGTAAAATGATTGTTTAACAAATCAAATCTCAACAGAATAAAGTGTGCCAGGAAAGTGCTACTTCAACAAATTTGGGGCATGCCCATGCATCAAACTAAAATGTCAATAACATGTTCAATAGGGCAAAAAGAAATCTTACTCAGTGACATTTGAGGTCCGTTAGAATTAGAGATTGAAGAAACTCCAGCTGAACGAATCTGATTCATCAATCGAACTTGTTGTTCAAGCAGCTTGTTGAATTCCAGTATTTGTTGCTTCACCATCAGTCTCAGATAATAAGCCTGGAAGAAATCTCTATTCTCTTCTTCAAGCTTTTGCCAAACTGAAAAACATAAGATATTCGTGAAAGGAAGTTATTAAAAAAAAAAAAAACTAATGTCATGTAATGACTGTAAAATATTGGAGAAAACTCATGAAGTTATGATCAGCAACAATACCTGTCAGTTTACCAACACAATGGTCCTTACCCAACAATAAGTTAAAGCTAGGTACCAAATTAGGGGGATTTGGACTGCCCAGTCTATAAGGTTCTCTCAAAATGGGTTTTTACAAGGGGAAGACAAATCGATGTGAGATATGGGTACCATATTGACGTCCCTGATCCCATGTAATGACCTACATTCTTCTTTTTCTTTCTGTAAGGGTTGGCAGATAGAACGCAAACCTAGAGCATGACTTTAGTGTATCTTTTCATATAATTTTTCTAATATGTGATTTATAATACATGCAGCTATCAGGTTAGGGGTGTTTCATATGGACAAACAATCAGGAAAAAATGTGGATGTTATGATAAAATAAAATATTTAAACTGACTGTTACCAAGTTCAGTAAAACCAGGCTCAATTTTGGCCTGAGCCAGCAGAGTATCCACAACTTCCTTCTGCGTCATGTAGAGTTGAAGACATCGTTCTATAAGGTTTTGAACCTGAAGTCACACATGTAAGAGCAAAAACACCTTTAGCCATTGTGGGCATCATATACCTCTCAGAGCCTACAAGTCAAACAAATCTAAGACTGTAGAAGCACCTTCATGAACACACACACAAAGGATGAACGGCAGTCGGCCATGTAGAACTAATAGCATCTTAGATATAAATCTTAATTTATATATCTTAATTTTAATACAGGAACAAATAGGAATAGTTTTATGCAGTTTGTGCTGTTTCTCCCTCATCTTTTGTATCTCTCCACTTCATGGTATAAATAAGCAATCTTTCACTGCTCTTAAAATGGTTTGTTTACTATGATGATAGATTATACTAGTATCTGATCTAAACAAGGACCAGTTCCATAAATCAAAAGTAGATTCCACAACTTCAATATATTAACCTACGATTTTTCTTAACACTTTTATAGTTTTATTAACTTACCAGACATTTTTTCTGCTTCACATTTTTTCTAGCAAATAGATCATTTTTATATACAGCTTCAGAATTTTAAATTCGTATAAACATTGAAAAGTTCTCAAAAATGTGAATTACTAACAAAACAAACACATCTGCCCAACATAAAGTAATAATTTTAGCAAGACATATAAAAGGAACAAGGATAACGACATAATTAATATGGAAATTTATATGCATGACAGGATTAATGCATAACATACAGTTTACTGGACATGATCGTTCTTTAACTGAAAGAAGCAAGGTCAACATCTTACCAACTGTATATCCTGACGTGAAACCCTTTTAACATCTCCAGTAGACATCCTTTATTCGAAGTACCAAATGAAGATATTAACCTAACACATATATACCAGTAATTATAAATATCTTCCCAAGATTACCAAAACAACAAATCAGGCAACCTTGCATGCAGCACCATACCTGAAAATAAACACAATTTGACAACAAATATAAAAATATACATATTCAAGCATAAGTAAATTAATATACCTATACAATTCACTCTCAATTTTTCATCAATAATTTAACAGCAAAATTATAAAATAAGAAAAAGAATTTAACTTGGCAGACAAGAACTTGATTATATGATCATGCAAGCACAAGATTAGATTAAAACAAGAGATTAAGTTGCCTCAAAGTTATCTAATTTCATCTAACACTACAAGTTTAAAGCAGTGACCAACATGAAACAATATAAGAAAGAATTCTCAACAACTGTTCATCTTTTCTTTTCCCTGATCAAATTTTCATCAATAATTTAACATCAAAACTATCAAACAAAAAAAATAAATTTACAAACAAAACTTGATTATTTGATCATGCAAACACAAGATTCAATTAAAACAATAGATTAAATCACCTCAAAGTCATTTAATTTCATAAAACACTACGAGTTTAAAGCAGTGATCCACATGAAACAACATAATTAAAAAAATTTCAACAATTACTCATCTTCTCTTTTTACTGATAAATTTTTCATCAAAAATTTAACAGCAAAATTATTAAATAAGGAAAAAAATAACTTGACAAACAAAATTTGGGTTCGATTAAAATAAGAGATTAAATTGCCTCAAAGTTATCTAATTTCATCTAGCACTACTAATTTAAAGCAATTGATCAGCATGAAACAACGTAATTGAAGAATTTCCTACAATTATTAATCTTTTCATTTTCCTAATCATTTTTTTCCAATAATAGAACCACAAATTTTTCAAATAAGGGGGAAAAAGAACCTTGACAAACAAAACTCGATTATATGATCATGCAAACACAAGATTAGATCAAAACAAGAGATTAAATTGCCTCAAAGTCATCTAATTTCATCTAGCACTACTAATTTAAAGCAGTGATCTGCATGAAACAACGTAATTAAAGAATTTTCCACAATTATTCATCTTTCATTTTCCTAATCATTTTTTTCCAATAATAGAACATCAAATTTATCAAATAAGGGAGAAAAAACTTTGACAAACAAAACTCGATTATATGATCATGCAAACACAAGATTCGATTAAACAAAACATTAAACTGCCTCAAATTCATCTAATTTCACCGATCACAACAAGTTTAAACCAGTGATCAACATGAAACAACATAATTAAAAAAATCAACAACTCCTCATCCTTTTGTCTCTTTTTTTTTCCATTTAAATTAGGAAAAGAAAAGACGATCACAAACATAAAGCAAAGGGGAAAATAACAAAAAATATAACAAAATTTTTAAAAATTAATTCCGTTTCGATTCACCGCGGCATGCAAAGGAATCGCGGATTTGTATGATAACGATACCTACCGGATACGTTTTCAAAAAAGTTGTAAAAATTTGTAGAGAAAAAATTGAAAAAAATAAATAAATAAAGAGGATTTTCAACTGACCTTCGAGCTTCAGCTGATTCGTACAAAGCAGGGTAACCTGAGAAATTAAAAGGCGAAAAAAAACCAGAGAGAGAGAGAAAATAAAGATCAGAGAAAAAGGTGGTGGTTTATTTAATTATTTATTATTTATTGCATTAAAAAATGAAAATCCAGTGGAGACAGTGATGGAGAAAATTTTGTTTTTATAGACACCTTTTTTTTTAATAAAAAATTAAATATAAAAAACGGCACAGCATTGTGGTTATACATGTCAGGCGATACCCACCAACGAGTAGGGTGTGCAGAACAAAGGTTTAATGCGTGAGAGGTCCTTGTATTATATGGACTGAATCAAATTAGTCCCTTTATTGTTAAATGGATCAATTTAGCCTCTATACTATTAAAAAGAATCAAATAAGTCCAAATTATAATAAAATTAAAATTTATAATATAAAAAAATCTTGAAAATTATTATTTTTTAATTACAGTTCAATTCCAAATGAAAAAATTTATTTGTAGAACCACAAAAACTTTAGAAATATTAATTCCGTTAACCATTAAATGATATTTTTTAAACATTAAATGTTAATTCTATTCCAATTTAACTTTATTTTATTCATTTTAATAGTTTAAAGACTAAATTGATCTATTTAATGGTAAAGGGACTAGTTTGATCAGATCTTTATAATAGAGGGACCTCTCAAGTACATTGACTGCATTGTAAGGGTTAATATACTATTTGATACTTAAGTTTGGCTTTAATATTCAATTTGGTATATGAGATTTTTTGTCCTAATTTGATACCTGAGTTTAACTTCGATGTTTACTTTGGTATTGGAATTTTTTTTCAGTTTGATACTTCAAGTTTTTTTGTTTTAATTCAGTACTTGAGTTTGTCTTCAACGTTAATTTTGGTACTAGAGTTTTTTTATGTCTCAAATTATGTTTTTATATTAGAACATACGTGTTCAACATTCATTAGGCCACGTGATTTCATTTGATTGTGGTACTAAATTAAATTTTAAAATTAAACTCAAGTACCAAATGAAACATTTACCTATAAAAGAAAAATCATGTCCAACTAGTCAAATCGATCAAATCAATTGACTTTAATTTTCAAAGTTTAGTTAATTTGGTTTCAAAAGTAAATCAATTAAATTGAATTCCCTCAATTTCGATTAAAATCTAATTAATTAATTGAATTTATCTAATTCAATCAATCAATCAATTAACCGATCTAATTCGATCGGAGGTCGATTAAAGATTTTTTAAAAGTTTGGTTATCAGTTAATTCGGTTCGAAATCGAATAATTGACCGAATTAATCAAATTTAATAATTAATAATACAGATTGTATGAGTTTTAATTCAATTAATTCGATAAAATGAACATTATCATTTATATTTTTATACTTGTTTTAACAAAATTAAAAATAAAAACATATAAATTTAAGTCCAATTAACAATTAAAAGATTAAAAAAATCGATTAATTTGATTAAATACTAATTCGATTTGATTAACCGATTGATTAATCGTTTGAACACCTTTAAATTTCGATTTTACAAAATCAAACCCAAATTAACCGAATTAATCAACTTTAAATTATATTTTAAATATATTCACTGCAAATCTAACTTTAAAATTTTCTCTAAAAAAAGTCGACTCTCAGTATAGTCTCGTTATAATAAATAAATTTTAAAAAGTTTCAACATGGTAAAATATGTGACTTTATTTTGTTCTTTTATAATATTACTGTATAGTTCATATTTGCGGGACATGTGAGTTAGTTTGGATATAGATGCTCATTTCTGATTGGTTTCCGTGTGATGTTGTGAATGCTTGTACGTAGCTTTGATGTTTTGTTTTGTTATTTTCTAACTTAGTGTTATTCTTGTTTTGTACTTTATCTATTGAATTGCTGCCTAACTTTTATTGGATTTTGTAGTTTGTGTTGCACTTTCAATTTCCACTTTCTGTTTTATTGGTTAATCTAATTCGTCTTAAATTGTCGATTAGTGTAATTTATTTTTACATATATTTTTAACTTATTTTTTATTTTTAATAAATTATATATTATACAGAAATACAATTATATTTCATTTATATTCATATAAATATAATTTTTAAAATTATTAATTAAGTTCAAGAAATAAATTTAATAGCTTCTATTTTTAAATATAATTATAAAAATTAAAACTGTTAAGATAAAATATCTAAAAATTAGCTTAAAATATCAAAAATTTGTATCAATTAATATAAATTGATACACATCCATATTGACCTAAACGGGTCAAAATGCACTAAAACTTTAACGAAATAAAACATAAACTACTTGATACCAATTTAAGATCGAAACAATATATATCAACCAGTACAATCGATACCGATACAATAGCAACTATCATGATCTAACCACTAAATTACACTTTTACTATAGAATAAGAGAGTTAAATAATTTAACCTTGAAAAAAATGATTGCAAAAACCAAAACCAATAATGAAGAGAGAGAAAATATTGTTTAGCAATATACCAAAAGAACATTTGAGCTTTTTAACTAAGGGGTAACAAACAAAATTTTGCTTCTCCAGATGAAAAAACGCATAACCCTAGAAATAAATACAACAAAAACCATATATGGATATGGCGGCATAAGCAGCAGGTAGGATCCTGACCTGAAAATTGAATATATAAATGCGAAGACATGATCATCTTCTGCCTCTCCTTCCTCTCCCGCGCCCTCCGCCTCTGCCTCCACCCCTGCCTCGGCCTCGGCCTCGGCCTGTGAACGTTGATCTATCTGGCTTCAGCCCTAATGATTGAATTCCTCTCTTTTCGTGTCGGGTCATTTTGTCCTCATCATCCTCCATGTATTTAGCTGAACTTTTAGTGATGAAGGAAATTTGTCGTGACCCTCCCGGCCCCAACTTCACGTCATTTAGTAAACCTGAAAACTGGTCATCTTGGAGAGCCTTCACTCTCTCCCCCATAGGAAGTGAATCTTCCTTTGCAAGTGAAACATTGTTCCAAAACGCTTCCGCGTGCCGCTCATCTTTAACTTCATACATTCTGTACATTTTTTTGTGAGAGAAAAGATTATTAATAATGCAGAAAGCTATCGCTTGACGAATGAAACTGTATAAGTCATAAAGACGAGAAACAGCTCACCTTGGACCTCGTGACTTCTTTCTTTTATGATTGACACCCAAATCTTCAGATGATTGGGATGCTTCTGAAACATCAGAATCACTCGAACTCTGATTATCGTTTTCCACAACAGGTTCGAAATGTTCCTCAACCATCGATGGTTGCTTCTTGGAAGCCATAGGATGTAAAGCAAGATACTCTTGTGATTGCTCGTCGATTTCATATTCCTGGATAAGAATCAGGAAGGGGAAACGTTAAACGGAGATCCAGCAATTAAGATCCATAAGTACTAACATAAAAATTGATGAATTACTGAATAGCAGATAAATCAACTAGGAAAAGCAAAAACAAACTCAGAACTCGCTAATATAAGAAAGGCACATTAGTTACAATTTACACACTAATTGACAAAAACAAGTAAAAGTACCATGGAGACCCCTACAAAGAGTTAGATTGCATTTTGTCCCGTTTACTAAAAAAATGAACAAATTAATCTTTATACGTTAGATCAAAAAGCAAACTAGTCATTTATTGAAAAATTCATCTATTTTTATGGTTAAAAATCGACATAAATGATAGAATAACCATACAGTTACCCAAGTGTACCTCATTCTGACATACAAGAATCAGTTTTTAACAGAAGAAATGGATGAAATAATTTTTAACAGAAGAACCAATTTGCTCTTCGATCTAATATATAGGGACTAATTAACACATTTTTAAGTTGAGGGGACAAAATGCAATTCAACTCCTAGTGCAAGGGCTCCATGGTACTTTTACCACTAAAACACCATTTATCTTCATTCTTAGCTACATTTTCTATTAAAAATACTCTGCCAAAGTTCTTGATCCTGTAACAACTTTTCGAAGAGGATAACAATTACCATGGTAATTAGGGCGGACAATAAAAAATATGTGAAAATAAAAATAAAAAATAATAATAAGAGCTGGGGAAAAGGTGAAAATTAAACTGAAAGCTAATAATAGCATGGCCAGATTATCATACCTTATTTTCAAACATTTGTGCAAATCGCTCATCTTTAAATATTTCAGTGCTAAGCGCACCTTTCTTCTTCTTCTTTGAAATTTTCTTACTCTCGTTATCGTCAATGTCTTTCTTTGTGTTTTCAGCTTCTTCATTCTCCACGATCCGCTCTGCAAGTTCTTGATTAACCTTAACCTTGGGTATTTTCCTCTTCATCTGCAGGAAAAATAAATGAAGAAAATAAAATTAATCAACAAATTTAGATTCTCCAACTCCAAAGATCTCTACAGATTGAACTTAAAAGATTATGGAATAGGTCGGGTAAAACACAATGGAATCAAAGTTTTCAAAACAGGAATGAAAATACTAACCGTAATACGGTTGCGACATTCAGCCTCCAGTTTCTCTTGTTTTCGCTGCTCTATGTAAGTTTCATATGCAAAAGGATCTGCCAATGCTTTTGCCTGCAAGTATACGTAAAATATGAATATTAAACAGCAAAATAGTGAAGATGTACAAAAGAACCACATTGAGAATTTAAAGCACTATCTGATCAGAAAATAGAAAAATTACATAACTCTCTTTCTGAATTTAATCTAGCAACTCTGAACTCATTTTTTTATTTCTGCATCTCAACTTTTACTTCTAGATATTTCATGTTTCACACACCCAACCACACAAATTTCCAGCAGGTGACACAATGCAATTATCCTGAGTTTTTAAGCTGCATAAAATCCTTAACAAGAAATAATAAAAAGAATAGAAGTCTCGCCTTTTTGTACAAACGAAAGTCAATGAAGAACCCGTGCATGTAGGCTCGCAGAAGATTGGTCCCAATTAGATTTGTCAAATTCAACTTCTCAAGATCCTCTTTTGTTAAAAATTTATAGTTGTCATATATGCTTGTTTGTCCACCCTCCTCAAGCTCTTCCTGTAAAAGATATACAAAGTAAACACTAGTGCACCACATCTGCAGATCCCCACATAGTACATCCAACAAAAGGATAAAACAAAGACTGATTAGGATTCAAGGTAAAAACACACCGTAAGAGATTCCAGCGAAGAACACCACTTGGGAACAGGTCCCAAAGCAGGTATGAAATAAGCAGGAATCTGGCTAGCATCCAAAGCCAATAACATCAGCCCACTATCATTGAACACACAGATATCATTGATTGCACCGGCTGTTGGTTCAATGCTGGTCATTCCTTCTCCCTTGACAAAAGAAAAATCACTCAAGAAATAGATATGAGTTTGACTTTGAGGAAGAGACAGTTTTGGACCATTATCAGGCATACATTTCACTTATGTGGTTGTATATGAAACTGCTTTTGTAAGTTAATGTGTGGCAAGATGAATTATGCCTCCTGCACCCCCAAAAGGGTAAAAAATCATATGCACGTTGATGAGTGTCGCAATCCATACATGTATGCCTGTGTGCATGAATGTATGCATACGCAGTGAACAGTAACATACCTCCAACAAATGAAATGATGATGGTGATGATATATCTCCATTTCACAAAGTAACTTAATCAAGAATAATACAGAACATCTAAAACTTCAAAGCAAAAGAATGATACCATCACCTTTTACATGGACAATTGGAAAGTTCTGAATATGCAAAACACACATGATAAAGGCATTGGCATATATATATCTGGATAATGCAAAATTCCTGAATAATGATGATGGTGACCATACTCTCTTAAGTCCCATACTTAAGTGCAAGCACAGTATAACAGGAAAGATAATCAAAAACATAGACAAGCAGAAAGTTTAAAACAATACAACCACACGTGACAAGGTACAGACAATTGAAATGTTTGTATGTTTAAATGACAACACATTCCTGAAGATTGTGGATGGTGACCTTGCCCACTTATGGTTCCGTTGGAAAACAAAAACAAAGAACAGTATAATGGGGAGGAAATTACCGTCTCAGGATCCCATATTTTAACAATATGAGTATCTGTGCTAATTAACTTTGGATGGTCAAAGTTCGGAGTATTATGCCACTTAATATCCAATATTGGGCTGCCATACCTGTATAACAGGAATGTAGTTTCTAAAAGTTAATAACTGAATCAAGGAAAACTAATCTCACTCGTACAAGAAGACTCACATGCATACCCACCCATAGTTTCCACATCGACAAAATAAACAGAAATGTTAAGAAACATTATCACTTACATGTGATCCTTAACTCGGATAGGAGATGAAGAACGTAAGTCATAGATTAGCACCTATACATGAGCAAACCCATAAGATATTTAAGGTGATAAAACAACAGTATAATGTAATGAGGGCATGATGAGATCATTCATCAGTGCTATGCATCATACCTTTCCAGCACTGCTTCCAACACCCATGAGGAAACCTCCACTCTCGTCAAACCCAATTGCAGTAACTTCCTATAAATAAGCAGAACAAATAAGTGTTTTAAACATGAAAGAACATATTATAGGCTAGAGGAAAAAAACATGACTGCAAAAAGGATCTCTGAGGTGATATATGCAGGACGTTACTAAAAAAAGTAAACTATTTTCTGGTAAATTTTTCTTTTTTGGAACAGTAAAAACAAATTATAGCTATAAAATGTCCGAAAAAGTGATCAGAGATCAAGGACCAAGGATCAAGATCAAGCATCAAAAGTTACCTCCTCTGCATCACCAGCAGGAGTTACAGCATTTATTCTGCCAATTGAAGTTTTCATTCTCATGTCGAAACATTGAACAGCACCATCCTCACCGCCACAAGCAACTAAGCCATGAAACTTGCTGAAACCATAGAAACATATCATCCTTGAATGAGCAAACCTAGTAAGGAAATTGTCTAGAACAAAAGACAAAGAGGATTGAAATAGGAAAAATTCCCCAAGAACCTTCTAGAAACCACATTCAGTGCTGGAGATTGACTGTTAAGAGAAGATAGAAATCGCCCCTGTTGAAAAATGAAATCCATCATCAACATAACAAATTATGCATTTTTAGCAAAAAAGAAATTTCAAAAACCCAATATTGCAAAATCCCAGCTTTAGGCATGAATAAACCTTTCCTAAAGTAAGTAAAACATGGTGTAATTCTAGTCCTATACACCTTTCCTAAAGTAAGTAAAACATGGTGTAATTCTAGTCCTATACAACACATAAAAGGATAGTACCACTCTATCCAAAGCTCACAGCAACAAAGACGATAGTACTAAGCCCTAAACAAAATCTTGCTTTCTCTCAGCAAACTTCCTTACCAAGCATATAGCAAACAGATCACCATAACCTGATTCTCTCAAGTTACTCCTAAAAAATATACTGTACAAATCTCCTACCATAAAATGAACTAAGAGAAGGTTCGCCGTCCCTTCACCATTATTGAAAGAGGCATCAGTTAACAATAATCAATTTTCAACCAAAAATTTATCCAGGACCGCAAACAAATATTTTGGTGATAAAATTGCCTGTCCATAAAATAAACTCACAAACTCTATAACAATAGATCATAAGTTCTTCTAAATGATGACAAACAATTTTGTTAGAATTTTCTATTGTGCATCTGATTTGACATTCGATAAAGAAATGTTCGGTCAACAACTATCTTTAGCTTCTCCTTGCAAAAATTCAACCAATTACGAATTACCAACATTTTTTCAAATGAAAATTCACAAACATTAATTGAGAAAGATGACCATAAATATGGTTTTCACTTTTCTGTTCAATATACAACATTGCACTTATTGGCTAAATCAGGTGTCTACTTGTGCAACATTTTGCTTGGATCTTCCCAATCAGTTGGTAATTCCTTCGCAAATCAAAAGTTGATGGAAATCTCAAATGTCCATAGAGGCAGAAAGAGACAACTCATTAAACAATCTAAGTGATATACCTGCTCTAAATTAATTCGGTATATATCTGGAGATGAAGCAGCACAAAGCAAGTCACAAGACCAGCAATCATATGCAATATCCCTTCCCATCCTGTCAAGCATCAGATGGACCAAAAAATACCATCAGAACTTATATAATTTGTTAAATAGTCAGTCAACACCATGTGCGGTAAAGGTCTAAACAAATATACAAACATCAGGAATAACAATTAGATTCTCCTGCAAGGAAGACAAGTATAGACAGACATAAAAGATAAGAAATCTATAATTAAGCAAAACTCTTCTGAATATCCAATATTTAGCAATTGCTGTGCATGAGATCAAAAAGATGCACACTGATCATAACTTCTTCTGTAAGGAAAAAGAGTATAAAAAGTGTACAACGGAAGAGAATTGTGATTGCAAAGAGTAGCATAAATTCAAATTTTCATTCAGGAACCAATACTTGAAGACATTGATCATCGAAGTAAACAACAAATACATTGGGAGAGTAAATTGCTTATTTTACCTTTCAAGTTGGTTGTATTTGATTCCTAATCTTTTAATTGTTCCATAGGAACTTCAACCTTATCCTGGTTGCAACCAACGCTTTTCACAAGAATGATACAACAAAACCTAATTGGCACTGTTTCTATACTTTTCTCTTCTCCTTCTTTTCCCCTTTTCATTTCTATTGTTCTTTCTTTTTTTCCTTTTTGTTCCCATTGGTGCAGAAGTGGAGAAGGATCAGGTAGATTATATCCCAAACAAACAAATGGAAATAACATCATCTTAAATATGGAATACCAATAATTTGTGCCAAGAGCTAATTATAAAATCTACTGATCACTAAACTCAACCAATCAACCATTTATATGCAATGACAAACTGAAACTAATCCAAAAAGTAGACAAAGCAAAACAGGAGAGCAAAAAGTAAAGAACTATGAAACCTTGGAATCCGCAGACTGTAGTGCTTCCCATATTTTGCATGTAAATTAACAGAACGATCAGCACATAGGAATGCAAGTTTGGAATAGTCCTCATCCAATATCTATACATATAGAAAAATACCAAATCAAAATGAACCACACAGTACAAGAAAATTGTGGACAAGGGAAAGGAGATATTTATATTCGGATAAGAATGTAAAATAGGTGTTCTGATATGAGTTTCAGCACTTAATATTATAAAATAAGAACCTATAGACCGGGGGGGGGGGGGGGGAAGAGAATGATTAACAAGATAATGAAGATATAAAAGTGGTTCAAATATATGACAGCTTATAAAAAGTTAAAAAAGGTGAAGATAACCCTAAAATCCCTGCATTCATATTTGGTGCCCTACCAAAGTTGCAAAGAAAATTATACCCTTTAATCGAAAAAAGGTTCAACAACCAAAAATGTTGTAATCAGATGTCTTCTCTTATCGTAGAATGGCTAAAGCTAATGACTCTTCTTCCTTCAAAGAAACAAACAGCTACATTGAAAAGGCTTAACCGACTGTTATTTTTCAATACAGAAACAAGGATGTTGCTATAGTTTCAAAGAAACATTAAATTACTGCAAAATTAGGTAATAGCCTCTCTAAAAACAGACAAAAAGATACCTGAAAATCGATTATTTCGGAATCGAGGTGCCTCTCAAACTTCATTGAAAATTGCCTAAGTTCATATACTTTCACTTGTGGAGGATATATACCTGAATGCCAACAGAGAATCAATCATGAATGAATTTCCTAAATTAATAAAATAGAGAAAAAAAAAAGAGAGAAACATCAGAGAAGTTAAAAGCTGAGCAGCAATAAACCTGACGCAATAAGGTACTCCCCATCAGGTGTTATCTTGATTTTCGAGGTAGCAGTTTCGAATCTCAAATCCTGAATCAACTCCAACCTCTCCGTATAATCTAGCATTAAGTAAACACAATCGTTAAAATGTCATAAAACAAAATAAATTTCTTTATCTAAAAAAAAATGGTTTGGGTTTAGGGTTTAGGGTTCTAGGAGTGACTTCAAAAGAGAAAAATCTTACTTTTGTCTTTGCGGAGGGATCGTTGCATCTTGGGAGAAAGCCAGGCAGCAACGGAGCGTTGATGGGAAGAAATCGTATACATCTTCACACCGTTAATGGAAACCGACTTCATCTTTCCTCCATGAGCCGCCATGTTTGTTGCTCTTCTCTCCTTTTTCTTATGGTATTAGAAATAAACAGAGAGACAAAGCAATTTTTCAAGTGGCAACAGGCAACCACAGCACCAGCAGATGGTTTCGATGGTTCTATGTATCGAAAACAGTCAAACACAGAGAAGAACAATGGGAAGAAGAAGCAAGAAAGGGAAGGAAGGGATACAAAGCCTTTTTGTTGCTGCGGCTGCTATGGAGAAACAAAGGTAACTAAAAACTACACAGAGAATAGAAGTTGAAAAAAGGTTAAATTCTTCTATTAGTCCTTGTATCATGTGTATGTTGTAATTTATCCTCTGTATTTTGATTTAATCATTTTTATCCCTATACTTTCACATTTTTTAAATTCTAGTCCTAACCAATTAAGTTAGTAAGTATGGACGTATTTGTCTTGATACTAGTTTTTAAAATATCTTTCAAATATATATTTATAGTTTTTCCTTTAGTTTCTTAACAAATTATATATTATATATGCAAACAAATATATCTCAATTACATCCATTTAAAAATATTTGTACGAAAATATAAGTTTTAAAATAATTAATTAAGTTTGGTGATTTAATTAAATGACAATTAATTTTCAGTATTATTATAAAAAATAAAATGGTTAAGATAAAATGTAAAAGTTGGTTAAAAATATTAAAATTACTATCAATCGATAAACATCGAAACGGGCTAAAACATGTCAAAATGATCGAAATGTAACAAAATTTCGAAATAGAATATAAACCACTTGGTACCAACCGATACAAATATGTACCACCACTTCTATGTGACCAAAAGGTACTTGTGATGGTTAAGACTAGAATTGACCAAATCGAAAAGCATAGATATTAAAATTTATAAAATTAAATATAAGTACTAAATTCTTACTTACTAATAAAATAATTTGACCTTTTTAACCTCATGTGATAGTCTGATAGTTAAAGGTGTTCATCGCTTCAAGAGTAGTCTGGATCCGAGTCACGTTAGTTGCATTTATTATTCGCGCATTACCCTATTATTATAATTCACCAAAAAAATAATTTAACTTTTTTTTTTACTCAAAAGAAATAATAACTTATTTGGGCTTTTAAAATGCAGGAAATTGGGTTCGGAAAATAAAACCCAAAAAATAGCAAATTATTTTTTTATTTGGGCTTTTTTAAATTCAGAATAACTTATTTGTCCTTTTTAAATTCAAGGAATTGGGACGAAGTGGTTTTTTTCCTAGCCCGGCCCAAAATATATGGGTAAATTCTACCTAGGGTCAATAAACTATTAATAAGTTTTCGTTTTGATCACTCAACTTCAAAAAGCTACAAAATGATCGCTAAACTATTTGAAAATTTTCATTTAAGTCATTGGGCTGTTAAAATAATTTTTGCATGGCTTTCTTTATTCGCACCGACTGCACCTATCTAAAGCACTCATTTCCGTTCACTTTTACATATTAATTTTTTTTTCATAAAACAGTTTTGAACGCCATAAATCCGAACCAAAATCCAAATAACTTTTTTTTTCTTATCTCCAATACTAACCATTTGATCAACTTGGATCTAAAACATGTTCTACTCTTTGATGGGTATTGATCCACCATACCGATAGTCTACTCTTTTATGGGTATTGATCCACTATACCGATAGTTAAATCGTTATTAGGAGCTCACTCGGTGAACTTAAAAAAAACTTAATAGCCTAATAATTTAAATAAAAACTTTTAAATGATTTTGTGACTTAAATGAAAACTTTCGAATAATTTTAAAGTTGAGTGATCAAAAAGTAAGCCAATAAAAATTTACCTATCATTAATCTGACCCAAATAATTAAAGCTATATTTTGTTACAATTTTTTTTGTCAAAAAGAATAATATTGTTTATATATTATAATTTTTAATAATAATATTAATTGTTTTCATGTATAATTATGCTAGAGTAAATCTATAGTTATATTAGGGTTTTATCTGATTTAGTGTGATGAATCAACTAAAAATTTCTTAAGTTAAAAATTTATTAAATTTCTGTATTCAATTTAAAAATACTAAAATATCTTAATTTTTACAAATCAACAAATATTAATATAATGTTATTTTTATCTTTTAATATTTTATAGTAAAATAATACTATCATAAAATTTAAACTTAAAACACATTAATCTTAGACTTTTAATTTAATCATTTCACGTACCACTTCATTTGACTTTAATATAATTTTTTTTATGAATATATTTTTGACATAATTTTTTTCACATGTGACATAGATATGACATAGAGCTAGCATTAATATAAGGGTAATCTACACTTAAATTTATTAAATTGTTTTGATCACTAAATTTCAAAAAGTTATAAAATGGTAATTAAATTATTCAAAAGTTTTCTTTTAACCAATTGGACTGTTAAAATCGTTGTTGTATGATCTTTTTTATTCACACTGTCTACACCACCAATCAAAAGCTCTTGAGCCTTTCTCTTCTACAATTCAGTTTATTTTTTCATGAAACATCTTTAAATGTCGTGAATCTGCAAACCAAATCCAAATAACATTCTTCTTCAATCTTCAACATTAACTATCAATTTGACTTAGATATAAAGTACGTTCTTCTACTCATCAATTGGTACTAATCCATCGTACCGATTGTCAAATCGTCACTTGCCATTTACTAGTCAAACTTGAAAAAAAAAAACTTGACAGGCCAACGTCCTAAAAAAAAACTTTCGAATAGTTAACATGGACGACTTTAGAAGGGGCAGATAGGGACCTCGTTCCCCCCTCCTAAATGGAAAAATTACTATGCAGGCCTTTTAAAATGTTTAAATTATAAATTAATATATAGTCAATATACACATTGTCCCAAAAACTTCTATTAAATCCATTCAAAAATAATGAAATAATAAATTAATACATGGTAAAATTATATTTTTACATCTCAAAAATTCATAATTAAATTTTGATCTCCCTAATTTTTCTTTTGAATTCTCCCATGATAATGAACTATTTTGTAACTTTTTTAAAATTAAGTGACTAAAATATATATTTACTAATAATTTAATAATTTTTTATATACTGGTGTAATTACATGATAATATGTAATTATTCATACTTCCTTAACCCTTTAATAAGACACACACATCTTGCATACACAAGTGTTCAAACCCAAGTCTCTTAAGATAAACAACATCCTCTTAACTATTGAAACTACTTGTTGGATTCAATAATTTAATAACTTTAAATATAATTTACTAATAATTTGCTAATAATATATATATTTGTTTTGGTAGCTGGCTAGAAGACGCCAGCTATAAAGAACACGCAAACAAATAACGTTAAGATTATATATAAAGAACACGCAAACAAATAACCATTGGAATTTAGGTGTTTTTTTACTCCTACCTATAATATGTTAGCATTATTGTAACAAATTGTTGTGAAAAGTTAAAACGAAACAAGATAAAACTGATATTTTTTAACGAAAATTATTGAAATTATTTTAAAATATATGAGTTTTTTATACAACACATTATTATATTTTTATCTTTTTAAATATTAATTATATATACATAAAATGATAATTTCATGTAATGAAATAGTACAAATTAGAAAGTAATTATTATAATTATTTCATACTTACTATCAAATTAAAAATCAATACATTAGGACAATTAACCAACAATGTTTGAATTGAACTGCTTGAACTAAGAATCGACTAAGATATTGGTCTAGATAATGATATTAAATCGATTGGATTGAGAATTGGTATGAATCGATTGAACTGACTAAAAATTGATTGAATCGATTTTTTTTATTTTTTAATCGGACCAATTAAATCAATAATCTAATTGATTTAAACTATAGTTGATCATGGGTTGAGCTGAGACAAAATTCTAAGCTCAGGCTCGATCCGAAAATGGGCCTAAAATTTTACTCAAGCTCAGCCTAAATAAAATATGCTAAAACCCGAGACCGGTCTGCCCATCTTAAAAAATTCATATTGTTTTTTATCTAAAAATAAATTTAAAAATATATACAATAAAAATATTTTTTAAAAAATCTTTATACTTAAATAATATTAAGATAACCGAAACTTAGAAGATAAATACCATTAAAATAGTAGTAAAATTAATAATAAAATAATAATTATACAATATTCAAACAATAATATTTTAATATGATAACAAAATGATAGCAAAGCAATAACATTTTTTTCCAAATTTGAATTGAAATGAATCAAAAAACTTACACAAGACCTAACCCATTTAAAAAACATATTTTTTTAAATTTATTTTTTAAATTTATATTTTTATCTAAATCATTCCATTTTTGCATGGTTCACTCAACTCGACTCCTAATGAAAACACATTATGATGACCTAAAAACGAAAATTGCTGAAATCACCGTATCTTAAAAAGGTTAACGTGGCGTATCCAATGTATATTTGAAAGGGAATCCAGTAGGCAATGGTGGTGTGGACCAAAGTAGGTTTTTTTTCTGTGGCCGTATCTCTTCGAAGCAATGTCTATATTTAGTTTTTCAAAGCGTTAGGAAAATGAGATGGCCTTAACCACATGCAAAGCGATGGACCGCTTCCACTCCACCACTACTTTTCAAGTTTGAATTGCAAATCAATCAAAGCAGGTAATTACAAAGCTGTGGTTACTATTCTATTTCATTTCCATCCCCACAATAATGCTTTCTCCTTTCTCTGCTCTTTGAAATATCTTTGTCAGCTTTATACCAATTTCTATTACCTTTTTTTTTCCCTTTTTATTTCATTTATCACTTTTTTCTAATTATATAATATCAATTCACACGTATTGGGTATTAAAATCGTAAAATAAGATTTGATATAAAATTTAACAAATCATAAATTAAGAATTTTTATGTCAAACCATCAAGAATAAATCAAAAACAAAACTAGATACGAAAGTGTCACTGATTTTATTAATTTCTTGAAATCTTCAGATCTTATGATTTTGATATTCTAAATTAACACACGAGTAATTCAGAGAATATGTCTCTCTTTTCTAAAAATGATATATTAGAAAAGTTATCTATATATAATTTGGGGCTAATATATAACTTTTGTATATTAACCTTAATTTTTAATCAGCTTATCATTATTTAAAAATTAGTTATTAGATGAGCTACAGATATTTTCCAACATTGGCTTGATTTTTAGCCCAATTAATTTGGGATTAATTAGTGTGTTTAGATAAAGAATGTAATTAATTTGTTAGACAAAATCTACGAAATTAGTGATTGAATTTAATAAAATAAATTTAATTACAACTATTTAGATTAGAATTAATATTTCAAAATTTTAAAAATACAAAAATTAAAATTAATGAAAAGTAGAGCAGAATTTAATCAATTAAAAACCCTAATATCAATACATCAAATAATTACCCTATTTGTATATTTAATTTTCTATTCCCTCCATTGATAATGTTCTAATATGGAATCAACGTCATGCATATAAATTAAGATTACCCTATTTGAAAAAATTATTTATGTATAATTTGAGACTAATATATAACTTTTATATATTAATTATAATTTTTAATCAGTTCATCATTATTTAAAAATTAATTATTAGAGAAGCTACAGATATTTTCCAACATTGGCTTGATTTTTAGCCCAATTAATTTGGGATTAATTAGTGTGTTTAGATAAAGAATGTTAAGTTTTTTTTAGATTTTTAAAATGTTAGTATTTTAAAATTTATCGATTCAAAATAGTAGAATTTGTAATTAATTTGTTTTAATAAATTATTGATTTAATAAAAAAAGTTATTAGATTGTTAAAAATTGTAAAATAATTAATATAAAAAGAACTCATATGGATATGGTTATATTTATAAAAATTTATAACTAGTTTTAATAAAATAAAATAAAATTATAAAAAAAATTAAACTTTAATTTTTTTAACTTATATAATAGGACTATTTCTCTTAAATCAAATAAAATTATAAATTTTTTTGATCATCTATTTATGTTGAATTTGAAAAAGTAAATCGAGCTTTTAAAATTTCTGATTGAAATTACTCACAAATTTTAAAAACGTCCATTATGTTTACTCAAACATGTAATTTATTTTTAAAATTTAAAAAATATTGATACGAATAAAATCTTTCCTACAAATTTTTTACCCAAACACACTCTCAAAGTTTTGAAATTTCTGTGTTAATTTAAATTCGAATTATTTTATCTATTAAATATTAACTTAATTGGCATTATTATTATTACAACAATACTTTAAACGTAGAGAAGAAGAGGGGATTTGAGTATAAATGAACATTAAAAAATAATTATTTTATACCATCATTTATTGAGTTGTGAGTTGAGGGTCACAAGCGTTATATTTATTTTCTATTTTTTACGGGTTAATATTAAGTAAATTAGTAGATAATATATATTTACAAGCAGCTTTAAAAAAGATTTACATGTATTTTTTTAATATATTTTTAATATTTTATTATATTTTTGTAGACATTTGTCAATATTTTGATTCTATTGGAGGAGTTTAAATTTTTCATTAGTAGTGTATCAAATATTGTTTATTTGTCTTACACTCTACAATTTCCATACATCTTTAACTCGTTGTGGAGTCTAAAAGACTCCACACGTATAGTGTATCAAATAATTACTCTGTTTTTTTATGAGAAATTATCCCATACAGTCATACACTGTCTGTGCAATTTTTTAAATTTTACAAACAAATTGAGGGTACAATCATTTTTTAATTTAAATAATTTAAAATTTAAAAGGTATTTTAATTCATATATATATATATATATATATGAAGACATCACTATACCCAATATTTATTGATGAATTATTTGAAGTATAGATGGCTTAGTATTTAATTCAAATAATTTTGAGTTTCAATTGATTGGAATAAAAGTTATAGACTTCTTATCATCAAAGGTTAGTCAAGCATTATTTTTTTGTGGTTAACATGTGCATTTGAAAAGTTTAATTAAAAAAAGAAAGTCTTCATAAAATAATTATATCTAATATAATATACAATAAATATATAAACATGATTTCTGCATAACTGTTTGCATTATATAATTGATTATTATAATAATTTTATAATTTCACATCTAAATGCAATTCTTCAAAAGCGAAAAATATTTCAATCAATATGTGGGTTATAAAATTAGTTCGAAAAATTAATTTTATTGTTATATACTATTAAAAAATGTCAAGAAGGAGGGAAAAAGATGCTTTGGTGAAAAAGCAGATTAAAAGGTCGAACTTGACTCGAATTAAGATGTATTCTATAACAAAATTGAAAGCAATTTGTTCTTTTAAATTAATTTAAAAAATTGAAAATGATTATTCAAATTAAATGCAATAATACTCAAAATTATTTTAAAATGTTGAATATCAACTCAATAATTATCGAAATGAATTAACAATTGAGGCTAGCTATTATTGAAGGAGAGAGACATGTGAGGCCCACGTGAGGTTGAGGGGGTGAGTCACGACAATGGGCCCCACCTTCAATATGGGTTTTTAGAGTTTTTGACATTTTCGTAATTAGATGACGTGGATCCCAACAGAATTTGCATTGCATGCCGGCCACATCATCGTGTGATATGAGATTCTTCCTTGATTTATTTGACCGGAATGCCCTCTCTTCCTCTACTTATTTACTAAACACGGGCAGACAAACTTATGTCCAATTCAATGATTGACTATTTCATGTAAATATGAAATGATATTTAATAATCATGGATAAGATAAGATCAAAAAAGCTTGTTCTTTAATCAACAATTGGATTGATTGTTACTTGATTAGGTTTTTTTCCCCCTTAAATATTAGATTTAAAAAAAATTATTTAAAAAATCAATAAAACTTCATATAACGAATTTTATGGATCTTACAATATACTCATAAAAAATTAAACATGTATCTCCCAACGAAATCAATGACATTGTGAACTCGAGGTTAGTTTGCGAACCTCAAGTTAGTGAATTTTGGAAAGAGGCAACTTCACTAAAATTGTATAAGGACCATGTGAAGGGTCGAGCACTTTGAGTAGATGATGAGTTCATAGAGTGGAAGTACCTCGTCCAATGCTTGAGAAGGCAATTTGTGTGTACACATACATTGTCATTCGCTAAGAAAATCTCAACATCTTGCACTTTGTGGGATTTGAGTCGATACTCTTATATGTCATTGCAAGGTAAGTATACTACTACTAATCTATCCAATGATGTGTTCCTGTTCTCTAAACCTATAATCTCTTTAATGTACTCAAGCTCTCAACAAAGACGTTCTAAGAATTCGTTTAAGCTCTTAACAGGATCGAAAGATAAAAATTTTATTAAAAATAATATTGATCTATCAAGGGATTCATCAACTTCTGATAAATGAGTTTCAAAGACCTAATAAATTTTTCCTTTCTATTTTCTCTTTATTAGACTTTTCATATTTTTTATTGCTTGACAAGCATGCCAAAATATATGTATTTCTATCTTTTCACCTTTTTCTAATTTTATATATTATTATCAAGTATACTTTTTCTCAACGAATAGGGAAACCATCACGTATCTTTAAATTATTTTTAAAATTTATAAATTAATAAGTAATATTTACACTATATTTAACCCCAAACGTGAAATTAAAAAGGTTTAAATTTTATATTAATCCCTATACATTGTGAAAGTTATGGTTTTAATTCTATTAATCTCAGTATTTTCAAAATTTTAAAATTCCAATACTCACTAAAAATTAAGGGAATTAATATTTATGAGAATAAGAAATTCAAATAGTGAAATATCGATGCCACCTAACCAATCGACGGCCTACTTTATTTTTTTAAATATTTTTTCGAGTACAGCCTGACCAATCGGCAGCACCAAATTAAAATGTGATGATCTAAAAATTCCAAGGACTTTATATGTAAATTATCCGTTTTAATTGGCAACTGAAAAAATGCTGAATTAAAACGGAAAAATTCATATAAGGTTCTTGGAGTTTTTAGATCATTATATTTTAGTTTGGTGCCGCCGATTGGTCAAGCGGCACCAATATTTTACTATTTCATTTGCCTATTCTCGTAAGTATTAATCCTTTTATCTTATTATGGTATTTGTTTATTTTATACTATTAATGTAAAAACCCTAAGTTATACTATTTAAAAATTTCGATGCCCCAAATATCAACTTATTGTTTCCACATTACTCACTAAAATTTAGTAAATGGATAAACGATTATCATTTGTATCAAGACTAAATTTTTAACTTTTGAAAAGTATAAAAACTTAGAACGGTCCAATTGAAAAATCTAGACAAAATTTACGACTATATATATAGTACTAAACTAATGATTGAATTTAACAAAATAAATTTAATTACTACTATTTAAATTAGAATTAAAATTTCAAAATTTTAAAAATACAAAAATCAAAATTAATGAAAAGTAGATCAGAAATTAATCAATTAAAAACCCTAATATCAATACATCAAATAATTACCCTATTTGTATATTTAATTTTCTATTCCCTCCACGTATAATGTTCTAATATGGAATCAACGTCATGCATATAAATTAAGATTACCCTACTTAAAATATTGTTAATGATAACAGCCGTGTTCCATTAACAATTTTTTAAAACAAATAAAATATTGACTTGCATCGTTCCATGAAACGATTAAAAAAATTCAAGACTTCTATATTTTTTAATTTATATTATTATAATGCATTTTAATGAGTTTGACTTGTGAACTAAGCAAGATCAAATTAATTGGTAATTAAAAAACCAATAAAAAAACTTATAGACAAAAAAAAAGGGTAATATTATAATTACACGTTGTGAATCATGTCTTGTTTTTTTAGAGAAAAAAAATAATATTTATTAATGAGAAAAAACAATATGATAACAGATAGATTGAAGATACAGACAAACTAAAATCCCTGCTAACAGGTTCACTCATGCACCTGAACCTATCGTCTGCACTTTTCAACCATATTAGCTCCAGATACGGATGGAACATTCTCATTAAAAGAAACGATAGCAAAGCTATCTCATTGCATGTGATTTGCATATAACAAAGCCTCTCGAGCTAAAGAATGAGTCGCTTTGTTGGCATACCGACAAATCCAACAGAAGGACATGTGCTGAAATTGATTTTTCGTTAATAAACAATCACATAACAACGCACCTAGTTTAAAAAAATCATATGATGAGCGTGACAAAATCAAAATTACAGTCAGGCAATCCGACTCAACTATAACATTATCGAAAGCTAAATATTTTAACCATGACAAGCCCTCCCTAATGGCAAAAAGCTTCAACGATGGAAGGACTAAAACGAGCATAAATAAAACCTGAAAAACTTTTAAGCACACAGCCGTAGAATCCTGAAATACGATTGCATATTTCGTAGTCCCTTTTGTTTGAAGTAGGCAGAATCTACATTATCCACTTAAAAAACTTAGGTTAAAGTATACTTCATACTCCAAATCCCTGTACATTTTGTACATTTGAAATTAAAATTCATCAATTTTAATTTTTAAAAATTTAGTCTCTTTTCTTTTGCTAAATTTGTTGGCTTGACATTTTGAATAAAAAGAATTTCACTTAGTAGCTAATAACGAACTTTAATTAAATAAAAGAAATTTAACGACATCGATAATTAAACTTGCCGTTTTAAATAAAAAAATAGAATAATTAAATTAATTAAAATAAAAATAAAGTCACTAAATTCTAAATGTAGGGATAATACATGCACTTAAATTATATTTTAGAATCTTAGTTAAACTATCTATTAATTGAAAAAATACACTATCCATCTTATCATTCTATTATTATTTTATAAATTTGTATTATTTCACACATACACAGCTAATGTCCTAAATTTTATTCTATAAAAAATGATTCTTACAACAAGAACAAAACCAAAAGACTCTTATGGTTTCACACCTACCTAAGGGAGATTCTCAACTAAACATTAAAAAAATCAAGATAATTTTTAATTTCTCGTAAGATTGTGTCTTGAATTAATCAAAAAAAAAATGTAAGTTAATTTTTAATTAAAAGAATACAATTTTATAACTACTGCATTAATATGTAAAAGTTAAAATGAAAATAATAAACACAAACAAAATAAAAATATAAGATCTCGTTGTATAAATTAAAAAAATATTTATTTAGCCTACTCTATCCTTGTTTTATATTATGGGAATTTTTATTAAAAAATTTAATTTGTAATAATGTATTTTTTTTATTAATTTTATTATAAATTTTGGTAATATATGTTTTTTAACATAATGTCTAGATTTACTAATAGTCCCTCCCCAACTAGATTCAGTGGCTCGATCGTAAAGTAAGAGAGTTTGAACAAAAATATAAACTCGAAAATGAGATTGGATAAAAAGTAAGCCTCGTTTTCTAAACAAGTTGGGTTTCAGGTAAACTTTTATAGTCCGGCTCGAATTTGCAAAAAAATAATTGCTGTTGTTTTTACTATTTTGTTATAATTTTTCATTGTTTTGCTATCATTTTACTATTATATTGTTATTATTTTATTGTTATTGTTTACGTATTGTATAACTCTTATTTTATTATTAATTTTGCTATTATTTGAGAAGTTGTTGCTTGCTTAGTTGCATTTATTTTAGTGTTATTTAAGCATAATTTTTTATTTGTTAGAAAATACTTATTTTAATGTTTTAGTGTATTTGTATATTATATTTTTGAAAATTATTTTTATATAAAAATAATATAAAAATATTTAATAGGGAGGGCCGAACTCGGGTTTTAACAATTTTATTTGGGCCGGACTTGCGTAAAATTTTAAGCTTATTTTTTGAGTCAGGCCAAGCTTGAGCCTAGAACACGGGTTTAAAATTTTATCCAAGCCCAGCTCGACCTATGATCAGCTCTATTTTTAACCCATAAATAAGAGGGTAATGCGCTTTAGCGTACTCGAACCCAGGTTCTCCTGCATTATCAAATAGCAACAATATCCATACCAATCGAACTAATACTCAATTGGCAAATAATGTTTTTTTAATAATTCATCAAACGTTATCTAATTATTACGGGTGAGTTTGCATGGATGGTACGTTTATCTGTGATTAATGTAAAAATAGTGATGACGTTGTATTATAATGTGAGATCAAAAAGTAAACTAAACGTGTTGCACCGCCCTGCTCATCCAAACTCGCACTTCAATTTGATATGTTAAACTTAATTAAAAAAGATTTAATTGAACATCGACAAAAATTAACAAAAAGTATTTAATGAGACGAAATAAAGTACAATGAATTAATATTTAATAGAGCATATGAAGAATAAATTTAGTGAACTCTTAAATATATTTAACAGATAACAACACTCCATTAAATTATAATTATTCCATGGATACATGTTATTTGTATGTATAAAATTAGGTACAAAACTCTTGTTTTTTTTTTAAATTTATTACAATTTATGATTTTGGTGTCTTTATTACTCTTAAATTTGAGATTTAATTCAAGTACACTAATTTGACATAATTTGATATTTTGCTTTTATAAGATTATTAATTTGGTAGGTAGGAGTGAAGTTAGAATTTTTTTTTTATATATTTGTATGGAAGCTAAAATACAATTTTGTCATTGTATCGGTTTATATTTTTATAGTTTTTAAAAAGATTAGATCGAAATATTATTATTTTTAAGATCAAACTATAATTTTACCATTTATTAACTTATAAATTTATAAATATTAGTGGGTAAGGCCCTACCTACCCCTCTCTCCTGTTGCCTTTGCAAGTAGGTAACATTGTTAATTATTTCGATTAGAATGTTATCACCTATGTTAACATTTTAATTGAAATAGTTAATTGTGTTACCAATTTGAACTAATTACTAAAGAAAATGAAGGCAACAAATTACATAAATTAAATTATAAGGTCTAAATTTTAAATTTGAGCAAGATAATGGGATCATTACCATAAATTTACAATTTTATTAAAAAACTCAAAAGCAAAATAATAAACTTTTTTTGTCTTAAATTAAGACCACAACCGTAGATCCTTTTGGATAGACAGTGCATTTACCCGGTTAGTGTAAAAATAACAGTGATAATGAGATCAAATACTATAACGTGCAACAAAAAAAAAAATTAAATTCATCGTATTAAAGATAAACATTCATCCAAAGTTATCATTGTAAAAAAAAAATCGATAAAAAAAAGTATTTAATGAGAAGAAATAAGAGTCCATAAATTAACATTTAATAGAGCATATGAAGAACAAATTTAATGAACTTTTAAATATATTTAACAAGTAACGATGCTTCATTAAATTATAATTATTCCATGGATATACATGTGATTTTTATGTATAAGATTTGGCACAATTTTTTTTATATTAAATTACATTTAAATTTAAGATTTAATTCATATATTTTTATAATATCGTTTAAATAAGTAATATTATTAATTATTTTGATCAATATGTTGTATTTTTCTTAAAAATAGAGAATCAATGAATATAAAAAATATTTAAAAAATATTAGTATTTTAATTGAAATAATTAAATTATTTGATTGAACTAATTAATTTGAATGAAAAAAAATAATGCCAAACTAAGTAGAAGATCAATATCTCAAATTTAAGCAAAGTAATAATATTATTATCATAAATTGGCATTTTATTTAAAATTAATATTAGGGGTGACAAAAATAACGAAAACTATTAGTGTTGATCGACCTCGATCTTATACATGTAAGCTCATTTATTTTTGGAAAATCAAGTTTCGAGGGTAGTTTTCCCATTAAAAATTTTAAGATCGATTTAGAGCTTGGTTTAGGTGAATTTCGCTCTACCTATCTTGATATATTTACTAAAATGTCCCTCTTTTAATTTTATAATCATTTTTAAATGTTTTTACAACATATATTGTAAATTTATAAATAATATATATTATCCTATATATTTGATTTAATTTTGTAAAAGTTAATAAACTTAAATATTAAATAAAGTTCGAAATAGAATAAATTTATATGATAATTTTAGTCTTCAATATTTACATATTTTGTTAAATTAATCCTTAATTTTTTTAATTAAATCTAACAATTAAACTTTAAAAAAGAATCAGATTACTTTTTTTTTAACAAAATTACTGATTAAGACATTAGTTTTTAATAAATTTGATTGACAACTTACTTGATATTTCACATGTACTTCACGTTGATATAAAATTATTCTTACTTTTATCAATAAATAATTTAAAAATATAAAAAATTCAAAAAAATTAAAATTTCAAACAAAAATGTTCATAAAAATTTGTATGAAGTACATGTGGATTGTCATGTTTAAAAATTTCACATATTAATTAGTTTTTCTATTAAAAAATAACATTTAATTTTTTTTGAAATATTGATAATCAAATTCGATTATTTTAAAAGTTTAAGAGTTAAATTTAATTAAAAAATAAAAATTAAATTAACAAAAAATATAAACATTAAAAACTAAATTTATCATTAAGCGATTCGAATATACAAATAAAATAAAGTAAAATAAAAAAACACCATTTTGCCAATCACGCAATTATCATCCATAATTAAATTCATTGTCCGAGAGGATTTAATCAAATAAAGCATTTCTAATTAGTTAAAAGTGAAAAAAGGGTAAAATAGTAATATTAATGAAACAGATAGGCATTTAAATAACGTGACCTAGGAAAACAGATTTAATTGTTTCATTCAAAAACCTTCTTTCAGGTTCTTCTTCTGGCAATAGCTCTCTCTGGCTTCTGCTTTGAACCTTTGTAAGTGAAAAGAAAAATCCAAAAATAAAAATTAAAGTTAAATGAAGCTTCAAAAATGGCGTTAATGGCAACAGCTCGAACCGAATTATCTAGGTTCTTAACCCGGACACTAACCCGACCGGAATTTATAGCTTTCAACGGCTCGATTCGGCGGCCAGAAGCACCACCGGTTCACCGCAACTTCTCCTCCTCCGCCGCAGCCGCAGCGGTGGTGCCTCAAAGAGAGCCGATGGGAGTTAAAGAATACGAGGATTATAGACGATCTCTTTACGGAGACATCACTCATAAAGCTCTCCTTGTTGATGCTGCTGGAACCCTCTTAGCTCCATCTCAGCCTATGGCTCAGGTCCATTTTTACTTAATTACTTCCATTATATTTTAAATTCATTTCGAATTTGCTGAGTATATCCATGATCTGTTGATGTTCATGTAAAAATTTGTTTAAATTTTGGTTTGGTTGTAGATTTATAGAGAGATTGGTGAGAAATATGGAGTACAGTACTCTGAAGCTGAGATATTGAATAGATATCGAAGGGCTTATGCTCAACCATGGGGTAAATCTCGTCTCAGGTATATTGCGTTCTTTGTTACTTCCGTTTCTCTTCTTCTTTGCTTTTTCCTTTTGGATGGTTCTCATATTAAAAACGTAAAAAAATAAAATGTTAATTTCTTGGATTTTCTTATTCATGCCGGCATGTCACTTTCTCGAGAATGGACAGTTACTGTGCATTAATATTTTCTTTAAAAAATAATTATTTTTTAAGAATTAATAATTAGCAGATAATTTTATACACTGTTATTTCTTATTGTCATTTCCTAAAAAAGTTAAGTGAATTATTAGGATCTAATTATAATTTATTATATAATTTGTGATAATTAAATAATAAAAAAATTATGCTTATAATGCTTTAATTTAACGACAAAGTTGAGGTCCTCAAAATTTTTTTTTGAAAGTTTGAGGTCCTCAATTTTTGAAATCCTATGTTATGATCTCATTGTATCTAAACTACCGTGGATTTTCTTTAGATTTATTTTAATTAAAATCTATTATGTGTGTGCTCTATTTAAATTTATTTTAATTTGATTCAGATACATTTTAATTATCAATCCAAGCATATAATATATAGTTATTTGAATTGTATTAATTATAATTGTGGTTGAATTAATAATTATACTTATAACCTCAACAAAATTATTTTTTTAATAATATTACTACGTGATATGATATAATCTGATAAGTTTTTTGTTAAGTTCGTTTTCATGAATTGACTTGTTTTTAATGTTCATAGATTGGTTATAAACTGTTTTTTTCTCTTAAAGTATTGAACCATTTATTTATTTTTATTTGGTATATATACTATTATTTTAGACTTCGAATTATCGTCACTTTCACTTTTTTAAGAGGTACCAAGATTAATTATATATTTTTATTTGAGCTAAAATGCAATTTTATCATTATAGTAATTTATATCTTGATAAATTTTAAAATAATTAAATCGAAATTCTAGCATTTTAGGGGGAGCAAACTATAATTTTACCATATATTAACTTAATATTTTATAAATTTTAAGAGACTAAAGTAGCAATTTTCCATTTTGGTGGGCCAGATCTCTTGCCTATCCCCTCCATTCACCTTGCCTTTGACCAGCGCGAGTGTGCTATAATCTAATAAATTTAAATATAAAAATATCTTAGTAATTTTTCAATGAGATAAAAAAACTAAACACACTCATATTGAATCATATCTAACACGCACCTAAATTCGAGAAACATAATTTTGTTTTATTGCAGATATGTGAATGATGGGAGACCCTTCTGGCAATACATTGTGAGTTCTTCCACGGGCTGCTCAGATGCTCAGTACTTCGAAGAAGTTTATAACTACTATACCACTAACAAGGTTGGAAATTAACTGTTTATTATTTATAATTTGCAAGTATAATGATTAATTAAGTTTATGAATATATATTTACCCAATTAATTGGTTTTTGTAAAGGCTTGGCATCTATGTGACCCTGAGGCTGAGAAAGTATTCATGGCTCTTAGAAAAGCTGGTGTGAAGTTAGCCGTTGTCTCGAACTTTGATACTCGGTTAAGACCATTGTTGAGGGCTCTGAATTGTGAACACTGGTTCGATGCTGTCGCTGTGTCAGCTGAAGTAAGTGGCACTCTCTGTTTATCTCTTTCCAACGAGTTAATGTTATGATTAAATTTGACAAGTTGGATCAATATGGATAGGGTCGATTCGAGTTTTAAATGTTTCATATAATTTTGTGTTTAGATAATTTTATTTCGGGTTCAGATCAATTCAGACCGTTTGGATATGTCAGTTGGGTATCATTTCGGGTTAAAGTCCATTCAAGATCATTTTGAGTATCTCAGTTGGGTCATTTAAGGTTATTTCCTCTTTCTAAACTTGACATGTCTGAATTGGGGTCATTTTCAATATCAAAATGGATATTGACTTTTTATGATCAAAATAAGTCGAGTCAAATTCAATTAACTGATGTAATTGTGATTTATATTGGAATTTGGAAATAATATTAGAAACCCGCTGCCAATCAGCAAGATAGTATCATTTCGGCCTAAACGTTTTTCCTTTTTTTGGAGGCCGGAATCAAACTTTTGAAGTATTGTTCATTTTAGCCCCGCAAACATTGCAGTTTTGTCCCACAAAAAACCATCTTATAAATATAAATTTGACTCTAAATATTTATCATCATGTATCATAGATATTGAATTTGGGGTGTTACCAAAAATAAAACTTTGTTTACGTATTTGATTAAAAATTTGACAGGTAGAAGCAGAGAAGCCAAATCCAACAATATTTGTAAAAGCTTGTGAGCTGTTGGGCATAAAACCAGAGGAAGCAGTTCATGTAGGGGATGACCGTAGGAATGATGTATGGGGTGCCAGAGATGCCGGTTGTGATGCTTGGCTTTGGGGTTCCGATGTTCACTCCTTTAAAGAGGTATCTCCCAATCCCATTATTCATTCTTTTAATTTAGGCTTAACTACAATTGACCCTCAAGTTAAACTCATTTTCTCACTTGCGTATTTAAAAGTTATTTTTAAAACAAAAGTAATATTTAAACTATCGATTATATCTATTTTTAACTTAAAAAGTGTACAAAGTACAATAGAAACGTGTCAGATCATATAGTATAGTGTTTTAGGGTAAAATGAGACAAATTAATAGTTCAATTATCACTTTTGATCAAATAAATATGTAGGTAGAAAAAAAAATGTATAGTTTGAAAGTGAATTTTGGATTTAATCCTTTAATTTAACAATATCAAATCCTCCCTATGTGTCTTTAAGTTTTTTTAATTTTTTTCACTAAGGTTATTTGAGCTAAGCACCAATAGATCTAAATAACCCATTTAATTATTTTATATTCTAACAATAAAATTTAAACAAGCAAAATTAGTTTTATTATTAAAACTTTAATTTGAACCAGCTCAAGCCAACCCGAATTAAAAATTTACCTTAAACTTTAATTTGAATCAGCTCAAGCCAACCCAAATTAAAAATTTACCTTTTCAAGCTCAAGTTAAGCAGAGACTGCTAGGCCAATCGATAACTTGACCCTTAAATAAGTTTATTTTCCCTCTTTTATTTATTTTGATAAAACATTTAGATGACCACCAAATTTTATGGCAGGCTGCTCAAAGGATAGGAGTCCAGGTCTAGAGGATAATCAACAGTACTTGGAAGTTCTTGCTGCATATATATATATATATATGCATGCATGCATGTATTACACTGTACAGCTTTGTTTTGCAGTTGTTATGAGATACAGGCTTTTTACAAATTTTCTGTTTCATGTAGTGTGTGGAAAATGTAAAAGATGTTTGAGGCTATACATACATTTTGTTGTATGAGGTAGCTAACATAGTTCAGGTTGAGAACATATAATATAAAGTTACTAAATTACCAAAGACAGTTTTTGTTCATCATTTGATCTGTACTTGCTTGCAAATATTGGTATGTGCCTAAATTGGATAAAAGTATTATAGAGACTATTATATTAAGAATTAGATTGCATTTTGCCTCGTTTACAAAAAAAAAAAAAAAAAAAGAAGGTAAATTTGTTTTAGTACGTTAGATCAAATAGCAAATTGATAATTTTTGTTAAAATTTTTATTCATTTGTATTATTAAAAATTGAAGTGGTTGACAGAATAATCATGTCATATCTATTTCATGATGAGAAATATAAATAAGTTTTTAACAATAGAAATTGATGAAATTTTTAACAGAATGACAAATTTACTGTTTGATCTAATGTATAATAAATAATTTACCAAATTTTGAAGCAAAAAAGGATAAAATATAATCGAACTTATAATACAATGAACTTCATGACATATCTACCGTCTAAATTGTGAAAATCCATTGAGATTGAACCCCGATTGTGGGAATATAATTTGTTTCAGTCATAAATCGATGTCAAATAATATTCAGAAAACATTCAACATGTTTTAACTATTTCCATATCTTTTGATATTTATTGGTACAAAATCTTAATATTTGAAGTTGAAGTTCTATATTTTAAAAAATTGATATTTATGTTTTAACATATTTATATGCATATAATTTGGGTTAATTCAATGCCAAACTAGAATATAGATTATAAATATAAGTAAAAAGTCATTTATGAAAAGATATTGATATTGATGCGTACTAGGATTTGGTATAACAAAAATGATATATTCATTGATATAATAGTAATAAGATAAGAATTATTATTTGATACATCAATGATATTTTTTAATGCTATTTTTTTTATTTCTTAGATATGTGATAATTTCTAGTGTAATTAAGAAATTCTATTGCCAAATTATTTAATAATAATAGTTGTACATTTGTAGAAAGAAAATGTCATGAAAATAGAAAAAAAATCATAATATACAAAAGTAAATGAATTAAGTTGGAACTCAGTTTAACCCCATCTTATATATAATATAACATCTTATTTAAACATAAATAATAAATTTAACTTCTTAACTCCCTACAACAAAATGATAGCAACTTTAAAAAAAAAAAAAAAATCGAAGTTTGCCGATTGATTATTAGTTCGAATGGTATGAGTATTGTTTTCAATGCAGGAGGAGGTAGATTGGAGTGCGTTGAAGCGCATTATTTTCCTATTTATAAGTTGGAGAGAGGTTATAAGTAATTTTAAGGACTGTGTTAAAAATAACAGATATGGTCAAAATTTATAATGAAATCGTTTAAAAAATATTAAATTTTATTTAAGTACTAGCTTATGCACAGTGAAAATAATAAAGAAATAAAGAAATAATTATTTATATAATAAATAAGTGAAAAAAGTAAAGTAAAGGAAGTAACTAAAATACTAATTAAACAAAAAAGATGGGTGACTTAATAAATAAACAATTAAATAAATTTGAGATAAATCTCAAAATTATATATTAACTATGGTTTAATGTGCAATTGTATATATAAATTTTGATTTTGTATAATTTTATACATAAGATTTTGATTTATTCATTGACACAATTATTGATATAACATCATTTTATGCTTATATATTGCATACATAAATAGTTATATTTATTTAATATAAAAATAAATTGATGTATTTATTTATTTAAGTGTGTATGATTAAATCAAAATTAAAGTTTTAAGTATACATTTGAACTACAATTAGAGTTTCATGTGTACAGTTGCACTAAATTAAAGTTCATATATACAATTGCACATTAAATCAAAGTTCATGTATAAATTTGAGATTTATCCCAATAAACTTTTATTAAAGATTAGATTATTAATATAATTTATAAAAATATATTATTAAAAATTGTAGAGGCAAAAAACAATTTTTTTAAAGTTATAAATTATAAAAAAAGACAAAGTAACCTTTAGTCATTGAATTTGACAAAATTTATCACTTTAGTCCTTACACTTTTTTGGTCCACATTAGTCACGAAAATTGATAGTTTTTCTCAAATTGATCCATAAACTTGGATTTCGTTATGGGATGATGACATAATATTCTGAGATTGTACTACGTCACAACCTAATTTTTAATTAAAAGAATATTTAGATTTTATATAAAAATTTCAAAATTTTGAAGCGATGACATGACATAATTTCAGAGTATTAAGTCATTACTTTTGAATAGAATTCAAGTTCATGGACCTAATTAGAAAAAAAATTCTAAGTTCCAAGACCAATGTGGAAAAAAGTGTAGGGACCAAGTTGAGAAAAGTTATCAAATTCAACGACTAAACATTGCTTTATCCCAAAAGAAAAATATAAAGCATATGACCATTATGGTAATTTCGACACTTCCATACTCGGCGGAAAATCTCCAAGGCGGGAAAATAAAAGCCAAAGTTCCAAATAGGGAAAATTTCAAACTCTTAAGAAGCAATTTCCTCTCTGAACTGATAAACCGTGAAATTGGAAATGGAGAGAATTCATGTGACCGTACGGTCGAGACCGCTATCTTCAGAGGACGCAAAGACAAGCCCTTGGAGAATCTCAGCCAATTCCATTTTCATCCCCAATCACTCCACCAAGTTCGAATTTGGTACTAATTTTACTTTCTAAATAATCAATTGTTGCATTCTATTTTCCAAGTTCATTTTTCTTATAAATTTTTGGCATATTTTTGAAAATCTAGATCGGATATTTGGTGAGGATTGTAAGACTGGAGAGGTTTACGAAGCTCGTACCAAAGAGATTATGGCGGCCGCAGTTCGTGGATTCAATGGTACCATTTAATTTATTTGATTTTGAAGTATGAAAGTACGAATACTGGAAGACTTTCTTTATGTGTTTTAATAATATTAGGTTCCAACAAGCAGTGTAAAAGAAATCCTATTTCAAGTTTTGTTCGAATTTGGGTTTTGGATCTGCCAGTCGGACTGGGAACTGGCAGGTACACTGATTCGAAACAAGGCAAAAAACCGGTTCGAACTCGATTTTATAATTTTATGAATTTTTTAATAATTTATTTGATTCGAACAGGATGGACTGGTTGAACCGGGAACCAGTGGTTAGAATTGTTCGGCCACTGGTCCGGTTCCAAAAACATTGGTTAGAACCTTGGCATCAAAAAATGCAGCTTGAATCCAGCTTACTAGAATTTATTGCATTATCTTTGAGCCATCTATAGTCTCCTAATTCTATATTGGAGCGATTGCTTGTAGTTGTGGTGTCATCCCATATTGGCTACGGTTACAGACTTACAATTTGCTCTGGTATTACAGTCACTTATTGCCAATTTGTTTGCTCTGGTATTACAGTCACTTATTGCCAATTTGTTTTAGGCAATGCTTAATATGGTATCACAGTCACAATAACTTGTTCCTGTCGCTTTTGTTATTTGTTACCCCTGAATGGTTTTGTCTCACATTTGCTAAGTTTAGAATTTGCTAAGGCCTTGTGTCTTTGGTTGGTTAGGGTGCATACTTAACGTACTCATTCTAAGTATTAGAAGCTTTTTAGCATAAGCCGCCAAATACTAAGGAGCCTTTTCTAATGCTGAACCGGTGTCATGTATTATAGAGTTTTCAGTTAGATTTCTTTTCTTGAAATGCTTTTTATTCAATTAGGTAAAATAAAATGCAAAAGAAAAAAAAAAGCGCTGTCTTATGCCTTGTCCTGGAATTTAATAAATTCTAATTAGTTGAAGTTAGTCTGACTTCATGAAAATTTGCGTTGTACTCATGATATGCACCTCTTGTAGATTCTCAAGTTAACTGTTTTTATTGCAGGTACAGTGTTTGCATATGGACAAACTAACAGTGGAAAGACCCATACAATGCGGGGTTCGGCTGCTGAACCTGGGGTCATTCCTCGTGCTGTGCATGATTTATTTGACATAATACAACAGGTAAGGCATACCAGCACTCATTAGCTATCAAAATATTGTGTTATGTATGTGTTTGAAACTTGAATAAGCTATTTGGAAAATTTGAATGAAAGAAAATGAAATTAGAAGAGGATATGCTACTGTTCTAATTATTGCAATGGTAAGTAATATTTTGATTTTTTTTTCTTCACACGAAAATGCTTTTGGCGCCATAAGCAATAAAAAAAGAATAAGAAGTGTTTTTGAAGTTAAAAATGCATTTCAACCCAAACCTAAAAGTTAGAATTTCTTGCTTCCGCATTGGAAAAAGCACTTTTACACTCAAATAACATTTTAAACCCTCATTTATAATCCAATGTATCTTATGTAATATTTATATTAGGTATACAATTATTTTCCTATTGAGATTTATTTCAAATATATAACATTATATATTTGAATTTGTATTAATTATTTTTTAATATTTAAAATATAGTTTATATATTTAAATTAAATTTTATAAACTAGTCATATTAATTACTTAAAAAAATTTAAATTTTATTTTTCATATATAAAAATATTAATAATATTATTTTCTTATATTTTTATTGAAATATCATAATATTAATGAACTTTAGCATAATTTAGATACATATTTTTTATTTTATAAAATTATGTTTAAAATAGAAATTTTATTTCTCAAAATTACTTTTTGACAATAATACTAAATACTTAAAACTTAAATTAAAATTTTTCAAAAGTACTTCTTCACGGTACTTTTCAAAAGCAATGAAAAACAAAGAACGGAATGAAGAATGGGAATAGCTTGGTGCTTTGTAATTATTCTTGTGGTTAAATTGTTTGGCTTTTCCTCAGCTATATGGGAAAGCTAATGATGATTTCATAAATTTTGATTTTTTATAACATTATGAAAATCTTAAGCTATTTTGCATTCAAATGATGAAGTTTCGGTTTGTAGACATAAAATAAGCAAGGGAAGTGATATCAAGTGAACATACAAATACAAATTTCTTTAAATTTAAGATTGAGTATCTAGTAACTGACTTTCTATGTTAAGCAGAATTTTCTTAAAATATTTTAAAACTGTGTTCATATAAAGGTGTTTCTTTTATTTCTTTTGTTTCAGGATGTGGATCGAGAGTTTCTTCTTCGAATGTCTTATATGGAAATATATAATGAAGAAATAAATGACTTGTTAGCCCCTGAGCATCGAAAATTACAGATTCATGAAAGTATAGAGGTATTAAAATTCACAGTTCGTGTTTTCTACATAATTTCCTATTTCTTAGTAGTGAATAATTTTCTTTTCATAAATGTAGAGGGGAATATATGTTGCCGGCTTACGAGAAGAGATTGTTGCCTCTCCTCAGCAAGTGCTTGACTTGATGGAGTTTGGAGAATGTATTTCTTTCATCTTTTTTATGAACTTCACATTTGCATGCTTTTTTTTTTTTTTTGAATTTCTTCATTTAGTTTATACTTTTTGAGTTAAATTGTCATTGGTGTTCTAATAAAAGATATTTTATGATGATTGTATTTAAAATAGAAACGGAGGAAATTGTGACAAAGGCAAAAAAGGGAAGAGTTATAAACAATGCTTACTTTTATCCATATTTTCTCCCCAACCCTTAAACCGGAAGAAAAACGTGCTCAAGCGCTCGACAAGTTGAACTCTTGATCAACCGGCAGTTTATAAATTTTAATTTCTCTTCTTTGATTACATTCTATTTATTTATTTATTTTTGTGTTCCAAAATTCAGCCCACAGGCATATTGGCGAGACAAACATGAACTTACACAGTAGTCGATCACATACCATTTTTCGCATGGTAAGTTTTTAGTAAACTGTCATCTTAATTGTAATACGATTACACTTGCATATTTGCCTTACTGTAGTAGCTATATATAGATCATTGAGAGTCGGGATAGAACTGAAGATGGAGGTGGAGATTCAGTTAGTTCTTGCGATGCTGTTCGAGTATCAGTGTTGGTATGTTATTACAATGAAAAACATATTTCTTCTTTTATGACAAATAGAATTAAATGTTTTGCTAGTTGTCAGTGGGTATCTTGTTTAGTCTTATTTATGCTAATAACATTTGCTTTCAATTTGTTTTTGTTCTTTTTCTTGTAGAATTTAGTAGACCTTGCTGGATCAGAACGTGCTGCTAAAACTGGTGCAGAAGGTGTTCGACTAAAGGAAGGTTCCCATATTAATAAAAGCTTGATGACATTGGGAACTGTGATCAAAAAATTGAGTGAAGGTGCTGAAAGTCAAGGGTATGTTCTTCTAGAATTTGAGAACTAAATTGAATTGCTATTATTTTCAAATAAAAATGACATTAAGAACATTTTGCAGGGGTCACGTTCCATATCGAGATAGCAAACTTACACGTATATTGCAACCTGCTTTAGGAGGCAATGCAAATACAGCTATAATATGCAATATCACACTTGCACAGGTAGAAATCTTTAAAATCGTTCGTAGTTGATATCATCCTTATGTGTATGTTTCACCAGAGCTTCATACGTTTCTCTTTATATGCATTATTAAGAGCCGAAGACTAATTTAAGTGGACAGCTGGACGCTGTCACTTGCTGAGTTTTCATAAAGTCAAGGAGTTATAAAACATGAAAAAAGAAGCATAAAGTGGGAAAGTTTAAAGTAAAAATGTCTGTTCAGTTCCATTATTTTGACATATGATTCTGATAGAAGGTTTATATATGCATATAAAATACCCATTCTTAGGGTGACAAAATCCTGTACCAGCTGGGTTTTGACTACCCCCGACACTAAGGATTTTTTTATTTTTTCAAATTTGATTCGGGATAGGTTTTAGTGAAATGCTCTTCTTTTAGTTTTAATTTCTTTTCATAAATTATAATATATTGTTTTTGTATTTTAAATTTATAAATATTTTTTCATATATTTTAATTACAATTTCTTAATCTAATAAGATTTTGTAACATAAATTTGGTTTATTTTTATTAATTTATAAAAGATTGTTTAAAATTTTGGGATGAGTCGGGTTGGCATCAAAAACACTTTTCAGAGTTGGGGGTGGGGGTATTAGATAAAACTTAGGGTGGGGCAGGTTCGGGTATATACCTAAAAGTCGGGTTGGGGCGAGCAAAAAACTGTTCTGCTGTGCCTGGCTGTCATCATTGTATTATTATGAATTTGAACTTTGTCAATATTTTTTTGCTACTTACAATGTCATTTTTAGTTTATGTTTACATGCAATGCTGCATTTTCATCAATCTCTTGTGACGGCAGATTCATGCAGATGAAACTAAGAGCAGTCTTCAGTTTGCAAGCAGGGCATTGCGTGTTACAAATTGTGCTCGTGTGAATGAGGTTTATTTTGATTTTCCTTTTCGCATTTATTCTTGCTGCTGGCTTTGGTGGTATTTCTTAGAACTCAGTGGATTGTCAAATCACTGGATCTTTGTGTTGTTATAGATCAAGTTCTTAATTCAAGTCTAACATGTATGTTAGCTTGAATCTTACTGCAACTTGTTTTTTGGTTTGTTAGATATTGACTGATGCTGCTCTGCTAAAGCGGCAAAAGAAAGAGATAGAGGAGCTTCGAGCCAAATTGCAGGTTTGCAACTATATTTGTGATTTCCTTGATGTCTGAAAAGAAGTTTTCTTGAATAGTGACTCGTTGAGTGTTTTGTTTGTTCCAGGGTTCTCGCTCAGAACATTTGGAAGAAGAGATACTCAATTTGCGGAACACATTACTGCAGGTATTTAGTTTTCACCTGATGATTTATTTATATTTCAAAGAATGTTTGAGTATGTTATGGAAGTTGCTAAGCTCATTTGACAGTCTGAAGTGGAGAGGGAGCGGATAGCTTTGGAACTAGAGGAGGAAAAGAAAGCACAAGTAGAACGTGAAAGGGTGTTGCAAGAGCAAGCTAAGAAAATAAAAAACTTGAGCTCTATGGTCTTGTACTCAAGTAGAGATGAGAGTCGAGATCAGGTTAAAAAGGTTTGTCTAAATAACTGTACCTTTTTCTATTTTGGATAGGTAACTCTCTTTCTCTTTCATTCTGCATGTTATTTGCTTTTTCCATAAGCTCTCTAGTTTTACTAGTTTATCTAATCCTGCTATCATAAGCTCATGCTAGAGCAATCAGATGAGCTGATTTTGTTTTAATTTATAAATTGAGGAATGTAAAGGATTAGGTCATCTATAATGGAAACCTGAATTGGAGAATCATTAGTTTTGTGTGACAAGCATGATTTAAATTGGTTTGTAGATTTCAACATGATGAACTATATTTTTTGAGGGGTTAGTTTGGTTTTTGAAGTCCCAGTTTTTTGTTTGAATTTGATTTGATTTTAAATGGATCTGATTTTAGGTCAAATATATTCTGAATGTTAAAAGGCCCTAATCACATATTTCAATTTATCTTTTTAAGTTAGTATTACTATTTCAGCTAAATTGCAGTTCTCTCATCAAATCTAAGATTATTTAAAAGTTCAATTTCAACTTCTAGATCTATCCAAAGTCCAAAACAAGGGTTTAGAATTCAGAGTTATGAGCAAAAAAATATTAAATCCAACTATAAATTTAAATTCTCCAGTTCAACCTAGATAATTTTGGGATTATGAATTTTGCTATCTCAATTCTGATGGAGTTGTACTTTGAGTACATCAAGTAAGGGTTTGCAGATAAACCTGGCAACTGCCAAATATTGTACTTGATTTAAAGTTTAGTATCTTAGCATTGTTGGGTGGTTTTGTTGGATGTATACTGCATATATCATAGTTAGTCTACTCTCATATACATACATGCATATCTTGCCTATTCATCTTAATTCTTGATTGATTCATTTGTTTGGGCTATAGGAAAAGAGGCGAGATACATGGTGCCCTGGAAATCTTGCAAGGGAGGCTCTTAAGGAGGTAACTTTTATGTTTCTTGCTTCTATCTGGGTAATAAACTTAGGCTTCGTAATATACTTGAATTTTAAAGTTTCTTATTTCCTTATGGGACTGAGCTGATAAATGTGAGATTTATTGTACCTCAAATACATGATCATTGATGTAGGGGTTTGCTAGTTCGATTGTGCATTATAATGTGTTTTTGTGCAAAAGGCTATTATGCTGGATTCCTTTGATAGGTAAAAGTGTGAAATATTTTATGATGATATACGCACGTGGAGGACATTGATGACTGCAAGATTTTCTTCTTTTTTCTTGTTTTTGTTGTTGGATATATCTACTGTATGGGGGACCAGAATGTGGTATTTGAGAAAAAGTTCGGTGTAGGAAACTTGTTGGGATGACATGGAACTTTTCTTTCTATCCTCATCCTCCTCTTAAACCTACTCATGGTTTGAAAGAACTAAATAGGGTATAGGAAACTTCTGCAAACTATGGTAACTGGGTCAAGGGTGAGTGTCAGGTATCAGTGTATGTCTGACATGAATATGGTCAATCTTTATTTTTGAAGTTTTTCATTACATTTGGAGGGATGGATCTCCGTTTCTAAGCTGTGCTAGAAACATTATCTTAAAGGAAAAGAAGACCTGGAGCTACACTGGCTATATAATCTGTATAGGATATTGGTAGACATTTTACGAGAAGACTTGTTATTCTACATTCTAATTGAATATAGCATGTTAAAGTTTTTGTATCATTAGATAGTCCGTATTAGTTAACAGAATTTGAAAGGCGGTTCCAAAAGGTGAAAATTGCTTTTTGGAGACGTCTCTTTCTTTTTTTGTTCTCTATGTTGATAAAACTGGACTAACTTAGCCACTGCTCTACAAGACATATTCATAAAACAGGGGTTGAGTTGATGTACATTAGTTTGATATTGGTTCCTATCATACTATGGCATATGCATTTTGATTATCTATGATATGTCATTATTTTTAGTGGCTTATTGCTTTGGTTGAGTAGAATTCCGTCACATGGATCTAAGTTGTTGTCCTGGAATCAGAAGGATTGATGTTTTGATCAGTTGTTATTCTGTAAGATGCATGGTAACATAAAAAAAGTATTTTAAAGGAAAAATGAGGTTTCTTTCATGCGGAACTCCATGTGTGTAGGATTGAGGAAGTTTCTATCCCCACAGACAGGGATAAGAAGAGTAACTGGGACCTTTGTCAAGTAGTGAATTTCAGTGCCTGGCTGCCTGCTTTGCTTTGCTCTGTTTCTGTTTGCTGGAAGTGCTAACAATCAATCTTTTCTCATTGGGTGCATGCTAACATTAATTTTCTGTGCTTTAGGCCTACTCAAGTGTTCAATCAAATTCATCTGCACTTAAACCAACTGAATCTAAGCGTTATACGGGACCACTTCTTGCTTTTGAGGAGTTGGTGACTGAAAATGAAACTGAAGATGACTACCCATGCAAACAAGATGAAGATTGTAAGGCTAGTGTATTGGAAGATTGTACTCTTCCTGATCCATGTGCTTTACTGCATGTAACAAACAGGAGAAAAGGACAACCAAGAAAGAGAAGCTCCTTTGTGGTTTGTAACTTTGTATTGTGCATTTTTGTATAGATGTCCTTGAGTTGAACTTTGCACCCTCATATGTATTATTGGTTCAGGAGGACAGCGAATTAATGGAACTGCAAACAGAATACGAGGGTTTGCTTTTGAAATATGAAACTCAGGTTACTCATTATACTTGTTAATTTGCAATGAATTTGCGCACAAAGTTGTCATTCTGTATTCATTTCCTTTCTTTATGCAGAGAACCATGAGTGATATACAAATTGATTGCTTAATGAGAAAGCTGGTTGAGGACGAATCCCTTCACGATATGAAACATAGTGAGTCTAGTAACCATTCTGCATTTCTCGCGAACAAAACAAATTATGCTGACAAGAATATTGGGTTGAGGGAATCTGAAGCTATTCTTGTGATCAAGCAACTTCAAGAGAAGGTTTATTTTATTATTTTTAATAATTATCTCTCCCTCTCCTTTTGTCCCCTTAAATCATCTTTCATTGCAATCGTCAAGAATTTGTAGATTGATGGTTCATTTATTGTCTGTTTATGTGTAATTTTTTACCTTTTAGATTGAAATACTGGAAACAGAAAAGGCTTCAAGCCAAGAAAATCTGAATTGTCTTGTCGAACTTGCTACGGAGCAGAATATAAGTGCGAGGGAGAAGTTTGATGAGGTAATAATTTAACCAATTATTCATGACCATCATCTGCTTCACTCATTTTTGCGATCTGTAATCTGCTGGATTTACTTAAGGACATCTGAAACTTTTTCATGTATTAGTTGCAATTTGATAGGAAAGTATCTGTATAAATAATTTATTTTCTAGTTGGAGTTTTTATCAGGATCAAATGTAAGGCATTGAACTTTAATGATTTTTGTCTCTTCCTGAAACTTCCAATGATGCCAAAGATAAATTTTCTCATCTTTTTGAGATAAAAGAGGTTCTGCACACATGTTTATCATGGACTTCATTAGCATCTTTTGCTCGTTAGTGGTTGTATCAAAGTTATCTAGTACTTTTGCATCTATTGTAGTTAATTGGATGGATTGTTAGATATTAATGACTTTGTCAAATGAGCACGTATCCTAATGTGTATGCCAGTATCACCTTTATCATTTAAAAGTTGAACCTTCTGTTTTTTATGAAGCTATGGTATGGTTTGTTTTCTTCAGTCTAGTTTCAAAACAGTTTCTATTTGGTGCAATACTTTATAGCTTTGCAAAGAGCTTCTTCATGCACGAGAGGAGACTAGAGTGGCTCGTGAAGAACTTGCCTACAATGAATCTGGGGGAAGAAAGAATGTAAGTATTCTATAAATTGTGCATGTGTGTTTATGTAAGATTTTATGCAACCTTTAATGTGTGCATGCGTGTCTTCATTTTTGCATGCATTTTTCCTTTTCTCTTGTTAATAACATCGGAAACATAGTTTCTTTATCTTGTGTGAAGATTCTCATGTCAAATGCATCAAGTTGATTTTGGGTCTTTGCTTTCTAGGGGGATTGTGATTTTGTAATTGAGCTGTCAAAGGAAGTAGAAAATCTGATTGCTGAAGCTCAAGAGTCAAAAGAAGTAGCTCAAAAGCTATCATCCCTTGTGGATGAGGCTTTTCAGAGTTTTTCTGCTACAGTCAAGGAATTTCTTGTGAGTAATCCTGAAACATCTTGGGAGAACCTCCCTTCCTATCAGCAGTAGTTTTTTTGAATGATAATTCTAAATTTGAAAGATAACTGCTAAAGTCAATTTTTTACTATTCGTGCTTGCATCCTATCCATCTCGTTGTTTAGTTTTATGCATTCTATCCAGGATTTCAAGGATATGATGTGTCAGAGCTCTAAACGACAAAAAATAATTATTACAAATACCAGGAATTGCACAATCGTACACATCAAAGGACTTTGAAGCTTGAAAATGACAAGGTGAGACACATTGCATTCACATGCTCGAACTGTGTATTCTCTGACTTGCAGTAAAACTTATCTATTATATGAAATCATTGTCAATATCGGGATTCCAAGATAAAATATGTAAGCTAATGACTTGTTTGCAGCTTCTCTTGCACAACCAATCTATTGATCTGCAGAAGCAAGTACAGGAACTAAAAGAAAATGCTAAAAACCATGAAGCGTCCTTAACAGTGAGATTTTTATGTCTCATTTAACATTTTTACAATATACATAGCATCTATGACTGAGAATACCATTCTCTGACATGAGCAGTCTTGTTTCAGGAACTCTTTGAAAAGCATGACATGGAAAAATTGGAGTATCTTTCTCATATTCAGAGTCTTGAAAAGGAAATATCATATCTTTCATCAGGTTCCATGGCTAGAGAAAATCAGGGTTTGAGTAAAGATCTTGAGAAAACAAAAATGAAGTTGAAAGACACTGAATCCAAGCTTAAGAATATCATCCAGGAGAAGACAAAACTTGAGGTTCAATGCCAATTGTTTTGAATTTTAAAGTTTGACTTGACTAAGTTACAATCTATATTAACCTGCTTTCATATCTAGGGGGAGAAAGCAATTGCTGAACGAGAGATCAAGCGATTGCTTGGTCAAAAGACTCTTCTTGAGCGTGACATCAACAAACGTGATTCACTAGCTGGTAGAAGGCGTGATTCAGTTTTTGATAGGAATGCAAAGGTGTTTGATCCAAAAAAGGCAAAAGCTGAGCAGATAATGCAGGTGATGAAGATGCATCTTTTTTTCTTGGTTCTGTAATGAATATCTAACTGCAAAAGGCAAGTAATTAAATGTGGTAATTCTGAATGGAAATTAACATTTGGCCTTTTTCTTTTCTCAGCATTTTTGTAATAATGAACCTATTTTTCCAGAGAGTCCAAGTTACAAGATCTAACTGAAACCAGGCAGTTCTTTTTTGTATAATCCTTATATACTTCTATGTGATCTTTTAATATATTTATCTTTTCATGACACTAACTTTCAGGGTGGTTTTACTTAGTGCCATAAATTTCTAGTATAATTTGGAATGAACTAAAATGTTTTAAGAGTTTAATGTGCTTGGTTGTGTTACATAGTAATTATGATACGTTTTCTCAACTATGAAGAACGGATCAACAGACATCTTTCCATAGCTTACAGATCCAGTTCGTTATTTATTATCTAGTTTTATGCTAAAACATTCAAAGCGTGCAGAATACTTAAAACGTAAATCCTACTTTTATTTTTTCTGCTCTTAGGAAGATTATAAAAAGTTGGAGGTTCTTGCTTTTGAAATGGAGACAACTATAACTTCCTTGGAAGAGGAATTAGCAGCTGCATGCAGGGACAGGGAAGAGGCTATATCTAAAAGTGAAGATTTGGCTTTAGAAGTTGAGGTCCTGACAGAAAAATTGGATATATCAAGCTCAGAAATAAATGCTCTGCAAGAAGAACTTTCTGGCCTTGTGAGCTTCGTGTGCTTTCCTCAGTATATCCCCTTGGTTTCTCAATTTTTTTTTATCCCTCTGTAAGGTTAAATGGTGGCATGCTTATTTTTGTTTAAATATTAAATGCGACGTTCTCTTACTCCACAGAAACTTAGTTTGGAACAATCTAGTTCTAGTCAGCAAGGAATGGAAGCCTCCATTAAGAGTTTGCTTGCAGAAAAGGAAGAATTGGCAATGGTAGTCTAATATATCATTGGTTATGAAGAAAGCTTTGTGTCTTTGGTAGTTTAATTGTGTTTGTTGGACTGTGCCTTTGATATTGCAGCAACTTACTAATTCACTATTGGAAATGGAGGAAGAAAAGGCAATACAGTGTGCTAGAGAGAAGGCTTCATTTGAAGCTATAGAAGAGAAAAGAAAGCTATATAATTCTGAGATAACATCGTTATCAGAAAAATTGTCTGAGGTAAGAGTCTTAAGTTTATCATTGGAGATTTTAGAACTTAAGTTGAATTACTGAAAGTGGCTTAATTTTAATTTTTGCTAGTTCTTGTCGATCAACAATTTATTTATTTTCTGTTTAGTATTTTTCTATTATATGATCTTTCATCATGCTATCCCTTGCACCGCTGTTAACAAATTGCTTGTGGAATTTGTGATTTGCCTAATCTTTTTCGATCTCATTTTGTGTCCTTTATAACTGGAATTGTTATAATACTTCTTATCTTGTGTGGAAGACTGCAAAGGTCTCAGTCTCTTTCATTCATTATCTTATTTGATCAAGTGCTCTCACTTTGCTGATCCAATTTCTTTTTATGGTAATGTTTAATTCTTAGTTGTTTTGCTACTGGAGATACATCTCAGTGGAAGTTGAGCTCCTTCAGCATTTAGACCTGCATGACATGAATATACTAACTCTACTAGTTTGACTATTTATCTGTCTATTAATGTTTTTTGATATTCTATCTTTGCTGTTGGAGAATCTCATGAATTCTTTAGATGTAAATATGATAGTGCCGTAAATCTCCTATTATTTAGTTGTAATTGTTCCGGATTTGTAGTCATAGACTGATTTGTAGGGATAGGCTTATGTTTGTTATAAAATCCTATTTTCTTTCCTAGAATAACTATTGTATGTTGTACAAACAGAGGCACATAGCTATCATTTGGAACAAGAAACAGTAAAAAATTCTTCACGTGCCGTTGTAATATTTTACTTCAGTGCCGTTTTGATTGCAACTATAGGATTGATCAATCCTTGCATTCATGGTATTTTGCGTGTAGGTAGGGGCGGGTTTTATTGGGTAACGTCGTTGGTTGATGCTTCTTCATTGAAGTGTCTTGTGTATAGATGACAATTAGACGGGACTTAGTAGGGTCATTTCTGGTTCTAATTGATTAAGCAAGATGTAATTCTGAACATGGAGTATTAGCAAAAGCCTGTTTTGTTTGTGCATAGTCCCTCCAACCCTATTGGGCGAGGCACATTTGATCAGACACATGCTTGGTGCACCTAGGCATACTTTTTTGTAAGGCAGTAGACATATAAAAGGCACTCTTGATGGAAGTTCTCTTTAATTTGTTTTATTTTCGTTAAATGTACATTGACTAGTAAACAGAGGATGATTTCAAACTCTATATCCAACAGCAGAAGAAAAATAAAAAAGGATGCATATTGAACATCCGAAGGAAAAGAAAGTTTTGCAGGATAAATCGAACCAATTTTTAGTTTAATATCAAAATCATATATCTTAAACTTTTCGTATTTATATATGTATAGACATGGAAGAAAATGCACCAATATATATGTTTTGCTTCGATTCACTCAAACGAGCACTTATATTTCATGTACATTTGTTTTCATGGTGTTGGATGTTAAAATCTAGAATGAACATTTGTTAAGATGATTATGATGATTACGATTTTGTTTTATATAGGTGACAGAAGAGTTGGAGTTGTGCAGAAAAGAGTGCAATGACCTCAGGAAAAGATTAACAGACTGCGATGAAAGAGCAGAACTGGAGAAAAAATGCAGGTTTGTCTCCTGGGTTTCTTTACTGTATGCTTTTAATGGAAACTTGGTTGTATTACATGTGGTAGCTGCAATAGACAAAAACTTTGTTTTGGATGCTAAATTAAACAAATCCCAAGTTTTTAAAATAATGAAAAGGAGCTTGGAGGGATGAATAATGGCAAAGCTGATGGGGGGAATGGTATCTGCTGCAATTTTGATCTAACAAATTTAAATATTGTGCTGGAAATATTATATATTTAATTGTGTGCATATGAGTTTTTGGTGGGTGTTTAGTGCTATATTTGTTGGATTACGCATAACCCCTTTTGTATAAACCTCTCTGAATACATTGTTCTATTCTATCAACTCTTCTGGTTTAATGATTAATATGGCATCTCTTTCTTTCTATATGAGTTTGACAGAAAGTTAATAGAAGGATAATAATTTCTACTAGGGCTCTTGTGCCACCTCATTTCCGTTTTTTTACTCTAAATGGAGCATTTAATTTTGTTTAGAAAAGGGATAAAGCAACATTTAGTCCTTGAACTTGGCAACTTTTCCTAACTTGGTCCCTGAACTTTTTTTGGTCCACATTAGTCTTGAAACTTGACCATTTCCCCCAATTTTGGTCCCTATGATGATGTGGCACAATATTAGAGTGCCATGTCATCACATGGACTAAAATCGGGAAAACTTGCCAGGTTCAGGTGTTAAATGTTGCATTATCCCTTTACAAAAATATGAAATACTGTCTCCAGTTGAAATTATTGTACCTAAGGTTGTTGCATTTTTACATTGCCCTTTTTTGCTATATATATGAGTATCTAGCCTTTTACACCCTGAAATTATGGTTGTGAAGTTAATTAAAAAGCCACTTTCTATTCTTGCAGTATTGAGAAGTCTTTGGAGATTGACCAGCTGAAAAGTGACATAGAAAACGTTTACGCCGAAAGCAAACAAACCCAGCAAGTAATTTCTGTATCTCATCATGTGCACAGTTAACACAACATAATATCATTAAGGGATGCACAGTTAAAACTAATTTTCATTGCAGACACTGAATTCAAACGTGGAAAAGCTTTCTTTGGAGCTTCAACATGCGCAAGAGGAGCTGAGTATTATCAAAAGAGAACGAGACAATTTATCAGCCAAAATTGAACAGTTGGTCTCTGAGCCTCAGCTCTCGGACGAGCTCCAGGTTTTCGTTTTCTGCACATTGCAAAATAATCTATAAAAAACAATCATTAGAAACCATCATTTTAGGAACTAGTATTTATTTCTTAGAGACTGAAAAGTTTATTTCATTCTTTGCAGATTCTTCAAAATCAACTTCTGGACATTTCAACAGAAAGGGATGAACTAAAGACACAAATCGAGGAACTGACCAGCAAATTATCCTGCTTCAAAGCGGAAAATCTTAAAAATGATTCTAATGACATGGTTGGTTGTTTAAAAAATGACATTTTTTTTGGCTAGCAATCTAACTAGGTTAGGAATTATCTGATATCATGGGAGATTCTTTTGACAGTTTGTGGAGGCTAAAGTTCGAGTTGAGGAACTGACTAGCAGATTATCTTGCATGGAAGTCAAGATGCATAATGTAAGTAACTGGCTAACTGCACACACTTTCATTTATCGGATATGCATTAATTTGATAATTACAAGAAAACTTGAATTCATCTCGACATGCATATTTACTTTTTTCCGGAAAAATCTTAGCTCTGATCTTTAATATTGTATATCAGTTAGGAGAAACAGTGTTGTAAACTGAGGAAATCTGAACTTTGAGATGGAAGCTTTCCATGTTTTCGATTCAAGCAGTTTAGATTCGCGTTCTTCAATCATTTCCATGTTTACGTGCTCGCACTTGTTCTGTTATTCTGGAATCATATTTGCCTTTACAAAATTCCTCTCAAATGTCATCATTTGAACCATTCTCATTCCTCAATTATGCTGCTGAATGTTACTGACATGTCCTAGCTAGCTGAAATATATTGGTATATTGCTTTCATATTTACATGGAATGGATGATGCTAAATACGAACTCTCTCTTGTCATCCTTTCATGCGAGTAACTCACCATTTCGGGTAGTTTCCGATTATTTTCCCTGTTCTCCATCTCTCTGACACTATATTACATTCTTTTTGTTTTTATACAGGACCATGTCAACAATGGCAGGGAAAGGGCAAAACTTAGAATGAGGCTTCGTGGAACGCAAGCGCAGTTGGATGCTTTCCGTTACCGATACAAAAAAGCCATGGATGAGTCGGATATCATGAACCGGAACTTCGAGGAAGCTTCGACGAACTTGAAGGAAAGGTTAGCATCAAAGGCAATTGAGGTACTCAATCTTAAGAAGCAGCTTGCTTCTGCAGCCACAAGCCAATAATCCAATCATCTCTCCCATCCCTTAGTGTTCCAAATTTTTTAACTTTAGAACTGCATTATTTTTTGCACTGATTAAGAGGTAATTTTAAATTGTCTTTTTGCCCTTTTGAAATGCATAGTTGATAGTTTTTACCATAGGGGCAAAAAAAATGTCTTTGATTCAAGCATTAGTATATAGTAGTACAATTAAATAAAATTATTTTTCTTTTCTAAAATAAAATTATATAAATCGCTAAATAACAATTAAAATAGAAAAGGGGCAGCCCATTTTTTTTATAAGGGCAACTTATTCTATTAAGCTAGAAGGTTAAAATATGTTGTCAGTAACTGTAATTTAAATATTTAAAATTTAATTTTTTTTACTTACAATTTGAAAATCTTAGTCCAATAATTATTGTTGGTAGTTTTTGTTAAAATTTGTTAATTTATCATATTTATTTTTTATCAATCATATATTATGTTATTTGAAAACAACTTAATTTGAATTCCGAATTGACAAATTTTGATAGAAAATACTGAAGATTTTAGTGATTAAATTGAGATTTTTAATTTTTTAAGTATAGAGACTAAATTTCAAATTTTGTTAAAATATGGGGATCGATAATATATATGTTTGGGTAGAAATTAATAACATATTTTAACCAAGCTAGAATCTTTTTATGTATTTTATTTAAAATGTATTCTTTTAAATTTTTATTGAAAGGTGAAATGTATTTTTTTAAATTTAAAATGAGTTTAATTTTTGGGCATAAATAATAATTGGGATTATATATTTTAAAAATATGTAATTTTAAATTCAAGTAATTTAATTTTGGTTTTTCGAAACTTAAACTGATCAAATATAATTGTTTTATCCGACTTTTCAAATCGATTTACAATTGAATCGACTAAAATTGAATAAATAAAATCGAAATCAATCGATTTAATTAGTTTAACTTGATTTTTGTACATTCCATTTTTAAGATTTAAACCTTATTAGAATCGTTGAAGTTTACTTGCATCTTCCTCTCTTATTACCTTGTCTATTAATATTGTTAATGAATGTAAAAGAATATGCATTTTGCTAACAGGAAAAAAAGGAAAGTAATTTCTTTTTAATTTGAAATTATGCCACGGTTGATATTAGATGATGATATGGTGATGGGTGTGTACATTTAAGATTGAAAATTTGAAAATTAAAAAATTTCATTTCTTAAATAAAAACGAATCATATATTATACAAAATATCACAAATCATTAAAATAGAGAGATTTATTTTTAATTTTACACTCTTTTCATAATTTTTTTTATATAATTAACATTTTAACAATTAAATTATTAAACTTGTTTAATTTTCTTAAACAATTGAAAGTTGTTTTACATGAAAAAATAATTTATATCAAATTTAACATGTATAATTTATATGAATGGAACATAAATTATACTAACTGATTCATTAAAATAATAATCATTAAAAAATATATAAAATTATTTTAATTTTACATCAATGTAAATAAATATTTTATATATATATTTCAATCCAAAACCTACGAATAAAGTATTCAAGATCTACTGTAGAATAAACCATTTTTTTTCTTTGTTTGTGCCCCCTTTAGCAAATCTATCTTATTGGAAATGAAATTTTAAAAATATATAACAAAAGTCACCGGCTAGACCACGACTAGTAAATCTAGAACAGGTGGTGTTTAGAAACAAATTAAATAAATGATTTCAACATCAAATCGAAGTCCATTAAACAGGTATGATCATATCTCTTACTTAATATTATAATAAAAAAGATCCTTTCAGTATCTAAGTGAGACATTATTTTAAACAAAAATGGAGCAGCTCTGAGTGTGTTGCCAACCTGCCATCCATATAAGCGGCTTTCATGAGGCACGTGGCCTTAGGCATGCGCAAGCCTGCTTCAGCCTCGTGCATGGCATTTAACCACATGAGCAATTCATAAGCCCTTATTTAAGTTAAAAAATATTAATCAACGTTAACTCTATTATTATGTTAATCAAAGAATGTTGGGATCAACATCAAACTTTTGAATCACCCATTTTAAAATAATCATAATAATATTTTCAGGAATACTTAGTAATATAAAATATAATACTAAATTGTTAATGAGAAATTCTGGATTTTTTAGCATTTAAGTTCGAATTCGATTGGTATGATTATTGTTGTCAATGTAGAAGAGTGCGGGTTTAAGTGTGTTGAAGCGCATTATCCTCTTATTCATAAGTTGGAGGGATTATGGATAGTTCTAAACATTGTGTCAAAAAAAGAAGATATGCTCAGAACTTATAATGAGATTGTTCAACAACAAGTTCGAGTTCGTGTAAGTTATAAATGAGTTTTGCTCAATTCTTTCAGAGATGAAACCAGAAAATTTTTTTAGGGGCCGAAATTAAATTGTAATTTTTACAATAACAAAAATACAATTTCACCATTTTAATAGGATATGTCTTTATAATTTTTAAAGATTAAATAAATGTTATTATATTTTTAAGAGAGGTCAAAGTACAATTTCACCTTTATTAATTAAAAATTTTAAAAATTTTAAAGAGCTTAAATAGAAAATTTTTCATTTCAGAGAGATTGGAACTCCTTCTAATCCCCTTATTTCGCCCTTGGATTCTTTCTTATTCTTCATTTGTTGTGCTTTATATTAATTTGATTCTATGCTAGAATTGTTTACAAGTATATCAAATGAAAAATAGAAAAGAATTGAACAAAACCTACACATTGCATACGCACACGATGAAACGAGAAATCCACATATCCCAATCGCATATAGTAAAACTCAAACTTGATTATTTTAAAATTCATGATCTCCACCTTTACTTATAATTTAAACACATTTCATAATCTAATATCCACAAACAGCATAACTTTTTTACTTATTCCAAATTTAATTTTAAAAGAAACTAAATTATTTATTTCATACAAGATTATGGGGAAGGTAATGTGTCATTTGTCAAACCATTAATTAAACATTATCACAGTGTGAACATACCAAAACATCAAAATATACCCTTCCGTTTAACATAAATACATATATATATATATATATAAACATACACACTCAAATCCCACATCGATCATAAATCAACATACCCTCAAATTTTACACACAAAAAAAATCATATAGCACAATCCATCAAGCATGTGTGCTTTGTTTCCAGTATGTGAATGGCCCTTAGATGCTCCTATTGGCCACCAGCATATCATCCATGGTGCCTTTGCAGGCTTTGAAAGCTTTGATGATTTCCATAATTTTACATTCCCTGATGATCTACCTCGAATCCAACTTGATCGACCGATGTTGTTAACCGGAGATACCGGTGATGAAAACCCAACTACCGTTGAAAAGAAGTTTAACCACAACGCCAGCGAACGTGACCGAAGACGAAAGATGAATGATTTATACTCGTCACTTCGTTCAATGCTTCCACCATATGAGCAAACGGTATGAATTACCATCATATATATTTTCAAGTTTTTTCGGTTGATCAATTTTGAGTTCGAGTCTATTTGTGGTTCAAGGTATTTTAAGTTCAAATCATTTTGAGTTTTTGGATAATTTATTTAGGGGGTTTGTCGCTTTGGATTTGGATTATTTTTGGTTACTTTCAAAAATTTTGAGGGGCTTAGTGAGAATTTCCAAACATTTAAGGGATTTGATTAAAATTTTCAAAAATTTTGAGAGCAGTAATTAAAAATTTCAAAAGAAAATTAGGGTCTAATTAAAACTTTCAAAAGTTTTAAGGAGCTTAATGAGAATTTCCAAATGTTTTGGGAAATTTTGAGAGGATTAATTAGAATTTCCAAAAATTTTGGAAGATCTAATTTTAAAATTTCTAAAACTTTTGGAAGGCTTAATTTAAATTTCTAAAAATTTTAGGGGTCTAATTAAAACTTAAAAATTTCGAACAGCTTAATGAAAATATTCCAAAATTTTTAGGGATTCAAGGCCCTCTAGCTTCTATTATGTACTGCTACTTCAAGTTCATGTCATTTCGAGTTCGAAATATTTTAGATTCAAATCATTTTAAGTTTAGATTATTATAAATTCAGGGCTTTCAAGTCAGATTTAATTTCAGATCAATACTGAGTTCAAGTTGAGCAAATTTAAATTATTAACTTTTTATAATCAAATCCAATTAAATCATATTCAACTTAATTGAATCAAATTTTCAAATTCGAATAAAAATTTATGCAGAAAAGGTTGAGCATTCCAGCCACAGTTTCACGAATGTTGAAATACATACCAGAGTTACAATCACAAGTGGAGATAATGCTACAAAAGAAACAACAAATTCTCTCAACCATTTGCAAGCAGGATGATCATGACCTTATTCATCATCATCATCATCATCAAAACAAAACAAATTTATCGGACGGATTTAAAGCATCGCCATTCACGGTTTCCGGCACTAAGGTTAGCGATACGGAAGTGGCGATTCAGATCTCAACGTTCGGGCCAATGTCTCAGGGGACTCCGCCATTGTCGGCTATATTGCTCGGATTAGAGGAAGATGGTCTTTTTTTAACGGATGCTTCTTGCTTTGAATCTTTTGGTGGAAGAGTGTTCTATAACTTGAATTTTCAGGTATGCATTTCGAGTTCGGGTTTATATTGGGTACATTGAGTTGGATTTTTTATTTCCGATTTGATTATATAAAAATATAAACTAATAATATGAAGAAAATTTTAAAATTTTATATTTACATAAAATCAGGGGTAAAGCAATAAAATATAAGGACCTAGAATTGTATTTTAAAGGATTAAACATAGAATTTTACAATTTTTGGCTTGCACCTTTGTGCTGCCATCCATAAAACCATGGATGAATATGAATTAAAACATAAGAAAAGACATTTTTTGTGTTAAAAAACCTAAAATAATAAAAATAAAAAATTCATTTTTTTGGGTTTTTTCATGATTGTTTGAACGAGATTGGATTGACTAGGCAAATTGGTTGGATTAGGAATTCGTCGAGGTCGGTCTGGAAAAAAGCATTGAATTGGTTGATTTGAGAATTGGTATGGACCTATTTAACCGGGTAAAAAATCAATTGAATCAGATTTTTTAATTTTTTTAGTTCTTTTTGATACAATACCTAGTTACCTTTAGATCCTCCCCAACCCTTAAATAGGAGGATAATGTGCTTCAGCGCGCTCACATCCTCTTGCACAGGCAACAATACCAATACCAATCGATGCTAAACTCAATCGGCTATTATTAAAAATAAATACAATTAATTGAATTTTTAACATTTGACATCACCAATACATAATTACATACACTAATAATGCTATTTTTCCTTTTCTTTTTTTCCAAAAAATTGGATTATTTTTCTAAAGTAAAAAAAAAAATCTATAAAAATGGTGTTGACTTATTTGTTATTTTTTATTATTGATAATGCAGGTGGAAACAAGGTATAATTTGGAAGCAATGCTTTTGATTTTGAATGAGAAGCTTTTCTCCTTATATAAGAAAAGGAAAGTTTGATTGCAATTTTTTTTTTTGTTATTTTATATTTTTTCAGAATAGTCCCTAGCTACATAGTTTCTTCTTCTTCTTCTTCTTTTTTAATATATGAACATGTATACAAATTTCTAGAAGCATAATTTATATTTAAAAAATATTATTGAATTAAATTAAACTGTAAGAGTAAAATAATCAATGAATTCACTCATAAATTATTAAATCTAACATAATATTTAATCAAACTCACATAGGTCATAACCTTATCCTTATTACTAAGTATATTTTTAATATTTTATTAAAATATGATTTAATTTTTTTATTTTTTGTATATTTGAAATTTAGTTTTAGTTTTAGGAATTTAATCTGTTTATATTTTGAATTTCAAAAATTAGGTTCAATTGTTAATACCATTACAATTTCCTGTTTAGAAATATTTAAAAAAAATACTCAATTTGACATTCATGTGACAAAAAAAATGAAGTTGCAATGAACCTAAATTTAACAAAAGAATTTTAACAATGTTAATAATTGAGCTTGCATTTTTAAATCCAATAAGCAAAAAAACTAACTCTCTTGATATAAAAGTAGGGAGATTAAGGATGAAATCGAGATAAAACGTTAGGGGGCAAATATAAATAGTAACAAAATTCAATATACTATAATAATATTTATTGATAAAATAATTTTAAAATACATATACATTCAACTATTAAAATAGAACATATTATTTTTTTCACGTCACAAAAGTTATCTATAAATGAATTGATAGGATTCTATTCGAAAATAAGGCCCAATTTTAAAATTAATAGGGACTTAAAAAGAGAGAGATCAATTTGTCTAATTTTAATATTGGCGGGGACCTAGTTGGCTTTTAAATAAAAAAGATTGAAATGAAAATGCTCAAATTTCTCCAATTTTAAAATGGGAGGAACCTGAAAGGCATTTAACCTTAAAAGTTTGGGGGCTAGGGCTGTTCACATAGTTCGGTATTAAGTTTCAAATGTACAAAAAATAGAAGGATTTGAAAAATATTTTACCTTAAATATTTAGATGAACTGTATATTGAGTTTGACTTACTTATTGTAAATTCGTCGAATTTGCTTTACAAATTTCCATTCAGTTGCAACTAGACAAAGTTATTAGTAGTTATAAAATAGATATGGACACAGTAATTTGATTACGCAGTTTGAAAATTTCTTATATTTGTAGGGTTTTACCTCGAGATTAATTCACTAGAAACCAATAAATATAAGTCATGATTTAAGTTTAATTCACTAACCAAATTGAAACCTCACTTCTGTCCTCTAATCTGAATCACTCTCCCCTAAAAGTTTAGTTGTAAATTGATGAACAATTTAGTTTGCTTAAACACCATGCACTAAAATTCAGTTCTTCGTTAAACAAGTAAAGTGCTCTTTATTCCAATACGTTAAGCCCAAAACAAGCCATCCTACAAATAAACACAATGTAATTGTTATTTTTTTTTATATTTTTAATGTCTGTTTTATGGTTTATTTTCGAGATTCCAACAATATCGTCTTCAAGGTTCGAACATAAATCCTCCCCTTAGGAATGAAACGTGCCTTATAACCAATGTGAATATCTAATTCTACATAAGTAATCACCAAATAAGTCTTCAAAGATATTGAAAATGCTTATATGATTTTTTTTTGAATATATTGGTGTGATTATATGATAATATCTGTTCATATTTTCTTAACCTTTTGACAAAGCACACACACTTTGTATACATAAGTAATATATATTGAGAAATGATTACAAAAAAATCTTCAAAGATAAAAAGCAAATTTGATGAAAATTTGTGATACGAGTAGAGAATGCATCAGATGTGATTGATATAAAAGGTTTTAACTAATGAAGGAAATATGTAAAATTGTGATTTTCCATCGAAGTTGACATCCAATGCCATCGTTTTATTCAACTTCATGGGCTTCAATATTTTTCTCGTTTTGTCATCATTTCCGGCGGTGCTGCAATATAACCCCAAAAGCAGCCGAAACTACACAAAATTATTTAAAAATCTTCATTAATTTTTCATTTTGTTCATTTTAAATTTTTTTAACTAACTTCCTTTTTTTTAAAATTCTCAAAAACCCCAAAAATTATAAAAAAAATTTAATTATACCTCAATTTATGAAAATTTTAAGAAGTCCAAAACTTAATGTCAACTTCCATTGTTTCTTTGAAACGAAAAAACAATGCTAGAAGAGTTTTGGTCTAGTTTAAGAGTTCAAATCCAACTCAACTCTAAATTTTCTTCTTCTTTTTGGTACAATAAAGAAGACTAAAGGAGAGACTAAACTAGGGTGAGTGTCAAATCAAATAGAATTGAATCAGGTGAATTTTTTTTGAGTTAATCGAGTTGATGAGTTTTATTTTATCATCTTAATTCGATTTGAAATTTTTTCGAATCGAGTCAAGTGAAATGAAATTCAAATTGAGTCAGATCGAGTGAAATTATTAGAGTTAAATTAAAAAATTTAAAATGTCAAATTAAAATATTGTTATAGTATAACTAATTCCATGTTAAAACAAATAAATTTGAAAACTTTTTTAAAGCAAAAAAAATATTTTAGCAAGATAAACTTACAAAATTATTATTTTATAAAAAAAATTAACTTTCTTTATATATATATTTTTAGATTTTTTTTAAAAAAAAAATATTTTTTGAAAAAAAATAAATTTTGGAAATTTCAAATTTTATTTTGAAATTTTTAGTATTTTTGTTAAGAGAAAGATCAATTTTCTCATTTTCAAAATTGACAGGGACGAAATGGATATTCACACTAATCCATTATTCATATTGTAAATTTTAACTTAACTCGAACTTGAAACTCAAAGTATTTATTTGAGTTGACTCGAAAAAATCGAACAACTTAAAATTCAATTTTATTTTTTTCGAAAGGAATCAAAGTTTAGTCACCCCTAATCCAACTTATGAGCTAACTTGAGAAACACTGAACTCTAAATTTAGTCAGATGGACCAAATTATATATTAAACCCTTTTTTCTTCTTTTCCCCTCTTTAGACAATGATGGAGCTGATACGTTGTTTTCTCTTAACACCTAATTATTCTTTCTCTTTTAGGAACAAAAATTATTGCATAGATGGAGATCATATTCTTTTGCAGATATCTTGTTTATTTACTACTTTTTTTTTTTTATGAATTTATATATATAAAGAAGGTCAAAATAACCTGTATGATATTAACAGCTTTAGCCTTTATATAGATAGGCAAGCTTTTCTCGAGACACAATTTTTTAGCTGCCAAAAAAAAAGAAAAGAAAAAACAATGTCGACCTAACACAGATTTGGCTGTCTACTGTCTGTAATTACAAGCAAAACTCCATGAAATATCAACAATGGCTGCAATGCCATTAACTTGTTCATAGAAGAAGCAAGAGAAAAACAAAACTTGTCCTAAAAAGTCTTGTTAATAGGGATTTTGCATTATTAGTGTTTTTGTTTGCATTAATATTACAAATAATAGAATTGTTATGTTGAATATCAAAGTTTAGGATGTTGTCATTTAAGCTGATATCAGGTAATTCTATTTTATGAGTCGAATTGATCGTTTAAATTTTAAAATTTATTTGAAATTTGAAAGAGTATAAAAAATATTAAACTTGAAAAATAAATCTAAACAAAAAAAACACAATTAAAATATGAATTGAATTAGGCTTCAACATTCAATGGCTGCAATGCCATTAATGTGTTCATAGAAGGGAAAAAAAAAAAAAAAAATAAAACTTGTCCTAAAAAGTCTTGTTAATTTTACACATAATAGAATATAAGTGTTGTCACTTAAGCCGATTTCAAGTAGACCTGTTTATGGGTCGGGTTATCTGATCAAGCTTGAAGGTTTGCTTGAAATTTAAGAGGGTTTGAAAAAAAAATTAGACCCGAAAAATGGATCTGGGTAAAAAAATTAGGCCCATTTAAAATATTAATTGGGCTCAAACTTGAACATTCAAGGCCCAAGTTTGACCCAGCTCATTTTTAAGTTTATAATATTTTATATTATGTAATTTAGAACACAATATACAAATAAACTTATACTAAATATAAAATACTACTCTAATGTAAGCATTAAAATAATGTTAAGATGATTATCTAAAAATTTTCAATAAATAAAAAATATATAAAATTATTAAATATTAAAATAAAATAAATATTTTTTTAAAATAAAAATAATATGGGCGGATCTAAAATAGGCGTTAATCTTTTGCAAATATATATAGATGTGGTTGGATAAAATTTTAGAGCCATATTTTGGGTTAAGATGGGCTTGAGCAAACATAAAATATTTTAATATTATGTTTAGATATTATACAAACCTAACCCAACCTGGCCCATAAGCACCTTTTATCTCAGGCAAAGACTTTGATTCTCTAAAATGAAAATTTTACACCTTGAACAATTTAAAATGATAAAAGTATAGTTAATATATGGTAAAATTATATTTTGATTTTTTAAAAATAATAAAAATTTAATTTTTTTTCTTTTAAAAACTATAAGATTATAAGTCAATGCAAGGGTGAATTTGTATTTTAACTCTAATAAAATATACAACTTAATTTCGATATTAAAAAAAGATATTTCTTAAAACTATACATGAATTTTGGTCAAATATGCAATTATATGTTGAAAAAGAAAAGCCTGATATTTTTTATTGGTCGTCTATTAAAGAGAAGGGGAAGGGATTTAGGGGCGAAATCATAATTTTTATTTTTGGGTAGAATTAAATTGTATATTTTACTAACCTCTCAAATATAAAAATATAGGCTATTAAAATGATAAAATTGTATTTTTACTATCGTAAAAATATACAATTTAATTTTAATCCTCTCAAAAATTTTCTGACTTCGTTCCTGAATTAACCTCTAACTTTTAAATATTTAACATTTTTTCAAACATTCAAGGCTCAAACCTATTTCAACCTATTTTCTAATTTTATGATATACTATATTATATTATTTTTATATATTATGTAATTTATATCACATAAAAATTAAATTAATAATAATATATATAAACACATTTAGAAAATGTTAAATTGATGATACAAATTATTAATTATTAAATTAGACATAATTTACAATTTTCTTTAACCCGATAGGACTTAGAAAAATATGATTTTAGGTTAAGGTTAATTGAATTGAGACATTAACAAAGTAGGGATTTGATAGTGACCCCATAGCCCTAGCAACCCTTTTTCTTCTTAAATCCCATAAATACCCTTCATCTCCTCTCAATTTCCTTTTTAATCCCATAGAGAATAAACGATACGTCAATGGTGAATATATATTGATTAATTTGTTTAGGTTTTGAGAAAAAAAGGGTTTTGTTGCATTGTTATTATTATTCATTGATGATCATCAAATTCTTCACCGCAACTTCAGTCATCGTCTTGGTTCTTTTAACGTTATCCTTACTGGTGTTGCCGCTGTTGCTGCCGCCGTTGCCGCCGCCGCCGTGGATGCTGCTGCTGGTTCCGGTGTTGATCATGGCAGTGCTGTTTTCATTGGCGTTCTCGCCGTCGTTGGAACCCAACAATGATTTCACTTTCGTTTGATGTATGTATACAGCATTTCTATTTTGTTTTCGTATTGAACGCCATTGATGACTATGAAGCTCTATAAACTCCATTATTTTGTTTCTTTATTTCTTTATTTTAAGCAATATCCCTAACAGATACTCCATTCAACATTCATGGAACTTCAAAAGAAATTTCATGCTCAAGGTTTAGTTTTTTTCTAAAAGTAACTGTTGATTTACTTTTTTTTTCATATCTTTATTTTTTAAATTTTAAAATTAAAAAATAAAATTCAATTTCAATTGTTAACCCCAAAGCGCGATATGTAAACACAAAACTAAACGATTCAATCAAACTAAATTGTTGTTTTTAACTAAACTCACAGTTACTGATCCAAGCCGAATCAATTAATCTGATCTATTTTCACATTCATAAGAGTTCATAATAATATCAAGTGTTATTCTTATTTTGACATTTTTAATTTTCGGAGTTTTAGTCCATACAAACTTTCTAGTTATGAATTTGTATTTTAATTTTGCATAATTTGATACTCTACTTTTATAATGTTATATAATATAATTAATCTAAATTAGTAACATTGGTATAATTTGATTAATTTATTTTTCTAATATTATTAATTGATTTAAAAAATTGTTTTTAGGGCTAAAAATACCTCAATAAATCTTAAAACGCAACATGTAAACACAATAAATAAATGGAACTAAATGATTCGATTAAACTAGATTGTTGTTTTTAACTAAACAAACAATTGCTAATGACTCGATAATTTTACATTCATAGGAGTTTGTAATAATATCAAGTGTTATTCCTATTTTAACATTTTTAATTTCCAAAGTTTTAGTCTCCATTAGAAAAAGTCCAGACAATTTTATTAACGTATAATTTGATTTATTTATTTTTATAGTATTATTCGTTGATTTAAAAAAATTAAGGTTAAAAATATATGTTAGCATATTAAATTAAATTTGACCGTCATAAAATTCCAGTCGTTTTTTAAAAACTAACGTCATAGCCGGTTTGGAATTGAGATTTGTGGGTTTTTTTTTAAAATATTTTATTTTTTGAGAAAATAAATTATTCAAAATTACTTAATTGGTATTAATGACTTATAAATTCTAATTAAATTAATATTCAATGGCCCTCATTAATAAATTTTGGTTAACGTTCTTTCTTTCTTTTCTTTTTAATCCCTGACAGTGATGGAAATTTAAGATAATTTATAGTAGAAAAAAGTAACTGAACTAATCAAATCATACCAATAAATGAGGAAATTAAGAGTTTATATTTTGGAAATCAGTCTAGTGGTTCTATTTTTCAGATTTTAAAATTTAAATTTAATTATTAATATTAAAAATTATTTTGTTAAATTCAAGTTTATTATAATACTATTTTTTTAATTACATTACTTTTAAGTGAGATTTTTTTTTTAATTTCAAACTTAAAATTTGAAATTTAGAAAGTTAAGAAATTAAATCTTGAAAATAAAAATATAAAGACTAAATTTTAAATTTTTGAAAATTACAAGCACCTATAAAATTATTTAACCTTATAATTTTTAAAGAGTAGAGAGAAGTAGTTGAAATAGGGAGTAAATGAAAAACCAGTAGTATAGTTGAAGCTTTAATAGGCTTTAGTAGGCGAAGTTATTATTATTATTATTATTATTATTATTATTATATACTGGTGTGATTACATAATAATATCTGTTTATAATTTTTTAATCCTTTAACTAGTAGGCGAAGTTATTGTATTTGTGTACGTATAGTTTTTATTCTGATACGTGGATTGTATAATTATTGATGTTTTTAAAAATATATTTTTATATATTTATATATTGATATAGAAACAGTAAGTCGGAATGTTGAGATCGAAGACGATTTTGAAAGCGAATCTAGTGCAAAAAAAGTCGAAGATAACAACGTTAAGTGTATAGTTGTTGGAGATGGTAAAAAGGGCATGACAGAAGTCGGGGTTGTTGAGGCGGATGACATGAAAGAGAAGGGAGAGTGGTTGGGTTAAGGGAGGAGGGAGGTCAACGGCGGGGAGATAGTGGAAGGTGATGGAAGGAGGGATGGCGGAGGAGGGGGTTGAGTTAGTGATTGTTTTGTCAGTTTTTGATAACGTTAGTGACTGATTTGTCACATTTTCAAAGTTGAGTGATTATTTTGTTAAATGTAACCGACCAGTTGGACGTTTTCCACACTCTAGCGATGTCGCCAACTGCCATATCACTGTTTCGTGACTTTGTGACGGAAAACGTAAAAAAAGATTGTTTTGTTCTATTTTCAAAGTTGAATGATTGAAATGTAAATCAAGTGACTATTTGTTTCCTCAAATCAAAGTTAAGTGACTGTTGATATAAATTTTAATTATTTATATTATTATTATTTAAAATTTTTATTTAATTGTTGAGTTGATATCACTGACTAATAGATACCAACTCGATAATAACAAAGTATCAATATTATTTATTGCATGTTATTTTTAAATAGATATTTATATTTTAAATTTATAAAATTTTTAATTACGGGAGTTAAGTGAGATGACAATGGTCTCTCTTATCTTAACCAGTGGTTGAGGGTTTGATCTTCGTCTTTGGTATGGAACAACTTTAAAACTCGTGGCCAATATATACTCCTTTAACGTGTTTACAGAATGCGGAAAATTGATTACTGGGCTTGCTCCGGTAGATACCTTGAGAAATAAAAAAATTTATAGAATTTTATTATATAGAAGTATGATTGGTAGCGAATGCAAGGGGGTTGACAGGGTTTCGATCCTCCTTAAAATGAATTTTTTTATTTAAGTCTTTGTATAATTTATAAAATTTTAAATTTATAATGATAAAATTAAATTTTATCGCTAAAATAATAAAAAATTAATTTAATTTTTAAAAATTATAAATACATAAACTATTAAAATAATAAAATTATACTTTTTATTATTATAAAATTATATAATTTAATTTTGATTTCTCTTAAAAAAAATTCTAATTTCACTCAAGGGTGATTATTTAAAAATATAAAATATATATTTGAATGTAATTAATGAAAAAAAAAATAAAATGGCCTAGAGCACCACTTGTAATGCAAGGGGGGGTTAGCTTTAGGTCCTCGAGCAGTGTGGCGTACCGCAAAGGAGACTTGATGCATGAATCTTCTGAATTTGAGAAGCCACTTGGCGGCCTAGGTCAAAACCTCATATCCTTTCCCATTGTTTTGTTTTATACAAGTAAAATTATTTTCTGGTCCTCTTAATTTCGATATTCAAAAAATTGGTCAATTTAAAAGAGATGAGAGTAGTTTAATTGATGTTAATTTGTAAATTGAGTAAATAAAATAATTAATTGTGATGTTAATGATTAATTTTACATGAATTTAATTAGAATAGTAATGAATTTAGCTATTATAATTTATTCATTTATTAATTTGATAATGATTTAGCCCGTAATATTTTGTAAATGTTAAGGTTATATTTGTTGATTTTTTTAGAAACAATATCAATTTAACAAAATGTGTAACAACGAAGGTTAAATTTATTATTATATCAATCGAAATTATGCACGTTGACGAAAAATATTAACGGCATGAGTAATTGTTCTTAATTACTCACTTTTAAAATTGATAAGGATTAAATTATTTTAATTTTTTTTAGAGAGACTAGTTTGCTCAATTTATAAATTGAAAAAGATGGAAGATGTCTTTTTAGCTATATATGGGGCCAAAAATCATATGAGAAAGACTAGTTTGAGTCCTCTTCTAATGATATTTAATTTCTTTTCAATTCACGTTGTTTCAATTAAAATTGGACCGTATCAATAAAAAAACATCATTTAACCATTTTATTAAAGTAGATGATATATCAAAGAAAAGTGTGTTTTGTATAAAAAAAAAAAAACCTATTTCCTTGAATAACAAAAAAATATCAGTCTAAATCTCATTTTTCTAAATGAGAGTAAAGCTCTCTAGATGTTTTTTAATCTCATAAAACTCTTATTCAAAAATTTTACTTTTTAAGGGATATTGAATTTTTTATCGCATAAATTAATAGACGTTAATTTTTTTATTTAAAAAAATTAGAAAATATAAATGAAAAATATTGAAAAAATAAAACATATACATAGGGTTAAATCAATTATACATTTTTCAAAATGTATTAATTAAATATAATGTTTTCTATTTCTATAATCATAATGGTAAATTCTATTGGTTATGACCTAAATTAGATTAATTTAATTTGATCGTAAAAAAATAAAGGGTAAACTATAAAAATAATCACTTTTATTTGCTTTAGATTACATTTTAGTCACTTATGTTTGTGTTAGCTCGATGGATCAACTCGATAGTGACGGTAACGAAGGTTGAATCGACCTTTTAAAAGTTGTGGTGGAAGCAATTTAATTTTGCAACAAAAGGCACAAGGATTTATAGTGGTTTGACCCCAAATGCCTACTCCACTACCTTAGCTTTCCACAACTAAGGATTTTCCCAAATCCATTAGATTTGTATAACCTTTGAGGACAAGGTTTAACCTTACAATCTCTCTTAAGACTTATACCCCAAAATCTTAAGATAGAACTCTCTTAAGGTTTCTACCCAAACCTTAAGTATCAACCCTCTCTCAAAGAGAAACAAACAAGCAAACAAAGAAACAATCCTTACAAGATTAGGATGTTTGCCAATTAAGCACAAATATAAAGAAGAACACTTAAGCTAAATGAATACAATGAAAGCTCACAAGTGTTTACAAGAAAAGGTATGAAAGAATAAAGCTCTTGGTTGTTTTGATTGATCTTTAGGCTTTGCACACTGCTCTTATTGATGCTAGACCTTTGGAAGATGGTATTTATATCCTCTAAGTGAATTCCAACCGTTGTGGTTGTTGGGAAAGTAATGTAGCTGTTGCAGCCATAAAAACCAGCATTAAAAGCAATATGCAACTTAGTTGTTCCGATAGAAGCATACTTGTATCGGTAGAACTTTAGTTGTATCAGTAGAAGAGGAGTTCTACCGGTAGAAGTCTCAGGGTAGACGACTTTACAAAATATTACCGTTAGAGTCGTTATATCGGTAGATGCTTCATTGTACCGATAGAACTTTGAGGGTTTCATTTGGTATCAGTAGAACCCATCAAAGTATTGCAGGGGAGGATGAATTTTAACTACTGACTTGACTTGTTTTGGTAGAAGTCTCACTAGAGTCTTTTCCACTTAGCTTTTATTAAAAAACACTTTAATTTTTTTATATCAAAACATATTATCCAATAAAGCTTAGTTTAATAATCTCCCCCTTTTTGATATAACAAAACATTTTGTAAATTTGGTTTTGAATAGATTTCTCCCCCTTGATAAAAGTCATTTTCAATTCAAGCTCCCTTTATATAAAAATCATTTTCAATTTAAAACATAAAGGTTTGGAGCATAAATTTCCAATAAGTTCAAATTTGACATTCATTTTTCTTTGAAAAATTTGTCACTAATATAAGCAATCAATCAACCATAAAATTTACCTTTCTCTTTTCCCCCTTTTTGTTATATGAAATGTCGAAGCCACTTCGAAAACGAAGTTTCAAAAATTATTTTAATGTTGGAAAATGGGAGTCGCCACCAATCTTTTATTTGGGTGTGATTGGATCATCACAAAACGTTTAAAATACGTTTAAATATGTTGGTCTACGAAATCCAGAAAAACAGGTTCGGGAGTCGGTTACGCATGAGGAAGGATTAGCACCCTCATACGCCCAAAATTGGTACCGTATTGATTATTTTCGGGTCTTATTTGTAAACTTTGAAAGCTCAAAAATAAATTTAAAGTACGATCCAGTGAGTTAGGAACAACATTTCGAGATCCAGAAATAATGAGCCTTCCTTTGTAATACGTTTTAAATTTTGAAGAAGGATATTTAATTATCTCGATTTGAAGAAAGGTTGCACCTAGTGAGTTAAGGTGCACATTTTCATAACCAAAGATAAGGAAATATTGCCTCGATTAAGGGTATTCGATTATTTCGATTTGAAGAAAAATCGCACCTAGTAAGTTAAGGCGCAAAATTTCGAAACTCGAAATAAAAGAATATTGCCTCGATTTTAAAGTTTTTATGAAAATAATTTTGAAAACGTTTATGCGAGTTTAATGAGCAATTATCGACGGATATTAAATAACACGAAGTGAAATAACAAAGCAAATAAAACGATAGGCAAAAACAAAGCGAACACGATATACGAGTATATAACAATTAAAGTTAAATGAAAATATTAATAAGGAAGAAAAATGATGCAATAGGGATTGAAAACGAGACCTTTTGGATACCCGGGGGTAAAATAGTAATTTTGGACTTTCGAGGGAAAAATAGTAATTTTGGGAAAAATTTAGGATGAAAAATGACATTTTAGATATCCGGGTGTAAAATGGTACTTTTTGGTAAAATCGGGGTCAAAATAGAATTATGGAAAACTTGGGGGTAAAAATGTAATTTTAGAGAGTTTTAGGGTGAAAATATAATTTTAGAAATGTTTAGGGTTAAAATGTAATTTATAGAAAGTTTTAGGGTTATAATATAATTTTGGAAAAGTTTAAGGGTTAAAATGTAAATTATAGAAAGTTTTAGGGTCAAAACATAATTTTGGAAAAGTTTAGGGGGTAAAAATATATTTTATATAAGTTTTGGGGTCAAAATATATTTTTGAAAAAGTTTAAGGGTCAAAATGTAATTTATAGAAAGTTTTGGGGTTAAAATATAATTTTAGAAAAGTTTAGGGGTCAAATATAATTTTTGGATAGTTTAGGGACTTTTAAGGTAATAAAACCAAAAATAAGTGACACGTGGCAGCCCCCCAGGCATCCTAAAGTCAATGGACTAATTTGAAAATCATGGAAAATTTCTGAGCCAATTTTGTAATTAAATAGAACTTGATTTAGGGATTAAATTAAAACAAATTAAAAATGAAAGGGACCAATTACAAAATAAACCAAAATAGTGACACGTGGCTGCTTCTGGTACATTCAAAAATTCAAGGGATTAAATTGAAAAGAAATTAAAAATGATTGAGCTAAATTAAGAATAATTAAAAAGTATGGAAAGGACCAAATTGAAATAATTAAAAATACGAAAGGACTAAACGCGTAAATAGACCATCTTTAAAAAACACGTGGATCCCAGAAGCGAGTCGAGTCGGATCTGGGCCGGTCAACGGGTCCTTTATAAAGGCCAATTTAGGTTTTTTTTTTTCATTTTCGTTTTTCATTTTAAAAAAAAAGGTTGAAAATTCTCTCTCACCCCACCTCTCTTAGCCTTCATGGGCGGCCAAGCTCCGGTGAGCGCTGGTTCGTCGTCCATCGCGCGTCCACAGCCACGCGCCACCGCCGAGGACTCCTCGCCATTCTCCGATGCCGTTCCTACCCTCGTGTACGCAGTCTGAAGCCTCACGCGCAGTCGCACGCGCCCGCCGGTAAGCCTCTTTTCTTTTTTCTTTCCAATTCATTTCTTTTTGGTTTCATTTTTTATTTAGTTTCATTATAAACCCAGATCTGAAAAGTTCAGATCTGGAGTTTTAAAACATTTTCTTTCCTTTCAAAAAAACTTTCCTTTTCTTTTATTTTAACGTTTGATTTTTTTTGAAACCCTTTTTATATTCATATGTTTTTTATTCTGTTATTCTAGATTTAAAACCTTTTAATCTCTTTTGTTTGAATTTCTTTTGCAGATCCATGCATAACGAGGTGGTGGTGGCATTCAGAGGAGGCTCTGGCGAGAAGCTCTGGCAACGATAACGCGCAATAAGGGAGTGCTTCCGTCCCTTCAGCTTTCTCTTTTTTTTTATATTTATTTGTTATTAATATTAAAACATTTATTATGAATATTTATTATTGCTGTTATATCTTTAATATCTTATTAATATTAAACTTATTTACTATGTATTTATTGAGTGCATGCTTCATAATAAATACACATTTCAAACATTGGCAAATGCATGGGTTTTGGAATTTTAAAACAATAGTAATGATAAATATGCGTATATTCAAATGATGTACCTTGTTGACACTGGATCTAAGATTGCTTGGTATTCTTGTTCCTCCGTCTAGTATTTGAATATTTCTTGTTTGTAAAAATCTGTTTGTATTGCTTTTGAATGTTCTTACAGAAAAAGAAAGGGTCCTGTAACCAAAAGTCCCCCCTTCCAAAAGATTGAATTCGGCTTTTAAAGCCTCAATCCCATCATTACAAGCTTTTCTTTTTAATTTAAAATGTTGTCTATTCTTTTTCTTGTTGCAGGTAATGGTGATAGTAGATAGTGGTTGTGCAAGTTGAAGCCGGTGGTAAGGGCAACTTGCTTGGTGATGGTGATCTGTTGATGACGTGGCGCATCCTGGTTGGTGGGAAGATAGGTGGCAAGCAATAAGTGGCATAGCTTTAGGTTTTGACCTAGGTAGCTGAGTCATGTAGTGGGTTAGGGGTTTGCAATTGGGCTGTCTAAGTTGGGTCATTGGTTTAGATGGGCTTAATATTTGTAATTGGGTCAAGGGCTTGTAAAATGGACATTGGGCTAGTTTGAAATTGGGCCCAATTGGGCTTTGATTTGTATTTGGACCTTGGACATTTTGTTAAATTTATAATAATTTTAAATTTAAATTAAATCCAAATTTAAATTTAATAAATTTAAATTTAAGATAAATTTAATTTTAAAATAAATTTAAAATGGTTTGGTAAGCCTGGTCAAAATTAGGCTTCAACATGAAAAATAAACAAATAAAACTTAAGAGGAAAAGAAAGTGATTATTTCAAATATAGATATTAAATATAAAGAATTAATGAACTACCATACCAATCAATATTAAGGTGCAATCACATAGAACTTGCAGCTGTTTACCTTGAAGCAATGCACCTTTTCTACAAACATAGAATTAAGTTTTTGGTACCTGATGTCTTTTGAATCCATAATCATTAGTTTTCAAAATTTTAGTCCCTTTAGGTAACCATTTTGAAAGAGCTTCCTTGTCTTGAGTAGTACTAAGTCCTTGAGGGATCCACACACTCTTAACAAGTTTTCCCTTGTAAAATCTTGAGAGACCTCTATGTTTATAGAAATTAAAGCTATTTTTAACAAAGTTTTGATTTGAACTTTCTCATTTTTCAAAAACTTTGTTAGAGTGAGCTTTTTCACTCTTAAGCAACTCAAGTTGCTTCTCATGATTCTCATGAACTTTTGAAAGTAAATTATGCAAGTCTAAATTTTTCTTTTCAAAATCATTAATGATTTTTTGTATTTTGTTTACTTTCTCTTCAAGTTCATGATTGATTTTGGAAAGTAAGTCATTTTCATTTTTCAATTTTGAAACACTTTTCTTGTGTTTTGACATCATGATTTTTAATTCCAAAATCAATTCATCATAGGCTTGTTGCAACTCATCAAAAGAATAATCATTTAAAGTGGATGAGTTAGAAGTTACCTTAAGATCATCGATGGCCATAAGGATTAATTTGGCTTCTTCATCGGATGAGTCTTCATTACTCTAATCAACATAAGACTTTTGTTTGCTAAACCCCTTCTTTTTAAATTTAGGACAATCATACTTGATGTGTCCCGATTTCTTACACTCATAGCAAATAATGGGATCTATGTGTCCCGATTTCTTACACTCATAGCAAATAATGGGATCTTTCTCCTTGGTTGATTCAAGTTTAAGTCCTTCTTTCTTTCGAAATTCTCCTCCTTTGTTGGACTTCATGAATCATTTGAATCTTCTAGCAAGCCTTTTCATCTCTTCATCTTCATCCACCTCTTCACTTGATTCACTTTCTTCAATGGTGGTGGATTTAAGTGCTCTACCAACATTCTTCTTCATAAGTCTTTCTTCTTCACTCCCTTTGTTAAGCTTCATCTCATATGTAAACAAAGAACCAATGAGCTCATCAAGGGAGAGTGAGTTGAGATCCTGTGATTCTTCTATGGCCGTCACCTTTGGGTCCCAAGATGTTGGGAGACTATTCAACATCTTTTTCACCATCTCCTTGTTGGGATAAATCTTCCCAAGGGATTTGAGACCATTAATGATGTAGGTGAATCGATCGGACATCTCTTTGATTCCTTCCTCCGGTTTTGATTTAAATAATTCATAGTCAAGGGTGAGAATACTTAGCTTTGATTCTTTGACTCTATTCATTCCTTCATGGGTGACCTTAAGCTTGTTCCATATTTCTTTGGCATCATTGCACGAGAAGACTCTATTGTACTCATTTTCACCAAGAGCATAAAATAGAGTGTGTATAGCTTTTGCATTAAGTTGCACTTTCTTAATGTTATTTGCATCCCATTCATTCTCCTCCTTTGGAATACTAACACTTTCAATTATCTTCATTGGAATGAATGACCCGTTTGTAATTATCCTCCACACTCTATAATCGTTGGCTTGGATAAATAACTTCATTCTTATTCTCCAATAAGAATAGTCGGAGCTAGTGAATAGAGGAGGTCTTACGATGGAAAATTCTTCTCCCACGAATGTTGACCCGAAAGTAGACGTCATTGATGTTGGAAGACTTGTTGATCGTTTGAGCTTCTCCGAGGATCTTATCTTGGTTGTTAAACCGTCTCTAAAGTTATAACTCTGATACCAATTGTTAGCTTGATGGATCAACTCGATAGTGACGGTAAAAGAGGTTGAATCGACCTTTTAGAAGTTATGGTGGAAGCAATTTAATTTTGCAACAAAGGATACAAGGATTTATAGTGGTTCGGCCCCAAATGCCTACCCACTACCTTAGCTTTCCACAACTAAGAGTTTTCCCAAATCCACTAAATTTGTATAACCTTTGAGGATAAGGTTTAATCTTACAATCTCTGTTAAGACTTATACCCCAAAATCTTAAGATAGAACTCTCTTAAGATTTCTACCAAACCTTAAGTATCAACCCTCTCTCAAAGAGAAACAAACAAGCAAACAAAAAAAACAATCCTTACAAGATTAGGATGTTTGCCAATTAAGCACAAATACAAAGAAGAACACTTGAGTTAAATAAATACAATGAAAGCTCACAAGTGTTTACAAGAAAAAGTATGAAAGAATTAAGCTCTCGGTTGTTTTGATTGATCTTTAGGCTTTGCACATTGCTCTTCTTCATGCTAGACCTTTGGAAGATGGTATTTATACCCTCTAAGTGAATTCCAACCATTATGGTTGTTGGGAAAGTAATGTAGCCATTGCAGCCATAAAACCAGCGTTAAAAGCAGTCTGCAACTTAGTTGTTCCTGTAGAAGCATATTTGTATCGGTAGAACTATAGTTGTATCAGGAAAAGAGGAGTTCTACCGGTAGAAGTCTCAGGGTAGTGAATTCTAACCGTTGTGGTTGTTGGGAGAGTAATGTAGCCGTTGCAGCCATAAAAACCATTATTAAAAGCAATCTGCAACTTAGTTGTTCCGGTAAAAGCATACTTGTACCGGTAGAACTTTAGTTGTATCGGTAGAAGAGGAGTTCTACCGGTAGAAGTCCCAGGGTAAATGACTTTACAAAATATTACCGTTGGAGTCGTTATATCAATATATGCTTCATTGTATCGGTAGAACTTTGAGTGTTTCATTTGGTATTGGTAGAACCCAGCAAAGTATCGATAGAAGTTGTAAATCTGCGTTATTGAACCGGAGGTGGAACAGTAATAGTGTAACATCTGCGTGCTTGAATCGAATTTGGAATAGTGATAGAGTACAATTGAGAATTAGAATATATGGTTGAATTTAGAAAGGTTTGGAGAAATTAAGGATGTATTAGTAAAAGGTGAGAAAATAGGATGGACTAAATAGTAATTTATCCAAATTGAATTATAATTGGGGGAAGATATTTTTGGAGGCAAAGTTTTGGGCCAAAGTGTAAAGTTGGAAGGCCTAGGGACTAAAAGTGCAAGTTTACCATTATTTTTAAAGAGAGATATTTTTAAGAAAGGACTTAAGTGTAGAAGTGATATTTTTAAAATGGTAATTTAGAATATTTGATATTTTTAAAATGAGTAATGATTGAAGAAAGGACTTAAGTGTAGAAGTGATGAAAGGTCTAAGGACCTAAGGAGAATTAGACCATTTTTTGGTAAGTTGAGATATTCCATCAAAAATGTCTGGAGAATTAAAGAAGGGATGATTTTATATCATCCATTTCCTCTTTGCTTTTGCCGTAATTACCCTCATCTCCACCCATTTCCTCTTTTCATTTTCTTCATCACTTCTTCACCATTTCTTCTTAAATTTCTAAGGCATCCAAGCTTCAATCTTCCATTTTTCTTTGGAATTTCTTTAAGAAAATCATAAGATTAAGCTATTAACTACTTTAATTTCATGAGAAAATCCATATTTGAGGTGTTAAGAAGCAAGAGCTCAAGTTGGTAATTTAGAATTTTCAAGTGTCAAGGTAAGTAATGGAGAGATTAGCATGTCATACATGTTTAATTCATGTTTTGGTATGAAAATATTAGTTGCTGGAATTTTTAGCTTACATGTAAATATATGTGTTTTGTATGAAATTGAAGAGAAAGAAAAGAAGGAGAAGGACTCAATTAAAGAGAAAGGAAAAGGGAAGATCAAAGAGGGAAAGGAAGCTTTCTACAAGAATTGTAAGTACTACAAGTATTAAAAGGTTTAGAATTAATTAAGTTAAAGTGTTTATAATTTTAATATATATGATTAATCATGATAAAAATGAGATGTTTAATTATAAGTATGATAATTACATGTGATTGAATAAAATTTAGTATAAAGAAGCATGAGAAAGGAATTAATCTCATTGAAACAGTTTGGACAGAACAGAGGACTAACTTCGAAAATTCACCAAAAATTGTATAAAAATAGTTAAGAGTTGAATTAAACATGTAATTAAAGCTTATTGAGTTTAGTTTCATATGGAAGACAAAGTGAAAGAAAAGGAGTTGTATATTTCGAGATATACTAGTTTTTGTGTAACAAGGTCAGAATGGATTCGAGTTCTCCTGTTCTAACTTTGAAAAATCATATAAAAATGTAGAAAAATTATTAGAGAATGAAATTTATATGGTTGAATCCTTAATGAGTATATTTTCAAAATAAATAGACTAGAACATTATTGGATCTCTTTACTAAAAGATAAATAATTTTTAGTAAAGAAAGATCGAAACTGTTAGACAGCAAAGAAGGGGTAAATTGAAAGAATTTACTGTACAAAATGGCTAAAGTAAAAATTCTAAAATTTTTATGGTAAAAATATATTTGAGTCTAGTTTCAAGAACATTAAGTGGATATTAATTTCGAATTTTTTAGTTCAAGATATAAATAATTTAGTGACTATGACGCAAGTAGACAATTTTAAAAATTAATGTGAAAATAAGAGTAAAGAGGTATATGATGATACATATGTGATGAACAATGTATATGTGAAATATTATATGTTTAATTATAAATATTGATTATATGATAAAATGGTGATATTGTGAAAGCCATTGAGGAAATAAAAGTGAGAAATACGTGATTATGTATATGTGATGAAAAATGTATATATGATGTATGAGTTGTGAATGATTTGTGATCAAAATTGAAAGTGAAAGTGAAATTGAAAGTGATATGAATTGTAAATTGAAAATCCCTATTAACTAGTCGGGCTGAGTCGGATATAGTTGGCATGCCATAGGATTGGAAGAGTTCAGGGATACTTCGATCTTGAGTCGATGAGACACTGGGTGTCATTATTTTACTTCGGATAGATTTGATGAGGTACTGGGTACCACTTTACTTGGGTAGGCCGATGAGACACTGGGTGTCACTTTATTGCTTCGAACTATCCGATTAGGCACTGGGTATCATTCTGGTGTGTTTGGTTGGATCCGTATATCCGCCAAGGTCCAAGTCTTATTAATAGGGTAAATAATGAAAAAAAAAATGTGCAAAAGCTACCATTGAGGTAAGCTGAAATATGAAAATGAATGTGTGTTATAATGTCATTATGGTAAGTTAAATGTTACATGCAAGAAAGGTTAGAAATTTTATACGCATGAGTATTTAAATATTTGATAAAATTAAACAATAAATAAATAATCGTCTATTATGCTTGTAGTGCTTACTAAGCCTTCACCGGCTTAACGCGTAGGTACAAAGTTACAAGGAGTAAAGTTAGTTCAGAGACCTCTCATTACATCACATCATCCTTTGGAAAACTCCAAATATAGATATTTGTTTTAAAGGAAATGGCATGTACAATAGTACTTGTATGAGTCCCTAATGAGTGGGAAAAATGTTATCTCAAACATTATGAATTATGAAATGAAATGATTAGTATACAATATTTTGACTCGAATGGTCTTAAAAGATATCAGTTTTTAAAGAAAATTTTCTGTTACTCGACTTTCTGTACCGTTCTGTAATGTAATGCTTCTATATTGGATTTATACGTACAAACCGAGTATAGGGGTGTTACATTGCAGGGGAGGATGAATTTTAGCTACTAACTTGACTTGTTTCGGTAGAAGTCTTCAAGGTATCGATAGAAGTGGAGTTCTACCGGTAGAAGTCTCACTGGAGCTTTTTCCACTTAGCTTTTATTCAAAAACACTTTAATTTGTTATATCTAAACATATTATCCAGTAAGGCTTAGTTTAACAGTTTGAAATGTTACATTTTAGTCATTTATGTTATCATTCTGTTACAAAGTGGTCACTCAGCCGTTAAGTTTCGTTATCTCCTAACGGCAATCCTACGTGGCAATCTAAATGGGTTTTAAATGTCAATTTGGATGTCCAACTAGGTTTTTCTTTTCAGTTGTAATTATTTAAAATTTTCAATTAATTAAATTTATTTACCTACAAATTTATTCTTATCCCAACTGGACATCTAAGTTGGCATTTAAAATCTATTTGGACTGCCACGTAGGATTGTCATTAGGGAGGTAACGAAGCTTAACGGCAGAGTGACCACTTCATAACAAAATGATAATGTAAGTGACTAAAACGTAACATTTCAAACATATATGACTAAAATGTAATCTGAGATAAATAAAAGTGATTATTTTTATAGTTTACTCAAAAATAAATTGGATCTATTCAATCAGAATTTGAATTAGCTAAATTTAAATCTAATTGACTTGACTTAAACACAAAATAATCAAAACTCAAAATAATCTAACTTGAAAATCAAAGAAATGTATCGTCAAGTTCAAACAGTTAAGTTTCAATTCGTGAATAGGGAAAAGAATAAGATTGTTTATTGGCTAGCCAAATCATTTTTTCTAATAATATTAATTTAGTTTATGTTGAAGCTCCTACACCTCATGTTAAGAGATTACTTACAGAAGATATATTAGGTGATTCACATGTACGAATAACTTGATTCAAGGTAGCGTGTGCATATATATATATTAAACATAGAGAACTTTAACATATATTTTAAGGTTTACATTGTTGTATTATACATTTAATTTTAGCAAAGTAAAAAAGGATCGGGCAAATTTCAAGTCTTGAATATTAAAATTCAAACTTAACTCATATTTTAAATTGATTTAATTTTATCGAAACCTATTTTTTGAGATTCATACTTTTGTCCAAACCTTGCTATAGTTCAAATGAAATTTTAAACTTAAATAGTCCGATCTTTGAACAGGTCTAAACTCAACCAACCCATATCACAAGTCAATAAAAATTTATATAAAATTTTTAGGTTTTTTTTTACATCATTAAAACCAATCAAACCAACTATCAAACATAATAGAAATAGTTTAGAAATTCATATAAATAGAAACAAATTGGTCAAATTTTATTGAGCTTTGCAAGGAGGAAAACAGTAGCAGAAGTGATGGCAGGGATGAATATATCATCGTGGATTTTAAGGTTAGCTTGTCTTTTGATCATCAAAGCAGTCACTGGCACACCAAACAGGTACAAGAATATGTCTTTGGCTCCTATCCCAGAAAACCCCGTCTCTATTAGCACTTCTTGTAGTACCTCTTGAAACCCTTCTTTTGACAGTTCTTTTCCTCCAGCTGCTGCTTTGTATTTCTGCCACCAATTTTCATTTTTCAAAAACTCTTTTTTTGTTGGTCATAATGATATCGGATTTACTTACATGACGGTCTGTAAGTTTTTTAACATTTCAAGTGATGACATGGTATAATATCAAAATATTAAATTATTATATCTTAATAAATTAAAATTCAGTGATCAAATTAAAAAAAGTCGATGAGTTTTGACATTAAAGTGAGGAAAAAAAAAACTACTTATTAGAATTTGATCACTTAATTGAGAGTACTCAAATACTAACCTCGAAGGCAACATTGAGAGTTGTATTTTTTGGTGCACTTAATTGAGGGCTTCCAAGCTTTTTGTTGAGTTCTCTGTAAAAATAATATCATTACGTAAATAAACGTTTAAATTTCAATAATATCAAATAATTATGCATTTAAATGCACAATTTTTTCTCTCGAAATTATAATTATATCAATAATTTTAATTAAAATTGTAAGTGTAAATAAAGTAAGCAACGCCGTCCTGAGTAAACCCTAAACTTTAAATCCGTTAGTCTTTGATTAAATGGAAAAATTATACGTTTAACTCCTAAAATTTAACAATTGAATTTAAGGTTTTTTTTTTTTTAATACAAATGGGCCTGGCCCCCTGGTTAGATGGGAATATTTCTTTTCAACACTTTAAAAAAGAAAAAAAATTAAAACATTCATCAACCTTCGATTAAATGAAAAAATTGTATTTTTAACCCCTCTTAAAAAATTAATCACTTAATTTAAGCATTTTTTTAATACAATTGGCTAAATGGGAATACTGTTTCCCCTCCTAAAAAATTAAAACATTCAATTTAGCAAATCTCATCCTTCAATTAAATGATAAAAAGCCATATTCTTAACCCCTCTAAAAATTAATAATTTAATCAATGTTTTTAAACCGAATTGGTTAGGCCATCGGTTCGCTGTTCCAATCGGACCAACTAAAATTTTTTTAAAAATTTTTAAAAAAATATTGATTTAACTGATTTTTAACCTATTCAATTGGTTCGTATCGTTTTCGGTCTAATCAATCCAAAACCACTCTTCGGATCGATGCCTTGACTGATTACTGGTCCAATCAATCTATCTGGTCAGCCCTTTCTAGTACCAACAATATCAAATTTAATCTAACCTTTTTAATACAAACATTTTAACTTTTTAACCCCACAAGATTTTATAATTTTATCTCGATTTCCTCTAAATAAAATTCATGACTCCACTCATATAAACAATTAACTAAACTCAATTTAGGTAATTAATTAACTATAACAGAAATAAATCTGAAAGAAAATCCAAAAGACTCAAATCTACAATCTTAAAATTTTTAAATCTTCGGCTTGCTATTATTTAGAGGACTTGTTAATATATAAATATAGGGACGAAGTCAGAAAATTTTTTTAAGGAGGTCGAAATTAAATTGTAATTTTTACGATAATAAAAATGTAATTTTTAAATGATTAAATCAAATTTTTATTATTTTTAGGGGGTCAATGTGTAATTTTATCCTTACTAATTTAAAATTTTAAAAATTTTAAAGGGCCTAAAAGAAAATTTTTCTATTTTAAGGAGGCTAGGCCCCCTACCAACCCCCGAGTTCGTCCCCGTATAAATATATGGTAAGACACATTGCACTCTTAAGGGAAAGACTCAGATTCGAACGTTGAAAGAGGCAACCTCGAACCCCAAACATGAATCTAAAACGGACATAAATAATATTAAAAAAAAACATTTATACTGTTAAAAAGCAAAGATAAAATTACTCGACGGTTTCGCATATGGCTTGAAAGAATGTAGCCGAAGTCCAATTTGTCTTGCCTTCAAAATATGTTTTGTAACATCTCTCTATTGTGGAATCTATTTCCTTTCGCTTTTTATTTCCTGCATTCCCATTCCTTATTTTTAGAGTTTACAACAAAAGTACATGTTTGATTTAAGAGCTCGAATATAATTGGACAAAATTCACCCATGGTCAGATTAGGGGTAAAGAGGTCGATCGAGTCTTAGTTCGAATGGCATGGGTATTGTTGTCAATGTAGAAGGACATGGGTTCAAGTGCACTGAAGCGCATTATCCTCCTATTTATAGTTTGGGGAGGGACTATGAGTAGTTCTAGACATTGCATCAAAAATAACAAATATGATAAAAACCTATAATGAAATTAATGTTAAAAAAAATAATAGACCTGAATTTAACATAAAAAAAATATCTCTACATATACACATATAGACTATTTATATAATTGAGGAGATTAAGAGGAAAATTAAAGAGAAAAACAATACCAAAAGATGATGTGTTTTGGCCCATCTTGATCTTTTTTTCTTGGGAAACTTATGGGAATTGAATATAGAAAATTTGAAGTAAAAATGGAGGGTTTATAAGGGATTTTTATAGGTAACCCCCAAAGTAATGAAACTTGGAAGCTAGGGAGAGTATATATTATTGCATTGGAAGACCTAGAATGAAGCAATGCTTTAGGGAAAGAAACTAAGATTCCATGCATGGAAAGAAAAGAACCTCTTTTGTTGGATAATTTTCCCCAAAAAAGTTATTCTTTCTTAAAATTCCTTTGATTTTTATATTTATTTTTTGCTTTATTACTAAATTGAGCCCTAAATTATATTTCAATTCTTAGATTAGTCCCTAAAGTTTTTTAGCCAAAACTTGTCTCTACACTATTGGTTTGCCCTCATTTTACCCAAAAAAGCGTATGACATGACATCCTATAAGAATATACCTCATGTTATTTTTTTATTGGCTGATATTATTTTTTGAGGTGCAAAATTGATAGTTTAGGATCATTTTTACAAAAAAAAAAAAACAAAACTTTTTAAGGATCTATCTGAGAATTGCGGTATAGGTTAGGGGCCAATAAATGAATAGCCTTTTTTAGTTTTTAATTACCCTCGTTCAAATGCATTTTTGGTAGAGATGTTGGTGGGCTTCGTTGGATAGAATTAAATTTAAATATTTCAAATTGAATAAATCGAGTAAATTTGAATTATTAAATTCAAAATTCATTTTCATTAAAATAAAATAAATACTTAATATCCAATATTTTAAAAAAATTAATATTCTCAATTAAATGTATTGGTTCATTCCATTTTGGCATTACAATTTATTCAATTTATTTATTTATCCTATTTATCGATATATTCAATTCTTAACGCATAAAATTAAATGTTGAAACCAACCGAATTAACAAAATGCAAATCATTTATCTTATTTATTTAAAAAAGAAATTTCTTAGTATTCGCACAAGAATTGGGATTTTGGATCGTGGAGGTTGAGGGATGTACTAGGTTTTGAGAGATGTAAATTTTAGCACATCAAGAGAGGGGGCAATCAAGTTGCTCACTTATTAGCCAGAGAGAGGTTTTGCCGAAAAGGTGATGTTTGATAGGTGAAGGATGGCTCAACAGTGATTCAGGGATTGGTGGAGGAGGTGAGACAGTCTACTCTTCAAGTCAATAGAGGTCCATCAATATGGTGACAGAGAAGGCTGGAAGATTCAATTATAGCTAGCAGAATCAGAGCGATTCAATGCCAGTTTCGAGTATCTGAAACGATAGATGGCATGTGGTGTGGGTTGTGAGAGAAGACAAAGGTTGTTTAATTCTTGTTTATTTAGGCCTCAATTATTTTTATTGTCTAACAACTTTTTTAGTTACCATAAAAAAAATGAAATTTCTTAAAAAATATTTTTATTAATCTTTAGAAGGAAAATATATTAATAGCTAAATATCATATATTATTGAACCCTAGGGAAGGCGCAGACTGCCCCATTTGTCTTCATTAAAAGATTATCAAACTCTTCCCTAATAAACAGGTAAAATAAGGCAGCCCCACTAAATATCACTATTTCTAGGACAAAACAACAACAACAATTAAAAATAAAAAACAAAAGAAGAATAAATCTAAAAAGTTAAGAATTATTGGCAATCTAACTACACCTTTCAATTTTAATTCAAATTTGAAAATTTTGAAATTGAATTTAATTCAATATAGTTTGATGATAAAATGTAAATTGCTTAATTTTTTTAAATAATTTCATTATAAGTTATGATCATATCTGATTCTTTTAATACAATACTTATAATTACTCATAACCTCTCCTCAACCCATAAATAGAAGAACAATGCATTTCAGCGTATTCGAACCTATGTCCTCTTGCATTGGTTGCAATGTCCATGTCAATCAAGCTAAGACTCAATCGAAATTGCCAACTGATTAAATTTAATTGACTCAAATTTGATCAAAACTTTTTAAATAAATAATTCTGAATGACTCAAGCTCAAGTACCAAACATGAATACAAAATTTAAAATAATTAGACTCTACAACCCAATTGGTAAATCTCAAAATAGTCTGAATTAGAAATGAACTAAACTTGGAATAACCCAAAGTTTCCAAAAATTTTAGAAGGGTAATATAATTTTTGGCTCCTGAACTTGGCAATTAATTCTGCTTTGGTATTTACTTTTTTTTTTGTTTACTTTGGTACCTAAACTTGACAATTGGATCTATTTTGGTCCATGAACTTAGATTCCGTTATGATTTGATGATGTGACCAATGTTCTTGAAATAGGATTGGATTGGTCAGTCAAACCGGTTGGGTTGAGACACGATCGATATACTAATCTAAACAAAGAGGTTGAACTGATTGAATTGGAAATTACTTGAAATAAGTAAAAATCGAAAATCGGAGAAAAAATTCAGTAGTTGAACGAACATGTTAACCGGTTTAATATTTTTTAAAAATTATGAATTTTAATTAATTATTTATTTATTATTAGTTTAGCAATTGAATTGATTAAACCGGTTGAATTGAAAATCAGTGGTGGCCAGATCGATTTAACCACTGATCCAGTTATTAGAACATTGTATGTGACACTTACCAATCATCACTTGAAAATTTATATAAAATTTTTAATTTTCATGTGATTATGTGGCATAATCTTGAAGTGCCACATTATCGAAATTTTATATTTTTCTTGTTCAGGAACCAAAATGAATGTAATTGTCAAATTCAAGTACCAAAGTGAATAAAAAAGATACAAGTACTAAAATGAACTTAATTACAGGGGCGAAGCCAAAAATATTTTTAAGGGGGACAAAATTAAATTGTAATTTTTACGAAAGTAAAAATGCAAAAATTAAAAGATTAAATCAAAATTGTATCATTTTTAGGGGTCAAAATCCAATTTTACCTTTACTAAATTAAAATTTTAAAAGGGTTAAATGGAAACTTTTCTATTTTAGGGTGGTCGAGAACCTGCCAACTCCTAGATTCGCACATGCTTAATTACTAAATTCAAGCAAGGGTATATTATCCTTTTTAGAACTCAATTTGGATCCAACCCAAAACCAACACTTTCTAAGAAAAAAATAAATAAATTGAAAAGAAAATCAAAGGAAGAATACATCTAAAAGGTTAATCAAGTAGAACTTTTTTGTTTTATTCTGAATTCCAAAATTCAATCCTGTCGAAACCACCTCGAGAACGGGGCTTCGAAAAATTATTTTAAAATTTTGAAAAAAGGAATAAAAAGGGAGTCGCCACCAATTTTTTGTTTCGGGTGTAATTGGATCACCACAAAACGTTTAAAACCGTTTTAAAAAAATTGGTCTTCGAAATCCAGAGAAACAAGTTCGGGAGTCGGTTACGCATGAGGAAGGATTAGCACCCCCATACGCCCAAAATCGGTACCACATGATTACTTTCGGGTCTTGTTTTATGAAAACAATAAAAAAAATTCGAGTAAAGTTAAAATGCGATGTTTATTTTAGAAGGCTTTGTGTAATTTTAAAGGAAAACTTTTAAGGAAGATTTGTCCCCGTATTTCGATCCTTTATGAGAACTAGAAGTTGTGTCCAACACATTAGGACTTTATATTCTCGTAGTTTCAAAATTGAAGGACGTTTCGGGAGATTTTAAAAAGAGTGTCTTATCGTGTGAATTATATGAAACTCGTACCCAGCACGTTAGGGCATGGTGTTTCGAGGTCTTCACACTAAAGAACATTGTTTCATTTTTGTCTTGAAACTCTTTGTGTATAGATATATAAAAGGATTGAATGATGTTTCGAAAACTTTTGAAGAGGGTACTCGATTCGCACGAATTACGAAAATCACACTCAACACGTTAGAGCACGATTTCTCGAGGTTTTCACGCGAAAGAACATTGCCTCGCTTTGTTTTTAAATCACTCGTGATATATATAGATAGATGTTTTGAGAATTTGAAAATTCCATATTGAATTTAAAATGCAATCCTCGGACACATAGTTTAAAAGATTCAAATATGGAATACCCGTTTACTTCGATTTTCGCGGAGAATTAAAATCGTGACCAACACGTTAGGACACGGTATTCTCGAAATCTCGGAGTTAAAAGGTATAAAAAATCTTAAAAGAGGATATTCGACGCGTGTGAGTTATACGAAAAATCACACCCGACACGTTAGGGTATGATTTCTCGAAGCTTTCACACGAGAGGAACATTGCCTCGTTTTAAAATTACATTGACAATGAGCATGTAAGTTTAAGATATCGAATAGCAATTAATAAGAGAAAATTAAACGCGAAGTAAGATAATAGCAAATAAATAGTATGCAAAAATATAAAATGCAGGTGCATAACGATTAAAATAAATGCAAATATTGATGAGGAAGAAAAAAATGACGCAATCGGGATTTGAAAACGGGACCTTTGGATATCCGGGGTAAAATGGTAATTTTTAACTTTTGAGGGCAAAAATGTAATTTTGGAAAAATTAGGGTTAAAAGGGGATTTTGGAAGGTTCGAGGGGTAAAATGATAATTTTAGTGAAATCGGGGTTTAAAATGGGACTTTGGAAAGTTCGAGGGTAAAATGGTAATTTTTGAAAGTTTTGGGGTTAAAATGGAATTTTGGAAAGTTTGGGGGGTAAAATGGTATTTTTTGGTGAAATCGGATTTAAAAATGGAATTTTAGAAAGTTTAGGGTTAAAATGGTATTTTTGGGTGAAATCAAGGTTAAAATGGAATTTAGGAAAGTTTAGGGGTAAAATGGTAATTTTTAGAAGTTTTGGGGGTCAAAATGTAATTTTCTAAAATTTTTGGGGTCAAAATGTAATTTCTAGATAATTTAGGGACCTATAAATAATAAAACCAAAGATTGGGTGACACGTGGTAGCCCCACAGACATCGAGAAGTCAAAGGACTAATTTGAAAATTTTGAAAAACCCTTGGGCCAATTTTGTAATTAAACAGAACTTGATTTTGGGATTAAATTAAAATAAATTGAAAATAATAGGGACCAATTGCATAAATAGGCCAGAATAATGACACGTGGCAGCCTCTGATGCATTCAAAATGTGAAAGGATTAAATTGAAACGTAAACAAAATTATTGGGCCAAATTAGAAATAATTAAAAGTATAGAAAAGACTTGATTGAAAATTTAGAAAAAAGCGAAAGGACCAAGAGCATAAATAACCCCTTTATCAAAAACACGCGGACCCTCTTCGGGTCGGATCGGGTCGGGTCGGACGGGCTTGAAACGGCGTCGTTTTTTGGGTTTAAATGCCCATGCCAAACGCTGCCGTTTTGCATGGGTATATAAACCCAAACTTTCATTCAAAATTCATTTTTCTTTCTTTCATGAAAAAAAAAACCCAAAATCCTCTCAAAAGGCCCCCCCTTGTCATGGCCGGCCAAAGCTCAAGTCAGAGCTCCAGTCACCGTACCCGCGCGTGAGGGCGCGTCACCGACTCTCCCTGCCACGTGCTTCAACGCCGTCCATTCCTCCGTCACCGAAGGTCCTCCACGCGCCTCCGTTGCCACCACGCGCCGCCGGAGATGAAAGGTCACTGTTCTTTTTCCTTTTTTTTTTTATTTTCAAAGTCCTCTTCTTTCCTCTTTTACCTTTAAACCAGGATCTGGTTTTGAAACCAGATCCAAAATAAATCAAAATCATTTTTGTTCTTTCTCACCTTTTTTGTTCTTTATTATTCAAAAAAAAATCCTTTTTATTTAAATCCTTTTTATTTAAAACAACCTTTATGTTCATCTTCTCTATTTCCAAAACATTTACTTCGTTTTTTAGATCCATTTTTTTGGTGCAGGGTTCGAACGAAGATATGGAATTGCGCAGTCGACAGCGGCTTCACGGCGGCGAACGACGGTCGGTGGAAGCAAATAAGTCCACCCTTTCGAATCCCCTTTTTGTTATTTAATAATAATTAATAAATATTATAATTAAACCTTTATTATGGTTATTAATTATTATTAAAGAAAAATTTATTACTTCCTATTTAACAAAACGTCTTTTACCAATAAAAAAATCATTAATAACTACTAATATATTTACTAATCATTAAATAATAATAATAATAATAATAAATAATGGCAGGGACAATTAATATGGGTAAACACATTTAAAGCATGCGTTTTGAACTTTGCATAAGACACTAAACATGCCATGAATGTACCTCCTGGATTGATTTGGGTCTGTTTTGTATTCTGTTTCTATTTGGATATGGACTATTTCGAATGTTCCCACTACCTCTTATCTATTCGAATTGCCTCTATTGCTATTGAATGCTTCTGGCTTGAGGCTGTGAATCTGTTTCGACTGTTTGATGTATCTATTCAAATGTCTCTGCTTGTTACTAGTTCCTCTTGTTCTTAATGTTTCAAAAATCTGCTTGTATTGATTTTTCCAAGAGTTTGTACTGTGTACTGATATTTTTTTGTTCAATCAAAGGTTCCCCCCCTTACAATTGAAATTAGTTTGGCTTTTATAGCCAAATATATCATCATGCAATTTTGTTTTGTACATTTAAATGCTTGTCCTAATCTATCTATTCTTCTGCAGGTTCCATGGCAGTGGCGGTTGGTGCAGCTGGTGAAGATGATGGTCGTGGCAGCAACTTGCTTGAAGGTGACCATCGGGCTGTTGACGTGGCATCATTCCATTGGTGGGAGTGGAGGTGGGCAGTGCAAGTGGGACACTTGGGTCAGATGGCCTTCTGCTTAGATTTGGTTTAGGCCAATTGGGCTGCTGTAATTCATTGTTCTTGGGTTTGGGCCTTATTCGGGCCATTGTGATTGTAATTGGGCCTAATTTGGGCTTTATTTTTGTAACGGGACTTTTGTAAATGGACTTTTAATTTTAGTTCAATTTTATTTTAAATTTGATTAAACTTAAATTTAAAGTAAATTTAAATAAGTAAATTTAAATTTAAAATAAATTTAAAAACCAGTTAAACTTGAATTAAAACCAAAGGCCCAAACCCGATTAAAATTGGGCTTCAACAAATCCGATTAATTTGAATTCAAATTTTATTCAACTTAATTTAATTATAAAAATCAACAAATTAATTCTTAAATGATTAAATCTAAAATATTTGAAACCCCTAAAATAAATAATTCAAAGTTGCCCAAATTCTATTATCAAACATGAATAAAAAAAATCAAACCCGAAATAATCTTAAATTATTTAAATTTAAAATAATTCAAAAATTTTAAAATTCGATTTAATCTAACCCAAAACCAATACAATCTGTCAAATTAATAGCCTACAAGTCTAGCATGGCAAAAAGAGATGGGGTAGCATGATGAATGGGAAACTTGGGTTCAAAAGGGCAAGGGTTAAGATAAGTTCCTTTCACTCCAGGCACAAAAAATAAAGGACAGTACGCTTGACACGAAGGACACTTTTAGATGAGTATTTATTTTTAATATAGTGCATTTAATTTTTTTTTACGTTATAATATTATTATAATATTTAATTTGATTATTATTTTTTGTTTTATATTAACAATAGATAAACGTAATGTCTATAAAAAAGTATTCGAAATTAAAGTAAGAGACATTGAAACCCCATTGTCATAATGTCTCTTTAAATGTTTCTTTCACTATTTTAGGGTTTTGAAAGAAATTTTTAATTTTAGATTAATATATTATTTCTAAGTTTAATTTGATATTTTAGTTTTTTTAATTTGATACTTGAGTTTAGATTTAACGATTAACTTGAAATCCAAACTAAATAGTATCATGTGACCCAATAAATATTTAACAGGTGCGCTCAGACAAAAAATGTAAGTATTTCATTGAGACAAAAAAACACTCATACTAAATTTTGAAAATTCATGTTTAGGTTTCATCTTATGTAAATATGTTGTTTTTTCTCCCCGTTAATTAGTTATTTTGTGTTTAGTTAGTTGTTAAGATAGTTATTTAATTCAGTGTTTGTAATGATTGGTTTTCATTAAAACTATTGATATAATCAATAACTTTTAAAAAATTAAAATTTAATACGTTGACAATGTGCAATTAGTATATACGCAATTAGTAGACCAGATGATCACTAGAAATAAAGTTTAGTGAATATAGAAGTTAAATTTTTAGAATAAAACAACATTTAATCTTTGAATTAAGCAATTTTTTTAAACATAGTCCCTAAATTGTTTTTTTCTACGCTAATTATAAAACTTGTAGTTTTTTTCCATTTGATCTCAAAACTAAAATTAATTAATGTGTAATGATGTGACATAATTTTAAAACATCGTATTATTTTTTATTTAAAAATTCATACTAACTTAACGAAATCAAACTTTAAAGACCAAATAAAAAACATTAAAGTTTAAGATATAAACTAAAAAAATTATCAATTTTAGGGACAAAATATTACTTTATCCTTTTTTTAATATAATGATATATTATCTAGTTCAGTAATAGTAAATATAAATATACATGTTTTTAAGACAAAAACTATACAAGCTGTTAAATTAAACTAATTAATTGGTGTCGGCTAAATGTCGTGTCGATAAGAGCTGGCACAGCTACAAATTGAAGCAACTTTTTGGACAATTAAGGAACGTCACTAATTAATTATGCAACGTTGTAAATGTGTTGCAATATGTATGTTGTTTTTAATGTCGGCCATTTTTTTCTTTCTTTTTTATTATCCAAGGTATCAACTAAAACGCGTTTAATGATAATCTTTCATGTTAGGTAGGTCTATTAAGTCTTAAACGTTAGTTATGAATTTTAAAGTTATTTCATATTCAAGATAATGATTGAATCTTCAATTATACCTATTCATGGATCTAGTTATTCACCTAAGCTCGAAGGCTCGCTCGAAATTTGGGAGCCTTTGAGCAAAAATATTAGGCTCGTTTAAAATATGGGTTGGGATCGAGCTTGAACATTCAATGCCTAAGCCCAATTTGGCCTGGCCCGATCCGTTTTAAGCTTATAATACTTTATATTATGTAATTTAGAATATTAAAAAATTAACATATACTAAATATATAATATTATTTTGATGTAAACATTAAAATAATGTTAAGATAATTATATAAAAAATTCAACAAATAAAAATGTATAAAATTATTAAATATTTAAATAATATAATATTAATATTTAAAATAAAATTAAAAATAATATGAGTGGACTTAAAATGGGCTTGGGTTATTCTTTTTTAATATGGGTGGGTTTTGGCAAAATTTTAAGTCCAAAATTCGGACCGAGCTTGAATAAACATAAAGTATATTAATATTATGCTTAAGCCCGACCGAACCCGGCCCATGAGCACCTCTACCCTTAACGACTGTTAAAATAAGAGAGACCTTTATCGTTTCACTTAACTGCTATGGTTGCCATTTCTTTGTTTTATAAATTATATCAATTTAATCAATGAATTATTTAAAATAAATTGTTTAGAAAGTCTATGTACTATTATGAGAGGAATTTAGTTTTTTTATTAATAATTTATTATTTTAGTCTTTATAATTTTTGAAATGTGTATATCGATTATGAAATTATTTTTTTATTAATTTTTGTTAAATAATTTAATGTGTTTTATGTTTTTTATAAACGTGTGATGATGAAGCATATATAAATTGACATTTTTTGTACGATTAAGTAAATATTATGGAAAAATATTGATACGTGCATATCACATTATCACTTTATAAAAAAATATATATCTCGAAATACTTGATGAAATTGATATAAAAAAAGTGACTTCAAGATTGAAAAATATACATTTTAAAAAATTTTAATTAGACACGAGTTTAAACCATATCATTTTATCCCCACCTTTAATATTATATATAAAAAGTTTCAAAAATAAAAATAGAGAGATGACATTCCTTTACAAATTGATAAATTATTTATAAGCTTAAATTAAAATCAAAATAAGCAGATAAAAAGGTTTTAAAAGCACTTAGTAAAAAATCGAAAAATCAATTCAGACTTTAAAAAAAGTTGTATTTGATCAAGTCTTATATGATTAAAATTAAATTGATTGAGTCCATTCATTAATAAAAATCATTATTAATCAGTTTAATCATTCATTAATAAGTAACGATGAGGTAAATAAAATCACTAACATAATGACACGTGATACATATATGAATTAGTATGCTTAAGTGACATATGAAGTCACAAATATTTAAAATTTATTTAAAAAATAAAAAATTGTAAAATATTATAAATAAATTACACGATTAGAAAATATATAATTAAAATATTATTATTATAAAAATTACAATAATTTTGAGGAATTTGAATTTCCATACTTTCAATGGGGTGTCAAAAGTCTTAAAAATTTTTAACATGAGATGACGTCACATACGTACATTGACTTCTATGTTCTTTTTCTTACACATTTATCAGGTTGTCTGCTTACACCCTTGTAATGTTATTACACTTGGAGCTCATAATGTTAAGGGTATTTTTTTTTTAATTTTTCAATAATTCAATTATGAAATTTGTCTTTTTTTTTTATTTTTTTGATCAATTATAGTTAAATTACTAATAGAAAAATAACTTTACAACTTTAAAAATTGATATAATAATAATTTTAACTCTCAACATTTATATATTACGTCAATTTAGTTTTTATTACAAAAAAATAACCCTAAACATTTACACATCATGTAATTTGATTTTTTTTTGTAGTTTTACTTTTATCCGCGACATTGAATGATAGTTTTAAAAAAAATAAAAATTATTATCTTAGATTTTTGGATATCCTCATTTTTTTTTGTTTATTTCCGATCAAATTTAGTTGATAGATTTGTTTTTTTAATTTTTTAGGTGAAAGTGTTACAAATAAAATAATTTTTTTTTTAAAAAAAGTATACAATGTGTAAACGTTGAGTGTTAATCTTTTTTAGGATTAAGACTAAAATTGACACTATGTATAAACGTTGAGGGTTAAAGTTGCTATTATGTCAATCTTAAAACTTGTCACATCATTTTTCAATCAGCCATTTAACGGCTGGTGACCAAATTAAAAAAAATCAAATAGTAGAATGATCATTTTATAATTTTTCATAATAAGGTGACCAAAAAAGAAATATACCAATAATTAAGTGACTATAAGTGTAGTTTACGACAATGTTCTTTAGATGGCTTGGAAGAGAATTGTGAGATTAAGTACAGTGGTTACATGACAATAAGATATCATTGTAAGCAAAGTTCATTGTACCAAACATCCTCAAATTATGATCTTCATTTTAAATTTGTCTTCAAATTTTAAAATATTATAATTTTATTTTCAAACTATCGATGTTATATCAATAGGGTTCTTTTGTTACAATAAAATTTTTAATTTAACCGTTAAATGAGATGTCAGATCTTATGTAACATAATTTAAAATAAATACTTATTATAGAAGATTTTACATGCCATTTACTTGTTAAATTAACTATTTTAATAACGAAAGGACTTGATTGATATAACATCGATAATTTAAAGATGTAATTAAAACATTTTGAAGTTTATAAATCAAATTAAAGTGAAGGTCACAATTTAGGGATGTTTGATGCCAATGGTGGAGCCTAGTAAAGGCCCATGGGTCCATGACCTCCCAAAGTTTAAAAGTTTTTTAATTTAATCCTTTGTAAATATACTATGACCTTCTCAAAAATATAAGTAGGCTCCTTAAGGTTTAAGATTTTACAATTTCTCCATTTGTATATATGTTATAGCCCCCTTAAAATGGTAAAATTTTAATCTAGACCCTTTATAATTTATAAAATTTTAAATTAATAATTGTAAAATTATATTTTTCTCCTCAAAAATAATAAAAATTTAACTTAACCCTTTAAAAATTACAAAAATATAAATTATTAAAATGATAAAATTATATTTTTACTATCTTAAAAAATATATAATTTAATTTCGATGTTTGATGCAATTAACTTTTGTAAACATAGTAAAGACAAAAAATGGAGGTGGCTAGCAAAAGCTAGCTTAGCTCTAACAATGGCACACAGCCTTAAGCATCTCGTGAGCAAATTGATTGAAAGTACTATAAATTTGTCTATTTGTTGCCACTTGGTGCAATGCAACATGACCGGCCATCTTCACTTCTTTTTTCCTTATCTCCGATCAATTATTTCTCTCTACCCAACTTTTTTACACAAGCACGTTAACCAAAAATCAAAATATTAAAATGAAGTGACATGAGGTGGTGTGATTGTTAGTAAAGGTAGAGGCTCTAGTTTAATACCTAGATTTGAGTTTTATGATTAGTAATTAGTATGTGTAGGTTTTGTTCGATAATTGTGATAAGAGGTCTTCGATTTAATTGTGTATATATTATGTGTAGTTTTTATTTAGTTCTTTTCGGATTGGTTTGGTTATTTAATTGTCGATTTGAGTTTAATATTCAGATTCAATTTTTTAATCTCATTATGCGTATGTTTTGTTCGATTTTTGTCAAATTGATCTGATTCTGTGTCTGTTATTCTTTGTACTAATTTGATTTTATCATATTTATAAAATATAATAGTATAAGACTCTAATTTGGAATTTCATCATTTTCAGAAGTTTAGTACTTTTACTCTAATTTACGATAATTTAATTTTATATTTAATAAAAAAGTGGATAAGTTAATCTAATTGTGTAACATCGTGAGTGTATTCAAAAAGTCATCAAGTAATTGAATTTGGATTAATTTACACATGTGTGACATGTTTGAGTAAGTTGGTCTAATTGAATTGAGTGTAAATTGGAGGATTCCAATTACACTATTCAATTCATAGAGAAAGGTAACAATAATAATATAAAGACATGATATATAGTACAGACGAAAAGTCACTACAAATTAATTTACAAATTCTATGTCTACAAAGTAATCTAAAAAAAAAAAGAGAAAGAAAAATGGACAATAATTGTAACACTGGAATAATTCAAGAACAAATCAGAAGTGCATCAACTTGATCAAATCGTTAAAATTTACATCTTAATCCCGCCATCATCAAATCAACCTGACGATGAACATCGATAAACCAAGAAAAGATTGTCAAAAGTCCCAAGAGGCCCACTGCATCGGCCATGCACAAAAAGCTAAGTCTCAAATGATCTATCTTTCTCACCGTCTTTAATCTAATAGATCTGGCAGTACTCTTATATTGACAAAACTCACACATACACCAAAACATTATTAAAAATTAAAAGTAAAAATAAAGTCACCTCTATAAAACAAAAAACAACGAACATTGTGGACTAAAATTAAAAACAAAAATGAAATTACGAAAAAAAATTGGAGAAATTGCGATCAACAACTAGCTCGAAATGTCGACGCCACGGCGACCAAAGCAATGATTTAGTTTGAATAAATTGAATGGTTAAATCTTTTTTTTGAGAAAATAAAATGTCTTCGTCGCAGAAACTTTTATCCACGAAATATATTCCGTCGCTAAATATATTTCTAAAAAAACTCTATTGCACTTAACAATTAAGAGGATATATATTTGAGCACGCTTAAACACATATTTTTTTGATTTAAGGGTTTAAAATATTTACGAGTAAAAGTAAATATTGTATAAATAAAAAAATTAAAATATTATAACAATTTGCTAGTTCTAATAATTTTTTTTCTTATTGTAGATAATAATATATATAAGTTTATATATGTACAAATATGCATACGGGTGAAGTTAAATTTTTTTTTTTTAAAGGTAAGAATTGAATTATAAATTTCAAAGAATTAAAATACAATTTAATCATTTTCGGAAGGATAAAAGCTTTACTATCGCATTATGGTACATTTCATTCAATATTATTAAAAGAGTAATTACGAATTTTAAAAAAGGTAATATTCATAAACCGTAAAACACGATTAAAAAAGAAAAAGAAAATAAAATATTATTTTGTTTCTCAAATTGGGTACTGCTAAAACACCTTTATCCATATGTGGTTGGAACATTGTTTATCTTTATCTATCCCAAAGGCGGCTGGAATATATATATATATATATATTTATATATTAGGTATGCATGTAGGTGAATTTGAGGTTATTAGGTTTTCAAGCAGCCACTATCCATATATGTTTTTTTCACAACTTTATTTTTTTTCCCCCAACTTGCATGCCCTTTTTAATGAAATAATTCAATACCTTTCTGCAATGCTACAACTTGAGAGTATGCATATGCATATTAATTAACACCTAAATTCCTTCAATTACCCCTCTAGAGAATGTATATGAATGATTAAAAAAATATTATCGAGATGAAATCAGAAAATTACTTTAAGACAACAGAGATGAATCATAAATTTTTAAACGATAAAAAATGGTAAATTTATTATTTGAGGTTTAGTATAAAGATAGGATTTAGAATAATGGTTAAGGGTTTTAGGGTTTATTATTTTAAATCTTTATAAAAACAATATTAAGTAATATTTTAAATCTAAAATAATAATCAAATGGCTCATAATTTTCCCTGACTCACCCTAAGTATATAATCATATGTATTCAATCAAATTCCTTGTATACTAGGAGATGAAGGTCTTGGTCATGTTTTCATATCACTGTCATTTTCAAGAAAACTTTCATTTCTAAACAAATACCTTTGAATTTTGGGTAGTATTATGTTTTCATTCTAAATCTTTGAAAACTCGATTTTGTTTTCTATGTAGCTCTAAGATGGAAAAATTTGTTTTCATCCTATTTGTTATTTTTGACATAATATCTAAAATTACCCATAATTTCTCCTCAATCCATAAATAGGAGGATAATGCATTTCAGTGCACTCAAACCCACGTTCTCTCACATTGACAATAATACTCATTCAATCGGCCGACATAAAATAACTTAAATGGACAAAATTTAAGTTTTAAAAGTCTAGAACAAAAAAAAAAAGAATAATGTAACAAAAGTTGTAGATAAGTGGTGCAATTTGTTGACAAAAGCAATCAAAATTGAAGGTATAAAAGAATATCCATGTTGATATAATATACAATATATTACATACATATATGTGTATATGTATATTACATACATATAAGTTTTAGTAGCATAGGGAACAATTTGTGCACTATCTTTTTCTAGTAGGCTTACAGCTTATCATCAAGAAGGGAAACATCTTTTTATGTAACTACAAAGTTTGATAATTGAGAGAGGGACAGTTCTTTCACACATATGAAGCCAAAACCAAAGAAAAATGAAACCCTATGTGTCTGTGTTTTGATGTACCCATAATATTTAATCATATTGAGTTTTAGTTCGATTTGTATGATATTATTGTTAATGCAGGAGGATATGGATTCGAGTGTGCCGAAGTACATTATCTTTTTATTTATGGATCGGGGAGGGGCTATAGGTAGTTCTAAATATTATGTCAAAAAGAGTATATATAATCAAAACCTATAATGAAAATTAAATGTATGTGGTGTCATATATAAACTTATACACCATCAGTTCATCAAGAAAAAAAAAACAAATGGATTATCTTATATATTGTGAATTATTGCATCTATATATATATATGAATAATGCATGTAAACAAATATTTACTATACTCTTTTGATTGCCCAAACCCAAAATTTAGCCTTTTGTAAGTATTTCAATTTTGTAATCGCGGATGTAATGGATATTATTATTACTAAGGATGAAAAAAATTAAAAAAAATAAAATTAAATCCCTGTAAATGATAGCTACTAAAATCATAAATATAGCACACCAAGAAAGAAGAGCAAAAATCATACATTCATGTATACATATGTATTGCAGCCCTAATGTAAATAATGATAATATCACAAGAGATTAACAGTTAATTAGAGAACAGTAAATAAAAATGCTTAAAAATAAAGAGAGCTTACAACATTTTCATATTAAAAGACTTTGAGGCATTAACCCAGTAAAATTCTCTATCATCTGGGGTGTGAAAACGTCGTCGTCGTAGATATCCAAGGGGACACCTTGAGCATTAATATTATCATCGGTAATGGCGGGATACTGTTGTTGGAGGACCACTCGTGCATGGTCGGCGGAAGGGGCGGCGGTGGTGTTTTTTGCAGCGTCGGGTGCCCTTTGATTGCGTCCGTCTTCGGCGGAGACGACGACGGATTCATCAGCGTCGGTGAATATGGTGGGGTCTTCGGGAAGTTCGGCAGCGTCTTGGCCGGTGAGTTTTTGCACTAAGGCCATGAAGTTTGAAGCACTGATCTCTACTTTCATGGGGTTTGATATGTACACTACTTTGATTGCCTTATTGTTCTTCTTGGATTTGGATTTTTTGGGTGTTTTTCTTATTTGCAAAGTAGTACTGCTACTGCCTATTGAATCGTCCATTTTTCAGTGCTTTTTTAAGCTAAAAAAAAGGGTACTGAACTACTGATTTGGGGGGAAAAGGGTTTGCTGAGAAGAGAATTTAGAGAGGGGAAAAGAGAAGGTTTCCTGGAAAATTAATATGAGAGAAAAAAAGGATAATCAGAGAGAAGGAAAATGGAAAATGAAAACAATATAAGGTAGGGACGTTGGGATTTAACCGATGCATACAAACAACAAAATGAAAGCTTATCAATGTATTAACAGCCAGACGCTATGCTTAAAGCGTGCTTCACCCACGCTCTCACTGGTTGGGTGTAAATGAGATATAGATACTCTTAGGTTATTTAACTTGAATTCCAAAAATACTTAAACTTGATATGGTAAATATTAAATTGAAATCGAGTTTAATAATATTCAATTTAAACGGGTCACAAGTTTTATTGATTTTTTCATATTTTTATATTATTATCTTAATATAGATATATATTATTAAATTTAAATTTAATTATCGAGCTGAGTTCAAGCTTGAGTATAAAAATTGGTAAACAAGCTTAATTGAGTTTGAGTTTAAAAATAAATATCAGATTGAGTTTAAGTCGTGTATCGAGCTCGAGCTTGACAGTATTCAAGTTGGGCTTGGCTTGGTTACACCCCTACTCATTAGTCATTTGAGGATTTTTATTTTTTTGCATTCCTCGCTGGCATTTGATAGGAATGTCGAGACTTAATTAAATCTGAAATCAAGCTAAGTCGAACTCAGGAAATAATATTTTCCCAATGTTACTTTCTTCATCCAAAGTCTCAAACTCTAGATGTTGCTTAACTAGCATCATGTGATAATACCCAATGGATCCTAACTAAATTTGAAGCCTAGCTAGGTCGAACCCCCTGAACAGGGAATAAAACTTTCTCGGTATTGTTTTCTCCATCCTAAGACTCGAACGGTAGACTTTTTCTTAATAAGCAATATCAAGTGATCATACTTTGGTATTCGATAATCACGTAGGGTTTCGATTAATCAAGATGGGTCGAACCCCATAAATGAGGAGTAAAACTTTTCAAGCATTATTTTTTTCATCCTCGAACTTTGCTTAATAAGCATCCAATGGTCAAACCATAGTATCTGATGATCACATAGGGTTTCAACTAATCAAGATGGATTGAACCTTTTAAACGAGCAGCAAAACTTTTCGACTGCTATTTTTTCCATCCAAAAACTTGAATTATAGACTTTGCTTAATAAGCATCAAGTGTGCAATACCTTGATATATGATAATTACATTAGATTTCAACTGATTAAGATAGATGAAACCCCCTAAATGGGAATTTAAACTTTCCAATTGATATTTTCTCTATCCAAAAACTCGAATTATAGACTTTGTTTATTAACCATCAAACTCCTCGTTATTGATTTTGTTTTTTATTTTTCACCATATTTAGATTATAATATTTCTTGATTGAATTAGTGATATGAGTTTGATCCTATTAGTTTAAAAAATTATGTAAAAATAAAATATTTATTTTTTTACTTAAATTTCCTTTTGAGGAAATAAAAAATTGAAACTATAATTAAGGGCAATAGAAATTTAAGAATTAATTATTTTTATTTGATTTTTATAAGAAAATTATATATGCAAAAAATTAAGTCTATTTTTTCTATTTCTAAACAAACAGTCAAACACCATATCTTCCTTCTTACCTCTTTTTTGTGCCCACTATTATTTTAGAATGTCCCAAAATTATTTTTTCTAATATAATTCTATTTTTTAAAATTCCTCTATTTTAAGATATTAAAAATATATGGGTACATCAACTTTATTAGAAAAATATAATTTTTCATATAAAATAGAGTCAAATATAATTTAACTATAGCAAAATAGTCGATTGAGTCTTAGTTGGATTGGCATGGACATTATTATTAATGTAAGAGGACGTGGGTTTGAATGTGCTAAAGCATATTATCCTCCTATTTATGGGTTGGAGAGGGACTATGGGTAACTCTAATTATTGTATAAAAAAAGCAAATATGATCAGAATCCATAATGAGATTATTAAAAAAACACTCGATTTTTTACCCATATTTATTTAATACAAGTAAAAAAATATAAAATATTCAACCTCAAAATTATAAATATTTATTAAAATCACCCAATTAAAATTACTAATATATATTTTTGGTAGGTTATAGTTCCTAATATATTAGAATCTTACATTTTCTATGTTATGAAAATGATATTTAAAATTTTCCAAATAAAATTTTTGAGGCCCTAAAATTTTAATAAATACACTTGAAATTTAATTATTGAATTTTAATTATACATATTCTTAAAATGAAGAAGAAGAAGAAGCGTGTATACAACGCGCTTGCTTAAAGCGTGAGAAGATAACACAAAGGAAGAAGCTAGAGCTATCAGTATACCAATAATTCTACCACGTGTCCTTCACAGAAAGCAGCTTAGATTTTTGACGTCATTGCTTTGCCATAGGTTGACGTCATAAAACCTATGTCGACCTATCAGATTCGAGATAACACGTCCCGGACTGGCTCGATGACTTTGATTCGACTCGGCTTGCAGTAATGATTCGGAGTGGGTGACCACCATTAGCTATGATGTGCGCTACTGCTCCTCTTTGTGTACTGTGAAATTAAATTCGACAGTTGGCACGAGCCTTATATGATGAATAATTTTGGTTAGTATTTATTTTTAAATAGCGTTTTTTATATAATTATAAAATAACATGAAAGATATTACTTAGAGTAGAAAGGGTTAATGATAATTTTAGTCACTAATGTTTACATATATTTTCAAAATGACCCTTATTGTATTTTTGAGATTTTTTTTGCCATTAACCTTTATTTTTTTCAAATTGTTTTTTTAACAGATTTGATGAAATTACGTTAAAAAAAGATAACAAGATGATATAGAATTTCATGTGTGGAATATTTAGACGTAATTTATTACTTAGATAATCCAATAAAATAATTACATGTGGAAAATAATAAAATAAATAAATAATTCATGAAGTTAAAAAAATTACTCTTAATTTAAAGAAAATAAATGTAATTATCTAAAAATAGGTTTCAAAATAAATGCACACATTCAATATTTTCGGTTTGATTTATTAATTATTTTTTTGAAATCTCTCAGTAAACAAAGGTACGTATTTATTTTGAAACATTTTTTAATTAATTACGTTTATTTTTTTTAATTTTATGTAAGATTTATTTATTTTATTATTTTTCACATGTAATTATCTTATTGAGTTACCTAAGTAATAAATTACATCTCATTACAAATATTTCACATCATCCCCGTTAATTTTTTTAACGATATTTTCATCAAATCTTTTAGAAATATAATATATCTTGTTTAACTTGACTTGCAAATAATCTCTTAGATTGGATCACACAATTCTACCAGAAGTTTTAACTTTAAATGTTATCTTGGATATAGTGTTTAAAAATATATACTAATTTATGCGTGGGTGCATAAAAAAGAATGAACTAGGTCAAATCCGAGCTAATATTTAATGTTAAAATCAATGATTAGATCAACAAAAATGGAACGATTGAAACTATACTTTAATTTGAAGATTATATTAAAAAGTTTTGAAGTTAAGAACAAATTTAAAATTTGACTCTTAAATTGAGGACATTTAGTGTAATTGATCTTATAGCTTTGCATTCTAAATAAATGATTGAAGATAATTATAATTTTGTATTTTAATTAAATTATTTTTGAGAATAATGTTGAGGTATATTGTATTCTTAAAGAAAATATTCAGGTTTGAATTTTTAAAACAATATTCTTTAAAAGAATAATTACGAAATTTGAAAGAATTAATCTCTATAAACTGTAAAAGTTATATGGAGAATACCTTAATTCCACCAAAAAGGAAAAGGAAAAAAAAATCAATTTTGTGTGGCTTGTCAGAGTGACAAAAATAAACCCAAATTAAATCAAAATTTTAAATTATTTATCTCAATCCAATGAGGCCTTGGTTGTATTTGTAAGGATCAAGGTCTTAGTATCTTGAGCACATAGGTTTATGTTTCACCTTATGTATTTACATATATTCAGGTTTTCAATCTAGATTTTATTTTGGTTTCATATCCCATCATGTGTGAGCTCAGGGATGATAATTCATATTACGAATTTAGATTTGCGGATACCCAATTTATATTTTGGGATTTAGATATTTTGAATTTGAATAATATTTAAATTTAAATTTTAAAATTATCTTTTACATATTCAGAACGAATCGAGATAAATACCCTAAATATTCATCATTCGAATTTGCATTGCTTATTCGTATAATGGATTCCAATTCAGGCATCTATTCCACCTTATAATTTTTTATATATATAAATAGTTTTGCGGATTTAAATTTAGATAATTCAAAAAATGCAGATATTTAACCCACTACTATTCCTATATGAGCTTTATTTGAATATATTATGATTATCAGATTATGCACTATAATAATTTGTTTCTAATTATAATTATACGAATATAATAATTGTATTTATAAATTTATTTGTGCATTGTATCCATTTTTTATTTCTCAAGCTATTTAGCGAAGTGAGACTAGTAATTAATCTTTCGTGTTCTGTAAATTCATTAAGAAAATTGATGTTAATTACGAATTTTAAAACCATTTTATACTCGAGACAAAAATCGAATTCTCGACCATTGATTTAGATAAAAAACAACCTTCACATTTCTTTTAATTCTCGTAATTTTATGTATTGTATCGATTGACTGTACTAATTTAGGTGAAAAAATTTCATCCCTAATCCAATCAACATCAAATCAATTATGAGAATTTAATGAAATGGTCGGCCATAAATAGAATTCGCACAAAAGGCACCGAAATTTTCAAATTAGAATGCATTTGACGATACGCAACCTTTTTAATAAATGGAAATGTGATGTTTTATGTTAATTTGACCATTTGTGTACTAATACAAACGTTTACCTACAATTATTCATTTATTTATTTGAGTATATTATTATAGTTTTTGATTATATTTATTTTTTACACAATATCTAGAATTATCCATAGCATCTTCTCAATCCATAAATAAGAAGATAATGCACTTCAATGCACTCGAACTCACATCCTCTCACATTAACAACAATATTCATACCAATTGAATTAATACTCTTTTAGACATTAATTTCAATCCAGAAATCTTCAAGATAAATATAATTTTCCATTTATTTCTGAAAAAACAAAAGAAAAATAATTGTAAATACGTGATATTCTCAATAGATTTAAACTTAATATAAACTTAAATTTAAAATAATTTAAATCCTGTTGGGTTCAGATAAATTGGGCTTCAACACGTGTAAAGTAAAATGACATGTCAACGTCCAAAAAAACATGTGTATTTGACTTTTTAAGTTTTGTTAATAATAATTCCATTTATTTTTACATAATAAATACAAGGTTTTAATTCCGTGAGCTAAGAAATATCAAAAGAATGTGGAAAAAAATTTAAAGAAATTTTTTTATTTTTTATATATATTTAGTCATTCTCAAATATATGAGATTTTTGATAGAAAATGATAAATAGTTTGATATTGTTTAAGTTTTGTGTTGGGGATTTCTTGATGGCGAAAATAATGTAGGGTGAATTTTACTCTTTATTTAGTGGCTCAATCCAAGTAATCAGTACATACTGGCATTAATCTATTCGTTGTATTGTTTTGGATTTAGTAATATTTTTTTAAAAATAATATATGTATATAAAAAATATTTATAAATGAGTAATTATTTAGTATACTGATGGTGAAAATTTTTATTTCCATTGAATAAATGAGATTAAATAAAATTTAAATATAACATATTTATTAATTATAAAATATTCAATTTTTTCCTTTATTATTTATTAATTTTTTCTATTTTAAAGGTTAAATCGAAAAGTTTTATTTTATGATGTATGGTTGACAAGATTGAATTTAGTCATGATAATAGAACAAAATTATCTTTTAATCTTTTTCTAGTCAATAATAATAATAGTAATAATAATAATGTCAACAATTTAAATATAATTACAATTTACTAAATATTAATAGATTCTTCATTTGTATTATATATTTTTTAAAAAATAAAATTATATTTTAATTATGTTGAATATTCTTCATATTAGTATTTCGGAAAATTCAAATTTGGCATTAAATTAAAATTAAAATACAACAAAACCTTTACACAAGTACATTCGGGCAAGGGTTTGAGTCCATCCAGTTATCTTAGAGGTCACATTATTGAAAAAAAAAATCACGAACTTCAAACATGAATCATAAAATGAATATGAAAGATATTAAAAAAAAATAAATGTAAATATTTTTTTTTGAATATACTAGTGTGATTATATGGTAGTATCTGTTCATACTTTATTAATTTTTTGACAATGCACACACACCTTTTACACACAGGTTCTCGAACCCGAGTCTCCTAGAATGAGCATCATCCTTTTTTCTACTGAAATCACTTGTTGAGTTCATGTAAATATATTTTTTAACAAATATTTTTATATTTATAAAATTAAAAATATTAATTTTACTATTAAAATTTAATTCAAGCAGACCCAAATCCTTAAAAACATTTAATTTCAACATTAAATTATTTTAGATTCAAGTATTTTTTTTTGTCGCTTACTCTGATTGATGTGATTAATTTTTTAATATTGTTCTATAGAAATAAATTTTTTATCAAACAAAAACTGTAAATTTTCACTAAAATTATAAGTACATGTTCGAGCAATTAGAATGTAGAATCAACTCAATAGAAAGCATAAAGAATCAAAATATAACTAAATATAATCAATGCACGATAACTGCACATGAAGAGACTAAAAACCCATATAGTATAATTACATATAATGAGATTAAAATCTGAATATCCAATAACTGACAACTTCAACCTTTTTCGATAATACGGATTTTTTTTCAAGTGTGAGGTGTTAAATAGAAATATAATAAAATATTTTGCTTTAACCACAACCCCTTAAAGCTTAAACTTAATAAACAATTCAAGTGATAAGTTTTAATAAGGTTTTGGTACGGAATAACTCCCTCCTATTGTTTTAAAAATTAATAAATAGGCAAGCCAATACATCTAATATATATATATCTCATAATTATATTTAATATATTTTGTGTTTATATAAAATTTAATTTAAATAAATTTTATATATTTATTGCATTTTAGGAATGTTCATGGGTCAAGTCGAATTTAAGTTTAATTCGATTTTTTTTAAAGTTCAAAGTCCTATTAAATCAACATAAATAATTAAGTCACGATTGAAACATATAAGTTCAAGCCTGTCCAACGGGTCAAGTTGACCAAGCCAAACGAGCCACAACATTCTTATTATATTTGTATTTTTTCTTTACAAGTTAAAATATGATTTAAGTTTTTGTGTTTTTCATAAACTTGTAATTTAGTCAATTTATCTTTATCTCCAAGAACTTAGTTCCCGTGCTTTTTGTATTTCAAAATTTAAGCTCAATTGTTAACACCACTTTAAATTCTTCTATCAAATTTACCAAAATTTTGAAATTAAAAAACACTCACTTAATATCTATGTGATAAAAATATTATAATAAACCTGAATTTAACAGAGAAAACATGACGATATTAAAAATTGACTTATATTTTTAAATTTAAAAATAAAATACTAAAATTCAAATATACAAAAAAAAACATACATAATTAAAACATATTTTAACCTCTTATATATTATTATGTTGTTTTATAAATTTATTATTTATATATTATATTATTTGTAAAACTACCACAACATAAAAAGGTGAAAAAAAAAAGTATCATCTGCCCTTGCAAGAAGGCAATAATATAAAGGCAGAAAAGTTGAGACAGAGCGGTTATTGGTACAAATTTGTAAGGAAAGAGTTGTTGCTGTATCTGTCTTTATATGTATTGAGAGAGGGATTGATAATGTTATATATTTAAACAAAGAATCTGATTATATTTGTTCTTTTTATTATAGGTAGGTTCTGATTACATCTGTTTTTTTTATACAATATCTAGAATTATTTATAGTTCATTCTCAACCTATAAATAAGAGGATAGCACGTTTCAGCGCACTCGAATTCACGTTCTTTTACGTTGACAACAATGCCCATACCAATCAAATTAAAACTCAATCGGCATATTGATAATGTTATATAAATAGTAATGGTTTTATGCTTTTTTGTCATTGGTGTTCTTTTTCTTATGAAAATTTATATTATATTTTAAATATTTTTCATATGTTTGAAATTATTGCAGAAAAAGTAAAAATTTTATCTACTTCTATTGTAAAAAACCTGATTTGACTGACAGAATAACTAGATAATTACACGTGATATGCTACGTGTCGCTCATTCTGATAAACAGAGACTAGTTTTAAACACTTTTACTAAATTCAAGTTCAAGCACTAAAGGAACCCTCAAAAAAGTAAAAAAGACCAAAGTGACCCTAGTTAACAAGTTTAGGGTAAATTGGTTCGCTCCGCTCGATTCGAAATAATTTTCTTAACATTTTATTTTTAATATTTTATTATTTGTAAACAATAATATGGGCTTTTAAACGTAAGGGTGAGTGTTCGATCGAATCGAATCAAGTGAAAAAAATTCGAGTTAATTTAGTTGATCAGTCCTATTTTATCATTCTAACTCAATTCGAATTTTTTTTGAATCGAGTTGAGTAAAATAAAATTCGAGTCGAATCGAATCGAGTGAAATTATTCGAGTTAAATTAAAAAATTAAAATCTTGTTACATTATAACTAATTCCATATCGGAGCACATGAATTTGAAACCATATATATTTGAAAGCTTTTAGAAATCAAAATAATAATAATAAAAAGATAATAAACTTGAATAATTACTTAACTTATTTAGGTCCCAAAAATATTGTTTTAGAAAATTTTTAAAATTTTAATTTTTTTTATATTTTCTTTAGAATTTTTTTAAAAACTTTATAAATTTTAGAATTTTTAAAATTATTTTGATTTTCTTTTTGTAGTCTTTGTTGAAAGAGAGACAAATTTGCTGATCTTCAAAATTGACGGGGACCAAAAGAGTATTTACACCAATATATTATTTGAATCGTAAAATTTAATTCGATTCAAACTCGAAACTCAAATTACTTATTCCATTTTACTCGAATAACTCGAAATTTGAATTTTTTTTATTTTTTTCTAATTGAATCGAGTTTTGCTTACCTCTACCTAAACGTGTCAAATTTTAAAAATGCCATACATCAACCCGACTTAGGGTGGGTTTGGATGAGTAGTAGGTTTACCTACGATTAGTACAAAAACAGTAGTGACAGTGAGATTAAATATTATAACATGAGACAAAAAGTAAACTAAACGCACCACACATCCAAACTCATACTTAATTCGATGTATGAAGAGGTGTAACGTTGCAAAGTTGAGAACTACATCATCCAATATATTCTGGAAAGCAAAGATACAAACACAAAAAGAAAAAGGGCCTTGGGATCCCTTGCCTCATTTATGGCCCCATGCCCCTTTCTATTGGCTCTTACAATCACTTTCAAGGTAGGACTTCATTGACTTTTAAATATGTGAAATTTTTCTAAAGCTTTACCTAATAGTGTTATTTCCTTTCCATCTTTAGATTTTGACACATTTTATGTTATTTACTTGTGCCTTCATTTTATTCAAGTCTTCCATAGTCAATACATCAGTGAGACTTCATAGTTCATACCATGATTCAGAAATTCAACTTAAAAGGTTAGGGATGCAGTCAGAATTTTCTTTTGGAGGGTCGGGACTAAATAATATATTTTTATGATAGTAAAAATGTAATTTCGTCATTTTAATAGTCTATATCTTTATAATTTTTAAAAGATTAAATCAAATCTGTATCTTTTGGGGTCAAAGTATAATTTCACCATTATTAATTTAAAATTTTATAAATTTTAAAATACTTAAATGAAAATTTTTATATTTTAAGGAGTCGAGGTCCCTGTCAGTCCCCCTTAATCCGCCCCTACTTTTAACCTACAACTTTATATATATATATATATATATGTCAAATCATCATAAAATGAAAGAAAAAAATTAACATCTATCAATTTGTTGACATAACATACATGTGGATTGCCACATCAACAATTAAAATTGTAAAATGTATAAAAATTATTATTTTTTATTTTTTATTTTTTATTTTTAAAAAGTTAATTGTTGACATGAAAATTCACTTGTATGTCACGTTAGCAATGTTAATAGCTACAACTTACAAATATATATATGTTTTAGTCCTTAATTTAATTTTTCGTCTCTTTCAATCTTAAAACTTATGTTGTTTGTGACAATGTCCTAGCTTGGTTGGCATTGACATTGTTGCCTATGCAAGAGGATGTGGGTTCGAGCGTGCTGATACGCATTTATTCTCATATTAAATGGCTGGGGAGAGACAATGGATAGTTCTAAGCATTTGTATAAAAAAAAACTTATGTTGTTTGTCAAATCATCATAAAATTATTGGAAAAATTAGCATCTATTAATTTGCTAACATGACATACGTGTGGATTGTCACATTTGCAATTAAAATTGTAATATGTATAAATTTTTTTATTCTTTAAGTTTTAAAAGATTAATTGTTGACATGGCAATTCACTTGTATGCCACGTTAGCAAAGTTAACAGACATTAATTTTTCCATCCATTTTTGGGTAATTTGACAAATAACACAAGTTAAGAGTTAAATGAGATGAAAAATTAAATGGAGGGCTAAAAAGATTTTTCATTGTAAAGTTAGAATGTCAAATAAGTCATTATGTCTTCTTTAAATAAGAGTAAGGGTTGTCAAATGATCAAACTCGAGATTGTAGTCAAGATGATGCCAAGTGGAAATGTTGTAGTGCTAAGTTGAAGCTAAATAGTAACAAGCTCGAGCTCAACTGAAAATTGAAGGTTTGATACGAGACTCGAGTTCAATTGAACATCGATTTTAAAGCTCAAGCTTGGCTCGAGACTTAGTCAAGCTTCTCGAGCTCTACTACTCGAGCTCGATTAAGTTTATTTATTAATTTTTGTACTTAACCTCAAATTCAAGTACGATTAAACTCGTTTTTATTTCAAATCAAGCTCGTTCATATTTAAGTTCTTTTTATATAATTAGGGTAAAAACGAAATTTCATAATATAAAGTACATTAAAACAAAAAGCTCGATTAAGCTCATAAGCCATTCAAATCAAGTATTACAATGCTCGATTTTGGCTTGACCGATAGGTCAAGCTTAGCTCAACAATTACCTAATTGAATTCAAGTTTTTCTCAATTTAAACTCGAATAGCTTATGAGCACCAATGTCTCATTTACACTATTATTGCTACATGGCTAGCAAGGGCCTTACCCTTTCTCAAATGGTTAAATTTCAATATAATACCTTCAATAATCATCCAATTATAAATTAATATACTAATAAAATTATATTTTGATCTTTAAAACGAAAGTTTTGACTTCATCTTAATTGTGGCTCAGTCAAATTATGGAATATTTCACTAAAATTAAATTTACAAGTCGTAACATTGAGCACTTTTAATTGTGTACAACATCTACCCTTTTTCATGGACATAATGAACTCCTTTAATATCAAGGTCCCTTACCCTTGGCCTAAAAATGTACTAAGCACAACCTTTATTTTAAATTCTACCTTACAACTATAAGTATTCATGGCACATTCTAGACTCATGTCGAAAGCAACATCATTTATGGTTATTTAAATTTGATGTGAAATATGTCGGTTTAGTCTTAATTCGATTCACATCGACATTTTTATCAATGTAAAAGGACGTGAGTTTAAGTGCGCTGAAACGCATTATCGTCCTATTTAAAGGTTGAGGAGGGATTATAAGTAGTTTTAAGCACTATATCAAAAAGAACATATATGATAAGAACGTATAATGAAATTTATGTTAAAAGAAAATGATCTGAAATATGAATCTTATATTTTATCTAAATTTGTTCATATCTATATATTGTTTACTCGAACATGTTTAGATTCTACCATATTATTTTTTAATACATGTTATTTTTTAACATAATCATCCTATTAACTTAACACATATTTTAATACTTACATTAAAATATTGTATATTCATTTTCAAAACTAAAATTAAAATATTATAAAATTGAAAAACAAGTCAGGGCAGACCATGCTCAGGTTTTGATTATTGGAGCCCAAGTTCGAACAATATTTTATATAGGTTGCTAACATATGTCATAAGTCTATGTACTCTTCACAATTTCAGAACATAGTCTCTCTACTTTTCAGATTTAGAAAATTCAAGTCCAATTGTTAATACTATTAAAATTATTTTGTTAAATTCATGTTTATTACAGTGTCATTTTTTTAATTACATTATTACAAAGCGAGTCTTTTCTAAATCTCAAAATACCATATCAATAGACATTAATTTTAAAATCTAAAAAACAAAGGGACTAAATTTCTAAAATAAAAATACAAAGACTAAGCTTTAAATGTCTGAAATCCGTATTTCGTCCTAATATTTTTGTTTGTATATACATGTAAAAATTATTCCCTTTCACATTTCTCAATCACAATTATCTAAAAGAACAATTGCTCAACTTGCTCGGCTTTGCATTGTAATGTCCCTCCCTTTCAATTCATACAAGTTGTGTTGAGGGGCTAATGCTGTCTATGTCAACTTGGCATTTATTTTAGTTTTTTATTTGAAAAAAAAAATAGTTTTCTCATTTAATACTCAAAATATCCATATTAATTCTTAAATAATCATTGGATAAAAGTTTAACGCGTTGGGATTAGACTTATGGAGAGATTGAGTTACTTGTTCGATTCAGTAGATTCGATTTAAATTTAATTAGGGATGGGAACATAATAGGTCAGACGGTTTTTTGCTTGCACTTAATTTTAGCGTGTTCCTGTTTTGGTTATTATTTTTTTGTTAATTTAGTCATTCTCGTTAAATTAGTTTCTCATTTTAGACATTCCACCGTTAAAATGTGTTTGGTCACCGAACGGAGTGCTGACGTGGCCTAAATGTTTACCCATTTTTGTTAATTTAATCTTATTTTTTTAAAAGACAACAAATTTAACTCTTAATATTACACATTTTGTCAATTTAATCTAGATTCTAAAAATTAAAATATTTATAATAGTTTTGTTATTGTTTTATTATTAAAAAGATCCTATATTTTTAAGGGTAAACTGCAAGTTTAGTAATTTATATATTATTTAAATTATGTTTTGATCATCAAACTTTTAAAATAAAATATAAAATGACCACTAACGTTATCGATTTATTATGTTTTGATCACTGAATCGTCATCTTCCGATGAGATTATAATCAGACGTGGCAATAAATGACCATTAAATGCACACTTGGAAGCCTAAATGTGACTTTCTCAGCCCTTGGGCTCAACTCTTTTTGCTATTCTACACTTGATTTTGTGCACACATGGGCTTTTCAATATTTTGCCTATTTTTTCTCAAGCCCCCATAAGCCCATAAAACAATCCATGTGTTTTAGGCTTAATTATAATTATTTCTAGATTGGACTCTTTCTCTTGAGCTCGTTTAAGTAATAAATTTATATCGCTTGAGTTTTAGTTTAATTGATATGATTATTGTTGTTAATATATGACGACGGGAGTTCGAATATGTTGAAGCGTATTATTCTTTAATTTATGGGTTGAGGAGGGGTTATGGATAGTTTTACGCATTGTGTAAAAAAAAATATGATCTGAATCTATAATAATATTGTTTAAAAAAAATAACAAATTTATATAATTTATAAAAAAAATATGATCATTGATATTTATACAGTTGACATCAAATAAATTGACTCCATCCAAAAAATTGATCTTTTTATTTTAGAAGCCAATGATTAGCTGAAGTGATAAGTGGATGATGCTAATCTTTTTGGCACCATCTATTTCACTATTTATTTCAGGTTATTTACGTTCATAATAAAAAAAAAGTTTTTTATGGGTTATTTCATAATAAAAAATATTTCTTAAAAAATTAATTTTAATTAAAATATTTTAAAATAAATATTATTTTAAACAATATATGATAATAATTAGAGTTTTTTTGGAAAAAAAAAAGAGAGAAAATGTGAGGATGAGGTCATCCCCATCCCCATTCCCATTCCAATCTCATCTCATCTTTTGCTATCTTTTCCCAATGCTAAGTGCTAACTTTTTTTTTCTTTTCCATTTTCCATAGCCGCCCACTTTTCCATTTCTTTATATCTAAGTATTATTTTTGTTGTATTTTCTCTGTATTTTTTCAATTTTTTATTTCACCTATTTTATGGTGCAGGGAATTTTAGGTTGAATTTTGCTTTAATCCCTTTACTTTATGAAAATTTTGAATGTAGTTCTATACTTTTCAAAATTTAAAATTTCAGTTATCACCAAACAATAACTATTAAATTCATCAAATTAAATTCTGATACTTTTAAAATCTGTTAGTGTAATATCATGTTAACTTATTATTTCCATCTATTAGTAAAAATTCAGTTAATGAATTAACGGTTGTATTTTGCCTCGATAATGAAATGTTGAAATTTGAAAATAACGAAAACTTAGAATAATTCAATTAGAGAACATAGACTAAATTTATAATCGTACACATAATACATGATTAGTAATTGAATTTAACAATACGAGTTTAACTGCTACTGTTTTAGTTGAAATGGATTATACTCTTTCGACTTTTGAAATTTAGTCTCTATACTTTTAATTTCAAGAATTTAACCCTCTTTTCTTGTTTGGTTTACAATTTGAAGTATATTAATGAATTTCCATTAATGTCGAACAAATTGCATCTTAATATTCAAATATTTGATTTAAAAATTACATTTAATTAATAATACATGCAAAGGCGTAGCTAGGGGACTGACAGGAGCCCCGCTTCCTTAAAATGATTTTTTTTTCATTTAGGCCTTTTAAAATTTTAAAATTTTGAACCCAACGAGTGGCTCCAATGGTTAACAGGATGTTGTTCATCTTAGGAGACCTAAGTTCGAGCACCAGTGTGTGCAAGGTGTGTATGCGTTGTCAAAGAGTTAAGAAAGTATGAACAAATACTACCATATAATCACACCAGTATATTCAAAAAAAATTAAAATTTTAAATTAGTAAAGACAAATTTGCATTTTTCCACACCTAAATATAAAATTTAATTTAATCTTTTAAAAATTATAAAGATATAGGCTATTAAAATAGTAAAATTATATTTTTATTATTGTAAAAATTATAATTTAATTTCAACCCCTCCTAAAAAAAATATGACTTCACCCCTGAATACATGCTCCAAATTAATAGACGACAATTAACTGCATTTATCAATTAGAGGATAATTAAAAATAGAAAACAAAATTCCAAAATTTCTAAAAATACAAAACTTATAACATAATTAGACCTAATTGTATTTAAAGTGAAGTTGATGCATTGAAGATGATATATACTATGACACATTATCTATAAGAAAATAAAAATTGGGCTTTTTTAAAAAATAATTCAAATAAATTAATTATTTATGAAAATGACTCACTTACAAAACTATATTTAAAAATGACTCATTTTGAACAGTGAATCTTGGTGCCGCCATTGCCATTGAAGACACCACCCTTCATAATGGGCCAATTATTGGCTAGTTTTAAAAAATAATAATTTTTTTTCGTGTCGTCATTGTCATTGACGATATTGAATTGAAGTGTGATTATATACAACGTTCAGAGACATGATGTTGGTCTATTTGCATATTAATCCCCTTTTGAAATTAAATTTAAATAACCTTAAAAATATAAAAATAACAAAAATAAACCCTTTTCATTTTTTTTAAAAACAACAAACTTAAAAAATCATATAAAATTCTTATTTAAACTACCCAAATACATCATTCATTAAAAAAATTCTTATTTAAAACTTGAGAAAAAATTTTGAGAGATATATTTGAGTAATTTAAATAAAAAAATTTATATAGTTTTTTAAGTTTATTGTTTTTAAAAAAATAAAAAAATGAAAAAGATTTATTTTTGTTATTATTATATTTTTAAGGGCTATTTAAATTTAATTTCAAAATGAGACAGATCTAACATGAAATAGACCAAAAGTTTAAAAGCATTTAATTGGGAGCTGCCATCACTTTTTTCATCCAATCTGAAAAGGGTAATTGCTTCATCAAGCCCTTGGATGTTTTATATAATTACATTTAAATTCGGTATCGCCAATGATAACAGCAGCACCCAATTTTTTTAAAAAAACCAACCAATGGTTGGTTCATTATGAAGGGTGATACCGTTAATGATAATGGCAACATTGAGATTCACTGTTCAAAATGAATTATTTTTTATATAATTTTATAAGTGGATCATTTTCGTAAATAATTAATTTATTTGGATTATTCCGAATAAACCCTAAAATTGTTTTGAAATATTAAATTAAATATTTAATAAATATTGTGAATATATTAAATAACATACTGAAAAATACTTCAACAAGTATATGAAAGTGACATAAACATCACATGCTAGTGACATTAATTTCACATTAAAATCACAGAAAAAATACTTATAAAATGTGCCAGCAAAGGAAAATAGTGCATCCTTTGATACTTTAATTTATTTTAAGGCATAAAGTCAAAATTAGCCCCTAACGTTTGGTGGTTTTGTCATTTTGGCCTTTATCGTTTTTTGGAGGGTCATTTTCATACAAAACTTTTATTTTTTTGGTCAAATTGATCAATTTTTAACGGTCTTGCTGATGTGGCCGTTAAAAAGTTAACGACGCTGATGTGAAAGTTTTTTTCCCAGCTGGATTAGTACATGTAAGCATATGTTGACGTGGCATATAAGATAAAAATGTCACGTAAACAAAAAATTTAAATTTAAAACATAAATTAAATTAAAAACAATAAAATATTTTCCCACATTAAACGGTTAGCTTTAAACCAAACCCAAACAAAAGTAAAAAAGAAAAATAGTCGATCAGATCAGATTAAAGAAACATTTCTGCCAACCAGCAAAATGGCCGACAGTATCTACAAAGAATTGATTTTGACTCTAAAAACAACCCAACTTCCCCTAACAATATCAACTGACTGGGGAAAAAAACAATTGCAAATGAAAATGTAACTCTTCCAACCTTTGGTTTGAGATATTCTGCAATATGTTCTTCTACATCTCACTGTGATAACCTGTAACGACAACAATTTTTGTCTTTCTTTTCTTCTTACACCGCGCCTTTCCACTTCCAAGGACAAGTTCAAGATCATCCAATCTAACTTCATGAGTCCTCTCTCCTTCACATGGCTTCACCTGTCCACTCTCAAACTGAAACTCCGAACCACGCCCTTTCTCTTTGATCAAATCATTGGGCAAGCTTTATGGAGCAACGGACTTCATAAAATTAAAGGTTGGAGAAGTTGGCATTTGAGAAGTAGAAGGTGAAAACTTTTGAAAGCTTATCCATTGACAAAGGGTTCGAAAGCTTACATAAACAAATTATCCAGGAGAGTCTTTCTTTAATTTGACTTCAAATACATAAAAAATTTGCAGTAAAATAAAAAACCAAAACAAATCCCAACAAATAAAAAAAGAAAGAATCATACAAAATAGAGCAAATTACCAAGTTGAACAGTTTGTACCTTTTATTTTCTATGATTTTGAGCATCAGTCTTCACCAATCTTCACTGCAAAATTAGGGGGTCACATTAGAAAAAGAAAAACACTAAAAATCTCCAAAATATTTGAAACCTAAGTCCCAAAAATCCCCAAATTTTTAAACTTAAACCAAAATCGCCAAATCCAACAACCCCAAAAATCTCAAAATCCTCAAATTTCTTAAACCTAAACCAAATTCTCCAAACCCAACAACTCTAAAAATTCTGAAAATCCTTAAATTTTTAAAACCTAAATCCCCAAATTCTCAAAAATTTTGAAATCTAAAACCCGAAATACCTCACATTTTTAAACCTAAACCAAAATCCCCAAACCCAATAACCCTAAAACTTAATCGAAAGTAAAAATTATAGAAACATACCTTAAAATTTTCCTTTTTCAAGTTAGGGTTGTAAACAAAATTTTGATTGAAAACTTAATCTGATCGATTGTTTTTCTTTTTTACTTTAGTTTGGATTTTTCATTAGAGTTAACCGTTTAATTTTTTTTACTTTTCTTAATTCTTTTAATTTTGGGTAAATATTTTATTATTTTTTAATTTAATTTATGTTTAAACTTTAAATTTTTTTGCTGACGTGGTATTTTTGTCTTACATTCCAAGTCAACATATGCTTACGTGTACTAATCCAGCTAGGAAAAAAATTTTCACGTCAGCATCGTTAACTCTTTAACAGTCATGTCAGTAAGACCGCTAAAAATTGATCAATTTGACAAAAAAAATAAAAATTATGTATGAAAATGACCCAAAAAAAATAAGGACCAAAATAATAAAATTACCAAACGTTAGGGGTTAATTTTGACTTTATGCCTTATTTTAATAAACAATCAATCAACTTGCAATTATTTAAGAAAAAAAAAAGAAAAACCATTACTTTAGTAATTATTTGTTAAAGTGGTTAAGATGTGAAATTTGTCTTTTTATCACTACTTTATTAAATGATGATGTGATTTTTAAGACTGCTGATTAATTTTAATATTTTATGTTGAGAAAACCTAACAATAGCACATCACCCCAGACATATAATTAGATTTGTTAATGGATACAGCACTGATTCGATCCAATTTGATTTAGGTTTGATTTGAATATAGATTTTTATGTTTTGAAATAATCTGATTTAGTTTAAATTTATTGCAAGTAGTAAAAAGTTATATTCGATTAATATAAATATCGTTGTCAATATAAAAAGATGTGGATTTGAGTGTGCTGAAACGATTATCTTCCTATTTATAAGTTGGAGAGGGACTATAGGTAGAGTTGTCCATTGGTCGAGCCAAGTAAAAATTTTAGGCTCGTTTTTTAGGCCACGAGCTCGACTCGACCAGAAAAATGAGCTTAAAATTTTACCTAAGCTAAACCCAGATAAAAATGCTAAAACTTGAGCTCGGCTCGCCCGTATTAAATTTTTTAAAACTTATTTTTATATAAAAATAATAGTATAAAAAATTTAATACATCAAATACACTAAAAATATTAAAATAAATATTTCCTAACAAATAGAAAAAATATTTAAAACACATAAGTGCAACTTAGAAAGCAAATATCTCTAAAATTGTAGTAAAATTAATAATAAAATAAAAATTATACAATATCCAAACAATAACAACAAAATAGTAACAAAATAATAACGAAATGATAACAAAAAAATAATAATAATAAAAGTGGCAAAATAGTAAACATAAAGCAAAAGGTTTTTTTTTTCAAATTTTTTTTTTTGCAAATTTAGGTTGGTCAGGCCAAAAAAATTTACCCGAGGCTTGACCAGTTTAGAAATTTGTTTTTTTTTTGTATAAACTCATTTTTCTGGCCTATATTTTTACCCAAAACTTCTAACATTTTGGGTGACCTGTCCATATGGACAAGTCTAGCTGTGGATAGTTCTAAACATTGTGTTAAAAAGAATAAATATGATCAGAATTTATAATAAAATTATTCAAAAATAAAATAAAATAAAAAATTAAAGCTAATAAACATATTTTTAAGAAATTTAAATAATAAAATAGTGGATAAGTAAGTTAGCGTGATCTCGAAATAGGTACAAGCTTTAAATTTTTTTAAAGAAAATTGCAATTCAACTCATGAATAATTCTAGTTCATCGTTATATGTAAAACAAGAAACAAAAAGTTTAAAAATCAAATGGTTAATTGCAATAGACATTCTCATTGTTCAAATCTTAAATTGATTTAATGTTTTAATTCAATCATTAAGGTATTAGTATTTATTTCATCAACAAGATTTAATATAATATTTGATTCATAAATTTATATTTTTTTTATTTGGTATTTGAAATTGCCAATATACTAATAATGTTATTTTTTATTAGTTAGAAAATAATCAATATATTATCTAAACGTGGCCGATGACATGAATTTTCTTTTTTCTTTTATTTTAAATGTTAAATTAGTTATAGTTTAATTTATTTGATTTTTTTTAATTTAGCATAATGGATTTCTTTTTTTTTTCTTAAAACTCTTCCTTTCTTCTTCAATATCTATTAATTAAACATAACTCAAAGTAAAATTTTTGAACATAGATTTTTTCTTACACCGATGATATTTTTGTTGAATTGAGGGCTTTGTCAAAAGCAGGTCATGCTTTAAACATGCCGTCCCTCTTAAATCATTCCTACCATTAATAGACAAAGTGATCTCAACCCATTAAAAAGTGAAATTTGAGCATATTATTTATCGAAATAGAGGAAATTCCAAATAAATGTAATTATTCATATTGTTAAAAAATCATGTCATCTACCATATTTTTGTCATACATTAGTTATTTTCACTCCCTCATAAAAAAACTAACACTATTAGTGTTTTTGGGTAATTTGTATAACTTTTGACAAGTTTAAGTACCTAATTAGGAAGAAGTACAAAGTTTAGATACCAGATTGAGTAAAAGAAAGCTTAAACACCAACTCAAGAAAAAACATCAAGTTCAAGTACCAAATTACAAAAAAAAAAAGAAAAAGTCAAGTTTAGGTATAACATGTTATATTAAGTTCATCGACAACAATGATTATGCATTAAATACAAAATTAAATCTAACTTATAAGATATTAAAGATATGTAATCAAAATTTAAACATGTGTACATTTATTACATACACAGTTAGCATTTAGCATGTTAAAAAAAGGCAACATTATTAAAATTTAAAAATATTATTTTTTCAAATATGTCATATCCAAAATATCCATTCGACATGTATATATGTGTTTAAAATTTTACTCAGTGGCAGAATCATAAAATTTTTTTGAGGGAGCGAAATTAAATTGTATATTTTTACGATAGTAAAAATAAAGTTCACCATTTTAATAATCTATATATTTATATTTTTAAAGGATTAAATCATATTTTATCATTTTGGGTGACAAAGTATAATTTTACCATTACTAATTTAAAATATTATAAACTATAAAGAATCTAAATAAAAAAAATTTCATTTTAGGGGATCGAAGCCCTTATCAACCCCCTTGGCTTCGCCATTAGATATCAATCAAGCTAATATTCAATCAACCTTTTATATTTGTTTTTTTATAATTTTTTAATTAAAAATATAAATGCTAGTACATTATTTAATTATATAGTATAATTACATAACATTTGTCCCTCATTGATATCATTTATTTGACTACCATCATTATTAACTAAAAATGGACAATAATAGATTATAAAAAAGGAAAACTAATAAATGAAAACAAATTTTAGATTTTTAATTGTTTAGTTAAAAAAACATAATTAGATTATAATTTTTTTGTAATAAAAGAAAGCTAATAATTAATGAGGCAATAATTTTTGATTAATTGACCAGAGATCCTTCTAGATTTTAATTTCGCTTCAAATTTAAATTTTTTAATTGAATTATTAAAATATCAATATCTTATTAATTAAGTTTATTTATCGTTCAATTTATTACTTTAGTCGTTAGATGTCAACTTGAACATCATGTAAATATATTTAAAACATGTATTTATATCTATTGTTTTGACAGCACAATTCGTTTTTAAAGAGTTTTTAATTTTAAATAAATAAATTTTAATTTGAACCCATATAAATATAAAAAAAAATTTCGAAACTAATTTTTTTAATTTAAAGTTTATCGATACAAATACAATTACAAATGATATATATCCGAATAAATTATATTTAGAAATGAAATTTTGTGGAAGTAGCCAACCATGTCAAGATTTGATTGGCAGAGTTTCTCTGTTTTTTCTGCATATATAGTATAGATGATTTTTATATTACGTAGTGTTTATGTATGTATTGACCATATACAATCGAAAAAGTCAAAAATGGAGGAATACTTTTTTAAAAATTTATTTTTCTTACTCTTCAAATAAGCTTTGTTAGGGTTTTCCCTTTTCCTTTTGGCCCTTTTTTCCCCTTCTCTTCTAGGTTGTTCTCTCCCTTATTTTCTTGTTTAGTTAATAATAGCTTTTTCTTGTTCTTTTTTTTTTTAGCTAAACTAGTTATTCTCAGTTCAAGTTCAGCTTTGAATTTCAGCACAGAACCAAAAAAAAAAACACACCCAAGGTTAGGCTTTTTTTTTTTTTTTTTATGATTTACAGTCAATTATTTTGCTATTTAGTTTGTTTCTAGATTTGGGTTTTTGTTTTTTGGAAAATTGTACTGAATAGTTGGTGAATATAGTGGAAAATCTTGTTTTTCTATATTTTTTTTAGAAGTTTGATTATATATAGCTTATAATAATCATTTTGGGTTACTTTTATCTGAGTTATTTGTGTATTTTTGGTTGATTCAGTGGACAAAATTGAAAGAGTGGAAAAAGGGGTTTGCTGTAAAAGGATAATACCAAAAAATTGTGTTTGGATGATGATATGGTTTAGCTGTGATCTATGGGCAGTAGAACGTTGAAAAATGGTGTAGAAAATAATAAAAAGGATTTATCAGCGATGCCGAGCTACGTTCCTTTAGTACCAACTTCAAATTCCAGGTATTTTTAACACTGTTTTATGAGCTTTTAGTTTACTTTTTGTATGAATTCATCAATTATTTATATGAGCTTGTAATAAAGTAGGATTGGTTTGATTGATTGTAGGTATTTAATGAAGCAGTTTGAATTTATAATTTTCGATGAATCAAAAATTAATTGCGTTTTATGTTCGGTATACAAATAAGATCATATTAGTATTACTTAAGGGGTGAATCAGGGAATTAGTAGATTGTTCTTTTTGTCGTTTTATATCGGTCGACTTGTCATCCAAGGAAAGAATGGTATTATATTGATGCAAAGATTCGCATAGTGATATAGAACCATTATTTTTCTCCTCTGTAGGTGTTAAGGTTGTATGGTTATATTCAATAATTACCTGTCTCTGAGTGCACTTCGAGTTTTCAATTCTAAGATGGGCGAAGGAGAATTCATGGCTTTTTATGTTCATTATAAGTATAGGAGGGGGACAAGTCTGGGAGTTAATGTATTATTTCGTTATCAACTTGTCATATTTGGAAAGTATGTTGACCAAAAGGTTCTCATCATGTTATAGAGCCTTTCCTTTTTTTCCCTCTGTAGGTTTTAAGTTTGTATGGTTATATTCAATAATTGCCCGTCTCTGAGTGCACTTTGAGTTTTCCATTTTAAGATAGGCGAAGGAGAATTTGTTACTTTTTATGTTCGTTATAAGTATAAGAAGGAGACAAGTGTGGGAGTTATCGTTGTCAACTTGTCATATGTGGAAAGAATCGTATATATTGGCTGAAAGATTCGCATCGTGATATAGAACCGTTATTCTTCTCCTTTTGTAGGTGTTAAGGTTGTATGGTTATATTCGATAATTGACTGTCTCTGAGTGCACTTTGAGTTTGTAATTCTAAGATGAGCAAAGCAGAATTCGTGGCTTGTTATGTTCGTTGTAAGTATAAGAAGGGGATGAGTCTGGGAGTTAATATATTGTTTTGTTGTCAACCTGTCATATGTGGAACAAATGGTATATGTTGACTGAAAGGTTCTTGATTTTCACATCCTGATATAGAGCCTTTACTTTTTTTTACCTCTGTAGGTGTTAAGGTTGTATGGTTATGTTTTATGATCACTTGTCCCGGGTTCACTTCAAGTTTTTGCACATTTAAGCATCCCTAGTAATCTGAATGGAATCTCTGTTTTTATGCTGCTTGACTTTCTAGAGTGCTTTTTTATTTATCAACTCTCTGTTTTCATAGAACTATTATTATTCAAGAATATGAGAATTTTGCTTTTGCTTTTCCTTTTGCTTTTACTTCAAGTTAGAGTTTTATTAAAACATGCAAACTGATCTTGATGAACTGTGAAATATTCCGATGGAGCTTTTTTTCTTGGCTTGGAATATAGACCTAATCTTGTACTTACTGAGTTACAGTGCCCTTACATTTAACACATGTTTTAATGACATGAATTTCAGTGGGACAGAGGCAAGTTCCATTCGTTCTTCTCAGCTTCCAGACTTTGGAAGCCTCAATCAATTTCGCATAGAGGATGCTATTGATCTTACCAGAAGTATGTAATGTTGGTCTTCAATTTAATATTAATGGACATATGCAAGCATTTGATTTTATGTTTCATGGATATTTGCATCATTTATTGTACTACTTTCCGACTAAACTTGCGAGTTGAATATGTTGTGTATCTTGTTTTTATTTCTTTATATTGTAGCACAAATGGATTGACTCTTGTAACTCACCATCTATAACGATGATGTGGGTTGCTTTATGGTTTGGTCTAGTTTTTATTGAACTTCCCATTATATTGTTCGATTATTTAGCATTTTTTTATTCTTTTCATTAGGGGCCTTATTTTTATATATATTCAACTGATAATGTTTTTCGTCTTTTAGATCCACTATTTAATCAAATAAAATCAAGTTCCCAAGCATTAGCTGATGCTCAATTTGGTGCTTTAAGCAAGGTAGGCATCTGTCTCCTTTAGAAAATTATGGTTGTGCTTCAAACTTTTGACATAAATTTAGTTACTGAGAGTTCTTTTCGTGTGCGTGCATGTATTGTGTAAGACACTTGCATCTGCAGACAACAATCTCTCTGCTGCTGTAGTGGGGTCCCCAACATTACCGCTTCAGAAAGATAACCAACCGAATCTTCCACACATATCAGTTGGTCGGGAGAATTGGGGAGATTCCAATATGGCAGATGGCAGCCCTAGGACTGATACGTCAACAGACGACACTGAAGAGAAGAATCAAAGGGTAATGCCTCTTATGTATGCAGCATTTAAAACCCTTGCTCGTGGGTTTTTTGTTTTCATTTCAACTTATTGATTTGAGAATTTACTTTTTTTGTTTCATCATCGAGAAATAATAAACAAATTCACATATGTAACATGTGCATGACGTGCATTTATTGTGTTTGAGAATCTGCTTGCTGGTTAATTGTGAATCTTAGTTGACCTTCCTTTTGTGCAGTTTGGAAGAGGTCAAGCAAATGCTATTGTGGCTTCCGATTCTAGTGATAGATCAAAAGATAAAACAGACCAGAAGGTTAGTTTATTTTATTTTATTTAAATTTGAAATTAGGATAAACAGAATGTTATACTGTTGTATCAGTTTATCCTTGTAATATATATATATATATATATATAGCATAAATGCAAATTTAACCCCTAACATTTACTTATTCTGTCACTTTTGCCCTGAAATTTTTTGGATCACTTTAGCCCTCAACTTTCAAATTTTAGTCAAACTGTTTTGTTTTGGACGGAAAAGCTGACTGAACTGTTAACATTTTAATGGCATTGACGTGACAGCTCGTGTGGCAGTCTACATGTACTTCACGGCTAACATGAATAATTTTTCTAAAAACTTTTTTATTGAAATTTGTTGAATGTTTTAATATTTTTTATTTTTGAATATTTGTGAAACAAACATGGATTGCCATGCGAGTTGCCTCATCAGTGCGGTTAAAATATTTATTGTTCAGTTAACCTTTCCAACTCAAAAAAGCAATTTGACTAAAATTTAAAGATTTAAGGCCAAAGTGATAAAAAAAGGAATTAGGCCAAAGAGACAAAAGAGATAAACTTTAGGAGCTAAATTTATCATTATGCCTATATATATTACTAAGTATTTATCCTTGTAATATAATATTGATGAGCTAATCATTTTCTCTTCTCAATGACTAATTTGCAGACATTGCGTAGGCTAGCTCAAAATCGGGAGGCTGCAAGAAAAAGCCGGTTAAGGAAGAAGGTATTTGATCGATTAAACTTCTTTAATGTTTTCAATTTTATTGTGTTCCTATTTCAAGATTTTATTATATTTTTGTTTCAAGTACTTAACATGGTAGAGTTTCTTTTTGTCTTTATTATAAATTAAGTTCAGAGATCACCCGTAAAAATCCACCTTTATTCTTAATCCTTTTTTCTGCTTTCAAAATATAGGCGTACGTGCAACAGCTAGAGAGTAGCCGACTGAAACTGACTCAGCTCGAGCAAGAACTGCAGCGAGCTCGTCAGCAGGTTTGCTCTATGTTATCCCATCAATATCGCGATGTATATTTTGAATTCTGAGGTTTTCGGGCTGATAATGCTGGCTATTATGCCTCACGTTTCTTTATCTTTACTTCTTTAACTGCAGGGTATATTCATTTCAAGCTCGGGAGATCAATCTCATTCGATGAGTGGAAATGGTGCGTAAGCTTTATTTTCATCATTGGAATTTGAAAATTGGTATTATGATTTAGTGCTAGGGGCTCGGAGTTAAAGTCATTATGGATGCCTTTGTTTGACCTGGCCTGAACATTTATAGACTGCTATACAGGTGCCTTGGCATTTGACGTTGAATATTCACGGTGGCTAGAGGAGCACAATAAGCATATAAACGAGTTGAGGGCTGCAGTCAATTCACATGCTGGTGATGCCGAACTTCGCACTATTGTCGACAGCGTTACAGCGCATTTTGATGACATTTTCCGTTTGAAAGGTATTGCTGCAAAAGCTGATGTTTTCCATATCTTATCGGGAATGTGGAAAACACCAGCAGAGCGGTGTTTTCTGTGGATAGGTGGCTTCCGTTCATCCGAGCTCCTTAAGGTGAGCTCTGTTCTTCTTTTACAAAGCGATTTCTGGCATGGTGCTTTATTAGGTTTCGATATTCAAGTGCTTGGAACCTAATTACATACAATCTCGAAGCTTGATTTTCAAGTGCCTGGACCGGTGTTTATCGATTATTTTCTAAACTTGATCAATGTCTTTTGCAGCTTCTTGCAATTCAGTTGGAGCCTCTAACTGAGCAACAGTTTATGGGTATCCAAAACTTGCAGCAATCATCCCAGCAGGCCGAAGATGCTTTGTCACAAGGGATGGAAGCATTACAACAATCTTTGGCTGAGACATTGGCCAATGGCTCACCTGCTCCCTCGGGACCATCTGGGAATGTGGCAAATTATATGGGTCAAATGGCCATGGCCATGGGAAAGCTAGGAACCCTCGAAGGGTTCCTTCGTCAGGTACTTCCCTTCTCTGTGTAATATGGCTTTGTTTCCGGTTTGTTTCTCTACATGTTTTGCGATTTTACTGTGGTGGAGAGAGAAAGAAAGAGAGGGTTTTCTTTTTTGCGGATATCTCATCATAACTTTCTTAATCTCTTGATTCTTTTTAGTCCATGTTCCATTTTCTTTTACAAAATCATATCTAGGGATTTAGTTTATAGTCTTATAAATAGTGTTGTCGGAACTCGACCAAATTAGCCATTTGAACCGGTTGGATCAGGAACCGGCCAATATACTGGTCCAGACAGAGATTAAGCCGGCCTCTGAGCGAACCGCTTGGAACCGGGACAAAAACTGGTGATTGAGTTGGTTTATAGTTTTTTTATTTGTTTATTTAGTTATTCTTGGACTGACTGTCAAATTGGTTGGACTGGGAACTGGTGGTTGATCGGTTCGACCATAGGTCCTGTTTTTAAAATATTGCTTATAAATTGATTCTTCCAAGGTGATCACCATATTAATGATCTCCCTTTTTTTAACTTACCAGGCCGATAATCTACGCCAGCAGACACTTCAACAGATGCACCGGATCTTGACTACTCGGCAATCAGCTCGTGCCCTTCTTGCAATAAACGACTATTTCTCTCGGCTCCGAGCTCTCAGTTCTCTCTGGTTGGCTAGACCTCGAGAGTGAGAAGCAAGATGTACAATCCATCTCCAATGAACAAACCGATTGCCCGCACCACAGCCGCTCTTCTTCAACATCAAGCATCGAAATCTTCCCGGGAAACATGGATACATTGTTGTGTCTTAATGTTTTTTTGGTAACAATAACATGACATTTATAAATGTTGGCAAAAAGTTGTATGTTCATTACTTAAAATGTTGTAAAAACATTTAGGGCAAAAATAATAATGTGATTTAGTTTGATGCTTTAGAATTAAGAAACAAAAAATGAAGATAGGGAGTGGTATATGTAACAAAAAAAATAGTTGTGAATGTGTATCCATGATAGCATGATGAATATTTATATATGAACAATTTACTTGTGTTTTTGTATAATTAATTTAGATTTTTTTTTACCTATTTTTTGGTGAATTTTGGCAAAGTTTGAACAACAGATACGATTAGCGAATTCGAACTCAGATCATATTTGAGGAAGTGAACATTTTGATCAAGTCATCACATGAGGGTTTTTATTTTTTTACTTTGTTTATATAAATTTTGAAGTGTTGTATTTTTAGTTAATTAAAAGGCTTAATGCATATTGTTTGATAAATTTTTTAATGGGGTAGCTGTGTTAGTTTTTTCACTCAATTTGGTATTTGTATTTTAACAAAAGTTTTATATTTTAATACTAAAGGAAAAGTTATTTTTTTAGTATTTAATTTGGATTTTAGCGTTGAAATAAATTTTAAAATTCGAATTAAATCGTATTCATTGGATTGTAATTGACAAATTAAATGTAAAATTAAATAAATTTACAATTAATATTAAATTTATTTCATTAACAAAATCATGAAAAATTCAAACATAATTATATTAACAATTAACTTTAATAAAATCCACTTTACAATATGAATTACAATTAAAATTTCATGTGATTGATTATACTTAGAGTTGCCTATGCGTTGGGTCGGCCCTTAACAAAATTTTAGGCTCAATTGATAGATTTTGGCTCAAGCTTGACCAATATTATATATGCTAAACCAAGGCTCAGATCGACCCGACCCATATCAAATCCTGTAGTATCGATACAGTAGAGAATGTACCGATACTTGCTATGAGCTATAGATATGTTGAGGAGGATATCAATACTCAAGCAATTTTTTTTTTAATTTTCAAAACATTAAACCTTAAAATGGTATTGATACCATTTAAGGTATCGATACTTTTGTGAAAGGTACCGATACTTTGTTAAGGTATTTGAGCTGGGGTTGGGCAAAAAAAGCTTACTTGAGGTTCGATCCGTTTAGAAAATGAATCTCGTTTTTTGTCCAAGCCCATATTTTGAGCCTATATTTTTATCCAAACCCTCTTAATTTTCAAACGGATCTTCGGGCCTGATTAGTGGCCCAACCCATGGACAACTCTAATTACATCAAATCTAAGTTAATGTATCAAATTGCATATTAAATAAAAATTTATGTGTAATTTTAAGATTTATCACTTAATTATTAAATGAATATATTTTATTATTAATTTAATTATTAAAAAAAAACTTGTATCAATCTATATGAATCGATAAGCATTAATACAAACCAATATTTACCAAAACGAATCATAAATTATTTGATACCAAATTTAAAATCAAACAACATATATCAATCAATACGATCGAAACCAATACAATACTGATAACAATCATGATAATGACATCAAATGACAGATTTATTATAGTTTTAAAAGGCTATACTATTTATAATTCATCATAATTGCTATCTAAACAAACAACTTAAAAGTTGTCTCCATCAATGCTTGTTTTTAGTATACAATTTGTATTTTTTAAAATAATATAAATTTACAATAAAACCTTTATTTCTTTTAAGTTTTTTTGGATTCGTGGTTTGAAAAGGTTGAGATCGTGCTTCTGTAAATTTTTTTGTGGAATGTAAGTTATATCATTAGAGTCTCTCTTTTACTCGATGTTAATGGAGATATTTATAAAGGGAAGATGGCTAACAATGTTTTTAGAATCCAACTGTTCGTTGAATTGATTAAATTATTAGTTTGTTGGTCTGATCAGTTCAATTAAAAAATTATTAAAAATTAGAAAAAAATAAAAATCTAGTTCATCTGTCTGTATTAGTTGTCGATCCAATCGATTCAATGTCATCTATAGATTGGTGCCTTGATCGATTCTTGGTCTAATCGATCAATTCAAACATCATTGACGGCTACACGTGGGTTAATTAATGAGAGTCATGAAAGGATTGAATGAGACATTTATTGAATGTGATGGATCGATTGATATTGTCAAAGATCTTCCCAATATATCTTCTGCAAATTACGTGGATATGCTAAGTGTTACAGATGTTGCCATGGGAGCAAAGTTCTCCCCATGAAGCCATGGTCAAATGCTTTGGCGAGGGTATAGCAATATTCTTATAAAAAAACGAGTCAAGTAATATATTTAACGACTTCCATTTACTTCAAAACTAAAATTTTAAATTTCTAAAAGTATAAGAATCAAGAATGATCAAATTGAAGAACATAAATTAAACCTATAACCTCATTATAAGCTCTGATCATATTTATCTGCTTTTTTTGATAGAGTGTCTAAAATTACCTATAACCTCTCCCCAACCCTTAAATAGGAGGATAATACACTTCAGTGCACTCGAACCCACGTCATCCTGTATTGACAACAATGCTCATGCCAATCGAATTAAGACTCAATCGATCTAAACCCACAATTTTTACATATAAGCATGAAATTAATTTTTTTTATTTTACCAAATAAAATGATCAATTAAAAGGCAACAAAAACAAATAGTAAATAACATAATTAGTATGTTAAAACTTATGCAATATTTTAGCAGGCCTTATTGCTTCACATGACAAATCCTATGCTAGTGGACATTGGGAGCACCATCATGTGAGTAACAATGCAAAATGGATAATAATTAATTTTTTTATATTATTCATATTTTATTAAATCAACACTCGTATTTCATATTTTATTCATGTCGAGTTTTGAGTAAATTAAAAATATCTTAATTATTTTATTTTTATAAAAAAACTTTGATTTGTAGTTTTCTTTATTTATATAATAAATATATCGGCTCAATTCAGAATTTTACGTACATGACAAATATAAACATATTAATAAATATTCGATGGTGGATTATTAAAATATTAATCGTATAAAAATTATAAAAGTGTGTAAGACGATTTTAGTTTTACACTAATGTTAGTAGATCTCTTATGAAATATATAATGATTTTTTGATTTTACAAGTATGATTAGAGGTAGAGAGCAGACTAGTCGGGTCAGATCAAACTAAATTAGAGTCAAGCTTGAAATTTTTTAAAATCAAATATCAATTTAGCTTGACCATGAATAGTCAGGTCTGACCTTGGGGGTAGTTTGAGAGTGTGGTTGTCCAAGATCCAAGACTGCAATGAGTCTAGAATTTTTTTCCTCAATCTTAAACCTTTTCAATTTTCTACAGGAGAAAAAAAATCACAATTTTTTTATTTTATTATATTACATTTTATAATTTTTTTAAAAAGAGTTTCAATTTATTATTTTACCTAACGCTCAAAAATGTCAAAAATAAACTTGCGAATAGATTTAATTAAAAAGCAGTAAAAGAAACATACTTGCTAAGGTTTTGATTAAATTACACTCAATGTCATCAAAGCTGTTAATAAATTTATATTTTGATCACTCAAATTTTAAAAAATTACAAAATAATCTCTTAAATTTAAATATTTTTGTTGTGTTGGGAAAGTTTGGTGGGAAAGTTAGGCCACAAATAATGAAGGGATGGCTTTGATTATTATGGCTATATTTTGGCTCACAAATCAACATCCAATTCCCCCAACCCCCCTCTCATTTCATAATTCATTAATTGCAACCCTCTCGCATGGATAACTATCCTTTTCTCATGAATGGGAGTTTTTGGATTTAATGGGATCTATTCAATTTGGTCCCACCACCACCACCAATAAATACTATTTAGTCTAATCATTCATTAAAAAATCTATTTGATAATGAAAATTTTAAAAGCAAAGTTAAAGTTTTGGAAATTTTAAGATTTTAATTTCAAATTTTATCTTATATAAATATCGAGGGCGACTCGAACTCAGGTCATACTTGAGGTAATGAATATCCTGATCATCGAGTCAACACACGGGGTTCTGAATCTGAGTATAGGTTTTGATTATATATGGCTCTATTTGATACAATGCTTAAAATTATTCATAATCCCTCTCTAACTTATAAATAGAAGGATAATGCGTATCAGCTCACTTGAACACAAGATTTGGGGAATCTTAATCTTGTATCATCAATCAATATATATAATATATTTTATTATTTGGTTATCTAATTACCAACTAATTTATATTCATTATGAAGCAACCCACCAATATTTGTTAAATTACATTTTTTTATAGATAAAATAAATAAATAAATTCCTAGGTTTTGGACATGTGGGTTCTCACCTTATAAATCTTTTGAGAACTGTTGCTTAGATTTTATTCCAACCCTATATTTATATATATTATTATATTTATTGATATAGATTTTATTTTTAAATAAAAAATAGGTTTTATTTATCTTCCAATAAGGAACTGCCATCTGTCCTCAAGATTCTAAAGAATTGGTTCCCCTCTTTTCAATTCATCTCCCCACCAATGGCAAGTTCCCTTGTGGTGGGAACAAAAATTTCAATACATTGTATTTGGATGGTCCAATGAATTTTATATTTTAATTTAAATCACGATTTTTTTTAAAAAAAATTTCATTAAATTGTGAGTTTCATTGTTTGCAAATTATATGTGGGTTTCTTTTCGATTTTATTTTGATTTATGTTCAGATATGTTTCAACTATTAATCTTATCGTATTTTGTATTGATTGATTCTGATTTATATTTATTTGGGTGTTGAGGTTAAGTTAAAATATAATTTTTAAAAAATTAAATTAAATTTTTTTTGAGAGGATTAAATGTAATTTGATCATTTATTAATTTATAATTTTATAAAATATAAAGTTATCAATGTGATATTTTTTCATTTTAAGGACTTTAAAAAGAGAGAAAACCCCATCAAAACGCATCATTAGATTTTAATTATTAACAAATTAAATCATTTATATTAACTTTATTAAATAATTTTAGTATAAAAGTTGACGTAGCTTACATGCATGATTAAAAAAAATTAAAATTTGAATTTATAAATTAATTTAATAATAATAAATGTTATAACACAAAAAATGTACATCTACTTATAAACAATATATATAAAAATTGTAACTCAAATTCTTAAATTCTTATTAATATATACTGACTTTGATTGAATGAATGTATTTTTTTTTTAAATGCAATTTTCATTTTTAACGTTTTCTTTCCAAAAAAAAAGACACAAGTGCAATGAATTAGTTACAATAAGGTTAATGAGAGCCTATATTAATCGTTGCTCGACGAGCAGTTTTTTTAAACAAAGATCGAGCATGATTAAGTGGGTCTTTAAAAATCAATAATCTGTTAAGATCACGAAAATAATTTTGATCATGTAATTTGTCAATTTATTTTACCGTTCATGTTTAGGATTCATAGTTACCTCTCTTAGCAATTTATCTCCAAAATTCGAATCCGTTTTGATTTCACGATAGTGGTTTGTAATTTTTTTAAAATTTTTATTTAGAGTATTAAAAAAATTCCCATAATGAAGAAATTAGACAATTGTGGTGGTCCATAATAATTAAAAGGAAGCAAAAAAAAAAAAAACAAGTCAGCTAACCAAACGAACCCCTAAAATCCAACTACCAAGGTAGATGCAATCGACGTCGTATTTTAATGTCTTGTCGGCACACCACATTTTCCCTCTCTTTTTATTTTTATAAATATTAATTTAAATTAAATTATTTAATTTAATTACCCCTTTTTCACACAATGTGTTTGAGAGGTCCACTTGCACTTGACAACTCCGCCCATTTCGCTTTCTCTTCCCTTTCATTGCTTTACCTTTCTTTGTCAATAATATAAGAAAAATAATTTATCGGTCAAATTTAATTTTGGTCCCTCTACTATATTTAAATATTGGATTTTGATATAATTTAATCTGTTTAAATATTATTATTTAGTTTAAATAATTAATATCGATGATATCTTTTTTATTAAAATGTTGAGTTAAAGTAGTTTTTCTTTTTGCCTGAAAGCATCTCCTTTGAAAAAAAAATTTTGATATCAATGTTATGCGTATGGGTGATAATGGTTTGATTTGAACTAGTTTTGAAAGAAAATGGAGGTTGCTATACAATGTTTTTATTTTAAAAATTCATGTTGGGATTGAAAGCTAAGTAAATTGAACCGAATTGAATTTCACGGTCGAGCCGATTTAATCAATTCACTTTTAAATATTGTTTAAAATATTTATACACAGGCTTGATCTTGAGATCGTCTGGAGATGCGATCGTCCAAAGTTCAAGGCTAAAAGATGTTCAATTTTTTTTAAGTTTTTAAGAGGTCTCAATTTTTTTTAAACTTTTAAAGGTCAAAAAATATTATCTACTTTTAAGGGCCCTAATTTTTTTTAACTTTTAAGGGTTCAATTTTTTTATCAACTTTTAAAATATCTAAATTTTTTTTCTCCAACCTTTAATCAACCTAAAACCCTATTTTATTGTTTTATCTAGAGCCCTAAAAATATCAAGAACGGGCCTATTTATATATGGTATTTTGAATTTATTTTAACTATTTTATAATATAAAAGCTAATTATAAATTAAATAAAAAAAGAAATTAGTTTGGATTTGATAATAAATTTTTTTTTAACTTATGAACCCATAATTGAACCAAATCAAATTCGTTCAATGTCGTCACTATTGTGATCGAGATAAGAAATTCGAAAGCTCTGATATCAGTTTGCTATACTATACATCGATAATGACAATAGGAATGATCGCAAAGTAATAAAAAAGAAAAATAAGAACACATAAATTTTACGTGGAAAACCTTTATCAAAAAAAAAAAACCATATGCAGAGGAAGAGAAAATCACTAATGTTGAAAAAAAAACAATACAAGAAGTTTTCGACTACACATATTTTAAGGGTTAAACAACCTTGTTATAATCAATGTCTAATAGAAGTATAGTCCTATACAGATTCAACTTGTGCGGTATGGTTCTTCACCCCCACAGATCCCTTATTTTGCCTCTCTATTTTATTTCTTTAATAACTGAATTGCACCTCAAACTTTTCAAGCCGGATCAAATGGGATTCGGGTTACACAATTTTAACAAACCTAAATCTCAAATTTTAATATAAAATGAGGACCAAAATAGAAAATTCACCAAACTAATGATCAAAGTGATGAAACACACACCAACCAACATAAAATAATAATTTAAATACCTCAAAATATATATAATAATATAATATGAAATCTCTTTATTTAAAATCTTGTGTTTGCGCTTTGCATTTTTACATAATTCCTCCTTCATTGATTTGAGCCTTTGAAATTTCCATTTTCAGAAAACCCCAACAATGCTTTTACTATTGATTTCATGTTTCTCCTTCATTCTTTTATCCAAATCATTATCTTCAAAGCACCACCGTGAACGGCGGTTGTTCCCGCCATGGGACGAAGCGTTCACCACCACTTTTATGACCTCATGGTTCCAAAAAGGTACCCTTCAAATATTCACCTCCACCACGCCATTAAAGAAGCTCAAACCCAAAGAAAAAAGGCTCGTATGGTTGTCATCAACGGAGAACCAGAAAGAAGATCACAACAAAACAACGCCGTCTCCGTCGTTGCTGGACTTGCCTGAGCTCGTATTGGACTGCATTTTGGACCGTCTTCAACCGGCGGAGCTTTGTGCCATGTCCGGCGTTTGTTCTTCTTTGAGAGAACGGTGTGTGAGTGACCATGTTTGGGCGAAAAGGATGAAAGGGAAATGGGGGAAAGTGATTGGAGATGCTGCTTATAGAGAATGGCAATGGTATATTGCTTTGAAAAATAGATCCAATCTGTTGAATAATCAGAGGAATCAAAGCAATTTGTTGTTTGAATCTGTTGTTAAAATTTGCCCATTTCTCTCTTGGTTTAACACTAAACCCAGAGCCGAAGAAGAGCTCAAAAATGGCGGATTGCCTGTTGATTCGATCATGGGTTGGTATTTGGCTTTGGAAACTGGGAGATTTTCGTTCCCTGCTCAAGTCTATAATAGAGAGGTAATTACTTTAATTTAATTTAATTAATTTTTCCTCATAGTTGTTAAATGTAGGGATGAAAAAAACTTGATCCCATCGTTTCAATCCGATGGGTTTTTTATTTTTAAAATGAGTTTAGAGCGGGTTGGATCGGATTTAAAGAAAACATGTTTTGAGATAATTTCTTATATTTGTTAAATGTGGTGATGAAAAAAGAAAATTCGGATTCGATCCGACACAATTTAATGGGTGTTTTGTTAATTCGAGTTTTGGGCGGGTTGGATTGGATTTAAAAAGGATAATTATCACAATATTTTTATATATAATATTGATTTAAAATATATGATATCAAAATTTTATATTAATATTTGCTTTAAGTAGAAATATAATATATAGTATAATTAAAAACATTTAAAATCATTTTTTGGGTAAAAAATTGGAGTATAATTTCATGATTATATTAATTTATAATTTCTTAAAAGTTAAAATGATTTAAGAGAATTTTTAATTTTGAGGTCAAGACCACTGTCTCTCTCTCTGCCCTTGTGTTTGGGTGAAATAAGTAAATTAATATTTAATTTCGTATCGGATCCGAATTGAATTATGTTGAAGCATATTAAGTCGAGATCAGAGAAGGCAGGAGTCCGTCCCGTTCCATTATCATCTCTAGTTAAATGATAGTAATAATTATAAAAATTCATTAGTGGTCAATTGTTTGATTTTTTATTTTATTTTATTTTATTTTTGCAGAATGGACATGCTGGGTTTATGCTCTCATGTTATGATGCCAAACTTACCTATGATTCAAAGACGGACACCTTTCAAGCAAGGTATGAAAATTTATAATCTATGTTACTCGCATTTTGGTACACGAGTTTCGGATTATTGTATTTGTTCCACACGAATATGTTGGGTCTAAATTCCTTCATGCCCTAATATGTGTCGAATTAAGTGTAGTACATTATTTTGAAAAAGGAGAGCTCTTATAATTTATCACGATAATATTCGTTACATTCACGATCAGTATAAATACAATTGTGATCACAATTTAAATCCCGAACTTGATATATAAGCTCAATGAAGTCGGACTTTCATACTTTTCAGGTACTCGCCTCACGGACGGCGAACAACTGAGGAGAAGATATCATGGGATAGACTAAGAGCGCCATCGGTTGATACTTGTTCATATGATCTTCACATTTCCGATTCATTATTCGATTTAAAACCCGACGATCATATCGAGATCCAATGGAGAAGAAATAGAGAATTCCCTTATGGTGAGTTTTCCCAATAATATAAATTCTTATTTGCGGTAAATGCTTTTTTCTCGTATGAAAACTTTCAGTATTCGATAATCACATTAAATTTTGATTATTTTGAAGTAGAATTTAGCAAAACCCCAAACGAAAAAGAACTCTCATAATTCCTTTTTTTTCAATTTTTCTTTAAAATGAATCGAATTTCTTACTACTCTGACCCATCTTGTAGGGTGGTGGTATGGTGTGGTCGGTCACATGGAATCATGCAATGGAAATGAAAATCACTGCCGTTGTCAAGATTCAGGTAAGAAAAATCACTTGATTTGCCTTCTTTTTCTACAAAAGGGATTAAAAATTTGGGGTCAGAATTGAATTATAAATTTTTAAGAAGGTAAAAAATCAATTTTATTATTATACTAATTTATAATTTTATAATTTTTAAAAGACTTTAGAAGGAATTTTACCATTTTGAGTCCCCCCTATTATTATATTATTTAGAAGCATATTTATGTCCTTTTTAAAGTGAAAAAGATGTCAAAATAGGTGCTTTTTTTAAACCATGGATGATAGCTAAAAAGAAAATGATTTTCCATTATTTTATTTAGATTGAAAATGATGGGTTTTCCACAATAAAACCATTTTTCTCGTTTCTTTTGATGGATATCATCAATGGTTTTTTTTTATCTAAAATGGGAAAGAAATTTGGATTTTTTTTCAACACTTTTTTAGCATTTTATTTAGGGGGAAAATGCCAATTTTTTTGTCCTCTGATTTATTATAATCGTGTTTGAGTGTAAATGTCGGATACGGATTTTTTCACATATTCAGATGATTAAGTTATAATTTTGATTTTAATTTTGTTAAAATTTCATTTTTTAGTTTAAATAGTAAACACTTGTTTTTTTTTTTAAAATGAAAATGATGTAAAAGTATGGAACTAAACCCATATTTAAGTATAGTAAAGGGACCCCATATTTTGATTTTGATTTCTCTATGTCAGACTCGAAAACTCTAATAAAAATAAAAAGTCGGAACAACATAATTAGCAATATCTATGCTTATGGATGAAGTTAAGGACATTAGGGTGAGCTTAGATAAACAGTGCATTTATTTACGGTTAGTGTAAAAATAATGGTGGTGATGAGATTAAATATTGTTGCGTGAAACAAAAAATAAGCTAAACTTATCGATCATTCAAACCCACACTTAATCTCCTTGGTTCAATGAGATAATTTCCCTTTTAGTCTCTCTTGCAAATTTAGACTTCAATTTTAATCCTTTTGAGCTTTGACCAAGTGAAAAACAATTGCATTTTTTACCTTTCCAAAGAATTATTTATTCGATTTAGATCATTATAACATTTTTTTTCTTTGTCCCCCAAATTTCAACTTTAGCTCGACCATTAATTCCTAGCTTTACTCTTATATACAGGGACGGGACCAAGCCCTCCAAATGGTAACTTATTATTTTAATCTCTTAAAGTGTTTAAAATTATAAGTTAGTTTAATGGTAAAAATACACTTTGCCCCCCACCAAATGAAAATTCTTCAATTTAATCTCTTTAAGATTCTAAAATAACAAGCATATACAGAGATAAAGTTGTACTTTGATCTCTTTAAAATTTTATAATTTTATTTTGACCCCTTAAAAGTAAATTTTTGGCATCGTCCTACTTGTAGATGCTTTTAACCCGGAGTTTTAAAGAAAATAACATTTGTGTTTTTGTTTGACGCAGATACAGTGATGCTAGAATTCAAGCAATATCCTTCAAGTTCAAGATGGAGCAAAACAATGATAAATAGGGAAAATCATAGAGAAGTAGGCAATGAAGGTGATGGGTTTTATGGTGGCATTAGAAAGCTTTATAATCAACAAGAGATTTCTATGTGGCAAAGCCTTTGGCCTAACCAAGTCTTAGAATAATATATATATATATATATATACACATATATATACTGCTTAGAGATTTTTTTTCTTTCCACTAGCAGTGTATTTTCGATATAGTGTGGCTTTGGATGGGCAGTACAGTATGGTGTATTTAGTTTATTTTTTGTCTTATGTTATAATATTGTTATAGTATCTAATTTTACCGTCATCGTTATTTTTATACTAACTACAGATAAATGCACCGCACATCCAAACCCTATATAAGGTGATTGCCCTTTCCATCCTTTGTAAATATATGCCATTAGCACTTTTTTTTCTCCTCCAATTGTGAATGAGAAAATAGTTTTAAAAGCTATAAAATAGAAATCTCTTAGTTTTAGAGATTGTAATAGCCATTATATGTAAATTTAGGTACTTAATTGCTTTTATTATTTGAAATTTTAATTATTTTTTTCCTTATGATTTTCTAATATATGGAAAAAAATTAAATTAATAAGTATACTATTTATATATGGCAATCGCTTATTATATATTGATTACGGTAAGGATTATTTAGGAATTGAACTTGAAATTGATATTAATTGGGGAGTTGAATATAAGTCTTTTGTCATTTTACTTATGGTTTAGCCGACACACACTTTAAAATAGTTGTATGTTTTCTCTTCGTATAAGATTCTTACGGTAGTTCGATTTGAAAGAGATATATAAGAAATCAAACTCGAGATTAATGTTAATCGAGAATTTGAACACGAGCTTTTTGATGCTCCGCCACACTCATTTATAATTGTTGGTTGTTTCTTTCAAGAAACAAAGGAAAAAGTTTAGATATTACGTGGAAAACCTTGATTATTAGAGTAGTTTCATAGTCGAAGCCAATTCTTAGGGTAGTTCAAGGGTCGATATCAAGAAGTCAATATTGAGGTCAAAATAAAAGTATAAAATTTTGGAGGTCGAAGGTAAAGGTGACATATATTTAAAAACATCATTATAGTGGAATTTTTTTAAATCAATTGTTGAAGAAAAAAAAACAATCCATCGCTGATCATGTCATATAAGAATTGCATTGAAAAATGTAAATTTACTTTTTAATCAATTCAATCAATTTCAACACTAAATAAGAGACATTGATTTTCAAAGAAAAAAAGTAACCGAGTTAAAAAGTCCCAAATCACTAGTATAATTTTCTAATTTTTAACATGACTTGATCAGATAGTTATAGTCTCCTCATTTCTTTTAATCACAATCATTGATTTAAAAAGAACCCCACAAAATCCCATTAAAATAACACCTCACCTTAGACGTGACCATAAAAAGTATATTAAAATAGCTTAAAATAAATGCTTGACAAATAAAAGGGACTAAAACTGATAATATCCCATTTAACAAAGGGGCAAGGTCCTCACGTTCAAGATGGGTAGTTCAATCCAAAAGATGTATATTGAGTTCAACATGGGTAGTACAATTCGAAATATGCTTCGAATGTAGACTTCTTTAAGGATTACATGACTCGTTCGAGTAAGATCTTAGATAAGATATTTTTCACTTCAGTCCAACTTAACGAATAAAAATTAAACAATTAAAATTTGATTAATTAAATTTAACTATTAAAATATAAAAAAATAATGCGATAAAATGAATATATGAACAATAAAAGATAGATGTTTAAGTAAGATCAATTTCAGGTTTGATCCAATGTATGGACAAGTCTAATATAATAAGACAACATATATGATGTCTAAACCAATATAAAATAATAATTCAACTGTGTATCACAACGCAAAGACTGCACACATCATACAATCTCTCAAATTATTCAGACAGTCCCTCAAACTTTAAAGCTTTGAACAACTCATTGTTTTTTCTTTTCTCTTACATAATTGTTGGTCCATATATGAACATCTCATAGACTTTTTGTGCAAGGGAAATTCCAATTCTATATAGTTCTTATTAGAAACACCAGCCGGGAGCCGGCGAGTGATTCGGTTTAAAGCTATGGCTGATAATGATACTACACGGTGCTGATATCGACTCGGCTCTTGTGCAGCTGAAAGGCAGGGGTAATCCAGCTTCCGCAACTGCATTGGATTCCTGACCAATTGAAATAACCTAAGCGAGCATCGCAATGAGCGCACGATAACTTTCCTTCGATAGCGCCTTCTTCGACTGTTTTGGGACATCGAAAAAAACCATCAACCTAATCGAGTATGCACTAGCATAAAATGAGAAGCATTTTCTTACCTGCTGTCATCCACCGTAAGGGTTCAACAAACACCGATGAACATTCGGATTGAGAAGACTTGTTGAAAGGGTTACCGCTTCTCCATTTGTGCCACTCAAAAGATGTCTCACCCTCACCTGGAGTATGATCGACAACGTTATCCTGCAATGCCACAAGTCTTCGGCATTTCTTGCAGCGGTATGCAGTACGGTTGATACCTTCTTTTGGAGTTGCCTCTATAACCGAGGAACTTTCAGTAGGCAAGCCAGGATCTGCACCTAATTTAGAACTGTCGATTTTCTCACCACGATTATAACAATCACCTGAAAGCAGGGTACAGAGAAAATGTATCTCAATGATGACAATCTTAAAAGAGATTCTATACGCTAGTAGATGGTTACCATATGCCAGTTGAATCGCTGGTTTAGCAATAATTAAAAAATTCATAAATATATATAACAGGATAAACCGCCTGTCTTTTGGCTGCAGTTTCTGGTTTTTACTAATTCATAGCGGTTTGCTTTAGATCCAGTTATATACCACTAGTTGGACTACTGGTTCAACTAGTCGTCTGGTTCTGCTTGGATCATGGCCAGACCGACCACAATTATGCAAAATTAGTTCAACTATTACTTTGTTGTTTGACTCAACCCGTAATAGTTGTTTTATACAGCCATCACCATTCATCTGCTAAAGACGATGACTTTCTCTCTATGTTTTGCAACTCAAGATGCCAGAATAGACTACAAAAACTCGAGTAAAACAAATAAGAATCATATCCTACAAAATAATAGGAAAGATCAAGAAAGATGAAATTAAAATGTTTACAGAGGGGGATGTACCCAACACTTTCAAGCGAAACCGCTTGTATATTGTGCTAGCGTGATCGACCTTGTAATCCATTTCCTCGAACATTTTCAACTGCAATGGCAGATAAAACAGAAACTCTTCAAAAACTAGAAGCATACAGCCGCAATGATATGCCTCAAAATATAAATAAATTAATTTTTTGTTGTTCCTTTGCATTACCTGCTCTAAAAACCCATCGTTAGGGCAAACAAACTCACAGCTTTGCTTTAGAGATTCAAGCGCATCTGCAAGAACAAAAAATTCAAAAGGTGAAAAAGGAACAAGAGGATAATGTGTATAAGTTCCATATAAATATAATATACGAAATTATTTCAATCTCACCAGTCAAAAGAAACGAAATTGCATCCTAATGTCTAAAATGTGAAAAAAGTAATAGTAGCAACCAGCAGGTATGAAATTTAGACCCACATTACTCCCAAATAAACAGAAGATTTGTTCAAACCTTCTTGAGATAGTCGCTCGGTTCTCATCAAATATGCCATAATTATAGCTGCACTGCACACAAACATGCAAATAAGGGCGTAAATCCTTAAGGCTTAAGGCATGTTTGAAAATTTTTCTTAAACATTGGAAAGTGACATTAAAAACAATATTTGACAGGAATATATAATATACACGTTTTTCCATAGGATGTAGCATCAAAATTAACTTTGGGGACCAATTGAACTAAATAATGAAGCCATTAGTTCCCTCAACTTGCATGATGTGAATGAGCTCGAGGCAAATCATAGTAGATCGATATTAATATTAAAAAATTAAAGTTTTAATAGAATACAGTTATTGATGAGCATTACGAAGCTTATGTTGTAAAGGAACGAAAAAGGAAGCACTATCCTAAATATAAGTCTTTGAAACTTGTACATCTTTGTTACAGAATCAAAAAACATGAACCGAATAAAAGAAAAGGATAAAGTAACATTTAGTCGCTGAACTTGACAACTTTTCCCACCTGGGTCCCTGAAACTTTTTTTTTTTTGGTCTACATTAGTCTTAGTTAGCTTTTCCCAATTTGGTCACCAACTTGTATTCCATAAAAGTGTGATGACGTGATACTCTTGAGATTGTGCTATATCATCAAACCTTAAAAGGAATCCAAGTTCAAGGACCAAATAGGGAAAAGTCGCTAAGTTCTGGGACTAATGTGGACCAAAAAAGGTTCAAGGTCCAAGTTGGAAAAAGTTGCCAAGTTCAAGGACTAAATGTTGCTTTATCCCCAAAAAAATAAAAACTATGGTATTCATTTCCTCTCTTCTCAATGACCGGATTTGGTAAGCTATTCAGCAAAGTTCTATGCAATCATCTGTGTTCTCAAACTAGTATTCCAAGTGGAGTAGCCTACTCGACTAGTATCAGAATATGACATTAAAGGATGTGCCATTACCTTCTTGATACTCCAGCAAAGCAATGCACCAAAACAGATCCCTCTTTTCTGCTTTGATCAATGAAATCAATACACGCATCTAGGTAATCCAACAAATTCTCACTCTCCATATCTCTAATCGGCACTGCCATTCTCACCAGCTTTAAATCCTTCCCAGCATATTCCAACAAGTACAACAGCTTCTGGGGTGACAAACAACTCTTAGAACCATCATCCGAATGACCCTCAGGGGCTGCAGCAGCATCACCAGACCCGCCTACAAAAACCTTTTTGATTTCCTTGGTTGGGATTGTGATACCGCTACGCCATTCAGAGAAAAACGATATTGATGCAGAGCTCAAAACTGATAGAATGTGCGTGATCTCTGAGCTACCATTTTGAAGAACTTGTGCAGCATCCCCTATGTTTCCAATAAATAGGTTCTCACGAATAAGGTGCATGACAACAGGCAAACACAAACAATGGTCTGTATTAGAATTTAACCCTTCTTTCGTTTCACTCACCTGCAAAAATCAGGATTAGATTAGTATATTAACCAGTAACCACTGCCAAAGTGTAATGAGAGAGAATATAAGCTATGTTAATTTTAGTAACCAATTAAAGGTGATCTCCAAATTGAGAAACCAAGCGCATAAATTGAGAAACCAAGCGCATCGAGAATTACTTATCATTTACAAAACAACATCTAATTATTCGAATTTTTAACATTCAAAACTGATGAAAAGAAAATATTACACACTGGTGAAGTCAAATGAACAAAAGCAAGTTCTTTTGCACACTGAAATAAGTACAATTGCTTCAACTTTCTTTTCTCCTCCAATTTTCCTTTACTTTCTAGGTAACCAAAAAGGAAGTGAACTCATTGTAGGCAAGTGATGAAAAAAATAGCATTGCCTTATTGCATTAAGTACTATATGCTAATGAAAACAACCAATTAAAGCTCAATCTCCTAAATGAGAAACCAAATGCATTGAGAATTACTTATCATTCACCAAGCAACACCTAACTATTCCATTTTTAACATTCAAAACCACTGAAAACAAAACGCTAACCAGATGACAAAAGCAGGTTCATTTTCACAGTGAAACAACCATTTCAACTTTCCATTTTCCTCCAATTTTCCTTTACTTTCTCAGTAACCAAACAGGAAGTGAACTCATTTGTAACATTTAAAACCAAAGAAAACACAATACTACCCTTTAGTGAACACTCAGATGACAAAACCACGTTCTTTTGTGCAGTGAAATGATCATTTCAACTTTCCCTTTTCCTCCAATTTTCCTTTACTTTCTTGGAAACAAAACAGGAAGTAAACTCATTGCAGTAAAAAAAAATATAAGGTAATGTAGTCAAATGGTGAAAAAAAATTAGCACTGCCTTAACGCATTACTGCTACATTTGGTAGGACTATTATTTTTTTCCATATGTTTGAGTACATGAGTTAACAATAAACTAATTATACTTGGTAATTTTTAACCACTCACATAACTTGTTTATGGTAAAGAGAAGGAAATTTTTTTGCTTATTTTGAAGAGATCTTATTTTCTACAAGAGTTGTACTCATCCTTCTAAATTCAAGTATAAATTTGTATAATTATTCTTTAGTTATGTCAATTGTTTTAACACATATATATATTAAATAAGTTTTTTCCTCGTGTTATTACACCGGTAACCAAATGAATCTAAGTATTATATGTAAACAAAAATAACCAATAAAGCTTAATCTCCAAATGAGAAACCAAATGCATTGAGAATTACTTATCATTTACCAAACAACACCTAACCGTTCCATTTTTAACATTCAAAACCAATGAAAATAAGATACTACCCTTAAGTCAGATAACAAAAGCAGGTTCTTATGAACAGTAAAACAATCATTTCAACTTTCCATTTTCCTTCACTTTCTCGGTGACGAAACAAGAACTGAACTCATATCAGTCAAATGATGAAAAGAAAATATTGCTGTAACGCATTAAGTAGTATATATTATTGAAAATAATCAATTAAGCTTAATCTCCAAAATAGAAACCAAGCGCATTGAGAGTTACTTATCGTTCACCAAACAACACCTAACCGTTCCATTTTTAACATTCAAAAACAATGGAAACAAAAATACTACCCTTTACTGAACACACAGATGACCAAACCAGGTTCTTTTGCACAGTGAAACAATGTTTCAACTTTCCATTTTCCTTCACTTTCTCGGTAACCAAACAGGAAGTGAACTCAAAGTGGTCAAATGATGGAAAAAGAATAGCATTGCTTTAACTCATAAGTAGTATATATTATTGAAAACAATCAATCAAGCTTAATCTCCAAAATGAGAAACCAAACGCATTGAGAATCACTTATCATTTACCAAACAATACCTAACCGTTCCATTTTTAACTTTCAAACTGAACACTCAGATGACTGAATCAAGTTCTTTTTGCACAGTGAAACAATCGTTTCAACTTTCCATTTTCATCATATTTTCCTTCACTCTCTCAGTAACCAAACATGAATTGAACTCATTGCACACTAAAAAAACAACAGTCCAACTTCACTTAAAACAAAAAAAATTCAAAAATATATACATAATTCCTAATTCGAATGTCAATAAAAAACAAATCAATCATCTTTGTTTTTTTTTTTTCTTTATTATTTGTATAATTGAAATTATATATAAAAGGAGTCTAACCTGAAAACAAAAAAGGAATATTCCGGCGAGCAAATCTGATTACCTTTTTTTTCTTTCAAATTTTGCGTTTGAATAAGCATTGACAGCGAAGGTGCTTTTTTAAAGTACGGAGTATGAAGAACGCGAATGACACGTGCGGATAAGTTCTTCGTACGTGCGGGATTTATTTTACTATTAAAGAATCGAGTTGGGTTGGGCCAGTCTGATTACGAAGGTTGGGCCGGAAAATGGGGCCTATTTAGAGCTCTCGGGTTGAATGGGAGGTTGCAGGCAGGCGGGCACCACTTCATTTGATGTACGATCATAGTTTTTTTCCTTTTCCCCATTTAATAATTAACGACAACCGGCCTAAACCGGGCGGATCGTTTTTCAGTTGTTTCGATTTTGATTTGATTTTTATACCGTTCAATACAAATGTTAGGGGTGTGTATTATGATGATTCACATCGTAAGAAACGTTGAGAGTCACTTGTACGAAGATAGTTTACACCTTAAAATGTACAAAAAGTTATTAGACTTGAAATTTTGAATGAATGAGTCGGGTGGAGAGTTCATGTAGCAAAAAAAGATTACGTGTTGTTCTCATGTTCTCTTTTCTCTTGGTGATGAGGAGTATTTATAGGAGAATGGAATCTGAGCGTAATTTCCAACCACTTGAGTTTCCTTTCATGGGTATAATGATAGAGTGGCGTATGTCAACTTAAGCCAGTGTTAAAATCACCTAAAAATATCATATGGGAGGTGAGTTGAATGTGATGAACTGATGAATGTGGTTAGAAACCTTTTCTATTATATCTTATGCAAATTATGTGGACCCATTAAGTACGATCTTTAAGTGAAGGCGTTAAGTTGGGTTACTCAAGCAATGCACTAGTGATGTTATGTCATCTGTTTTTAGGATGGTCGATTGTTATGGTGAGGAGGCCTAACATAGATGTATAACATATACTATTTGTATTGATTGTATTTTAAACTCGAATTTATTTAGAGTGTGTTACTTATGTCTAGGTATTCATTGTAATTAGTGAGTCTCATTAAATTGAGTGTAATTTAAGTGCTCAAATTACACTCTCTAATATTTACTGGAATATGAGAATTATGATAATTATGCTAATAATTATAAATAATTCTGTTCAGATCCAATCACTTTATGACTTTCTAAAAATAATCATACATGAATTAAGTTTAAAAAATTATTTGTTAAAACACTTATAAAAAAATTCAAATATTATTTATTTCTATTTGATTCACTAACCATACATAAATACATGCCATCTTATCGCATCAAATATAAATACCTTAAAATTCAAAAAAAAAAAAAAAACTCAAAAAGTGGCTCCAATGAAAAGGGGATGTTGTTCTCTAGGATCTCGGGTTCGAGCGTTTATATGTGCAAAGTATGTGTGTATTATCAAAATATTAAAAAATATGAATAGATACTATCATATAATCACACCAATATATTCAAAAAAATAAAATCCAAAAAAAAAATACGAATTCAAATGCACTTAATACATATTATTTTCCGATTTAAAATTTTAACATAATTTATTTAATCTACCATTGAGGTCCAATTCAATTTAAGCCCAATAAAATTGAAATTGGAAGTACATACAAACCCCAACTGGGCTCTTCCCATTTTGTTAATTAAATTTCTGTTATTACATTTCAATTTTTAGTTGGCCCAATTAAAATCAAGCCCAATAAAGAAGAAGACTAATTTAATTGCTCCTACTTTATTTTTATTTTTTTGATTTTTTAATGTATTTATCGGAGCGAGCCAGGCAATTAATTTTCCGCATTCTGTAGGTCAATTAAAAGGATAGATACTGGCCACGAATTTTAAATAGCTCCTAGTTAATTTTAATCCTAATTGAAGTTGAATTGAAATTGAGGTTATGGATAAACATAGGAATTTTATTAAAAAAAATATTAGCAACATTCGAACATTATTTAGCAAAACATTCGAGTGTTGCTAAATAATGTTTAAACGTTGCTATTTTCTTAAACATTATTGTGTAATTACGCGTAATATAATAACAACTAAAAAGGAGTTGATATACAATTTGGTTCTTCAGTTTGATTTCAATGTTCAATTCAGTACTCGATCCAAATGACACCATCATGTAGTCCAATGAATGTTTAACACGCATACTCTAGCAAAAACACATAAGTGTTGATTTAGTCTTAACTCAATTGACGTCGTCATTATTACCAGTGCAAGAGAATGTGCGTTCGAATACGTTGAAACACATTATCTTTTTATTTAAGAGATGAAAAGAGACTACAAATAATTCTAAATATTTTATAAAAAATACACATAACTTAAAAATTCAAATACAAAATCAAATCCAGATACCGAATCTCATATTAACCCTAAAACCCTATAGCAAGCATGTAGGGATGGCACATACTTTAAGAAAAAAGGCATGAGAATGGAAGCAATGATTCCATAAGGGAATTAAGAAGCAAATGGGAGACAAAGAGAGACAGAGATCGGGCACGTCCTCCCGACATTTTTTCACTTTCTTCTTCTTTTTGTCTCCCCTACCCTTTTCTCTCTTTTGGTTTTTCCCCCTTCGATATACGTGAGCAAAGTCATTTTTCCATTTCACTTTTGTCCTTTTTTTTTCCTCACTACCCCCATCATTCCTTCCTTTTTTTCCTTGTCAGCCCCCCTTTATTCACGCTTCCTCCTTTCTTTTATTGGTTTTATTTTATATTATTTTTGAATTTTTAAAAGAAATTATAATTAACACATTCCTGTAACTATAATCTGAATAAATCTCAATTCGATTGATAAAGGTATTGTTAATAATGCAAGAAGACGTGAATTTGAGTATGCTGAAACGCATTATCCTTCTATTTATAGAATGAGGAGAAAGAGCTATGAATAATTTTAAATATTATGTCAAAAAGAATTTATATGATTAAAAATTATAATGAGAATTGTTAAAAAAATTATAATATAAATCAATCAGAATAATACAAAAATTTAATTACAATTGCAATTGATACATTTGTATAATTAGGTAAAAGCATTATGGAAATCCATATATAGAAAAGGGGCGAAGTAAAAAAAAAAATTAGAGAGGATCGAAATTAAATTGTAATTTTTATGATAGTGAAAATTAAAATTTTATCATTTTAATAGCCTATATCTTTATATTTTTTAAGGATTAAATCAAATTTTTATCATTTTTAGAGAGTCAAAATGAAATTTTACCTTTATTAATTTAAAATTTTAAAAAATTTAAAAGGCCTAAATGAATTTTTCTTCATTTTAAGAGGGATCGAGGTCAATGCCAGCACATCTAGCTACACCCCTTGTATTAGAAGTTAGATTAAATTTTGTACATTTATATTAGATCAAAAAGCAAATTAATCTTTTTTGTTAAAAAAATTAATTTATTGTATTGTTGAAAATTGACGTAGTTGACGAAATAATCAAATAATGACACGTGTAGGGACCAATTTTTAACATTAGAAATTGATGGAATTTACTCTTTGATCGAACGTATAAAAACTAATTTATCATTCTTTTTTTTAATAAAATGAGATAAAATGCAATCTCACCCTTATATAAAAACCTCCTTAATTCGTCTACCTAATTAATTCATATGTATAATTAAAAATTAGAATGATAATTGCAATTAACACATCTAATTATGATAATAATTAATTATTATAATGCACAAATGAATAAATAAATAAAATAAATCTATGATAAAACATTAATCATTGCAATTTTTCATGTGAAGAAAGTTTACATTAATAGACAATAATCATGTGGTCTTTGTAGGGTCTTTACGACTTTTTAGTACTAAAAAGTCTAAAACCCTCTAGAGTTTAAACTTAAGTGATAACTTATTAGTTATTAACTTACCATTAGAATATACTATATAGTCAAGCATTATTGTATTAAATTATTAGACTAATAGATTTTTGATCAACATATTGATTTTTAGTTAAATTGGTATAGGTATTGATGTCAATGTAGTAGAACATTAATTTGAGTGCGCTGAACTGCATTATTATTCTATTTATGGGTTGGGGAGAGATTATAAGTAATTCTCAGCATTATTTCAAAAGAGCAGATATAATCAGAATCTAAAATGATTAAAAAAAACACATTTTATGCATTATTATTCTCTTATTTTATGAGATTTTTTTTATTTTTAATTTTCAAAATATGTAATAATAATAATAGAAAAAGGGCTGGTCCAAAATTTGGGCTTCAAGTCCAAAACAAGATCTGTAATTGGTGCCTAAAGTCCATTAAATAAAAATAAAATCCAAAGACAATTAAGCCCAATTGTGTACGTAAAAAAAAAAAGTTTGGAAGAAATATTTGAAAATGAAATGCAATTAAAGTTTAAAAATATATATTAAGTAGTCCATAAAAAACTTATATTTAAGTACTTTACTTAATTGATGTCACAATTAATCGGGTCACAAACTTAATTATAAAATTATAAAAATATTCATTCTTTTAAATTATAATTAATATTATTATGATGATATTTTTTCTTTAATTAAAACAATTGAAAATTATAAATTCAAATATCGAACATATATAAATATATTATTTAATTTTAATTGAAAAATAAACATAATAATTTAATTAAGTTCAATAATTTAAATTTTTATTTACGTATAAATATAAAACGATATGTTTTTCGGTTTGGAATCCAATATCTTACTTCGCCCTCTTGATTAAATGGTATAAATGTTTTTTTAGTCTCTTTTTAAATATTACTTTTTTAATTTAACCCCTTTATTCTTTTAATTTAATGAAAACTTATATTTTTAACACTCTAAAAAGTTTAATAATTCAATTTATTTTATTAAAAAAAAATTTGGGTGTAAATAGAATCGTTGAAGAAGCTTTGAAATCTTTCCAAACTCAGTGTAGAAAACAAAATACGTGATCTTCGAAACTCATCGAAACTCACATAAACAGCTGCTTTTTTACTAAAATTTCATCCCTTTACTTTATGGAAATTGATGAGTTAGTCCCTTTAGTTTAATTTCTTGGAATTTGGTCTTTTTATTTTAAAAAAACCTGGAAAATTAGTTCGATTGTTAGTAAACTCGTGAACTTGAACTGCTGATTTGCTAATTTATTGCATATAAATTGCCTTAGATTGGTGGTTCGAGTATGCAAGTGATTACATAATTATTGTTATGTACTATACAGACACTTCTGATCTGAGCTTTGTAGGTCATATCTCTGTATTTCCACCAAACGAGATGCTTTCTTTCTGTCAATTCTACATGACTCTCGGTAAAGAAAGAAGACAAAACACTGACATAAGGACAATACCTTAACATTGCTGGGGCTCGATCGGTTGTTCGACAGATTACACTTCAAAAACTTCTCTCGAAAGAGCCGTCCTCCCTCAACAAGTTTTTTTTTTTTTTTTAATTCTACATTGACTAACTTTTAGACAAATAAAACCAATTGAACACTAGCTTAGTTGCCATCTTTGTCGTTACAACTTAGAGAGGTCATTTGTCCAAGCATGTATCATCCTCTAATTTAGGGATTCATGAGCAAATTTTATTAAAAATAATGTCAAATAATAGGGATTGAATATCTAAATTGAGAACAAATCAAGGATGAAAATTAAAATTTGACCATTTATATATATATAACTGAGCAAAGTGGCATTAAAACCCTAATAATTCTACAACACACAAAGTTCTTTTCCCTATTTTTTTCATTTTCATCCAAAGAAAAACAAAAATAAACAAAACCCACCATGGAATTAAAATACATGTCACACTAGGGAAAAAAACCCACTCTAAAATTTAAACCCCCCCCCCCGGGTGAAAATGATACTTTTAAACAATGGCTATGGATAATTTGTATATATGGTCCCTACTACATTATTATTTTATGGTCCAATACTCTTCTCCTTTTAGACCTATCACTTGGATTGGAACGTTCAAGCAAAGATTTCAAGGCATTTTGCAAGAAATGGACCGACTCGATGCTATGATCCTTATCGGCAGCGACAATGAAGACATTGCGAATTCGTCCACCGAGTGTCGCCATCTCGGCTTTCAGGGTCTTCAAGTGTAAGGACTTTAGGATGTCTATTAGTTCAGGTAAAAGATCGGATCGGTCCTCGCAACACAACGAGGCCTTGAATATCAACCTCCCGTCGCCCGAGTAATCGCATGAGAGCACAGTGATCTCGTCAGTTTCCGATGGCAAGTTGTCGAGCTCAGTCATCTCGAGAGCTTGTTCTTTTAGTTCTTTTACTCGTTGGACCACCTTTGCTAGAAGTGAAGCCTTGTCTGTCTGAAGAAAAAAAAAAGATCGTAAAAATCGGATCAAACAAGTTGGTTCAACCAGTTGATCAGATATCTATTAATCTAACAATTAAATTTAAAAAACCCAAAAATTGGAAATTAAAAAACCATTCATCTCTTGTGTACCAAATAATTATCTTTTTTCTAATATATCCTATATATGGTCAAAATTTATCATTGGTCCCTCTATTATACTAAAATTTCAAATTTAATCCTTATTTTAATTTGACATAATTTAGTCTTCTATTATTTATAATTTTATTAATTAGTATAAATAATTTTAAAAAATAACTAATTCTTTTAAAAAAAAATTCTTAAGAATATCCATTTCATCACCAAAAAAATCATATCAGCATAATGAGTGTTTTCAAACAAAAAGTTGAAAATGTTAGCTATTTAGATTAACTAATGATACCATTAAAAAAGAGAAAAAAAAACCGATAATTATGCCAAAATTAAAGTATACGGATTGAATTTCAAATTTAATTATAGTAAAGGACCAAAACAATAATTTTCTAAAATGTGTTTCCTTTAAAAGCTTATGCACTTTCCTACAAGCCCTAGAGAAAAAAATAAATGAAATGTTTCCTTTTAAAGCTGTTTTGAACCTTTTTTTTTTCAAAAGCTTTAATGAATCCCAAGATTTTAGAATCTGAAATAACTCTTAAAATTTTCCAGGGAAAGTAATTTTTTCCCTGGAAAATAAACAGATAACAACACTATATCTATATATGTATATTATTGGTGATTAATTAAGAAATTTGGAATCTTTCTATTTATATAAAATATTATTTTCAGTGATTAATAGCTGAAACGACTCCAAATAATCGTGTTAGGAAAACGTCAAGTCATATTTGACTGTAAATAGTCGAAATTTTCTATGTCTACTATTTTTTTTTTCTCAGTAAACAAACAGTCTACAAAGAGAAAAAAAACTCAACGTTCAACCATGCATACAAAACAAACGAATCAAAATGAAAAGTCATTTGATATTTTTCTAGAAAAGTAATTAACACAATTATCATTAACAACAATAAAAAAGCTCAAATTATAGTTTTGGTCCTTTTATTATGATCAAATTGAGGATTTAATCCTTGTATTTAAATTTAGCATACTTTTTTTTACTATTCTCAACTTATCATGCTAACATAGATTTTAACTAAAATAGTTAATTAATTAATTAATGACATTATAAAAGTAGCTACACTTAACTATGGTAGGACTAAATTCCAAATTCAAGCATAGTAGAGGGACTAAAACCAGAATTTGACCAGAGAAAAAGTAAAATTTTCATACCAAAAACGATATCAAAATTCCACTGCGAAGCATGAAAATTAAAAGTTTCCAGTCCATCATCAAAAACCCATTTGTGTTAAAGCTTCAAATTACTTAAAATCCTTATATATGTATGAACACACGCAGTGTAGCTCCATCGATGCAGAAAATAGCCACCAAAAAAAGTTAAAAGTAATTTAATATATATATTACCTTAGAATTACAAGGGAGAAGGGCTCTAAGCCTGTTGAGATGAGAGTTAATTCTCTCTCTCCGCCGTTTCTCCGCCTCCTTGTGGTTCTTCAACGCCGCAAGTGCTTTATCATGCGGTGTCGTTTCGGTGGTAACACCGGACATCTCCAAAGGATAATACGTCGAGGAACTGGAGAAGCTTTGCATAGCCGGAAACTCGGAACCGGAAGGGAAGCCGCCGTAGGATCCGACGCCGTTTTCGGCGAGGAAACGGTAGAGCTCGAAATTCTCCGGCTGCATGCTTCTTTTTTTTTTCTTTTGATTTAAAAAGTTTCTAAGTTGGAAGTGAAATCAAAATGTTTCAAAATGCTCTCTTTCGGTGGCATTTTGTCTTTAGGGTTTTAAAATATATATAATGATATCTTAGGAAAAAAAAGTTGTTTTTTAATGTATTCGATAATTACATTAGATCTCGATTAAATTTAAAGTCAAATTTTTAAATGAAAGTAAAGTTCTTCCAACTTTTTTATTTTTCTTCTGTCTTATTCGAACTTGAAACCTTAAAAATAAGGAGTATAATCGAAATGAGTTAAACTCGAATAATAATGATCTCGAATTTGATTCAAAATTTAAGTCTCAAAATCCTTTAATGGTATTTTATCTTTAGGGCTTTAAAATATATATAATGATCTCTTAGAAAAAAATTGTTTTTTTTATGTATTGAATAATCACATTAAATCCCGATTAAATCTAGAGTTGAACTTTTAAATGGAGGTAAAGTTCTTTTACTCTTTTATTTTTATTCCAACATATTCAAAATTGAAACCTTAAAAAAGAGGAGTATAATTGAAACAAGCTAAACTCGAGTAATAGTAGTCTCGAACTTGACTCAAAATTTAAGTCTCGAAATCTTTTAATGGTATTTTATTTTTAGGGTTTAAACTCGTGTCATCTATATGTTTGATGAAAATACTAACCAGAACATCAATTTTCCAAACAAGTTTTGACACAATAAAATTTCTTAATATATATAATGATTTCCTTAGAAAATAAATTATTTTTCAAGCTTTTCGTCTCGGATTAAATATGTATTCGAGTGTTAAATTTTTAAACGAGGGGAAAAATTCTTCAACACTGTTCATTTTAACCCTCAAATAGGAGGATAAGCGTGCTTTAGTACGCTTAAATCTACATCTTTCTGCACTGATAACAATACTAATACAACTCAATCAATTAATATACTTAAAGTTATACTATATGTGTATAGGATAATATAAAAGGTTAGTTAAATTCTCACGAGTTATCAAATTTCGAGACATTTACTTATTTATTTATATTATGATTAGTGTAGAAGTGGTGATGAAATTTGAATGTGGGGTCTAAAAAGAATGACTTGCAAAGGACAGCCACAATATCTTTTATATCAATAAATAAATAAAGCTAATGATTCATTCTTCTTTTTTATTTGTTCAATTTTTATTTATCCACTAGATTGTCTTATTAGGTGGGTGAAAATAAATTTATTGATTTTTTAAAAAGACAATTTATATGTTAATTAAAAAAAATAGTGTTTTTCAAAGGGAGTGATAGTTTTTGAAAAAGGTTACTTTATATTATATAGTAGGCACAAAATTTTTTTCATCTTAAGAGGGGTCGGAGCTGATGATTAGTACATGGTATTTAAAAAAATTATTTCCAAAAAAAATAAAAAAAATAAAAAAACTTGTATGACTTATATCACATTCATGATAATTTTTTTTTAATTGAGTTAATATCACTTAACTTGTGACACAATTCCATTCAAAAATTTCATAAATTATAACATTCATAGGTGAAACAAATATATATATATAGTTAAATCATATGTGAGGTGATCAAATATTTATGTACAAATCTTAATTAATCTAGAGTTCAACCCTTAGATATTTGATTTATTTTAATAGTGTTTTTCGATTGTTTTATTTAAAAATGTATATAAATATAAAAAAAATAAACACCATTATAATAATATTTATTGATTTCTTAAAAAGTGATTTTTAAGTTGTTTTTAAATTAAATTTGTATCACGAGTTAATTCGTATTCGGTTAATTCATTATACAAATACAGTCAAAAATTTTTTGACCATGTAAATATTTAAGAGAAAATATTTGATACACTACACTGCCAATAGAATTTTTAAACTTCACAAGTAAAATTAAAAGATGACAAGTGTCTTGTATGAATATAGTAAATAATTAAAAATTATATTATATTTAAAAAAATAAATATCAAAAACTGCTTGTGGAATTAGAAAAGATACTGCCAGTCTACCAAATGCTCACCCAAAATTTAAAATAATATATATATAGTAGCATTTGATCTATGAACTACTAAGTTTTACGTCCTTTCTCGGCTAATAATTCTATTGGAATGGGATTTTTTGGAATATAATTGATGGGAATATGATTGATGATATTGTTTTACAACATATAATATACATCGAAGAGTATTCATTAGAATCCCGAATAAATTATATTAACACATTTGATTCATTAAATATATTTTTTTAAAATGTAACGATTTACAAAATTACTCTTATTGATTAAAAGACAATATTAATGTAATTCATAGTTTTAATTGTCAATAAAAAGATTTCAAATTTTTACAAATGAATGAAGTTTTTTTCAACATTTTCTTTATCATTCTTCATATACTATTTTGCTAATTTTATTGTAAAATTTAAAAAAGTGTCCATGGTGAAAGAAATAATTTTATCATTCTTCATATACTTTTTATTTTCCATCCCACATTTCTTTTTAAATAATTTTATTATAAATTTTGATAATATTTATTTTTTTACACAATGTCTAGAATTACTCATAATCATTCTCCAACTCATAAGTAGGAGGATAATGTGCTTCAACGCACTCGAACTCATATCTTCCTACATTTACAATAATACCCTTATCAATCGAGTTAAGACTCAATCCATTATTAAAAAAATTATCATAACAAAGAAATAATATAAAAGAGCAAAAGAAATTGAAGTGGAAAGTCCAAAATTAACGTTTTATTTTCTCATTTGTTGACTTTGTAGAATTATTGCAACTTTTGGAATCATTTTGTACGCATGTATATGGGTGATCCACAATCACCACACTTATTCGAGTTTGATTCAAATAAATTTAAATTTAATTTAATCATTATTGAATTAAATTTATTTTTTAAATATTCAATTAGAATGACTCGTGAATCTGATTAATTTTTTTAATATATTTTACTATTATTATTATTATTATATAGAAACAATGCAAGTATGAATGAACTCAAATTAATAAATAAATAAATTTAATCAAGCTTGAGTGTAAAAAACTGATAAAAAGAATATATTTGAGTTCAAGTAATTTAATTAAATCTCGAGTCAAACTCAAATAAATATTAAACCTCAAATTTCAAGTTGAGCTCGAACTTGAATTCGTTGTTATTTAAATTCAGCTCGACTCAATTACACACCCCTAGTAATTTTTTTTAATAATCTTATCATATGTTCTAATTATATATGCTATTTTTAACACAATGCCTAGAACTACATATAGTTCTCCCCTCTCCAACTCATAAATAAGAGGATAATGCGTTTTAACACACTCGAATCCACGTCTTTCTGCATTGACAACTATACTCATGCAAGTCGAACTAAGACTCAATCGGAACCTTGATGAACCAAAATAATATGTTTTACTATTTAAATAACAAAACATTATATTAATATTTATATATTTTTATAATTAAATAAACTTAATAATTTCTAATTTCTATGTTCACACTAATTTTTCTCAAGAAAAAAAATTGGTTTCAAATTTCAACCCATTCTTTTTGACTAACAAAATGGGAACCAAATATAAATATATGTGCCTTTTGATACTTTCATCATGACCAGCCGAAAGTAAACAATGCCATGATAATACCTATTCAAATTGAAGTATGAATATCTAGTAAAATCCTTTATAAAATAATTTTATTATTTGTAGGGATTTATAAAAATAATAATATTTATTTTAAAAGGTTTATTCTATTATCAACATATTAATGCCGATTGAGTTTTACCTCGATTGACATCAGTACTGTTGTCAGTGCAAGAGGACGTGGATTAGAGTGCGCTGAAACACATTATCCTCCTTTTTAGAGGTTGGGGAGGGGCTATGCGTAGTTCTAGACATTATATCAAAAAGAGCAGATATGGTAAGAACCTATAATGAAATTAATGTTCAAAAAAATTATGGACGTATTAATATATTTTTTATTAAGTTATAAATGAATTTGTATTTTCAATGTTTACATATTTATATTAGGGTTAATTGCACCATGTATCCTTAAAGTATGGATCAAATTCTAAGTTTGTAGTTAAACTTGAAAATATTTTAATTGAGTCCTCAAAATATATGTATCATATCATCAATCAAGCCACCCTATCAACCTGGTTGTTTATTTGGACATTAAATGTCAAATTTAGATATGACATGGAGCATGTTTAAAACATGCGATTAAATTATAATACAGAGGTGAAGGTAGAAAAAAAAATTAAAGAAGGGGTAGAATTGAATTATAAATTATTGAGAGCCAAGATAATTTTACTATCATATTAGTCAAAATATTAGAAACAAATTTACCATATTAGTCCCTTTAGATTTGCTCATTTATATATTTTGAAAGGAACAAAGAGTGTAAAAATATATATGAACTTTATTTCTTCTTTCTTTAAATATGTCGGGTCTTAATTGTTTATGTAATAAAAACACACGTATTTATAATTTGGTTCATGCGTTCTAAAAGCTGATGTTTAATGCCTAAGCTACTATTTAAATTAACATATGTAATGATTTGGTTAACATGATAATGATAGTTTGATGACTAAATTAGAATATTTTAAAATTTAAAGGAATCTTAGGCAATTAACATATTTTATTATTGTGTTTTTTTTAAAACAGTAATTAAAAAAAACACTAGGTAAAGCAAACAGTTCCTAATGGATATGCATTAAAGTACATGAATAATAATTAAAAATAATTTCAAGCAATAATCATCCCTGTTTTTTTCGATACAATGCTTAGAACTACCCATAATCCTTCCCCTACTCATAAATAGGAGAATAATGCGATTCAACACTCTTAAACTCACGTCTTCTTGTATTAACAACAATGCTCACGCCAATCGAATTAAAACACAATCAATAATAATCACCCATTATTAAAGCATTAAAATAATGTATAGATTATGATGTGTGCATTAAAAAATAATAAATATTAGTATTGGTTTAATCAAATAGAAAGAAAAAAATAAATAAATTCTTATTTTGGGAAATAAGGAAAAAAAATTGTTTAGTGGATATTTATTTGCCTATAAGATTATATGAAACTTTTTTTTTTATTTTCAGCTAATTTTAAAATTAATTATAAAAATATCAATAAATTTAAATTTAATTATAAAAATATTAATATGATTTTTTTTAAATATATGAATAGTAAAACGAGCAGACAAGTTAGATAAAACCAATTCAAAAACAATTTTGGAGTTAAATTTTTTTTAGAATCGAGTCGTGGTTCGATTAGACCCAAACCATGAATAGCTTCCAAAGTATTCAGACATGTATTACAATTTGGTACATATGCTTTAAATATGCTATGCATAAATTTGAGTTGGTATTTAACATCAAAGTTGATAGATATGATCACCAAAGGACCTGATTGATATGATATTGATATGCTAAGGACTAAACTAAAATATTTTAAAATTTAGGGGCTACTTTAGAATATCCAAAAACACATTAAAGCTAAGAAAGCAAGGATATTGGGTCCTTACCAAATCATATCGTTGGGCCCATTAACAGTATCCTAAATTACAAATCGGTTGAAATTTGTTGTAATCCCTATTCTTAGACAAAAATTGAAATTTAGCCCAAGTACTTAAAAAATTAAAAATTAAGTCCTCTTACTTTTCTAATTCAAAGTTCTTAGTCCAACCATTAACTTTGTTAGAATTCTTTCATATTCGGGTTTGAATAGGATGAATTCATAATATTTGTTTTTTTTATTAAATAAAGTTATTTAAATGTAGTTTTAAATTAATTCAAATCAAAAGTTCAAGTTTGGATTTTTTTTTAAAGTTCCACTAATATAAAGACAATAGGTAAAAGTATCATGGAGACCCTTGTATAAGCATTCGAATTGCATTTTGCCCCCTTTACTAAAAAAATCGACAAATTAGTCTTTTTTGTTAAAATTTTCATTAATTCTATTGTTAAAAACCAATTATTGTATGTCATTATGATGTACACATGGATGATGGAGCGTCACATATCATTATCTGGTTATTTCATCAACTTCACCGGTTTTTAACAATTCAAATGGATGAAACTTTAAAAAAAATGACCATTTTTCTCTTTGAACTAGTAGCCAAGAATTAATTTGCTCATTTTTACAGTAAAGTGGGCAAAATACAATCCAATTCTTAATATAGTAACTTCCATCATACTTTTACTAAAGACAATATAGGTGCAAATTACATGTAGAATCCATCTAAATACAAAACATAACAGACGAAAACCCGAACAAAATCAACATATCTCAAATACAAAAGATAAAACTCGAATTGGGGTTTTGAAAATCGAGAATCTCAACTTTTGCCAAAAATGTCGAAACTTCAAATTGGGTCAAAATTGAAATTTCAAATAATCTGTCACAAATATGTGTGGGCCAAGATGGACTAATAATTTAACTTAGCCCTCGTCCGTTTTGTCTCTTTTATTGTAGTTCCTGTTGATATTGCTGGGCCAAGACAAAGCTAGAGGCCCTTCTACTCCCATCATTTTCTTCCCCAAATTTTAAATTTTATTTAAAAATAATATTATAAACTTAAATACACTTATCCTTATTTATTTATAAGTCCTCAAATATTTGTTCTATTTTATTTATTGATTAGGTGTTTAATGTAGTTCGTTAACGATGCATAAGAAGTATGCATTGATAGTACATTAAATATTATCTTTATATATGTATATTTTTTTAATTTTTAATTTTTAAAATATATAAAATTGTAAAACAAGTTGGACCGAGGCAATTTCAAGCATTGGATATTAGAGTTCAATGTCAACTCAATCCAGCCATTTTTTTTTAGACTATTTTTTGAAACCTAATGGCACCCCCCCCCCCAATTATTTAACAACTAAACAAGCCTTCAAACTTAAAATTAACTATTTTGGGAGAAGTCTTTGAAGTGTTATTTGTTAAACAATCGATTCAATTTTCCAACAATCGAAAGTATTGTTCCTAATCTCCACGAAGAGTTGTCTACTGTTCATGGAGGGAGACACTTGAGCATGTGAATATAACTGAGGTACTTGGGTGCGAGGCGACTCGAACCACCAATCAAGACAACATGTTTGCAAACATTGCCTTGGTGTTTTGAGTTGCGGGGACAACCAATTGACCACTTTTTTGTAAGGAAAAGCAATTTTCGATTTTAACCTAAAACCTCCCAAAAAATAGCACATCCAATTTTTTCGGTTTAGTCAGGTGGGTTACGTTGGTCGGTTTTGACATCAATTTTATTGTTTAATTCATTTGGTTATTAGTTTTTTAATCAAAAAATTGAATCGATCGAAAAACTAACTTATATTAGATTATTTAAAATTTAATTATATGATATAATATATAACATATAAATCCAACCCAATAACCCAAGGTTTGTTCGATTCAATTTGGTTAGTTTGCTCAACTAAGTTAGTTGGGTCGGCTTTTTTATGTTAAAATCGGTTAAGTTAGTTCTGGAAAAAAAAACCAACTGAACATATCGATTAAAACGACTACGTTCCCTAATCGACCACTTCTAAAAACCTTGGTTAAATTCAAACTATAACAATCTATTGAATCGAAAATTGATAGAATAAGTGATTCAATCAATTATGAATCTATAAAAAAAACCTAATAGTTCAGCTGGTTGTATTAGTTTATGATTGTTGGTTCAATTGTTAGTTTAACACTAATTAAATAAAAACATTAAAATTGAAGTTTTTAGGTGTAAAAAATCTTCAAACTTCAAAAAAATTAAGCCTCTATTCTTTTTTTTCATTCAATTTAATATTTGAACTTTCAAATTTCATAAAAAAAAAGTTCTCAAACTTTTTCAAAAAAAATAATTAAATCCCTATTTTTATTTTATATTAAATAAAATATTTGAACAGTTAAAATACATAAAAAAAAAAACCTCAATTTAAAAAAAAAAAGTTTAAATAATTACTTTTTACTCAGAATACTTTAATATTAAAAAATTAAAAAAATAAATAAATCGATTAATTTTAACCGATTTGTAAACCAATTGATTTTATATTTTTTTTAATTAATATCCGATCAAATCGATCTGTTTGATTGATTTGATCCAATTCTTAAAACAAAAATTAAATAAAATCCATAAATAAAAAGGTCTAAGCTTTTAGAGGGTTTCCAAAGAGCCGACCTAACCAGACCTAAACCTAACCTAAAAGACAGCTATGGGGCATAGACCCAATGCCTTGCCTTTTTTTCAACTTGGAACCCTGCAAATGTTTTCTTTTTTGCAGACAAAAATCCCAGTCTCCAGTTACAGCTGGTTCTCCCTTTTACACCCCGGCCTTTTTATTACACCTTGCTTTTTGGTCTATTTTCCCTATTAATTCACATTTACTCCCTCATTTCAATAACTATTTCCACTTTGGTTTTTGAATTTAGCCCATTATCTCGATTTGGCCCTCTAACTTCGATTTTGTTAGTGTATGATGAATATATCACCTTCTAAAAGTGTACATTATGTATTTTTTCAAAATTTTAAGTCACAATGTAATTAAATTGAAAATAAAGGAACAATTTTTAAAATTTCTTTATTGGTAAATGATAAAGGAACAATTTTTATATTATTTAAACAAACAATGCTAGCTTTATTACGAATTGTACTTGTATGATTTTTTAATAGTAAAAAGGACTTCTTAGGTAATATCCCCAAACTCCAGCAATAAAGCTAATCCTTTGTCTTGTGTATTAAATATATGTGGGGTTCGATTTTATTCCAACATAGGGATCCCAATTCCATTAAAAATCATGTATTACCATAAAAATATTGCAAGAGGGGCTTCACTTTTCATAAAAGGGACCAAAAAAGCAAAAAGGCGAAGGACTGAAAAAAAATAACATTAAAAACAAAAGTCTATTCCGAGCATTTTCTTTTTTATATTGTCAAAAAGATAAAAGAAAAAGATCAGATAATTTCACTGTAAATCACCATATCAGTGGGACAAAATTATAACAGTGATTCTTAAAAAAGGAGAAACACCAAAACGTTGCCGTTTTCAAAATGATGGGAGGGTTAATTTGGTCAGTCTCCTTTCCTTTCCTTTTGTCAGCTTCAAAGTCCCAATAGAATGTAGTAAACCAGTGTTATGGGAAGGGCAATCAGCATTCCAAATATAACCCTGCAATGAAAAAATTATGTATCTCAGTAAAAAAAATAAAACCCGGATTGCATTTTGACAGAGCAAATCGATCTTTGTTTGGTTACGATATGGATTTGAGAGGATGTTTTGCTCATGTTTGTAATGTATAAGGGACTAATTGGATATTTTTCCAAGTAAAGAATGAAATAGAAAAGGTGTAATGAGAGAAATGATCTTTTTATTGTTGATATACGAATTCGGAAAAGACCATTTTGCTCATGTTTATATTGTTCAGGGACTAGTTTGCTTATTTTCAAAGTAACAAATCCACAGAGAGTTCTATGGTATTTTTTTCTTTTCTTCACATAATGAAGAACTTTAAACATTTCTATTGACAAAAAGGAGAAAAAGGCTGTCATGACTCATTAGTAAAAACCCAGATTGCATTCAGGTCCCTCTACTTGAAAAATGAGCAAAATGATCCTTCTTTGTTAATGCAAATGTGGGAGGACTGTTTTGCTCATGTCTGATATGTGCAAATCTGTCATTATTTGTCAATACAAATTTGGGGGACCATTATCGACACAAACAAGGACCAATTTGCATATTTTTCAAGTAAAGAGATCAAAATGCAATCCGAAAACAATATTTCCAAGAAGGGAGAAAAGAGCGTAATGATCTTACCCTGTGCTCAATATATCAGGATGAACATTGTATTCCTTCGCAAAGACGAAAGGTACGATCCCTTGCGGAAGAGCTGCCTGAGAAAATTAAAACCCGAAAACAAATTCAAAACCTCAGAATCGGAATCTACTTATTTAACGGTAGAGAATCACCGGAAAGTAGGAATTACCTGCACGATAGCAATGCGGAGAAGAACACCTCTTAAGCCAACAGCGATCGAGGCAGCTGCCATAACCACAGGACCGGTTAGGAACCGAACTGCCATGGCAAAGGTCGCTATCGTGTTCCCGCATGCAATTATCCTCGGTTGAAGTGCCATGAATAAGCCTACAAAACAATGGAACTTGAGATACACCTGAACCTGAAATAAACAGAATCAGACAACATCATGACTTACCAAGGCTAAACATGGCCATTCCGAGACCTGCATTGGAAAGAATCGAAATCGAACCGGCTACTATAGCAGGCATTTGGACATTCCACCTACAAATATGCAGCAAAACAAAGTAATTTGAATGCAATTTAAGACAAATTTAGTGAAAAGAACAGCCAATGTAATAATGTTACGCACTTGAACGAAACGAGAGACCAAGTGAGACCGATCAAACTCGAGTAAGTGTTGGGATTCCGGATTAGTTTTCGCCACACCATGATCAATATAAGTCTGGTCATAACACTAGCCGGAGGCATAGCGGTCGGCTTTGTTTCAATCTTCGGATTAAGTTCAGTCGTGGAACTCGAACCAAGCTTGGAAAGAACTGGTCCTTCTCGATCAACTCTGTTCGTTGCTGCCTTATTACCGAAAGTGAATTCGTCCCTACCATATTCATCATAATCTAAAACCACAAAACATGAGATTCAAACCAAATATAAACCTTAAACCCTACACACAATTTTTCATTTTTCTCTTGGAATTTGTTGAAAATTTTAATTTGGACCCTCCAAATTTTTAAATTTTCATTATGTTTTTTAATTTTTTTTTGAAAATTTTCCTTAGGCCCTTCTAATTTTTTTTTTCAAATTTCTCATTTATCTTGCAAAATTTTAATAAAAACCCCTAAAATTCGTTAAACTCCTAAAACTTTTCAAAAATTTTAGTTAGGTCCTCAAGATCTGCTAAACCCCAAGTCAACAAGACAAAAAACACAATTACCCCAACAGAAACAGGACAAAAAACACAATCAAAACATGTAATAAAACACAAAAAATCAATGTTTGTATACCTTTATGATGATGATCATTGCCATAATCTCCACCTTTGAAAACATGTATACCACCTTCGGAAACAGGGGAAGCACTTGAACTCCAAACAAACATATGCAAATCCTTTCCACCACCGTCACCGCCACCGTTTGCCTTCTTGGGAGCAGTCACCGGAGAAAAGATTCCAGCACTAGTGGGAGCAGGATATGAACTACCATTTGATTTTATACCATTATTACCAAACACCCCAACACCATTCTCTTCATCAAATCCTATCCCATAATTTGATTGCCTTGGACTAACATTGTTCTTCCCCCCATTCACCATTGAATAAAAATCAGTATGGTTAAAGCTAGAACCTCTTGGTGTTGGATTCCTAGATGATTGAAGTGAATAAATTTCAGCATTGGTTAAATTAGAAGGTCTTGGTGTTAACCCCATACCGGAATTTAAACCATGTGACCGGCGAGAAAAGATTTCCGATCTTGAACTAGTTGATTTCCTCACGGTAACATGAAGTTTCCCATCATCACCGACCTCAGCATCGGTTTGTAAAGGTTCTTTACCATCTAATGACAAAACATCAGAATCTACTTTGAATGAAATTATAGAACCAGCAGTATCTGGGAATTGTTCAGCTATTAAGAGCTTGGCACCACGATATTCAAACAAGAATAACATCAAAGTGTACCAAATTATACATTGTAAAACCACTATTTGAACCATTAAACTCCCTGAATAATCCCCATACATGCCTTTTAACAAAGGGATGCCCATTACTAAAGTATTGGGGAGTGTTGAGAGTGAAAACAAGGTTATGGACCATTCTAAGGAACCCCTTGAGCTAGTTCTTGACCATATGGCTAAAAGTACTAGGACGATGAGTTTTTGAAGGGTATCGGCGGCTATGAACTTTAAGTTCATGGTGTATGGATTGTTAGTTGATATGAAATGGAATGAAAGTAAAGGGACGGCAAATAAAGCGACGAAACGGTTGATGCCGGAACATTGATCGGGGGAGAAGATTTTCCACCATTTGACTGAACCGTAAGCTAAAATCATGGCTACGTAGAGAGGCACAACGGCGGTGAGGACATGGTAAAGGTCTGTTGCAGTGATCATTGTGGGATTTTTGAGAAAAAATGGAAACCCAAGGTGAAAAACAGGTTGTTTTGGTTATTTTGAGGGGTTGAAGTGGTTAAAGAAGGGGGGGAGAAGGTTTCTTTTAGCCCATTGTGGTGATGGGGTTGCTAGGTTATAAGGGAAGAAGAAGGGGAAATGGATGGGAAAGGTTTTCCGGTCAGTCGGAAAATGGTTTTCCGGTGGGGATGGGATGGGAGAGAAAAAGGAGGGAAGGGGAAAGGAGTTAATATTTAAGGGAGTTGATGGCAGACAGTGGTAATGAAAGCAAGGAGGTGTTTTTTAAAGAAGCGTTTAGGTAGAGAAAAAGGAAAATATTTTTTCTTATATTAAAAAAATAATTTTTTTATTATGAAAAATTATAAAATAGGTAATCAATTATTTAATTTTATTTTTTTGTGATTACCTAATTTGACGGTTAAAAAAATAAAATTAAATAATTGACTAATTATTTTTAATTTTTCAAGTGACAAAAAATATAAGTAATAATTAAGTAATTATTTTATAATTTTTATATTTAAATGATAAAAAATAATGATAATTAAGTGATTAGTAATATAATTTATAAAAATCAGATCAATTTATCAATCATCGGTTAAATTAATAATAATTAATCCATAAAATTTGATTAAATAATGATTAAATAAAAATAATTTTTAAAAAATCATATATCCACTCAACCTGTTGATCTTTATTTTTTGAGTTTTTATTGGTTTTATAACATTTTTATTTTATATCTAGTTTTATGTTTTAATTGGATTGTTAATTCTCGATTCAATCACTTGATTTGATTTTAATATGTTATATAAAAAATTGTTCTTTTATCATTCAAATATTGATAGTGAAATTTATTTTATTCAATTTAAAATTTAATATTCAATAATTACATCAAAATTCATTTTAGTTCGAAAATTTATTTTAATATTGTAAAACTCTATTCAAAATGATGTCAAATTAGTATTCTTTGAAAAAAATATTTGAATTAATTATTATAAAATTGAAGTGAAACGAGTTTGAGTATCTTAATATTTTTCCAATTTAATTTAGTTTTTATTTAAAATATTTCAAATTAATATGAAATTTATTTACATAAATTTTAATTATAAATTCTATTGTACGCATACAGTGGGGAAATTAAGAATAATATTTTTCATTTAAATTATTTTATAATTTATAAAATTTTAAATTAGTAGTGATAAAATTGCATTTTAACTTTAAAATGATAATATGATTTAATCATTTAAAAATAAAATGTAAAGTTTAAAATAAAAAATAATTTAAATAATGAGTAAAATAAAATTTAAATAAGTAAATATATTATATTATAAATATTAAATGCAACTAATTATTTATCACGATAATACTATAAATCTAGTCTAAATTTTTTATCATTAGAAAATAGAGACAATAAAAATATATATTCTTAAGAAATTAAGTAATTTCTTATTTTTTACAAATAAATCATTTATAATAAAATTATTTTACCTAAATAAAAAATAATTTGATTGCAATAAAAAATTGGCTTATATAAAAATTAATTTTAGTAATTGTTGAAATTATTATTTATTTTTGTTTAACTTTATATAAAAATAAAAAACGGAATTAAAAATATTTTATGTGTAAAAAAGTAAAAGAAAAAGTGCATGTGCAAGACAGTTTACGACACATGGCACCAACTATTTGATATGATTCCCGCAATTAGAAACTAATTTAAACCGCTTTTAAATTTAAGGACTAGAATGAACTTTGTTCCGAAATTTAGGGACTTTTCGCGTAATAACTTTTTTAGAAAAAAAATATGTTAGTGGGATAACAAACTAGAACCACAATGGAAATGATATTCAAAATAGTTTGTTCCTTTTGTTCTAACAATTGCATAGTGTAGCTTTCATGTAAAAATCTAATGAAAGAGAGATATATATAACAATTAGTATTACGAGAATATTACCAAATACACATCATTGTGATCAATAACTAATAATAACATCTTGACCCACCATCATTTTTTCATTGGTGTATTATAAGAGTGTTTTTGGATAGACAGAACGTATACGTTCAAAAAGTTAAAAACAATAATAATGATGAAGTTAAAAACAATAATAATGATGAGAGTAATTATTGTAATTGTGAATTAAAATATATTACTTCACAACAACAACCGCTATCCAAAAGGTGCTAAGTGAGGTGAGGATTGGGTTACTTATGGTATTTTTTCTGGTTTTAGGTATTGGAGATTAATTTAGGTACCAAAATGAATGAAATTATAAAGTTCAAGGTCAATTATATTAAATTTTTTAAACCTCCATCAATTATTCTCCCTTGATAAATTTAGTCGCCGCTCGAAAGGAAAAAAGGCAGTGATGGTGGTGGAGTGGTGTGGTTTAATTCATTCATTTATTAATGAAGAGAAATAATTAAAGGCAGTGTACTTTGTTTTTGGCTTCAAATATGGTTTTCGTGTTTAAAGGGAAAGTTGAAACCTTGACGAAATCTCAAAGACCCACTCACTGTTTTGTGAAATTTATTTGGTTGAATTGCAGTCTAATCGAAATTCTGAGAATCGAGGCGGCGCCGCTGTCAGAAACACCGCTTCCGGCTCTAAACCTAAAGATTTGTTAGCTAATAGTCGTAATTATTGCTTATGTCACGCTCATTTTCCTCATTATTGCCGGGTGGGAATTTAAAAGTTTAATTTCAACAATGATTTGGTTTATTAAAAGTAAGTTTAAATGGACAGTATAATATAATGTATTTAATTTATTTTTTATTTTATGTTATAATATTTAATATTATTATTATCGTTATGTTTATATTAATTATAAATAAATGTACTGTCCATTTAAATTCATATTAAATTATTATTTGGATAAATTATATTTGACTATCAAATTATTAATAAATTTATATTTTGATCACTTAATTTGAAAAAAAATATAAAATAATTACTGAACAATTTGAAAGTTTTTATTTAAATAATTAAAATATGTCATAGGCTATGTATTCTCTATAAAATTAAATTTAGCCCCTACACTTTTATTTTCTAAAAATTAGTATCTCCCTTTTTTAGATTTCAAAATTCAGGTCTATTTATTAATACTGTTAATTTTTTTGTTAAATTGGCTGGTTTGACATTTTGAAATAATAATAAAAATATTAATTTGGTAGTAACGTAACTAAAAAATGACATTATGATGAACTTGAATTTAACAAATAATTTTAATAGTATTAATTGTTGGACTTGAATTTTGAAATTCAAAAAATAAAAAGACTAAATTCCTAGAAATAAAAGTACAAGGACTAAATTTCAAGTTTTCAAATAGTACAGAAACTTATGGTATATTTTAACCTATTAAGTCACTAGGCTACAATAAATTAATACCCATCAACGAGCAAAAGAACTTATTTTAGATTACTGTCAATATATACCCATTATAATGTAAACATTAGAAAATGTTAAGATTATTACATATAAAAATTTAATAAATAAAACGTATAAATATTATCAAATGTTAAATTAAAAATAAGATAAATATATATTTTAATTAAAAAAATTAATATGGACGAATCTAAAATGAGTTTGGATTAGTTATTTACAAATATGAGTGGATTTAAGCACAATTTTAGGTCCATATTTTGAGATGGATTGCGCATAGACAAATATAAAGTATGTTAATATTATGTCTAGACCCAATTTGATCTCTGCCCATAAACATCTCTAATCAAAAGTGACAATTCAAAGTTAGTGAAATGAGAAAATCTTTGACGAGTGAGGTTAAGATAGAGGACATAGGTAATTGAGGCTCAACTTTTATAAATTGATCATGTTTATTTTTCGCATTGATCTATGATTAAATTTAAATTCGAGCAGGATTAAACCTAAACCAAATGTAATACTCTTTCAACGTTGTTCTTTTTAATCCATAACTCAAATAGGTGTAAGCCCCACCCAAAGGTCTTGGTTCAACATCAACAAATACTAGATTATGTTACACCCAAAATTTTTACCTCGATCCTTGCTAAATAATAGTTTTTAGTTGTTTGATCTTAAAATTATATAAAAGCATGAAAAGATAAAAACACCGTTATAACATCGTTGAGTACTTTATAGAAGATTGACTATTTTTATCAGTTCTTAACTGAGTTAGTGTTTGGCCAATTTCTGATATATAGTATAATTATAGACATGCTTAACATATCATTTGGTACATGAGTTTGACACTTTTTCTAATGTGGTTTGTGTGTTATTTTTTATCCAATTTAGTACATGTATTTGACAAAATTATATATTTTTGTACCCAAAGGTAATTGTGTTAACTTTTTAGTATTTAATTCGGGTTTTAAGGTTGATTTCATGAAAGTTAATTACTAATATTATTAGGTTTAAAATTTTCACATATTTTAATAGAATAAATGTAGTGGTAACTGTGAATTTGTTTAATTTTTAATTTAATTTGTCAAATACAATTCGATGGATGTGATTTAGCTCGAGTTTTAGGGTTGGTTTAATGGTAGTTAATTGCTAATATTATTGGCTAATTATGAATTTTCATCAAGTCAACTCTAAAACTCGAATTAAACACTAAAATGTTAACACTATTACCTTCAGGTACCAAATTATATAACTTTTATCAAATAAAAGTATCAAATTGAATAAAAAAGCACATATACTAAATTAGAAAAATGTTTAATTCAAGTATTGAATTATTTATTAAGCCTTATGGATATAGATAGATAAGAATAGAGCCATTTCGGGCCAAATTTGGGCTTAGATATTCTAACATTGGGTCGGGTTGACTCGTTTTACTATTAAAACTAATATTTTTAAATAATCCAACTTAGACGGATCCGATTTGACCCGACCCGGGAATAAAAGACAGTTTGATAAGAACTCAGACTTCCATTTCGTCCCTGTCAGCTTTCTCTCTCTGTCATCAACTGGTAGTTTATTTGTTTAATTCTTTAAAAAATCCAAAGTGTTTGTTGAAGCATCCATTGTTGAAGATTCTCGAAGTGCTTGTACAGAAAATTTTGGTATAATTATTTTTTTTCTCAATTGTAAGTGTTTTTTTTTTTTTTAATTCTTTACGGTGTTCAGCTGTTACTTTTGAACTGCCATTTTTTTAGTTATTCAAAATAGAACCAATTCATAGTGTTTTTGTGTTGATTAAGTTATGCGAATGGATCAAATTATTATTATATTTAGTTATTGAGGTAAGTTTGTGCTGCTATTAATTTCAGTGAATTTTGGAATTTATTTTCTTATATACAATCTCAATCAGATTCCTGAAGGGTTGATTAAGTTTAATTATACGTTTGATATAAGAAACTTAGCATTTAGTAGCTTACAGATTTTAATAACTATTTAGTTTCGTTAGCTGTTTTGAGATTTAGCTTTGTATGAATTAGTTAAGTGGTTAAAAATTTTGGTAGTAATAGATAATCATCTTTTGTGTATCAATTGGGGATTTGAAACCTATAAAACACTGTGTTTTGATTTCATTGTAAACCTTTGTTTGGTGACAGTTGTGAGTTGTGACTCATTTGATTCTCTGTAAAAATGTATCAGGTTGGTATTTAGATGGTTCAAAATAGTATTTTAGTTTCCAGCTTTTTCTCATCTATGGGATTTAACTCAGGAAACTGTGCCTTATGTTAGCTTTACATGGTTTGAACTGCTTTGTTTTCTATTTTAGGCTTTGGATTTTGGAGGATGTTTGGGTTGGGATTCAAATATTTACTTGTCATTCAATTAGTTTATTACTTTTGTATTTTCTAATAGATTCTAATCAAAACAATCGTTTTGAGATGCAAATGAGAAAAAAAAATATAGTCTCTTTATATTACTACTATACACTAAAATTCAACTAGCCTAATAATTGCTTTCATTGTCTCTCTGCAACTAATTCAGGTGGGTGGATATTTGCTTGGAAAATAATAATTGAAATGATAGCTGCAAGGCGACTTGATAAGATATCACGGCTGATGGGAAGCAGAGCCATCCCTTCTTCTTTTCTCAAAGCTCTTAAGTAGGTGCTTACATTAGTTTTCGGTTTCCATTCTTATAGTCTGTAAAATGGTTGTATTATTGTTCTCTTTTGATTGCAGTAAGGAGTCATTGCTTTGGACTGAATCTTTGAACCCTAAAGTTAGGTTACTTGGTAACGACAATGGTGATACTGTTCATTTTTCAACATATCATTACAGCTCCAATTGCAATCATAGTCCCACAAATAAGGTCAATTGAAACTTCTACCTTTTTTGTGTGTATTTTGGTATGACTTTTTTATTTGTTCACGTTTGGGTTTTTTTCTTTTTCGATTTCGTCTGTTGTTGCTACTTATTCTACATGGTCCGGAAACTACACCCCAGGTCTTAAGAAACCTTCCAGCACATGTGAATATAGTGGAGGTTGGGCCAAGGGATGGATTGCAAAATGAAAAGGAAATTGTACCTACCTCCACAAAGGTCCAGTTAATAAAAATGTTAGTTTCTTCGGGGTTGACTGTTGTCGAGGCCACAAGTTTTGTCTCACCAAAATGGGTTCCACAGGTTAGTGTGCCTTTGTGTGATTCATGCTAGGCAATCAACATTTGTGCAAGTAGTGGTTTAATTTGGTTGTAGAGTTCCATGTATCTTCTTGATTCATGATTCTGCATTTTGCAGCTTTTGTTTTTCCATTCTCTAATGTTTGTGGTAGTTTATAGCTCATGCTTTGTTAATCATAATTGGTTTGCTTTTATTTTTGATCCTTCAACCTCTATGGTATGATACTCCTCATTTTTTTTTGTCATTTTTAAAATGTATGTATTTTATTGAGTGGACTTTAGGATAAATTATTGTCATGCTCATCTTTCAAAGGTGTCTGCTGCAAAAAGGAAAAAGAAAAAAACTGCTATCCTAAGCTAATTCGTAATTGAATTACAGCTAGCAGATGCAAGGGATGTAATGGATGCCATTCGGAATATTCAAGGAGCCCGATTTCCAGTGTTAACTCCCAACCTTAAAGTAAGCTATCTCTAATGGAGAAAAACATTTCTGTTGAGAAATTGTGCGAATTTGTTGATAAGATAAAATGTTTTCCTTAGGGTTTCGAAGCTGCTGTTTCAGCTGGAGCCAAGGAAGTGGCCATCTTTGCCTCAGCTTCTGAGTCTTTTTCCAAGTCAAACATAAATTGCAGCATCGAAGATAGTCTTGCTCGTTTTAGAGATGTTATTTCTGCTGCTAGAGAGATTTCACTTCCAGTTCGAGGGTATGTTCTCTGAATAATGAAGGATTAACTAAACTTACTTTTTTTCTTTCTCTTTTTTGGGGGGTTGGGTAGTGGGGGAAGTAAGGTACAAACTAGCTTCATTTTCACTGCTGAACTATAATAATTTGGTTTTTGTGTCTGAAATGCTCTAGAAATTCCCTAGTTTCTATATGCATTATACTTATATTCACTTTATGGATAAAGAAAAAAAATCTGAAAATCAACTTGAAAGCTGAAGAGATTTGAATGAAATGCCTGTTTCTTTAAAGTCCTTATGAAGAGATTTTGTACTTTGTATATTTTGTAATCTAAAAGTTATTTTTTAGTATACCAATTCAATCTCATTTCTTACACTCTTGGTACCTTTATTGTTTTCATTCTCTACGGTTTTTTTTGTGTTTATTATTTTGGGGGTTGAAATGCCTAATGATTGTTATAAAGAATGGAGATTTGAACGGTGTTCCTTGTTGAAGTTTGATTACTTATTGAGCTCCAAAGGGCATCGCATGCGATAAACAGTTCTATATCGAATATGAAGGCATAAATACAATCTTTGCCTGCATGAACAAAAAAAACCCAAAAGCTGAAATATTATGTCGGAAGATTTTTCTTCTTCCCTAAAGATAAGAAATGAGATTGGTTACGCCTTCCTTTCTTTTTCCCTCATAGGCCAGAAAGGTGGCGAGGGAGGTAAAAGATAGGAGGTTTAAGAGTTGAGATAAAATGAAATCCCTCATTTGTTAAATTGTAAGATGACTTCCAACTTAAGAGCTATAAGCAATAGGCAGAGAGGTTCTTATTATGTTTGTGTGTGGTTTACCCCCAATTTAACAGACTTGAGTTCTTTTATCTCCACTATAATGCTCCTCTCACATGTAGGGAAAACGACCCTATTATCTTATGATACATGAAGTTTTAACTTTATGTGGTAGCATGGGTCTTGACACATCCAAATTTGAACTATTGTCTTCAGTTTTTTCTTTCATAGGAGGAAAGACTTCTTGCTTCTTTCATGTGGTATTGGCTATTTGATTAGGCTTCTTTTCATGTAGCCCTGAATTTAGTCAAAAATTGAATATTTTTCTGTAAGGTATCTCTTTGGACTTCGCAAAGAATTAAGATTCTGCAGAATTGGCAGCAGTCTGAGTGACACCATTTTTACGCTAAAGGAAGAAAATGTTAGAATTTGTTGGGTAAATATAGACATTTTAGTTGGGACAGTACTGTGGTGGCTTTTGATTAGTTTTTTAATAGTGATGTTGAGTAATACTTTGAAATTTCATATGCAAGTTACAAAATAACTTGAATGTTGGTGAAAGAGACATTGATTTCTGGCCTTACTAATTTTTTAACTTGGCATTGTTTTGGTCACTCAAAAGTCTGAACTGATGAATTGTAATAAAATTGCAAACAAATGTTTCCTTCAAATATACATTTTAGCAAGAGGAGCAGTCTGTCAAGCGCACTTCAAAAGTGTGTACATTTTCGCTTATATTGTGCCCCCCGAGTCATGTCTCCCTTTTGAATTTGCTTTTAGAATTATTTTAATCATCTTAAAGCATTATATCCTGAATAAGTTCTTAATAATATCTACCATAGCACTGTTACCATGCAAGTTCCAGTCATTGTTAGTATCCTCCCTAATGATGACACTATTTAAAGTTTCTATTACATTTTGATGGCTTATATATCAAACAAGCACGAGGATAAGTAAAATGTGGGATGAATTTTGTGCACATTTGTTGTTTTGTTGGTTTTGCATTGACGTAACTGAGTAATGATAAGATGAACAGTACCAGTTAACACACTATTCTAGTTCATGCTGAAATGAATCTGTTCTGAAATGAGTGAGGACTTTAAGTTACTTGTAACTGAAAAATCCAACTTTGAGGACACCCAGTTTAGTCTAACTGCTAAGAAACATCTACAAAGTCTATAAGTTGAACTTAATATTGTATAGATGTCAAGTTGCAGAACCTCAGTCATATGTACGAGTATTTATATTTCAAGTAATGTTTGACAAAAATTATTAGAAGGTGTGAATATTGTTGTGTTGGATTAACTGTAAGTGATAACTTTGTAATTTAGTGAATCCCTAGAATGAAAAAGGGCAAATCCTAAATCAGATTTATTTTAATGAAAATGAGCCATGGATCCTCCATTTCATTTGTTCTTTAGGCAATAATCTTATGAATGTTGTTTTCTTGTTTGTTATTTTAAAATTTGCTCCAAGTAGTTCTAGATTCGTTGTTGATTCAAGATTTACGGTTGCTTACTGTGTTATATTTCTGGTGATTGCTTTTTAAAGAATTTATTTTGAGGGTAATTATTTGAAACACATGGTTAAAAATGTGGCAAGTGTCCCATTTGTTTATGTATTATTTTTTTACTATTCCCTAGATGAAACATGTCACACCCTAAACTCGCTTGTGGAATAAAAAAACTTCACAGGCTGTGTATAAGATAAATTTTCTTATTTTAATTAGAATTTCTTGCAAAGAAATTTTTTTATTAGCAAAAAGCTTTATTTCCTTCCCCCCTCTCTGTGTTGACGATAGCATGTGGTTTATTTTAGTAATATCACTCTCTTAACATTTTCTGGTCTTCTCAGATATGTATCATGTGTCGTTGGCTGCCCAGTGGAAGGAATAGTGCCTCCATCAAAAGTAGCATATGTGGCTAAACAGCTCTTTGATATGGGTTGCTCAGAAATTTCCCTTGGTGATACAATTGGTGTTGGTACACCTGGTAATTTTTCAAGTTACCTTCTGTTAGTAAATCTTCACTGTTATTACGTACACCATTTGGCAGCCCTTACATACACCATTTATTGACGGAGATTTGTTGAAGGAGACGCATATCTAGATGAATGTACCCGTTCTGATAATCAGGCAATTGTGGATAGTAATGAAGAGATGTTTTGGTTTCTCTTTTCATTGGACGTGGTGTGCAAAGCTGCTATACTGCTGTTCTCACTTGGAAACCTTTTAGAGCTTTTCTTCCGTGCCAAATGGATCTTTAACTTGATCTTATCTTATCCTCCTTAAAACCCTTTGATCTGTATTGAGGATTCCCATTTTTCATCAGTTGAATAGTGGGCACCATTTTTTATTTTCCTATGGTGATCCATCTTTAACTTGATTTCTACTAAGCTTGTATTTTGTTAAGCCATATTAGAAATCTTAAACTTTCAACTTAATTTTGGTTTATGTGCTATTATGTCATAGTTGTTCAGTTTTGACTTCGATTTCAGCTTCTCTTCTTTGTTTCATCTTGGTGCAGGTACTGTCATTCCAATGCTCGAAAATGTTATGAATGTTGTCCCAACCGATAAACTTGCTGTCCACTTTCATGACACTTATGGGCAAGCTCTGTCTAATATCTTAACATCACTCCAAGTAAGCAGTCCTCGTTTTCCTTCTGTTCGCAGTAGGCTGCTGACATGTAGGATTTGTCTGTTTTTAAGTAGACTAAACATGCATTTCCGTCTTTTAGACTTGTCAATTGAATGGCTCGAATTGGTTTTCGATCAGTTCCGTTGGGTTTTAATTTTTTTTCAAGTTGGTTTCAAGTTCTAGTCATTTCATGTTCAAATTGTATGAGATTTGAGGTTTGGGTTTTTCGAGTCTAGCCATTATGGGCTCGGATAATTTATCATTCAGGTTCAAGTCATTTTGGTTTTGAGGTTGGGCTATTTTAGGTTTGGGTCAATTCGGGTTCAGATTGTTGAGTTTCTATTGTTAAATTGAGTTGGATTGGAATTAGGTTCGGGTCAGAACTGACAGGTCTACCTTATTTGCATGTTGAGTTTCTGCACCACTTTGGTTAGCAAGTGGTTTTCACTAATGCGTCAAACACTGGGAAAAAGTATCTGTCCGAAGAAGATTTTGCTTGATTTGTTTCATGACATTGTTGACTATATATATTCGCAAACCTTTGCCCTCAAACATTATCGCAATACGTAGATCTCGATTTATACTTCTTCTCTATTCGGACATATTTCAGCCAATATTCTATGATCTACGGCTAAAAATTTTCGTAAGTCCCATGTTTTTCCTAGTTATACGAGTCCAACATCATTGCATGATAAAACATTATAAAGCTATCCATGCTGTAACCCAAATTGTAAAATCTGCAGATATTCTAGTAATGTTTTCTCTTAACAGATGGGGATCAGTACCGTGGATTCATCAGTTTCCGGTCTCGGAGGTTGTCCATATGCTAAGGGTGCTTCAGGAAATGTTGCCACCGAGGATGTCGTTTACATGCTCAATGGACTCGGGATAGAGACAAACGTCGATCTCGAAAAACTCTTGTTGGCGGGAGATTTTATAAGCAAGCATTTGAGGCGGCCACCTAGTTCGAAGACAGCGGTTGCGTTGAGCAGTAAGAAGGCTAACTCCAAGCTTTAAGGTAGAATAAGCTAGAAAACCTTAAAATACTTGTCATGCTTTAAAAGGCCAAAATATGCATCTAATCCTTATAACTTCAGTAAAATTCGAGATTTAATCCTTGTACTTAAAATATTAAAAATTAACATTAACTAATATTGACAGAAAATACTATGATGTTTTAAATGGAATTGAAATATAGGGACTAAATCTTGAATATTGTTAAACTACAGGGATTGACGGCTAATTTTAACCTATTTTGAGGAGACCTTTTTTTTGTTTGTTTGAAGTTGTCATGAATATTTAATATGATAGAAAAATATGTATTTTTAAAAAAAATAATTAAAAAATAAAATAAAAGGGTGAAAAATATGTTGAATAAAAATCAACACGTAGCTAAAGTACTTTGTTTTTTATACTATTTCATTAAGATGTAAAACGTTTTTCATATGATAATAGAAAATTGCCATTATTTACAAAAACGTTGACCATGTTGTATGTAATTTTTTACATTTTCATATGTATTTGTCCTTTGAAAATAATTGTGATAGTGATTTATAGGTAGATTGCAATATTAAAAAAAATATTAGAAAATGAAATTAAACATTTGGTTTTTTATTGAAGAGATAACTATTAAAATTATTCATGATAATATACGAATTTTGATTTTATATAATTGTATGTGTAACTAAGTTAATAATTTGATCATCGAGTCATTTGAAATTTTTCAAAGTAACTAAGTTATTAAGTTTTTTTTTTAAGTAATGTCAACGAATTTCAAATGATGATTTGGTAATTGGTATAATGGACCAATATACATTTACATTTTTTTACTTTATGTCTAAGTTGATCTGAAGGTTAATATCTTAGATCAGAGAAAAAAATTGTTTGAATTTTGATTGACAGATTTATGATGTCAAAGCTACTTCAAGAAGGAAAAAGAAAGCTTGACCCGTAATAGAAGAAGGGGAAAGAGAGCTTCTGGTTGGTGAAGATTGCAAATAAAGAAAGTCATATAGTATTTTTAAGTTTTTAATAGTTTTAAATGAAAATTTTCGAATAATTTAATTGTTAAATAGTATTATTTTTAGTTAAATTATTAAAATGATAGATTACTTATAGTACAACGCGATTAATGGTGTGGTTTTCTTTTGATTTTTTTTTATTGTGTTTAAGCATTAATTTCATATGTAGTTGGTGATTAAAAAAAGAATTCTTTTGACAAACGCTACCATCTTTGAAAGTGTTGAATTTCATTAATTACAACAACAAAAAGAAAGGAAGAAATATCTATATCTATATTAGCTTTAAAAAGTTTTGATTGAGTTAGTGGGTATTTTATATATATATATATATATTATTTTAGGTGAATTATAGAAAGAGGGTAGAGTTCTAATAATAATGTGATTAGCGCGATTTAAACTCATGTCATATTTGAGATGTTAAATATTTTGATCATCAAATCAATACACGGGATTCGATATTAATTATATTTTAATTTTGAAAATAGGTATGAATTATAAATTAAAACTTAATAGATAATGCTTAAATTTATTAATCATATTTTAAGTTTTGGGTTTAAACTTAGACATACTTTAACAAAAAGAATTTTAATTTTATTAAGCACAAGAAAAGGTCTTATATCTTCTATATTATTTTGATTTTCGAAAATTCTATAATATATATAAATGTTTTTTTTATAGTCAATGTGGTCTTACCAGTATTTGCATAGTTTGAGACTTTGGGATCATGAGTACTTAAATTTGAGTTTCATTACACGTAAATATTATGTGAATTTTTCTCATTATTGTAAATTTAAGTCTCATAATATACGAACTTTATCAATAATTATTTTGGTCTAAATTTAAATATATTTCACTTTTCAACTCACTATAAATTTATAATTTTAATATTAATAATTGTACTTGTAAATTTCTAAGTAAAAAATATTTTCAACTCAAATTAAAAAGTCAAAAGTTTGACCTCTTTAAATGTTCTTTTTAAAACAAATTTGATTTTATTATTTTAAACATGTTTTTTAATACTTCAATCCTCATAATATTTACTTTTTTCCCTCTTCTTTTTAATTTACAAGTATAGTAGGATAAAAGTAAAAATATATGTTTAAGTAACCACAAGTGTGTAATCAAATTATTATAGCACAATCAAATGTGGGTCGTAATCGAAGCTAAAGGCCCCAAATCTTTTTTAAAAATTTCCTTGAATTTTTTTAAAATTTTTAATGTGACCTCAAAATTTTAAAAAATTTCCTTATACGTTTTAAATTTTCTTGAAACTTTCAATTAATTTCTTCTAATTTTTTTAAAAACTCTTATTAATCTCACAATACATTAAAAAATTTTAATTAAACCTCAAATTATTTTGAAAACGATCTCATTAAACTCTTAAAATTTTTAAAAATTTTAGTTACCTCCTCCTGATCTTAGTCTCAAAATCCATCACTAATCACAATTAAACTAAGAACTGTAAGAATATATAATCAAGCTATTACAACACAAACAGACTGCGAACCGAAATAATTCAGATTATAACTAATTAATTGGGCTAACATTCATACATAACAACAATCATCGATGAGACTCACATACCCAAATCTGATTATTCAAAACCCAGGGTCTAAATTACAAAAAAATTTGAACGTTAAATTTATTATAGGTTCTTATCATATATATTCTTTTTTATATAATGCATTGAATTACCTATAACCTCTCATCGACCCTTAAATAGAATGATAATAAACTTTAGTATACTCGAACCCATATCTTCCAGTACTATAATAATATCGATACCGATCAAATTAAAATTCAATATGCATAAATTACATAAATTTTACAAATTTTGAACGTTGAATGAAAATGTCAAAAAAAGTGATTCCCCTTGAAGTAAACAAAAAAGCTGAGAAAGGCTTATCCTGAGTGGTCAAAATGTCAAAAACGTTTCTTTTAATCAGTGATTCCCATTAGGTAAGGGAATTTATAAATAAATAAATAAATAAAAGTTGTTGTAAATTGACTAAATTCTATTTGGGAGAGTAAATCTAACATCACAATGCTGTCACTTTATCAGCATGTGCCTTTTTTATTATTTTATTATTTGGATAAAATTAGCATTTGGTCCCTAAACTTGACAGTTTTTCTATTTTGGACCTTGAATTTTTGTGATCCCACATTAGTCTATGAATTTGGAAACATTTTCTCAATTTAGTCTCTAAACTTAGATTACGTTAAGGTGTGATGATGTGGTACTTAAATTATGTATATTTAAATTTTTAGGTATGATATAGTATAAACTCAAAGTGTTACGTCATCATATTTTAACAAAATCAAAATTCACGAACCAATGTGGGAAAAACTACCTAGTTTAGGTATTGAATGTTACTTTTTTATTCGATTTGATTTTATAATTAAACACTTTATTTTACAAAAATTAAAAAGTTTGTGATCGGGTTTAATAATATGATGGCTAAATTTTAATAAATTAAATAAATTAACTTCTCAATTTACATAATATAGAGAGATGAAGCGCTCGATAAAATTTAAAAGTCTGATCGAATTGAGTTGAACTCAAATAATAGCAAACTCGAGCAATCAAACATCAAATTTTATTCTTGAGCTCAGTTCAAGATTTCATTGGACTCAATTAAATTTGCTTTTCAGTTCTCATGCATTTAAACTCATTGGTTCATATTTAAGCTATTTCTTTATAATAATGGTGAAATAAAAAGCTTAATTAAGCTCGCAAACCGTTCGAATCAAGTATTACAATACTTAAATTCAGCTCGACTAATAACTAAGCTACTAAAATTCGAACAAAACTTAATAATTATCGAATCAAAATCGAATTTTTTCGAGTCGGTCTCGAATAATTTGCTAACACTAACACCTCATTTACATTCTTAATTAAACCTTTTTCCTTCATGTGTTTTGCAAAGCAACACGTGTATGGCCACGAGTAGCCCAAGACCAATTGGGTGTTACCACCTGTTTCGCCACAGCCGTGTGAGTGGTACATTCTACGGTAAAAAGGAGGAATGACTTTGTTTGAGTCATTGACTCGCTAATCCCAACTACAAAAGGAAATACAATGGGCACCTAACTCGACACGTACCTAATTCACACAACGCTGAGTCATAACTCATCTTCTCTCCCTAAAGTTTTATCGCTTCTCATTATTAATTTAATCTTTTAGATTCTACTAATAACACCACATTTTAAGCCGTATTTAAATAGAAAACGAAATAAAATTTGAACCAATTAAATAAAAATATATTCATATGATATAATATTTTGCGAATTGTAGATCCGAACATTTTAAATTATTATTCGGTGAGAGCTCGAAACGAATTACAAATAAATATTTTAGATATAAAAGTTTCATGAGGTTTTTGTGTTATGAGTTAACCACAACAATTTTGAATGGGTATTTTGAATTGTTAAAATGAGAATTTTTTCTTCGGATTTTAATATATATATTTTGAATAATTTCATTACAGGTTTTGATTATATCTATTTTTTTTATATAATAATGTTTAAAATTATTTATAATCTTTTTACAAGCTTCAACTCGTGTCTTTTTATATTAACAATAATGTCCATATCAATCGAATTAAGACTCAATCAACTATTGTGATTCCAATATTTAAAGCAAATACATTTTTCCTATTAAAAAATTACCCATTATCAATGTATAACTTTCTTCTTTTCTTTTAACTTTACAACCAAAATTGAGAATATATATTTCATTTCATTTATTTTATTTTATTTCAAATATAAAATAAGAAAATGTCTTCCAACTAATTTTAAACAAGTGGTTGTTGTAATAATGAAATTTGGATATTTTCATAACAATTTAAAAAATTTCTATGACATTACACCTACACGTGGAATAATATAGTGGAGGAAACACTGTTTAACATGTATTATTATGGTTTCACCAAAAAAAAACATGTATTATTATGGTTAAATTCTGATGTTAGTCCTTGTATTTTGATAAGATTTGATATTTAGTCCCTCTACTTAAAAAGTTAAAAATTAAGTTATCCTGCTTTTATAATTTAAAAAATATAGTTCGATCATTAATATTATTAATATTTTTCTGTCAAGATTTGTCGATTTTACATATTAATTAAGTTGCTTTCATATAACGTGATTTACAATTTATATAAAATAAACATGTTAATTTATAAAATTTTAACCAAAACTGACAATAATAATGATTTGACTAAAATTTTTATGTTAAAATATGTAAATCATGCAAGCAAAAAATAAAACAAAAAAGGTGTTGACTTTCGTTCTACTTTTCTGAAATAGTGTTGAAGAAGTGTGTAGCTCTAAATTCAAAATCCAACTCTACGTCTCCTTTTTTATTGATTTTTTAAGGTTAAATTATTATTCGAGGTTTGAATTTTTTGTTCAAAATCGTCCCAAAATTTGGTAATTGTTTCAATATTGGTTCTATTTTTTAAAATTTTCAAGGAAATGTAAAATGTTAATTTGGACTAAACAAAGTTCAGGTCCCAATATGGAAAGAATTGTTAAGCTCAAGGATTAACTTTGACTAAAAAAAATTTTAGCGATTAACTTTGAAGAAAAAATTAAGGCCATAACATAGGAGCAATTACCAAGTTTAGGCTCCAAATAAATGATTTAACCATTTTTCTATTTTAAAATCATTACATAATCTAATTTAACGAAAGCCTTTAATGATGTTTTCAATTGGATTTTAATTATTAAATCAAAAGAATAAAGGGACTAAAATCTAAATATGCAAATAGAAGGAAAAAGAGCATAATTATACGATATTAATTATAATGTTTAAGTGGATACAATTACATATAAGGATAAATCTCAAAATTATACATAAATTTTGGTTTAATGTGTAGTTGTATATATAAACTTTAATTTAGTGTAATTATAAACGTGAAACTTTGATTGTGGTCAAAATGTATATATAGAACTGTAATTTTGGTTCAATCATACACATTTAAGTAAATAATTACTTTAATTTATTTTTATGTTAGATAAATACAATTATTTTTGTATGCAATATATAAACATAAAAGGGTAAACTGCCAAAATAGTCACTTTTGTTTGCCTTAGATTACATTTTAGTCACTTATGTGTGAAATGTTATATTTTAGTCACTTACGTTATCGTGTTGTAATATTTTAGTCACTGAGCCGTTAATTGCCGTTAATGGTGTAACGATAAGTTGACGTCGCACGTTAAATCATTATTTCAAACAAAAATTTCAGGTTCAATTATACAATTGGTCCATAAATTTTTTTCATTTTGAGCAATTTATTTTTTTCTTTTATGTTCTTTTAACTTTTCTTCTTCTTTTTTTCTTTATTTTCCATTCTCTTTTGCTTCTCTTTTTGTTTTCCTCTCTTCAATTATTTATGTCAGCAACTGACAATGACTAGTTGGTTAGGAAAAAAAATGAACAATGATATAAAGCAACTTAAAATGGCATACCCCAAACACGAGTAGAATGAAGACAAGCAATCATGTCGGGAGCCTGGTTTGAGAGGTTAAAATCTACAATCTTCGCTTTGAATTCTTCAAAAAGAAGGACATTGCTAGATCTGATATATCTGTAGATAATCAAAGGTTGAATCTTCTCGTGCAAAAATTTCAAGCCCTTTGTTGCATCAACCGCAAATCTTACCCTCTACATCCAGTCAATAATCGGACCCGATTGTGCCCCTTGAACTCCCTTCCTTCCTATGATTCCCAAAAGCAAGAAACAAAAAATGTCAAACTAAAAGAGCTTAACCTATATGCATAGATGTTTTAACAAATGGAAAACATAGAAAAATACTTTAAGAGAAATGGAGAAGGGAGGAAAACAAAAGGAGGAGAAGAAGAAGAAGATAATGAAAAAAAAAGAGAAAGAAAAGAAAGTTAAAAAAATAAAATAAAAAAATATTAAAAGGCTCAAAACGAAAAAATATAGGGACTTATTGTATAATTTAACCTATAATTTCCGTTTAAAATGTTGATTTAACGTATCACATCAGCTTAATGTCACACCGTTAATGACAATTAACGGCTCGATGACTAAAATGTTACAACACGATAACATTTCAAACACAAGTGACTAATATATAATCTGAGGCAAACACAATGACTAGAACTACCCATAATCCCTCCTCAACCCATAAATAGGAGAATAATGCGCTTCAGCGTATTCGAACCCACATCCTCCTATATTAACAACAATGCCATACCAATCGAACTAAGACTCAACTCCTTATATATATGTTTTTTATAATTCACTAGTAGAAAGGGATTTAGGGTTTTTATATTAAAAGAAACTTAAAAAAGGTAATATTCTTTAAATGGTAAGAAAATTTAAAATTTAAAATTTTCTATTTATATAAAAAAAGAAAATCTTGAATTAAATATATTGGATAACACTTTAGCAATTTAATGGTATGTAACTTAGTAACTTACCCTATTTGCCATGGTACATTGAATATTGTTTTTTTATTACCAAAATTGTTATAAATTAAGATAATATAAGAAAAATTACTTATTTTTAGCAATATATGCACGTGGATAAAAATATATGTTGCCAAATAGATAATTTACCCTTTTTTTATTATTCAAAATAAGAAAATGCTATTATTATTATTTTAAAAATAATTTAATTAGTCGAAAATAAAAATAATTTAAATACAATATCCAATTATCCTTTTTCTAATAAAAAATCAATTAATTTATTACCATAAGTGCAATAAAATTGGATTTGATTTTATGGGTTAATTGCATAAGGTATTCTTATGTTATAAAATTTTAAATTAGTTTTTAAACTTTAAAATTATATCAATTGAATCCTTAAACTAAAATGTTTTTCAATTAGATCCTTTTATTGATCTAATAGTCAACTTTGACATTAAATATTAGCTTGGGTTTGACGTATTTTAAAAAGGAGTCATATAATATACGGATTGACCTTTAACGTCGAAGTTAATAATTATTGAACTAACTGAAAAACCTAATTCGAAAGATACATTTAAAGTAAAATTTAAATTAAAATGTGACCTACGATTCAAAGACATTTACAGTTTAGGGTTTAATTATAATCTTTTATTAATAAAATAGGCTAACGATCGATCCAATTCAAACTCGTAATTTTAAATTTTTTTACCGTGATTTGACTCAATAAATACCCGTACATCATTTTTTTTTCTTTATAGTTTCTTATCTAATACCCCTGATGTTCGGTAACCACAAGAGTCTCTCGACTAAGTATTTAGTTGAGATAGGGTAAGCCATTCCAGAATTGTTAAATCGAAACCTTACTTAAAAAGGATATCGAACCTTATGCTAAAGTTACACAATCAAAATAAAAAATCAATCTGAACAGTTGATTTTTGATAAAGTTGTTTGAATTGGACCGAATCAGTTAGTCGGACTAATTGGGCTTAGAACCGATTGAGTACTAATCTCGAGAGAGGTTTTGAATTGATTGATTTAGGAATTGATATGGATTGATTGAATTGAGTAAAAAATTTGGGTGTACTATTTTTTTTATTTTTAATGATTTATCTAATCTAATGGGATGGAATGACGAATCAATAACTTAATCGATTAAACTAACAATTTAATTTGAAAACCTTGATTTTTGAACAGTTTTTTCTCTATTCACAAATAAAAACCCTCAAAATAAAAATTAATAAAATAAAAATAAAAAACCAAATCGAATCTAATTATCACAAATTAATCCACAAAATTCACAAAATTTAATGAAACTAAATCGAATCGAATCGAATCAAATCTAACTCTACTCATTATCCCTCTATTCAATTTACATTAGATAAAATTAAAAATTCTTTCATCATAAAAGACAAAAAAGTTGGAGAGAGATAAAGCTTAGTAGACCCAAAGAAAATTTCTATTATCACCCTTTCCATGGAGAAACGTAATTCATTTTATTCAATTTTCTCTTAGATTTTCCTTTATCGATCAAGTCAAACATTGCCCCAAAGCACCCCCCTCCCAAAAAAAAAAAAAAAACCCCACCAAAAAAAAAATCATAATCATAATTGCAAGGGAAAAAACAATCCCCTCAATCCATATCCAAAATCCAATTGAGTTTTTTTTTTCCCCTTTTTTTTAAAGATTATTTTAAATAAAAATAATTTTTTTTTGTTTTTTAGTGATTGAAGGAACACCCATGGATTCGGGTCGAAAAATGGCTTGACCCATATAGGTATATCAACAACAAATCCATAGAAGATTATACACAATTTGGTGATCTGTTGAGGCTGACAGCTTATATTTGCTTATATTTGCCTTCATCTGGTCTCATTTCTTCTTCTTCTTCTTTACTTCAATTTTTTTTCTTATATAATATATTTGCTACAGTTGTTTTCCAGTTCTCTTTTTTGGGTTAAGGGTTGTTTTTTTCTCTCTCTTTAAGGTTTTTTTTTTCTAGTTCATTTTGTTGTTGGGGTTACAGGTGATTTTGATTTTTTTTTCTGTTTTTTTTTTAATTTTGATTTTAGGTTTTGTTTATGATTCTGGGAAATAATCATCCCTGAAGTGTTTAGTTATTGTTTGTTTTAGTTGGGAGGGGTTTTTGTTAAGATTTCTTTATAGTTTAGCTTTTTTTTTCTCGAGAAGATTGAAGGGATTTTCCGTGAAAGTTTGTTTTCTTCTTGTTCTATTACGAGAATCTGGAGAAAAAAAAGAACCCAGATTTTGTTTTCATTTCGATCATTCATTTTCTTCATCAGATTACTAAAACTTCGAAAAAAAACACACCCAAAAGGACAATATCGAATAGATTTTTGATCTTGTATGGGAAAAAAATTGAATTCAATTGGAATCCGATTCTTTTGATCTGAATTGGGTTGACCTTGTTTTCTTTTTAAATTTCAATTTCATCGAAAAAATCCATGGCGATGAAAGGTTGGGCAATAGAACAATGGAGGGGCTATTTCCGTACAGCAAACTCTGATATTTTCGATATAATCGACCATGCTATCATGGTAGCCGCTTTAGATTGTCCCAAAGAGTTCAGATTACGCAGAGATCGAATCGCTGAGAAGCTCTTCACTTGCAAATTAGCTCGTTGTTCGGGTTGTGACCGGGTCGAGTTGGTTCTACCCGAATATGAGGATGATGATAACCCTACAGGCTGCCATGGGAGCTTTAAAAGAGAAGACGACGAAGAGGAAGATGGTTGCGGGTTTTTTGAAGCCGGAGGTAGTAAAGAAAGTAAAGCTAACAGCAGCCGAGATGATCCTTTAACGAACCAGATTGCTAGCAACTATAGCTATGGTGAAGCTGAAGCCCTAACGGACGAAATTGAAGAAGAGTCCATGATATTAGGGGAAGTGTTTAGGATCAAAGAGATCCTACACAATTGCAAGGACGAGGTTTGTTTTTTTGATGATTTTCAATATATTTGCTTTTCTGGGTTTTGTTTCAATTATAGTTTTTGATTGCTTGGATTCATAACTATGTTTTTCGGATTCAAGTGTGAGTGTATTGCATGATAGTTTCTTTGTAGGATTCTTTTTAGCTACTAATTCGGAGTTGAATATCGGTTTTTAACTTATTGAGTGATACTTTTTGATTTATAGTTTCTTTGGAGGATTCTTTTAACTAGGTTATTCAGATTCGAGTGTGAGCGATAAATACCAGTATTTAACGAATTGCCTCTTTCAGGTTTTGTTTAAATGATAGTTTGTTCGGGGGATTCATTCGGATTTGAGTGTGAGCGATAAATACCGGTTTTTAACGAATTGCCTTTGGGGGTTTGTTTCAATGATAGTTTCTTTGGAGGATTCTTAAAATCGTTATTTGGATTCGAATGTGAGTGTTGAATATCGGTTTTTAACGAATTGCCTTTTTGGGGTTTGTTTCAATGATAGTTCTTTTTGGAGGATTCTTAACTACGTTATTCGGATTCGAGAATGAGCGTTAAAATGGTTTTTTAACAAATTGCCTTTTAGGGTTTTGTGTCAATGATAAGTTTTAATTGATAGTTTATTTAGAGGATTCTTTAACTACGCTATTTAGATTCGAGTGTGAGCGTTAAATCGGTTTTTTAACGAATTGCCTTTTTGGAGTTTGTTTCAATGATACATTCTGATTGATAGTTTATTTAGAGGATTCTTTAACTATATTATTTGGATTCGAGTGTGAGTGTTAAATACCGGTTTTTAACGAATTGCCTTTTTGGAGTTTGTTTCAATGATAGTTTTTGATTGATTGTTTCTTTATCATTAATGTTTTGGAGGATTTTAACTATACTTTAGGTGTTGTAGTTTGAAACTGGTTTGTATCTGACACGTGTATGATAGACTTTATAGGTTTTTCCAATATAATTGTAGGATCATGGAAGTTCATATCCTCGTAAAAGTAGGATGCGAATGTTCGATATTAGTTCAAGAAGAATGAACGGTTCAAGCAACATATATTTTTAACGTATTGTCTGTCTAGGATTTGTTTCAATTTATAGTTTCGTTGGTTGTTGATGTTACTTGAACTCGGGTATGAGTGTCAGATATGGGATATGTATCCCAACATCCACATGTTGGAGCAACATAATTTTCAATATATTGCTTTTTCAGGTTTGTTATGATAATTTATGATTAATGGTTTCTTTTGTTTTTAATGTTCATTGCAGCCCGATTCTGTACTGTTCGAATCATTGAGAAAACTTCAGTTAATGGCTTTGACAGTGGATATTTTGGAGGTACTTCGATCGAAACCTTTTTCTCTCTTTTCGTTTTTCCATTGTAATGCTCAGAAAACAGGGTAACTTATTCCTTTTTTTTTTCGTTTTCAGGCAACTGGGATTGGTAAGGATGTTAACCGGGTCAGAAAGCATTCGTCAAAGCAGATCCGTCTTCTTGCACAAACTCTCATCGAGTACGAATTTTTTTCCCTTTCCTTCAACGATGTTGAACGTTTTATTGTGTTCCGTGATGAACATGATGTTTAATGCATACATTCAATGTGCTTGGCTTCATAAATGACAATCATTGATTGGATTTTTAGTGTTAAACTGTTAGCTCTGACTAAATGGCACATTGAATTTTGCTCACTGTCTTTTCTGTTAGGATAATAGGAGAACTTCACTGGTTTAACAACTTACTTTAGTTTCTTCTTGGTTATTTATACGTATTCCTCTATTTCCGGTGCCTTGATCTCAACCGTTTTGCTCTTCTTGACTAATTTAATATTGTCCCAGAACACGTATAGAAGTAAAATTTCACCCTGTTTTTACGCACCTTGTTTTTACGCATTGCAGTGGATGGAAGGAATTGGTGGATGAGTGGGTTAGTGCTACAAAGGCTGTTGCTGGTAAGAAATAGTTTACTGTATAATTCATGGAAACCAACATTGCTTCGTGTTTTGGTTTTGTATTTATTCGTGAAATTTGTGAATCAAGGGGTTACTCCCGAATCTATGAATCCATCCGTTGAAGAAGAAGTAGACGAGGAAGAAGAAGGGCTTCCATCTCCTCCTTTAGACATGGGAGCTCTCTTTGCTCAACCGACATCAATGGAGCTCTCACAGGTCTTTACTTTTTTAACCTATACGTGTTCGTGTTTTTTTTATTTGATATTATGCTTGTGGACTGATTGGAATTATTTTTTTCTCCTTTCTTGCTGGCCCTGTGTTATGTGAAGTTTTTCGATGGCATGGATGATGATGGAAGTGAGTTGATTTTTTTCCCTGTCTAATGCTTAGATAGATTTTGAGCCTTTAGATTCTTGATTTTGATCTGGGGAAAGTTGTTTCAGATCCTGGAAGCAGTGGGGACTTTGTCCGGAATAATGGAAGAAAACCATCAGAGGAGAACCGAAATTTGTCGAAACGGAAACCACAAACATCAAGTGAAGCAAATCCGGTCCCGAAGGTTGATAAGAGTCAACAAATGAAGAGACAAGAACCCGTTACAAAGCCTAATAACAAGCCATCAAGCACAAATGTTGGGTCTGGGAAACCTCCAAAACATAATACTGAACCAAAGGCCTCAAATGAATCAAACTCGCTGCAGAAACCAGATAAAATGGCTGTCCTGAAAAAGCCCCTCCGTAGCCAGCAAGACGTAAGTAAAACGATCTCTACGTACTTCGATCATGCATGTTCAAACTGTTTTTCTGATCACCATCTTTTCTTCTATCAGAAACTCAAGCCTTCGGATGAAGATGCCGTCCAACGGAAGCTTGAGGCAACGAAAAGGAAGCTACAAGAGCGATATCAACAAGTCGAGAACGGTTCATCTCTTTCCCCTCTAAATTCCATTACGAATCCTCTGTTATTCAACTCAAAAACTGTCTATAACTTCTCTTGTGTTGGCTCTTGTGTTAACAGCCAAGAGGAAACGGACAATACAAGTAATGGAGTTGCATGATCTCCCAAAGCCAGGTTCCAGCCACAAAAATCCGTATTTCAAACACGGTAACCATAACCGGCAATGGGCGAATGGAAGGAGATAGTCTCTCTCTCTCTCTCACTCTCTCATTTTTGACGAGGTGTAGATAGCCTTTCCGGGTCCCTTCCGTGTTCGGGTGTAAGAATATACCAATAACACAAATGGGAAGAAGCACACAAATGACCTGAAACCTCACATTTCAGCTATCAAATAAGAGGAAGAAAAAAAAAACAATTTTTTTTTTCTGGTGATCAAAGTTAAACACAGCTACAGAAAGAAACATTTCCGATAAGGAAACTGGTTTTCTGATCGAGTCTCGTCGTGCATTTTCGGAACTTTTGAGGTATAGGGACTTTTTTTTTACTGTTATGTTTTAGATAGGGGAACTAAGAGAATTATGGGTAAAAATGATATATGCATTTGGAGACTGTTAAAAAGTCCATTGAAATCCATGTATAGAACAAGAACCCTAATTTTTTTACCCATCTTTTTGATTGACTTATCTTCTTCTTCTTCTACCCTCGTTAACCTTACTTGAATTTACATGTAATAAGTTATTTTTAAATTAATAATAACAATTAAAGATGAAAAAAAATTAAAGTACAATGTCTTTTTTATACCGATGGGGCTGTTGGAGGAAAGGGTTCAGATTATTGAATTGATCAGATTATCAATTTATTGTTTCGATCAATTTGCATTGGTTTCAAGGTCAATTGGAGTGACGTTTATTTTCGATTTGGTATCTCGGTTTTGTCTGGTTCGATCCGTCAATTTGGGTTTTAAGGTTTTTAGCTATGGCTAAGACGGGAAGCGGTTGCTCGTAGTTCTTGCATGAGTTGAGTGTTTTGTAGGGTTGGGTTTTATAGTGTCCGGTTTTGTATTTGTCGGAAGTGGAGTTTAGGTTAGGGGTAGTTCGGTCATCAAGGGTATGGATTTTTACAAGCTTACATTGGTAAGGATTGCTAATCCTCGGTGGGGGAATTAATTATGATTAAAAATTATTTAATTTAAATTTACTACTTAGTGGACTAAAAGGGAAAAAATTGTGATTAAAAATACTAAAATGCGTTGAACAATTCAAAAATCTTCGGGTAGAATGAAGAATTCCATTTTGTAATTTATGAAATTCAAAATTGCATTTGACTCAATCTTTTTATTTGTCTTTTAATTGCCTTAATTTTCAGATGCTTTGAAAATCTCTGGATTTAACCATTTATCAACTCATTTTTTTTTATGGTAAAAGGGGCATTACAATGCCCTAAACATGCGTTGTATTCACTAGAAAAGTCCGACATAAGAAGCTGCCTAACTCTAGCACAGGGACTATCAAGTACTCTAACATCAACATTAGATTTATCTATCTAATCTGTTACCCCTTTGCATTGGTATTTAATTTCCCAAATGCAAAATACTTTAAAAAGATAAAATTAATTCTATTTAATTTAAAATTTTAATCAAATTATTAGCATTGGTATTTCTTTATTAAAATTTTAATTTAATATACCTATTTTTCGCCAATCATGTAGTTGTGTTATATAGAAGTAGCTTAATCAATATATTATATCGACAAATTTTAACGATTTTAATAATTAAATTAAAATAATTTAATTTTTATAAAAACTAATTCTAATACATCATATTTTAATAAAAAATATATAAATTAAATACTAATTTCTCGATTTCAAAAGCATCTTAAATTTATTATTTTTTACGTCATTAGCACTCCAAGAACAAGAATCCAATAGATGCTCAAAATATTTGTGATAATGGAAAAAAATAAATTAATTAATTAAAAATAAAATAAATTGAATGATGCCAATTCTTGGTATGTCGGTAACACTTGAAATTTAAAAAATATATGAGCCAATGCATTGTATTGTGTTTTGAATTTATCTTATTCTTATCTATAAAATATTCTCAATAAAAAAAGTATTGCATTATATTAGAATATTCCTCATAGGGGTTTGCTATAAAAGTTCCAAAATTGTTTAAATGAAAATTTAAGATAAAAATGATAATATATATTGTGGAAGATTCAATCCGCATGGTTATTCTCTCATTATAAAAATATGTGAGTTTAAGTGTGTTGAACTGTTCGTATTTATTGGTTAAAGAGTACCTAAAGATAGTTTTAAGTATTGTATAAAAAAAATAAATATTATCAGAATCCATAATGAAATTGTTCAATATATATATATATATATATTGGATTTAAAGTTTGGAAGAAAAAAAAGGGTTTAAAGGTTTAAATTGTTTTTATGAATTTTTATGGTAAAAGTACATTTTCAATCATTTTCAATTTTGATATTGAGTAAATTGATTTTTTTTCAAAAAAAAGGTTGAGCAATTTAATCGTTGTCAATTTTGGAAGTAAGCAACTAACGAAAATTAATTATAATGTTAACGCCTTCCGTCAATTGTACATAATTCTAGCCATTGATATTTATATATTTTGTTGATCTGTTTTTCATTCTAAAAAATCCAACAAATTTAGCGTTAAATATTTACACAAATGTTGCGGGCTAAATTTATTAATTTGAATAAAATGTGTAAAATTTGAGTGCTAAATATGTTATTATACCAATTAAAAATATGTAAAAGTGATGGGAAACGATAACGTTATGATTAATTGTCTTTAATTGTTCGATTTTGAAATTGATAGGAATTAAATTGTTTTGATTTTTTTAGAGGGACAAGTTTGCTGATATCAATATTGAGAGGGATTGGGAAGGTGTTTTTACCTTTATTATTTTTTATTTAAAATTGAGAATAAATACATAATTTTTTTTCAAAAAAAGACCTTTAAACAAAAAAAAATTGAAAATATTATTCATTTAAATTATATATTTTTACATATAATTTTGTCTTGAACCATATTATTTTTATTCAAAACAATAACTGATTTAAATTCCTTTTTAAAATTTTTTTTTATTTCAATTCAAATACTTAAACAAAAAAAAAAAGAAATTTGCAAAATTACCTAATTGCTGTCATTGCCTACTTAATTTCGGCGCGTGGAAATTTCTGTCGACTGTTTAGATTGTACATGTGAGACTGACGTAATACATGACGTCATAAAAATGTAACCACTATGACCGTTCACACTTATCCATTCCTGATATTAGCGTGTGGGTCCCACGCGTTCCGCCTCCATAAAATAATAAATAGGAAGAGATTTACAATTGTCATGTAAACGTGTATTTGGTGAATTTTTTTTTCTTTGCACATTTTTCATTTTTTTTTCTTTATAATAAATTTTAGGGTAAATTGCATTAGTAGTCATTTAACTATAATTTTTTTGTCACTTAACTAAGAAAATTTACAAAATAGTCACTCAATATTTAATTTTGTCTTTTTTGTTCACTCAACTATATTGGATTTTTAGGTGTTTTCATGTTGGTGACAAAAAAAATATAAAATTGAATAGTTTGATGACAAAAAAAGAAAATTACTAGTGGTTAAGTGATTATTTTGTAATTTTTTATAGTTGAATGATCAAAAAAACAAATCATAATCGAGTGGCTCTACCATTGTTTACCTTAAATTTTATTTATTATTATTATGATTAGATTATATTTATTATTATTATGATTAGATTATGACATATTTTGGAATATATATATATATATATATATATAATTTTTTAAATGTTCATTTTTCTACAAATAAAGGTAGTTGTTAAAAAAAAATTTAAGGTAAGCAAAAGAACTGATTGCATCAAACATTCTCAAATTATGATCATCGTTTTAAATTGATCTCTAAACTTCAAAATATTTTACTTTCATCCTTAAACTATCAATGTTATATTAACGAAATCCTTTCATTTTAAAATCATTAAACAATATGATAAATCTTATCTAACATAATTTAAAATTGAAAAAAAGAAAAAGAAAAAATAGAGAGTAAACGGTAAAATTTTTGTAAAAGCTTTAAAAATCTCAAAATCAAGATTTTTTTTTTGGTGTTTAAAAATCGAAATTAATCCTAATTAGCTGCGTATTTGACCGAGAGCTCCATGATATTTTTACAATATTTATTTTGGATAAACTCCAAAATAGTCACTTTTATTTGCCTCAAGTTACATTTTAGTCACTTATATTTGAAATGTTACATTTTAATTACTTACGTTATTGTTTTGTTACGAAATGGTTACTTCGCTGTTAAGATTTGTTAGCAGTCCAATATGACAGTTAAAATGAGTTTTAAATGCCAATATGAATTTCTAATTGGAATGAGAAGAGTTAATTTTTTTATGAAAATAGAATACAAAATTTTACTCTAAAGCTCAATTTTCTCCAGTTAAAAAAGAAGCAACAGTTGGATTTTTTCTATCCATTTTAACTGCCACACCAAACTGTCATTTGATAGATAATAGATCTTAACAGCAGAATGATCATTTCGTAACAAAACGATAATGTAAATGATTATTTTGATAGTTTATCCTATTTATTTTTCTTTAAATTATACCACATAAAATTTAACATTTCATTTAACAATTAAATTAATTATTTTAGTAATAGAATCATTTTTTATATAACCTCGATAGTTTAGATAGCAAATACTTTTTCACTAAAAAATTTTCTTGTGTAATTTCCTTTCGATTTTGTCACTTCTAACTCAAATTAAATTTATTTTTTATATACATTCATTTTTTAATAAATCTAGATGATAAAAAAATATCACGAATAATTTATAAGTGTTAAATATGATATAAGTAACTAAAATAAATAGCGAAAAGATCAAATTAAATAAATACGATTACAATTAGGGACTAAATAGCATAATCTGAAAATTATGAAAGATCAAATACAAAGTTATACCTTTTCGAAAAAAGGATCCAAGGGATGAAATGGGCCTCGTTTATTATTTTTAAAACTGGTGATTGAAGGTTGTTTTGTGTTTTAGAAAACAGTGGGACTTGTATTAAAAAAGGTAAAATATACTTGTGGTCATTTAATTATTCGATATTTTTTTTTGGTCACCAGAAGTTAAATTACTAACGAAAAATAATTTGACAGCTTTTAAAATTAAATAATAACAATTTTAATCGCCAATATTTATACATTGCATCAATTTAGTCTTGATTTAAAAAAATTTAACTTTCAATATTTATGTATTATGTAATATATTTTTTTTATAATTTTATTTTTATTTATTTCCATTTTTTTTATATATTTTCGATAAACATTATTCTTTTTTGCAGTTTGCTCATTCTGTAAACGTGTATTTCGTGGGTGTGTTTCTTTGCACATTTTTCTTGTTTTTTCTCTTTTATAATAAATATTTTTTTAAAAATATAATTAGATTATGAAACATTTGTGAAAAAAATTTTAAAAAAATAATTATTTTTTCTAAAAAAGAAGGTTATTATTTTTAAAATAAAAAATAAAAGATAAGTGAAAATGGTGGTTTTTTTTTAAATGAATAAATATTTAGTTTGTTAAAAAGATTTGAGGGTAGTTTACATGGTAGATAGTTTAATCAAAGGATTAAATTGAAAAAAAAGAAAATATGTAGATGATTTTTCTACATATTACAAGGGGCAAATATAGGGGTAAAGTCAAAAAAAAAATTAGAGTGGTCGAAATTAAATAATAATTTTTATGATAGTAAAGATGTAATTTTATCATTTTAATGGTTTATATCTTTATAATTTATAAAAGATTAAATAAAATTTTTATCAATTTTAAGGGATCTAAATTACAATTTTACTTTTACTAAACCTAAATGAATTTTTTTATTTTAAAAGAGGTCGAGACCCTTATTAGCTCCTTAACTACACCCTTGAGCATATGGCAGCAACAACAAGTAGCAAAAATAAAAATAATTAAAATAACTAAAGGAAAGAAAAGGAAAAGAAATAAAAAATCTAGAAGGAGTCTCCCACCATTATAAATTAGTGCATTGGCTGAATTTTGGAGAGGTATTGCCTTGGTTTTCCTCAAAATTATCTTTAGAAAACAAAAACAAAATCTATTTTATTCAATTTGATCCTTTTTTCATTTTTTAACATAAAATCTTTGAATTTTTTATGAAATTAAAGTGAGATTTCACACTAAATTTTAATTCAAGAGTGTCGTCTCGTATAAAATCAACCATGTAAGCTTGAAGATGAAGATGGAAGTGACAGAAAACAAGGGTAAACTATTTAAATTACTATGCTGTATTTATTTAATTGTATAATTTGTTGTGAAATTGCGAGAATTAAGTGTACATAATTATTTTATATGTTTTAACTTATGGAAGCATTATGTTTATGTACGAAGTGAATAGTGAATTATTTTATGAATAATTTTAAGTGAATAATTGAAAGCGATAAAATGTGAGTGTTTTTATTAATAATATTTTGGTTCGGAATTAATTGTCTTGAATGATAGAATTGAGTGTTTATTATGTAGAAAGTGTTAAATATTTATTTCTGTATATTAATTGGATGAGCAAATAGAAAATTGAATTGTTAAGTGATTAATCTGATAAAAATTGAAATAAAAATTAATTTATAAATTTTCGAACTCTACGAGTTTGAGTAGTGAAATCTTAAATATTGATGGAGTAACCAAATTATTGACGTGATTTTTTTTATGTCACTTCAAGAATATTATATATATATATATTGATAGATTGAAAGAGAGGTCAATCCTTTTTCTTTTTTTGTAGAGAATTACAAAAGGATATCACGAATCCAACTAAAAGGGATTGATATCTCACTATAAGGAATCTATCCCTATTCTTAAGTATTACTTTTAAATGAAAAAAGTTTGGTTTGTTAAGGGTAAGGTTTTCATAATCGGATTACTGATCAGATCGTTTGGATTATTGGTTTGTTGTGTCGATCGATTTAATCAATTAAATAAATTATTAAAAATTTATTTAAAAGATCATGTTTGATCCATTTTTTAGCTCGGTTCAATAGGTTCATATCGATTCGCGAGTTAATCAATTTGATATCTGTCTCCAAATCATTACCTCAATTGATTTGATTCAATTCAAACATCACTGATTAATGGGAGAGATGTTTATAGGCTGAGCACTCGACTCAACTCATTTCGACTCAAATTTGGATTTAGCTTTTTTTTCAACTTTGAACTGTTTCGACTAGATCGTTTCACTATTTAAAAAATAATATATATTAAACATTCTATCACATGCATATGCGTATGAGAATCGCAGATTTAAAACACATATATGTGTTTAAAAACAATATACAATAAACAATAAAATATATGTTTTAAAATTAATTAATAATAATAACATATGAAATTAATATATAAAAGTAATTTAATTTTTATTTTATTTAAAAATAATAAATAGATAATTTGAACGGTTAGACATGGCTTAGCCTACCCATAAACACCTATAGTTAAGGGGGATATTCCCTTTTAAAGAGTTATGAATCTTTTTAAATCTACTGATGAGAATAATCCATAAAAACCCATTCCATGCATGTAGAGCTTATCACTACCATTAGAAATTGCAATAGGACCCGAATTTAACGGAACCCGACCCGATTCACAGGGTTATGACCTTCTTATTATTTGGATAGGGTTTAGATTATATATATATAAGTTGGGTCTAGATTATAATTTTTAAGATTTTGGGTGTGTTTAGTTGGGTGATAAAGTGAGGGATAAGGGGGAAAAGATTGTATGAAACAATGATACCACGTTATCTGTATCCTTTTTTTCAATATTTTTATGCTATATCAGCATTTTCATTCATCCTAAAAAAATCAAATCCAAATGAAATCCTACAATTCACAATGAAATTGCTGATGTGACATAAAACTATCGCAAATGGATAATATCTTTATTTCATACAATCATTTCTCAAAGAATAAGAGGAAGGAGTGAAAAAGTGAAAAGAAAATAAAATTTGAGTGTGCTTAATTAGGAAAAAATGTGAAATGAAAAAAAATAGGAGGGATAATAATTTTTCATTCTACTGCATAAAAATCAATTATTCCAAATTATAATTATGAAAGGAGAGAAAATGAGAGAGCTGTATATTAGTTCAAATTATGTATTTTTAAATGTTTTATTTTCTTTTCCTTAATTGAGTAAAAACAATTATATAATTGAATCTAAAATGTTGTTGAGTTTTTTTTTATAAATATAATGACTTATTTGGCCCTTCAATTTTACAAAAAAAAAAATATTTTAGTTTTTCATTTAAATTTTTTTTGTCATTTTTAGCTCTTTAACTTGCATTTTTTGATCAAATCAACCCAAATAAATAGAAAAGTTAATGTCTGTTAACTTTAGTGACGTGATATATGTGGATTGTCACGTAGATGACATGTCAAAATTTAATTATCTTTTAAAATTTTATAAGTTTATAATGATTTTAATGATTTTTAATTTTTAAAATAATTTTTATATTTTTAAAATTTTTAAATTTTAAAAAAATTTGTGTCATCTGCGTGGTAATTAACGTGTATGCAACGTCAATAAAATTAAAAAAAAACTTTAACTTTTCATTCATTTTTGTGTGATTTGACAAAAAAACATGTTTAAAAGGTAAAAAAGTAAAAAAAATTAAATAAATTGATTAAAATAATTTTTTTTTAAAAGTTGAAGGACCAAATAAATTATTATATTTGAAAGACTAAAAGTATTATTGTAAATCCACTTATACTTTTTTTTACTTCATTAAAGATGGGTAGGATAATAATCCTTAATTCTTTTGGTCAAGTTTTTTTAACTACAAAATAAAATATTAAATGAATGATTTTCTTTTGTTTTTTTTTTGTAATAGTAAAAGAGGCTTTAGAATGCCTTTATTTCTAACTCAACAATCATTCATTAATTACATTATGATCATTTAGAAATAACTTTTGAATAACACTACATGGGGAAAACATAATGTGAAGATCCAAGTCCGAATGTGCATAAGTTCTGGCTAAATAGTCCGTTACTAAATTACCTTCGCGTCGCACAATATGGAATTCGACCATGCCTAGTTGAGAAGCTAGCATCTTTATTTTTCGAACAATAGTGTAAGACAGTGGATCACCCGAGCTATCTTTTATCATCTCCAAAGCCACTAAACAATCACTCTCCACAATCACAGAGTTATACTGTCTTTGGTGAGCAACCTCCAAACCATGCAAAATGGCCCATAATTTCGCATTGAGCGCCGTTCCTCTACCAACATACCTTTGATATCCAACAATCCATTGCCCACTTAAGCTTCGCAAGCATCCCCCGCCGACCAACCCAAGTCTCTAGTCGCTGCCCCATCAGTATTTATTTTAATCCAACCAGCTGGTGGAGCCAGCTAATCTTTCGCATGATCTGCTGCTATTTCCTTCCCATTGTTGCTGCTACCGCCTCCCCATATGTGAGCTGTCATACTCTCAGCTACAAGCACAATTTCATTCGGCTAACCATAGGATTGTTAAAAGACAAAATTGTTCCTTTGTTTCCAAAGCAACCAGCAGGTAATGCCAAATTTTATAACTGCTTGCTCACCATCAACTCCCATCCAAGACTGCCCTTTAAATTTAACACCAACCAATCCTCAAATCTAATTGAAAAAATCTATGATCAACAGTAATCCTCCCCTGCAATAACCAAACAGCAGCAGCAAAATGGCAATCTCTCAAAACGTGCATTATAGACTCCTTTGCTGCACCACACCTACCACAGACTTCGCTGTCAGCCATTTGTCTTCGCACACGCTCACTGTTAGTAAGGAGCCGACCTCTTCTAACCAACCATAGGAAATGCTTAATCCTAGGTGGTAACAAGTTGTTCCAAATGAGATTCCACCTTCTGTCATCAGCCACAGACTCATTGTAAGCCACACTTTTATAGGCAGTTTTTACCGAAAACTTTCCATTCGTACTCAATTTCCATACACAAGCATCAGCACCAAGGTTCTCATTAGGCGGATAGCAAGCTAAAATATTTTCCACGATAGTAACTGGAAAATAATTCTCCAATTCATTGCGATTCCAGTAGCCATTCATCATAACAAAATCAAATACCTTCAGGCTTGGGTCAAAGATCTTGCCAGGTAGAAGAAAATTCTGTAATCGTTCCAAATGAGGAACCCACTCATCTTGAAAGAAACTCACTGATTTGCCATCTCCAAGACTCCACAAAATCCTATCCCAAAAGAGACCCCAAATTTTTGCAATAGAACGCCAAACGTATGAACAAACAGGTCTGTCAATGTTTACAGGGTAGACTTCACTAACCTTATACTTGGAGCGTAGAATCCGAACCAAAGACTGTCCCGTTTCATAACCAACTGAAATGCAAGCTTCATCAGGTAAGAAAAATTCTGTGGAACCAACAGTCTGAGCCCAACACCCCTTTTTACTCGAGGCTGACAGCAAGCATCCCAGTTGACCAATGCCGTCTTAGTACCTGAACTTGTCGATCCCCATACAAAACACCTAATAATCTTCTCAATCTGAGCACAAATGCCAACCAGTATCATTACTGATTGCATAAAATATCCAGGAATAATTAGGAGTACCAATTTGGCCAAAGTCACACGACCCACCAACGACAAAAGCTTGGCATCATAACCATTAAGTTTACTCTGAACTCTGTCAACTAAAAATTGAAAAGTACTTTTAGTTATCCTTGTATGGAATAAAGGAACCCCCAAATATTTGCCTAAATCCTCAATAAGGTGAAACCCCAAAACATTCCCAATGCTCCCCTTCATATCTCCATCCATATTATTTGAGAAAAATAATTGGGACTTTCCTCTACTAATTCTATGACCCGAATATTGGCAAAAACTATTAAGAACCTTCTTCATAGCATTCGCATTTGTCAAAGTAGCTTCTCCAAAAAGCACAAGGTCATCGGCAAAAAATAAATGAGATAGCGGAGGACCACCCCTCCCTACACAAATCAGTTTCCACTCACCAGTACTCACTACTCGATGAATCTCGTGCCCCAATCTTTTCATAGTGAGAACGAAAAGATATGGGGAAATAGGATCCCCTTGCCTAACCCCTTGTGAAGGCGTAAACTCCTCAGTAAATTATCCGTTCCATAAAACTTGCATTTGTGAGGAAGTAACACACTGCATTATTAATCGTCTCAACTTATTTGGAATCCTTGCCTTCTCAAGAGTGTCACAAAGGAATTCCCACCGTAAGCGATCATACGCCTTTTCCATATCAATCTTTATGGCCATCCATCCCTTTTTTCCTTTGCGAACTCTCATGGAATGCAAATCCTCTTGAGGAATGATGATGTTATCCATAATATAACGCCCCCCAACAAAGCTAGTCTGGTTCTTACCTACCAACAAAGGCATTACAAGCTTCAACCGGTTAACAATAACCTTAGCGAGCACTTTGTAAGGGACAGTGCATAAACTAATTGGACGAAATTGAGAAACCACCTCAGGATCAGCCACTCTCGGAACAAGAACCATGAGAGTTCGATTCAAATAATCTTCCACCTCTCTTAATTCAAAACCCTTCTGAACCATGGAAACCAACGAGTCACCCACTATACTCCATTGCAATTGATAAAACTGTGCATGAAGACCATCAATCCCCGGGGCCTTAAGAGGGGCCATAGCAAAAAGTGCATCATAAACTTCTTGTCTCGTGACCTCTTTAGTCATAAACTCCCCCCCACTCAGTGCCAATATGAGGAAAAGAATCTTCATTAGGAAAAATACCCAATACCACCCCCTCATCAGTATACAAATGCCGATAGAAAAAGACAACCTCCAGCTTTATCCTCTCCTCATCTTAACACCAAACTCCATCATCTAGCTTAAGAGCTTTAATCTGATTAAATCTCATTCTCTTATTCACTTGACTATGGAAATATTGAGTATTTTTGTCCCTCAAAGTTAGCCAATCTTTTCGAGAATTCTACTTCCAGAGCAATTCTTCGTTATCAAGCACTGTTTCTAACTCAGCTCTCAACTCCTTTTCCAAATCAACCAACTTTTTAGAATAGTACCTCTCAAGGCATTTTTGAAAACCACCAATACGAGATTGAAGAGTACGCTTCTTTTTAAGAATATGACCAAAAACTTTCATATTCCATTTTTTAGCAGCAACCACAAGACAGAAAGTGTCCCATCAAGTTTCTCCTCCGAACACCAGTTATCAGCAACAAATTGGCTAAAGCCCTCATGCGACAACCATCCACTAAAAAAATGAAACGGACGAGCAAGTCGAACTAAACCACTCCTACCAAATCTAACAGCTAGTGGTCTATGATGACTTAATTTTATGAAGATGGAGAACAGAAGTATTTGGGACAAGAAGCTCCCAAAGATGGTTACAAAGAGCTCAATCGATCCGCTCAAAAATAGACCCTCGATTCCAAGTAAATTTAGCACCTTGAAACCCAATATCCTTCAAGCAATAATCATTACAAAAATTCTTAAAAAGAGGACAAGAGCTGCTACCATGATTCAAACCACCTTGCTTCTCATCCTCCATCAACAAAGCATTGAAATCTCCTGCTAAAAGCCATGGCGAGCAGACATTCTGAGCTATCAGTCCAAGTTGCTCCCATAATTCCTTTCACGTCTTCTTATTCGGACTCCCATAAATACCATTGAAAACCACCCAATCTTGTAACTCTGGGAACTTGACCTTCATGTGAACAAACTGAAACTCATTGTGCACAACTTCCACTCTAACAGAATCCTTCCACAACACAGATTCCTCCCGAAAAACCTTTCGCTTCTACTCTATGTGAGTAATCCATTCCAATACTCTTGCTCACTTGCTCAGCTTTCAAACCACTAATTCTAGTCTCCACCAAGACCACAATATCCGAGTTAAAATCTCGCAAATACTCCTTCAGAAATCAATGGAATTTAGAATTACCAGCACCTTGGCAATTCCACACAAGAAAATCTGTTTTCATAATAAATACAAATGTAACAAACCCACTGACCTGAACCACCATCAACAAGGGGAGTTAGCCTCCATTCCTGCTGCATCACTTCCTTCAATCACCATATCTTTCTGAACTCCACGAATTTCAAGCTCCTCATTGCCAGACATATTTGGAGCATTAGAATTCAGAGCCACACAAGCCCCCAACGAACTACCTTCACCATCCAAGTTTTTAAGGATGTCATGAACTGCCCGTTCTAATGAAACCACACCTACACTACCTGCATGCCGTTCATCACCATTCTGCCTATCATTTGCCAAAATGCCCTTCTTCATTTTCTCCTTCAAGAACATTGGCAGAGAATTTGGCGAAACCAAGTTTCTAAATCCCAAGTTATCGTCATATTGCACAGACCCCAAATTTGGATTGGTGTTTTCCTTAATAACCGCCATTGTATGTTTCTTTGGATCGAGAATCATTTGCTCAATTTTGGAATCTGCTTTATTCTTTCCCAGCCCAATTTTGACACCTAATCCACTAGCACCCAGCCCAAAAAAGCACCTTCTTTCCTAACACCCATTCCCATTCCCACTCCCTTTGACCCAACAATGTCAGCCCTTGACTTTCTTGATTTAGAGCCTAATTTAAGACCTAAACCATGGGATTGTTTGGATCATGTCTTTGATTCTTTAAAACCCGACACCTGCCCCTCCTTTTCAAAATGAGACGTTGATACCTTCAAATTATCAGAGATAAGATTCGATTTTCCAAACTGAAAATTCCTCTGATTATCTTCTAAAAATTGCTCACTTTTCTCCTCATCAACGGAAAGAATATCATAACGTGATCCCCTTTGATTATTTCCAAATTTGATGTCCGACTATTTCTCCTTCTGTCGATTTTGCCGACGCTGCCGGCGATCAACAATCATCCACTCCCCAAAGCTTTCTTTTTCTACCTTTTCCTGTACTTCAACAAACTCCTTGATCGACATAGCCTTCTGTTGTCCCAACACATGATCATGATCTCCCTCTGATCCCTTTTCCTTCGGCATTTAAGGGCAAACCTCTTTCATGTGTCCAAATCTTCCACACCCAAAACAAATCGAAGGAAGAGATTCGTATTCCACACGATGTATCCTTTGCACAATCCGAATTTTTGAGACAAGAGGTTCCGCTAGATTAACTTGCACTGAAAACGTGCAAATTGACCTCTTACACCAGAGTTTGGTCTGCATATCAATTCGAACCACCTTACCGACCAAACTTCCGATTTCATTCAAAAAGCTCCTTTTATAAAAGGCTCCCGATAAATCAGGGATTCGAATCCAAGCAACCACAGTTTGCGGGTAAGCCTCAAGCGTCGAGAAATGTGACGACCAAGGTTGTACCGTCAGATAGTGCCCATATATGACCCAAGGGTCCTTCGAAAGCACAGAATTATAGTCTAGCTCGGATTCAAATTTAGCTAGGTAGTAATCGTTCTCAATATCCATCAGCTGAAAACGATTTTTCGGTTTCCATAACGCACAGGGTTTGTTCCACAATGCATTATAACCAATTTTCCGTCCCAACAGCTTCACCATCAATGTTCTCGACATACTCTCATCGATCAACCCATAAATTCTCTCTAAGAAATCTATAGTAGGTATCCCATCAATGACCAGTTTTTCTACATTATCCTGAAGAAGCTCCAAATCATCTTTTTCCCATTCATTTTCCAGATTAGGTGCCATTGACCCAGAATTAAGAACAGCATCCTTGAAGGAGAAGGATTTTTGCCTGCCCTCGTCCATTAAAACATCATCTCCACCCTCATCCGGCGGCTCCTCCTCACGCCGTCTGACTTTCTTAGAAACACGCCCATTAACCGGAAGCGGAGGACCAGTCATTGATTTCATTTATACACCCCTTATTTTTTCTTTTGTTTAAATCAATTTTTTTTCACTAAACTTTTTTAAGTTATAATAATTAATATGTTTTGATAAAAATTAATTATTACATTCCTCTAGAACCAAATATATTATTAAGTTAAATATAAATATTAAGATATTTAACATGCATTTAAATTACAATATAACTTATTTAAATAAATTAAAAATAATTAATTTTTCAAAATATTTTATTGTTTAGTACTCCTGTAAAAAATGATTAGCTATAAAAATATATATTAATTCAAAAAGAAATATGTTTTATCTTTCATTTAAAATTCTTTTAGTAATTACCAGCTCACAAGGGATTAGTTTAAAAAGAATAAATGTCTTTCCTAAACATGCTAATTAGAACCTAAGCCTGAATTTAATCTCATCCAATCCAATTTGATTATAAAACATCAATAATTTGAATTAGAAAATGTTCCAAATCCAAATAACTTTAAATTCAAAATGAGTTGAAACTATAATAAACTTAAAATAAGACATCGATCAAATATTACTATTTTTGAATTACACAAAAACCGAATACAAACATAGCCATAGGTATGACTACTATTTTCGAATATATTATACATTACTCTCTCAAATAGAAACCCAAAAAAGCAAACTTGTGAAAGGGAAAATTAGGGAAAAGACACTTCCATTACTCATTACATACAAATCCAAACACAAAGCTCGAATCACATACCTGTATATGCTGCATTACCGACAACTTCGTTCGGTTTTCGCTTTCATCACATGTGTTCTTCATCCAAATCTTCCTCATCCTCGTATTCGCCTTCCTCGTCAGCGGTAGCGTCCTGGTATTGTTGATACTCGGACACGAGATCGTTCATGTTGCTCTCAGCCTCGGTGAACTCCATCTCGTCCATACCTTCACCAGTGTACCAATGCAAGAAAGCTTTCCTCCTGAACATAGCGGTAAATTGCTCGCTAACTCGCCTGAACATTTCCTGGATCGAGGTTGAGTTTCCTACGAATGTTGATGCCATTGATAGCCCTCTAGGCGGGATGTCGCAGACGCTGGATTTCACATTGTTCGGGATCCATTCAACAAAGTAGGAAGAGTTCTTGTTTTGGACATTGATCATTTGTTCATCCACTTCTTTGGTGCTCATCTTGCCTCGGAACATGGCTGATGCTGTGAGGTAACGACCATGCCTCGGGTCAGCAGCACACATCATGTTCTTTGCATCCCACATTTGTTGTGTCAACTCAGGGACAGTTAGAGCTCGGTACTGCTGAGAACCGCGGGAGGTCAGTGGAGCAAATCCGACCATGAAAAAGTGAAGACGAGGAAAGGGAATCAAGTTCACAGCAAGCTTTCGGAGGTCGGAGTTGAGTTGGCCGGGGAATCTTAGACAGCAAGTAACTCCACTCATGGTTGCAGAGATCAAATGATTCAAATCACCAACTGCAATGCATATCAATATATAAGTACATGATCTGAACACCAAACCAATTATATCGAAAGATTACTCGATCTAACCCTATTCGAACAAACTATATCGAAACGAAAATCTCAGAATGAATCATAGGATTGCAACTTTTGAAATTATGTTTACAGCCTATACACGTCTTTGGGAAGATTAAGAACAGTGATTAAACCTTTTTAACCTGGTTGTTGGCCTAATGATTAAACCTCAGGATTTTGAGACACCGAAACTGAGCTGGTGGCAATCATGTTATGGTTTAGCCACCGCTTTGAAGAATTTAAATGCAGTAAAAGGAATCTATACGAAATGAAGATTTGAAACATAGAAACTATTTGCTTACAGCTAGGAGTAGTCAATTTAAGAGTCCTGAAGCAGATATCATATAAAGCCTCATTATCAAGAACCATACACTCATCAGCATTCTCAACAAGCTGATGAACCGAAAGCGTAGCATTGTATGGCTCAACAACTGTATCGGAAACCTTTGGTGAGGGGAACACCGAGAACGTAAGCATCATCCTATCGGGGTACTCCTCTCTGATCTTCGAGATAAGCAACGTACCCATACCGGAACCAGTTCCCCCACCCAATGAGTGGCATACCTGGAAACCTGCAATGGCGGATCAGATCCACAATTGTCCCACAGTTGTCACTAACGATAGAGAAGATGTTCGGTGGCTAAATTAAACAGAATATATCTATTTATAACAGCCGGAACCTAAAGAAACAATGTCTTTACCTTGCAGGCAGTCACAGTTCTCAGCTTCTTTCCTCACAACATCAAGAACGGCATCGATAAGCTCAGCTCCTTCGGTGTAATGGCCCTTGGCCCAGTTGTTTCCAGCACCAGATTGTCCAAAAACAAAGTTGTCTGGCCTGAAAATCTGGCCGTAAGGACCAGTTCGGACACTGTCCATCGTACCAGGCTCCAAGTCCATGAGCACAGCACGAGGAACAAAGCGACCACATGAAGCCTCATTATAGTAAACATTAACACGCTCCAACTGCAGATCCGAGGAACCAATGTACCTTCCAGTTGGATCTATGCCGTGCTCATCACAAACAACCTCCCAAAACTTTGAACCGATTTGGTTCCCACATTGTCCACCTTGAACATGAAGGATCTCTCTCATTTTTTCCCTAATTGATAACAATTGAACTAAAATTAAGTCCTAAATCCTTTAATCTATGATAAAATAATGCATTTTTAAGAAATCAAAACAAAAAAAGTAAAGTGGAAATGCAATGCTTCAGATCTAAATACTAAATATATACAGAGATTTGCGATCCAATATCCAAGGCATTCAAATTTAACAGAGGCAATGCAGAATCGCAGATTTCAATAAAACTTAATTTCCGAAAGCTACCAAAAGAAATCCAGCAAAAAGATGATGATGATGATGATAAAGAAAACATCGAGTGAATATGTGATACTTCAGATCGAAATACTAAACATATCCACAGAGTTGCGATCTAATATACAAGGTATTCAAAATATTAACAGAGAGCAATGCAGATTTCAACAGAACTTAATTTCCGAAAGCTACCAAAAGAAATCCAACAAAAAGATGATGATGTTGATGATGATGACAATAAAGGAAACGTCGAATGAAAATGCGATGCTTCAGATCTAAATACTAAGCGATCTAACATCCAAGGCATTCAAATATTGACAGAGAGGCAATGCAGATTTCAACAGAACTTAAATTTCCAAAAGCTTCAAAAACAAAGAAAACGTTGTAAGAAATTGCGATGCTTTATATCTAAAGACTAAACATATCTAAGAGATTTAAGATCTCAATAACCAAGCAATTCAAGTATTGACAGAGAGGCGACAATGCAGATTTCAACAAAACTTAGTTTCCAAAAGAAATCTAACCGAAAAAGCAGAAAGACGACACATAATTTCAGTGAAAACAAAAAGAAAAAACATTTGGAAATTAAGATCCAAGCAAATTCTAAAAGGAAATCTATCTAACAACAAATGGAATTCAGATATAAAAATTGAAAAGCGAAGCTCTAAAAACAAAAAACCACATGTATATACAGAAAATGCCATGAAAAATATACATTAATTTAAGATCTGTAGTTAAATATAAGAAGTAATAGAGAACGTTTTACCTTGTGTTAGATTTTCTGAAAAAATTGGGAGGATTTGCAGCAACGTATTTGTAGAGAAAGATCTGCGATTGGTGAAGAAAGGAAAGGATTAGAGTGTTATATATATCAATGGAAGTGAGCGAGCGAGCGAGTGAGTGAGTGAGTTGAGTGGTTGTTTGTTTCCCTCCTTTTTTGTGTGTGTGTGAAAGCCGTTCGATGGAAATTATAAACGGTCCTGATTGTTTGTTAGTTTTGTTTTAAATATCTGTTGGAAGTTTTTAGACGAATATACCCTTTGGTTAAATGACTAGGTTGTCCTTTGATTTTGATCATTCCCTCTGTCTAAAAATAAAAGGGATAAAGTAACATTTGGTCCCTGTATTTAGCAAATTTCCCACTTTAGTCCTTGAACTTTTTCTTTGATCCATATTAATCTCGGAACTTGGAAGCTTTTCCTAATTTAGTCTCAACATGTAGTGCACTTAGATTGTGCCACCTATCACTTTTTTTTAAATAAAATTTGTATAGATTTTTATATTTTTTGGTTTTTGTAAAATAAAAAATTATTGGTGATGATGTGATACAATCACATAGTGTCAAGTCATCAAACTTTAATGGAATCTAAGTTCAGAGACTAAATTGAAAAGAATTATCAAAATTCAAGACTAATATGAACAAAAAAAATTCAGATATTAAGTTAAAAAAGTTACTAAATTTAGGGACTAAATTGCTTTATCCCAAAAAGAAAATGGCTCAAATCGAGGTCAATAAAATTTTGAACTTTCAAATTCGAGTTTTATCATATGCGAATTTTTTTACAATTTTATCTTAATTAATTATTAAATTAATTAATTCAATATCATTAGTTGTAAATGAAAATATCTCACCAGCCCTAGTAGTTTTTTGACTTGTCCCATTACCAAATTTATATCATCTCACACCTTACACCTTAACCATATTGGTCTAAACATTAAGGTTATCATATGGACCTACTATGTTTTATTTGGGGTTGTACATTTTGGTGGTGTGTTTTAATGTATCTGTTAATTATTGATTGAGTTTTAGTTCGATTTGTATGAACATTGTTGTTAATGCAGAAAGATATATAATAAGACTATTCAATATATATTAACGAAAATAGACATATTTTAGAGTTAAACTATCCACTCGAGTTTTAAGGTTCACCCAAAATATGAGAGGGATAAAAAAATGAGACCTGAAGAAAAAAAATTAGATTAGTTTAAAATATAGAATGAGCTCAGATCTAACATTTAAGGGCTAATCCGACTCATTTTCTACTTTGTAATATATTTTTATTTTATATTAAATAAAATTAAATATATTATTATAACATAAACATTAAAAAATATGTTAAATTGTCTAGGTTTAAATTTTCAACAAAATAAAAAACATAATAATAATATTACAAGCGAGCTTAAAATATATTTAGATTGGTCATTTATAAATATGAATAGATTTTGACAAAATTTAAAGATTATATTTTGGGTCTAGTCAAGCTTGAATAAATATAAAATATGAAAATATCAAATATAAACATGGACCAAACAAAATCCGATCTATAAATAATTTTAGTTACAAATAAACAAATACAATATAAACACTAAGCTATTTTATTTAATATTGTTAGCGTGTCTAATTTGAAGCTTAAATCCATTTTTTTAAGGTTAATATTTTTATCTAAATCTCCTAATTTTTAGGTAAATATTTTGATTTAAACAAATAACCCGACCGTTGAATAGGTAGACGCAAAAAGAAGAAGGGGAACACAAGGGTAATTTCGTCCAACCGATTTTTCATTGCCAAGAGCAACAAAAAACCCTGAGGGGGTAAAATGGTCATATAAAAATGGATATTCTCGTAAAGTTGCTTCTTTTGGTTCAAAGATATTCTTGGAGTGTTGGAAAAGGATATCTGGGCCGGCTGGTCTTTATTTTTCATTGCACCATCAAACGTGCGGCGCGTGCAAGACACGGGCACGAGAGATAGGATATCCAGCCATCGTGAGATTGGCGCGTGGGGTACACAAGGGGACAAAAAAAGGTAGAAGGTGAGTGTTGAGAGATAAGACATATGAACCACCCATTATTATTATTTTTTATTGGTATTTTACCAAAGGGCCCCATCTTATAACGTTTGAGTCAGAGTAAACAACTGATTAAGCCCTTTCTTCTTATTTGATGCAATTTGTTTGCTGCTTGCTTAAGTTAAAATCCACATCATATATATATAAAGTGTTCGGGTTCGAGTTCGGGTTTTATTATACGTAAATTATATGAGGGTTTTGTAATGTTTGATTCTGTTTGTGGTTGTAATTTGAATGTATAAACTTTGTAATCGTCAATCGGTATTATTGTATTTGTATTGAAGATTTTCAATATCCATTCTTATGATTGAACTATCTAATCATTGTTTTGATTGGTTCAATATGTTTATTTGGTTCAATTGAATAAATTATTAAAAATTATAAAAAATAAATATTAAATAAACATAGAAAACAAGTTGAAACGGTTTCTTAGTTTGGTTCGTACTGGTTCTCGGATCTATTAGTTCAACCCATTATTTCGAATTGATATCCTATTTGGTTCTCAATCCAATCAGCTGGTTCAATCCGAATTTGAAAATAGTGCTTGTACCTAAGGATGAGTAAGAAAAATCGAATATTCAAAAACTGACTTAAACCGAAATATTCGGACAGCCTATGGAATGCAATTTATAAATTGTTAAATCATCAATTAGTATTGTCGTACTTGTGCCAAAGGTTTTCAAAACTAGATCAATGGTCGAACCAACCAGACTACCAATTCTCGATCTGACTAGTCCTTTTGATTCTATTAGAGTATGTAAACGATAGCAGTTATACGTTGTTGAGGTTAGTAGGTTGTTAGTGATTTGTTAAGCACGGTTTAGGTTGTTAATGCAATGGCAGTAGGCTGGTGAAGGGTTAAGAAATCATTAACAACTTACTAACCTCAACAACTTATAACTGCTATAGTTTACATACTCTAATAGATTCAATTGAATAGATTATTAGAAAATCATAAAAATTTCAAAATATATTAAAACCATATAAAACAGTTTCAATCATAGGTTCATACCTGTTCCTAAATCAATTAGTCCGATCTAGCTGATTTCAAGTTTGACCAATTGATCCAATTTTTAAAACATAGCTTGTACCTAGGGTTAGGCAAGAAAAATTTATATAATTTTTTTTTAAAACAGTTAATATAATGCAATTTAAAAACCTCAGTTACCCAAACGAGCATATTTCTATTTTTATTTAATTTATAATTAATATTATTTTTTTATTATATAAAAAATGTTGTATATTTAAAAGGATCAAAACAATTTAAAAGTTCCATATAGAAACATTTTTAAAAAAATAAAAAAAATTATTAATTATTTTGTATTTACTTGAAAAACTATTACTTTTAGAAATATTTATGCTTTACCAAATAATATTTAAATACCGTAAAATAAAACTTATTTTGTCTAAGTCAAAATATTTAAAACAAAAAATTAATTTGAAAAAATTGAAAACCGAATTCAAAAAATCTAAATAATCCAACCTATAAGCTAATTTCACTGTTCACAATATTAATAAAAATTTAAAGTATACTTATATATTTATAATTAATTTTAAATTTTAAAATATTTTTTATTATTTAAATCAAATTCAAACCAAATTAATCGAACCGAATCAATATGAAAAAATAATTGTCTAAGCCTAACTCGAATCAAACTGCTCAACTCTTAGACAGCTCTAAAATAAATTAAGAAACTCTGACATGTTTTTAATATTAATCTTTAAGTAAAATTGAATTAAAAAATAAATAAAAATAAAAAACTAAAAAGCCCAATAAATTGGTCAAACAACAAAAAACAGCCCAAGAAAGGTGCCCCTTGCAACCCATTTTTAGTATCACATTTTATTCATTGTCATAACTGGGCTTCAGCCCAAATTATAATTACATGGGTTTAAGAAAGGGCAAATAAATAATTCATATTACATCCCATAGCAAGGTTTTTAGAAAGTTAAATCGATCAGATCATCGGTTCATGATTCGATAAGTTTTTTTTAAGTTCAATTGAGTGAATTATTAAAAATATTAAACTATTAATATTCAAAAAAATATTAAACTATTAAAAAGTAAGAAAAATTAGTTCAACCAATCCGATCACTTGATTCAATCGATTTAAAAATGTAGTTCATGTATGTGTGATTCCGAGTCTGTTTGTATTTTTTATAAAATATTCATTGTTAAATACAAATAAAAATAATATTCTTGATTGATATATTAAAATATGAGATCGATTCAAAATTTTACGTACTTGATGAATTCAGTTATGTTGTTAATCATGACTTAATATAATTATCGAGGAAAAAATCAATATATATAATATTAGGAAGAAATATTAATGCATGTAAATTTTTATTTAATTATTTATTTCAAAATAAATAAATAGATAAATTTTTTATTTGGTCAATTATATAATGTCAACTTTGATTTATCTATTTATTTGGTCAAATTTTCATGCATGTCAACTTTTAATTTTTCTGTATATTTGCTGGAAATTTCACCCAATTTTTTTTATTAGGTTGATTAGCACTTTTTTGCACGTTTTGTGTTAGACCACCATCCACCAGCTTGTGAAAATTGACCAATGCCAAAAAATTAGGTAAAGATTTTCAAGTCTAAGTTTCTTTAATAAATATTATTTTATTTTATTTTTTGGTGAATTACAATAAGAATATAAAGTTCTAATAATAACTCGATTTGGATCCAGATAATATTTGAATTGGTGAACACCCTAATCATCAAGCTAACACATGAGATTCATTATTTTATTTTTTTGAACTTTTAAATATATTAACATAGTTTTACTTTAATATTTTAATAAATAATAATATAAACGTCAAATCTTGAATATTAAAATTTAAAAGTATATGTCGATAATTGACATGGGTATTATTGTCAATATAGGTGAACGTGGGTTTGAGTGCGCTGAAGTGCATTATCCTACTATTTATGCGTTGGGGAGGGGGCTATGGGTAGTTCTAGGTATTGTGTCAAAAAGTACAGATATGATCAGAACCTATAATGAGAATCAAACCTAACTTACAGTATTTTATCATGTTCTTTATATTTACGTAAAATTTTAACATATTAAAATAATTTGTATTATATTAATTTTCAAAGTAAAAAGTATCATTGAGGTTCCTGTAGTAGAAATTAGGTTGCATTTTGCTCTCTTTACTAAAAATAATAAGCAAATTAGTTCATGAACGTTAAATCAAAAAATAAGTTTGTAATTTCTGTTAAAAATTTCATTCTTTTGTACGGTTAAAAATTTCATTCTTTTGTACGGTTAAAAACTAATGTGGTTGGCAGAATAATCAAACAGCAACACGTGGTAAATCCAGGCGGTTGGAAGGGGCCTCGGCTCCCCTAAAATGAAAAAAAAAATTCCATTTAGGTCTTTCATGGTTTATAAAATTTTAAAATAGTAATGGTAAAATTACACATTGCCCCTCAAAATGATAAAAAAATTGATTTAATTTTAAAGATATAAGCTATTAAAATGGTAAAATTACATTTTTACTATCGTAAAAATGTATAATTTAATTCTGACGCCTCTCAAAAAATTTCTTACTTCAGCCCTGATGTGTACTTCATGCTGAAATATAGATACTAGTTTTTAATAATAAAAATATATGATTTTTTTAATAGAATGATCAATTAGCTCTTCGATTTAACGTATAATGATTAATTTATTAAAATTTTAATAAAAAAATAAAATATAATCCGACTCTTAATATAAATATCTTTACGATATTTTTATCGAATTTGTGTCTTTATTATATATTAATTTTATATTGGCCGCATCTAAAATCACGGTTTGGACAATAACAAAGGGGCAAAAGGCGCATTATTTATTACGTTGGGGCACACAATAAAAGCTCTTGTTTTTTTGACCCTACCATGTGCTTACTGAGCCACGGGCTAAGATTTTTTTTTTTTAATATCATAATTTTTATATTTATGTTGAGGGATTTTCGAATTTCTTTTTGAGAAAAGTTAGGCTTACAAATTTTCGTTCATTTAGTGTTGGATAAGTTTTTCAATAAATTTGGTATTATTCTGTGTGAAGGTTTCGATTACCGCACTTGAAGAGATAATAAATTTGCAATATAGTTGTTTGAATTGGACAAAGTTGATAAATCAGATCGTTTGGATTGGAAATTGGTTCAGAGAAAAGTATTAGATTGATTGATATGAGAATTGATACGAATTAATTGAATTGATTTTTTTTAATTTTTATGATTTTCTAAATATTTATTTAATCAAGTGGGATGGACTGATCAGATTGATTAGATCGACAAACCGATGATTTGATTAGTTCAATCATTGATCTAATTTTTAAAAACTTTGATTTGTAGAGTGAAAACACATTATGAAGTACCAGAACAGATGAATTGTCGAAAAATTTAAAAGTTTACAATTGGTGGAATTTGTATCTATATCTTAAACAATGTTCTAAACTGAAAATAGATTATAAACGATGTATTTTGGACGATTTTTTACGATCTTTTATGCATAAGTTAAAAATCGTTTACTCAATCCGAATGTATTTTTATTTTTTTATTTTATTTAAAATAGTAAAAATAACTTAAAAATTCTATATACAAAATATATATTTAAAAATACTATATAAAAATTATTGATTGTTTTTATTTATTTAAAAAAATGATTTAGATTTAAAAAAAACTTTGAAACATTACCAAATAATATTTAAAACGCATAAAACAAAATTTATTTTATCAAAATAAATTCAAAAATCAAAATTTAGTATGAAAAATTAAGGATTGAATTGAATTATAATGGACAGTTCGAAAAATTCAAAATATCCAATCGAACCGAACTAACTTCACCCCTACCTATATGCTATACAAAATATATTCGAGCGCATGGTTTGCTTTCTTAGGTATTGAACAAGACACTTACACTTTGTAGACCTATTGCTTCTTTAAAAACAGAAGAGTAAAAAGACAAAACCTCTCGTTGAAAATAATATCGAACATGTTAAAAGATTCATAGACTTTCAATAAATAACACATTGCAAGCTTCTCCGAAAAGAATAAAAAATCTCTCAAAGATTATAAAAATTTAAAATTTAATACAAGTCCTAATCAATTTATTATTTACTATGAATGGTACTATTATCTTGTGATCTTCAAGTACTTTGTTTTTTTCAAAGTTATCAATGCTTATGTAGAAATTGTGAAAAGATTCTGTACACGTATGAATGAATTAGGGAAATTATTTGTGGGGCCAAAGTTGGGAATTTGGTGTTAAGTGTGAAAATAAAATTATAAAATTTTGGGACTAAAACTAAAATTTTCATTTTAAAATAGCTTTAATTAAATTGTTGACGATTATGAGGGATTGAAAATGTTATTATTTCATTTAACCAAGGAACCCCAAGCCTCCTTCCGCCCTTCACTAATCACTACGCCCCTGATTATTTGGATTTTTAGACATAAAATGGTAAAAAAAATTTCTGAAAATATTTTTTTAGTCCCTCCCAATTTCAATATTGAGAAAATTGATGAAAATATTTAATCAATTATACATATTATTTTATTGGTAGGTTAACAAATTTAGCACTCATAGTTCACACATTTTGTCAATTGGTAGATAGACTAAACTCCTAGAAATAAAAGCAAGACTAAATTTCAAATTTTGAAAAAGTACAATACCTAAAAACAAAATTAAACCCGAAAGATTGCATTTTTTGTGCTTCTCAATAACTTATTAATTTAATTTAGATTTTTAAATTTTTGTCATATGAAATTTTACAATTTTATCTCGACCTTAAACATAAGATTTCTGACTTCACCCATATTTAACATGATTAATATTCAAGCTTGATTTGTTCATTTTTAGGGTCATGCTCGAATTATTGAAGTAATAAATTGAACCAAGTGTGAGTCTTGAAAACGATTAAGCATTGCATTTTAAATATCTTCGTAACACCATGTATAGTAATTCTATCAAAATTCAAAAGTTAAATTTTGTTATTAGTCCTTATATTATATGTAAGTTATAGATTTAATCCCTATATTTTAATTTGATCTCTTTTTTTTTTTTTTAGTCATTTTGTAATTTTGTAATTTTAGCATTGATCAAACCGTAACTGTTAAATTCATTAAACTACAAATATATTATCACATGTGTGATGCTATGCTAGCTTGTTGTTTCTACGTATTATTTACAAAAAGCTAGTCAATAGATTTAACGATTTTTGTTTTGCATTAATGCTAAAATGTTCAAATTTGAAAAGTATAAGGGTTAAGAAAGATCAAATTGGAATATATGGGCTAAATATATCATAATACAATATAAATGGTAGAGTTTAACCAAACAAATTTAATTGCTATTGTTTTGGGTCGAGATTGAAAATTTTAAATTCAGAAAGTACAATGACTAAAATTAACTGATGAAAAACATGCTACAAGTCCCTATACTATTGGAACATTTAGAAATTAGTCTCTCTACTTTTCAAATTTAAAAATTTAGGTCTAATTGTAGATACCCTTAAAATTAATTTGTTAAATCACTTGGTAACCATGTAACCAATAAAATAGCGTTTATAATATACATAAATTTAACAAAAGAGTTTTAATAATATTAACAATTCGACTTATATTTTTAAATCCGAAAAATAAAGTAATTAAATTTCAAATCTATAAAGAGTATGAGAACTTGGAGCATATTTTAACCAAATTAATTAATTAGAAAAATATAAAAACTAAATCTACTATTTACGCGTAATACAGTGACCAATAATAAAATTTGATCAATATGACTTAGATCTCTTAACATATAAATTAAATTCAACTCGACTCGAAGTTAAAAACTGACAATGCATGTGAGTGTGTTGAAGAATGTAAAATAATATTAATGCATGCAATTGGGGTACCCCTCTTCAGGGCAAATTTGCCTTTGGGGAAAGCAAAAATTCCTCTAGAGAAAGGAAAGATTACAGACCTCAAACTCCACTTTTCAACATTCATAATAATTGCTTTCAAAACTCAAAACAATTATATAAAAATAATCATTCAATTATGCGTTTGATTTTATTTTGGTTACTTAAATTTTTAAAATTAAATATTTTAATTACTCTTTTATCAGTTGTTGGTAGATGAATGACAAAAAAATTGATGTGGGTTTTTTTTATTAGTTCAATAATAAATTTAATCTTTTAATATTTATACACTTTATTAATTCGATTTTAAATTTGAATAATCAACAAACTTATTCATTGATATTTATAAAATTTATCATTTTAGTTCTAATTATAAAAAAAATCAATAAATTCAACTCTCGATATTTATAAAATTTGTCAATTTAATTTTAATTCTAAAAGTTAAAAAATATTAAAAAACTATTTTGGTACCCTTTAGGGCAATTTAAGATAATATTAATGCAGGTAAAAGTACCATGATGACTCCTAAAATAAGAGTTAGATTGTATTTTATCCCTTCAACTCAAAAAAATAAGAAAAAAAAATACTATACATTAGTTCAAAAAGCAAAACAGTCTTTCTGTTAAATATTCCATCTATTTCTATTGTTAAAAATTGATCTATATATATCAGCATGATGTACACATGCACACTACTTATTTGATTATTTCGTTAAGCAAGTCAGTTTTCCACAATACAAATAAATGAAATTTTAACAAAAATGATTAATCAACTCTTTTATCCAATGTATCAGAATTTATTTATCTATTTTTTAGTAGAATAAATAAAATACAACCTGAGTCTTAGGGTGAGTTTGGATGAATGATGTATTTATCTATAATTAATGTAAAAATAATAATAATAATAATAATATAATAAAAAATAAAAAATAGACTACACGAATCGTGCTGCCCATCTAAATTCACTCTTAATATACTACCTCTAATGCATGGCACTGGGGTTGCCACTTTTCAACCTTCATAATAATTGCTTTCAAAACTAAAAAAAAAAGGGAAAAAGAATTGTGAAGAAAGGGAAAAGAAGAGAAAGAAAAAGAAGAAGATATTGACAGGCATGATATGTATGACCCATCATGACCATCTAAACCTAGCTTTTAATTTGTGTGAGATCCTTGAGCTAAAAAATGAAAGGAAACCCACCCCATGTTTTTGGCAATTGCTTTCGATGTGACTCACTATCACAACGTTTCTAAGGTCATTATCCCATTTATTCATCCATCGGTTTTTAGGAAAATTTAGAGAATGGATTTAGGTTTTCATCACTATATTGATAATTGAATCCATCACATTATTAATTTAATTAATTTTGTCCGGTTCAAATGAACAAACTATTAAAAGTATATATTAAAAATTAAAAAAATTAATTTTTAATTCGATTCAACTGAGTTGAATTATTTTAATCCATTTTTTCGAACCAATACTTTGGTTAGTTCTTTGTCTAATTGACCAATCTGGATCTCAAAATAGTGTCGATAACTAGTGGCGAATTCAAAGGTTGATAGAGGTCTCGACCCCCTGATGTAAAAAATTATATATTTAGGCCCCTTTATAGTTTATAAAAATTTAAATTAGTAATGGTAAAATTATAATTTGGCCCCCTCAAAAATCATAAAAATTTGATTTAATCCTTTAAAAATTATAGATATAATATATTAAAATGGTTGTATTTTTTTATCGTAAAAATATATAATTTAATTCCATCCCCTAAAAATTTGACTTCATCCTGACGATAACGAATTTGCTATATATTTTTTGTTTTTTAAAATTTGAATATATAAATCTGCTTTAAAACATGAACCCATTTATTATCCACATCGAATTCAAGTATTATTGTGCGAATTAAATTCCAGATTAAATTATTTTTCAAGTATTCGAATCTATTAAATATTTTAATTTATTTTTTAAAATTAAATATTTAAACATGAACGGATCAAATAAATTGTTTGTTGGATATCCAAATTTATTAAATATTAAAATTTAGTACCTCCCAGAAGCTCATAAAAGTAAAAAATAAAATAAATTTGGATAATAAATATTAAAAGTTTAATATTTGCATTCGTTTCGATTCTATGACATATAGTAATTAGAATTTCTGTATATATTTTTATGATAATAAAAATATAATTTTATTATTTTAATAGTTTATATTTTTATAATTTTTAAATGATTAAATTAAAATTCTATAATTTTGGAGACAAACGTATAATTTTATCATTTTTAATTTAAAATTTTATAAACAATAAAAGAACCTAAAAAAAAACTTTTTCATTTTAAGGAAGTCAAAGTCCTACTAACCTCTAAATTCAGCATCCAAATTTATCCAAAAATAAAAGATAAAACAAATTAAATATCTACAAATATCTTAATCTACACAATGCATCGTGATTCCTATATAAAGTATTTTAATGTGAATTATTCACAAAAATTCCAAGTTTGATTTTTATTTCTTTATTAACAAATAAAGTTAATTTTGGTTTAATTTCAATGTTTCCTTAAAAGTATATTAAAATGTTAATGTTCTTAAATATTATGTGAATAATATCTTATCCGTTTGTGTCGGAATGGATGGTTTCGGAAGTTTGAAAGTAAAGATTAATTAAGTTTACATCAGTTTCGAGTTTAATCCGTAAATAATTTCTACCTTATAGAAAAAAAAAATCCTTTTCCCTTGATCTGTATTTTTTCTTTTTAAATATTTTTTATTTTACCGATAAATATCGAATGTAATGATAAAATATATTGTGATATCAAAAAGAGAATGTAAATTTGAATATTAAAAACGGTATTGTTGAGAGGGTGATCATAAACCTCAAATGTGTACCGTAAAATAAAAATAAAAATACCAAAAAGTATTATAATTTTAAAAATTTATAATTTACTCGCTTTTTAATTTAAACTCTTTAATATAATTTTTTAGGTTTAATATATCATTTGCTACCCAAGTTCCACACTTTTCTTTAATATTAGAAAAAATGCAAACACCATAATAGAAAAAAATCAAACTCGAGTACAAAAAAATATATTAAGCCAAAATTTTAGCTTTGTCCTTGTAAAAAAGGGTTAAAATATTATTTAGTACCTAAGTTTGACTTTAATGTTCAAATTTATTAGTGTTTTTTTTCTATATTGATACTTGAGTTCTATCTTAAATATTCATTTTGGTACTTGATTTTTTTTCCCAATTAAATACCCTAATGTGACTTCAATATTCAATTTGGTATCCTAGCTTTTCCCCGATTAAGTTCTTATGATTTTTTTTTACTAACACACACATGTCAAACATTCATTGGGCCACATGATGTTTAGTATGAATACCAAAATAAACATTAAAGTCAAACTCAAGTGTCAAATTAAAAGCCCAAAAAAATTTAGATAGCAAATAGAATATTAACCTATAAAAAACCTCCAATGCTTTCGAAATCAAATAATACCGGTTGGACTGGGAATCAGTAGAGGTATTGATTTGAAATAAGGAGTTGGACCAACTGACCCGTGAATCTGTTGAATCGAATTTCTCTATTTTTATTTTTTTAATAAATTATTCAATCAAACTGAATGAATCGTAAAATTAATAATTTGATTGATTCGATCACTGATCTAATTCTGAAAATATCGAAAAACTCCAAAAACATGAGAAGGAGAGAATATAAGGGCTAAAGGAATGGAAGTGGTTGGTGGGGAAAAAAGGTAATAGCGTATAGGATTAGGAACTTTAGGGATTAGTAGGGCCATGTTTGGTTAGCGATAATCATGCCTTTCCATTCCATGACTTTTACAACTGTTTATTAATGATTAGGCAAAGGAACAATTAAGTTTATCCAATTAAAGTTTTGCTGCCCTGCCAAACAGGTCCCACCCTTGCTTAATTAAAATTATTTCTCAACTTTAACATAAACCCCTCCATCATTTCAACTACATAATTTAATCCCTTACTTTGCTATCACGCTCTTCCTTCTTTATTATTATTTTGAGGGATATTATTGTTTTTAATGCTAATCAAATGACTTACATTTGATTTTTTTAGTCGCTTCCAATCCATGATTAAGAAATTTAAAATTATTAGATTATGTCAATTTACGATGAAATAATTTTTTAATAAATAATATTTTTTAAAGAATTTTTCAATTCAGTTATAATTTTTTTTTTATTAAGCTGGAGGGTAGAAGCTATTACATAGCAATCAATCTAGAAAAAAATACACCGCTAACATCCTCATGCAATACATTCAATGCAAAATCAGGAGGTCGGGACCAAGAGTAAAAGCCAATAACTATTCCTTCTTCCTCCTTTGCTAAGCAATCAGCCATTCTATTGCATTCTCGATGTACATGCCTAATATCAATATCCCAATCTCGATGCAACAAAGCTTGGATGGCATAAATAACATACGAATCCGGCTGATGTATCATCAGAGTACCTTTAACATGATGCAACGCTTCCAAACAATCTGTTTCTAACAACACATTACGATAATTATGCTCCCAAGCCTGCTCAAGACAATCAAGAATACCCTAAAATTCCGTCTCGTAAGCACTGCACAACCTAATATTCCTTGCAAATCTCAAGCACTACGAGTTAGATGCACTTCGAATCATGTTGCCCGCCATAACTAGTCCGTATTCTAAATTCAATTATAAATTTTAATAATTGATAACTCACAGACTTAAGCAACTAGGATTGAATTCAAATTCAGATTAATCAAAATCTTTATTTATAATCCATCCAACCAAATACAAGTTATATACTTATATGCAATTTTTCTTATAATATTTAAATACCCAATTTGATGAATTAAATACATTATATTTTTCATTACTGAAAAAATTTATGATAAAAAAAAAGGATTGATTGTGTTAAACTCAAGATTTAAGACAAAGAACAAACGGTTGGTTACTTACCGGTAACCACCAACAATTAAAAAGTTGGTTGGGTTTATCGTTTATGTAATATGATTTTTTTTAATAATCATAGTTGCATTTTAATTAGTTGCTTAAGATGTGATAATAAGACCACCTACCTAATTATTGTTTTATTTATTTATTTTTATAGAAGGGATAGAAATTATTTAAAGTTTGAATCCGAAATCAGGTATCAACTGGATGCTGAAAAGAGAGTTACAACATAGCTAAGAATTTTTTTGGATGGACAGTGCGTTTACTTGTGATTAATGTAAAAATAACGGTGACGGTGAGATTAAATATTATAGCGTGAGACAAAAAAACGAAACGCATCACAGTGAAGATAAAAATCCGTCCAAAGGGACCCTAAGTCATCATGTAGAATGTGCAAAATGTAAATCTCAAGCAAAACAGAGAACTTGATTATAAGCTATCTCCTTTGTTGTAAGGGATCGATGATATTCCTGTGTTTTAACATACATGCAATCGTGATAAACCTTTGATCTCTGACTATGATACCCACAATGCCTTATCATCTAAGGATGGTATCACCAATCCACGGTTGATATGCTTTGTTTCACCACTCGTCTCGTACCATTATGAGTGTGTAATATTGAAAATGTCTATCACCACTATAGATGATTGATGAGTCCAGTTATGTTTAGTTCCAAAAAAACTATTCAAACATAAAATTTAAAAATAGTTTTTAGAAATATGGTTAAAGGAAAAAAAGAAAGAAAGAGAAATTAGGATTTTTATAGGTTTTTTTCACATCTTTATCATTTTAATAATTATATAAAAAATGATAAAATGATAGTTTTATTGAGAGGATCAGGGTGTGACGAGCAATTAACATAACCGTTCTATTTTTATTGTTCAAAAAATAAAATTAATCCCATCCTATCTTGCATTACACCCACTTTTCAAAAAGAAATGCTTGCTTTATTTGGAATGAATCAAATCAATATTCGTAGGGTAGTTCAAATTTTACCATCCCTTCTACCATATCAATAGATATACTTAAGAAAAATTAACTTGTATTTTTATCCTTGTACCATGTCATTTCATTTGTGGAGCAACTAAATTAATCATTGTACAGATCTAATGATGTGACATTAATTTTTTTTGGTAAATACAATAATAGGGTAAAGTCCGAACAATAAACAAGATTAGTGCGACTCGAACCCAGGTCACATTTGGGGCGGTGAACACTTTTGACTATCAAACCATTACATGGGGTTCAATGTAACATTAAAATTTAACAAAACGGATCCTTAAACGAGAAATAAAACTCTTTTATTGTTTTTTCATTTACAAGACTCGAACTTAGACCTTTATTTAAAGAAACACCAAACTTCTTATCACTTGATTCAACAATATTGTTTAATCAATCTAATCTTACTATCATTAATATTATTTTAAGTTCCATTCAGAGGTGAATGCAAAACTTTTTTTAAGAGGGATCAAGATTAAGTTATGGATTTTAAAAGTACTAAATTGAAATTTTAATAGAAGATCAAATTATATTTTTATTATATATTAACTTAAGATCTTATAAATTTTTGGAAACTAAAATAACAATTTCTTATTTTAAGTTGGCAAAGTTCTTGATTCCACCATCCATACTTGTGATGCGTAACTCTCTAGTCTTAACAGGTGCGTTAATTATAAACGAGTTTTATTTTTTTATTTTTAATTATTGTCATTCAATATATTAATTTAATTATAAGTTCTGATCATATCTGTTGTTTATGGTATAATATCTATAACTACTCATATATTCTCTCTAACTCATAAATAAGATGATAATACGCTTTAAGATACTTAAGCTTACGTCCTCCTATATTAACAATAATTTTTACATCAATTAAATTAAGACTTAAATAGCAATTATAAAATATTTCTAATAGTAAACACTTAAAAAATATTTAAAATTCTACCAAATCTAGTTATAAAAAAAAAAGGGAAGGGCATGGTATTAGTTAGTACAAGTGACAACTAATGTCCGAATAATAACGTACAAAAGGAATGGTCCGAGTGACTGAGTCTGCTGCCGGACAAAAGCTGAGTCAAACAACCAAATGGGACCAGCGCGTGGCATCATTTTTTTTAATATTATAATTATATTTTTTATTCACCTTTATTTTACTTTAATAATTAAAAAACCCATCAATCTATTTCACTAAGATGCAATTGGGACATTTATGCTCTTAAATTATGGTTAAAATATATATTTAAAATTTAGTAATTTTATTATTCAAAATTTAAAAAATATAGATATTATAGTTAATATTATTAAATTTTTGATATGATATTTTAAAATAAAAAATATTCAATTTATAGCAATGCAATTAAAATTGATATTGTAATGAATCTGAATTTTATAAAATAATTTTAACAATGTCAATAGTTGAACTAAATTTTGAAATTTGAAAAAGTAAATAAATTTAATTCTTAAAAATAAAAGTATAATAACTAAATTCCAACTTTATAAAAAGTACAAAAACTTATAACATATGTTAACTATTTCACTAAGATGTAATCGTATGCTCATAAATATTTTTGGCCACCCAATTATAAAAAATTATAAATTAATTAATTTTATGTTTTTAGGTCATCGATAGTTAAATGTCTAACAAAAAGATGAGGTTGGAGCTTTTTAAAATTTTCATAATAGTATTTTTAACTCTCAACATTTACATATTATGTCAATTTTGTCTTGATTCTAAAAAAAATCAACCCTAAATATTTAAACATGATGTAATTTGATTTTTTTTTTACATTTTTACTTTTTTTTGTGATATTGAATGTTAAATCTAAAAAAATGAGAAAACGATGAAAATTATTAACTTGATTTTTCTAGGTGTTTCTATTGTTGATATATTTTCGATCAAAATTAATTGATAAATTTATTTTTTTTACTTTTTAAGTAAAAAAGATACAAAAAAAGTAACTATCAATATAATTTACCCTTATTAATTAAATTCGTCTCAACTCAATTTTTGTGTCTTTTGTGACAAGTCACCAATAGTCGAATAATTATAAGCATAATTTATCTGTTATTAATTAAATTCGACTCAATTTAATTTTTATATTTTACTATGATAAATCATCAACAATCGAATAACTATTAGTATAATTTATCCGTTATTAATTAAATTCGACTTGATTCGATTATTACCTGAAAAGGAACAAAAGCTTTCTCTCTCTATGACTCTATCTCTTACACTCTTTCCCTTTCTTTTCTTTATTACTATAATTATTATTTTCTTTTTCAGAGTCTTTTCCTTTTAGGAAGAAAAAAAAAGGGAAGAAAGGAAAAGCATTTCTCCAAGACCTCCAAAAATCAACCCCAACACACCCCCATTTGCAGATTCCTCTTCTTCTTCTTTGTTCTTCATCTTCTTCATCATTTTCTTTGTTTAACCCACAAATTTGCAGCTCCTTCAGCTAATAACAGAAGCTCAACAATCTCTTTCTCTTTTTTTAACACCATGTTCACTTGTTATTAGAAAGCTTTCAACTCCTCTCTCCCTTTTCTCTGCTTTGTTCTTCACACACATTTTTTTTGAGGCTACATTATTCTAAAGCTACAACACAACCTGTATGTCATATCATTTTTTTTAATTTGAGTTTTCTTTGCATTTTCATTTTTGTTATTGTTCATATTACCAAAAAAAACTTGTCGGTTTATGCTGGTTATTTTTTTGCTATTTTCACATTTTTTTTCTTTCTGAGATTTTGCTGTTTTATGCTTTTTTGCATTTTTTTTTATATGTTGGGGTGTTTTTTTGGAGAAATGAAAATGTGGGTTGGAAATTTATTGGAATGTGGTTTGATAATATATATATAGGTTAGCTGCTTTTGTAAGTAAAAGAGAAAAGAAAATGAAGAAGAAGAAGAAGAAGAAGAAGAAGAAGAATGTAGTTGCAGTCTATAAAGGGAAATAATATCTATACTTTTATTATTATTGCAAAAGAAGGAAAAAAAATATATGATATCAGCCTTGTTATTCATCATTCTTTCTTTAGATTTTTTTTTTTGCTTCATTTGTTGTGAAATGTACAAGTTTTGAAGTTTGTAGCTGAACTTAGTAATTGGTAACTGCTTATTTGGATCTGTAGAAAATCATGTAGATTTATGTAGCTTTCTATTTTGCTTTTAATTAATTGAATATTATGTTTTTTTTTTAAATTTTTTTTTATATTCTCCTTTTTGGTTGAGTTGATTGTGTCTCATTTGCTTGATTTGAGCCTTTTTTTGGTACTTGAAGGTGTTACGAAATGCAAGATTTAACTAGCCATGTTTAGGCTCATATATGTATGTATGTATGTATGCATGTATTATTCATAGTATTTTGTAAGATTAATTATGCTTTAAGATCTGATCTTTTAGTGTCTTATTTGAGGCCTCTGATCATAAGGTTGCTTCCTTTGTGTTTATTTATATGAGCAGAGCTAATTGACCTAAAGATGACAAAGATAAGTCCCGATATCGATGAGACAATGCTGAAAGAGTCGATTGTGGCTGTTTCAGCTGATGTGAGCTTTGCTTCGGACCACTTTCCGAAGTATAAATTAGGACCTGATAATCAGATTTTGGAGGAGCCAAGAGGGGATAACAATGGTCCGTCGCTAAAGGAGGTTGTCGAAAGGGAAACAACACAATTATCCGAGCAGCACAAGCGACTCTCAGTTCGTGACCTTGCTAGTAAATTCGACAAGAACTTAACTGCTGCTGCAAAATTTGCCAATGAGGTTTAACTCTTTTCTTCAATGCATTTTCCTAATAATGATATCTGTATTTCTTTCCTTGACAATGGATGATATAGTGAATAACGCTTTGTTTTCGTGTAATTTAGGCCAAACTTAGAGAGGTTGCTTCTTTGGAGGGGCATGTTCTTTTGAAGAAACTTAGAGACGCCTTAGAATCTTTGAGAGGTCGAATGGCCGGGAGAAACAAAGAAGATGTAGAGAAAGCTATCTCTATGGTTAGCATGTTTCATCTTATCTTTTTTATATTTCACTAATGTTTTTCTTTGTTTGAAGCTTAATGCATCATATACTTATCATAAGTAGCTACGATTTTATTCACAATTTTGAGCAGGTCGATGTGTAATGTTCAAATTGTGCAACCCTTGTTATGATATAATGTAAAAAGCATAAAGCCACACCAAGCTTTCTTCATATTCATGCCAAATTGTCATGTTTTCTTTCCGCTATGATCCCGATGGTATTTCTTACCGCTCAAGACATTGTACGGCATTATTTTTTTTGGCTATAACTATCCTTTTTGAAACATGTAGGTTGAGGCATTGGCGGTTAAATTGACCCAAAAAGAAGGTGAATTGATTCAAGAGAAGTTTGAAGTGAAAAAACTAGCAAACTTCCTCAAACAGGTCAGTTCACCGCGGTCGAGTTTTGAATTGTGTTTCTTTCTCTTGATGTCTCAAATGAAGATCAGCCTTTTTCGGGAGCTTGCAGTTTTACCTTTTCTTTTTGAAGGATCATTTTACCGAATCAAATTTGTTCCTTTATATCTCCAGGCTTCTGAAGATGCTAAAAAATTGGTCAATCAAGAAAAATCTTTTGCTTGTGCTGAAATCGAAAGTGCTAGGGCTGTTGTGCAACGATTCGGAGAGGCCCTCGACGAGCAAGAAAAGAATCCAGAAAATTCTCAAAAGACACAGGTTTACTTCCTCCCTAGTTTGCCTGTTTCAGACATGGAAAATTTTTTTAGTCTAACTTTTGATGCCAAGTAAATAGTCCAACTAGACATAGCATAACTACTGTAAGTTGCTCTTAATTATTACTTGGCATTGTGTCTAGTCGGGTGCTATTTTAGACTGTAAATTCAGACTAAATAATAACACTCTTCGTACACATGTTGGGAAATGTGGCTTGTATTTAACTAAGCTTTCCGTACCAAGACTCTTTATTTTCTTTATGTACTTGCATCCAACTAATATCGAGACTAGTGTGAGAACTACCGATATTTGTATTGTATGGTAGGTACTATATTCACCTTTGATGTTATCTCTTGCAGGAGGTTGAGGAACTAATAGAGGAAGTTCAAGAGGCCAGAAGAATTAAATTCATGCATCAGCCTAGTAAGGTGCGTTAGTTTGTCTTGTAGGTCTTGTCATTGAAATGCGGTTGTAGAAAATACGGATGTGCTTTTGTCTTATCTCAGCTACTTGTAGACCTCTCTGTCCATACAAACACATATATTGTCTAAGACATCCAGAGCGGTGTGTTATGACATAGAGTCGTCTTTCTTATCATATGACATTGGAGATGACACCGTTTTGGCTTGTTAAATAAGTATCTTTCATTGTGGTACCTATTCGTTCATTTACTTCTATTCTGTTTTTGATAATATAGCCTCGCATAAATGATTTAAGGCTAGCTATGCTACAAAGATTACAGTCTAACTGTTTTCAGTATATTTCAAGTTTTCAATTACTATATTTATGCTCCTTGGCTACATTTACATGAATGCTTAAGTAAGTGGGTTTTATTGTTAAATATATATGGTTGTGATATAATGGCAGCTTTGCATCATTGCAATTCATGTTATGCTTTCAGGTGATGGATATGGAGCATGAACTTCGCGCTCTCAGAGCTCAAATTCGAGAAAAAGCAATATTCTCAGTAAAGCTTCAGAAAGAGGTCTGTTTAGTACTTTTATGATAAAATATAGATGTCTTGGCAGTGAAATCTTGGTACCGAATATTTCAATAACTTCAATAATCTTCATTCAAAACCTAAATGTAGCTAAAATGAAATGGTGTATTTCATACCGGAACTTGTTGGTTTCTCTGAAAGTTGAATATTTGGTAATATTACTGTATAACTCAAAATTTTGGAAGATAAATTCCATTAACGATACTGGTCAAACTTATTGATGGGTGTTGGTAGCTAATGTTCCAAGTCTCGACCATCATTTCTTGGTAAAAGTACCATGGAGGCCATTGTACTAGGAGTTAGATTGCGTTTTGCCCCCTTTACTAAAAAATGGGCAAATTAGTCCCTATACAATAGATCAAAGAGCAAACTGGTCATTCTGTTAAAAATTTCATCCATTTGTACTGTTAAAACTTGGTCCCTGTATGTCAGAATGAGGTACATGTGGCATGTCACAGGTAATTATCTGGTTATTTTGTCACCCACGCCAATTTTTAACAGTAGAAATGGATGAAAATTTCAACAAAAATGACCAGTTTGCTATTGATCTAATGTACAGGGACTAATTTGCCTATTTTTTAGTAAAGAGGCCAAAAAGCAATCTGACTCCTAAGGCCTCCATGGTACTTTTACCTAATTTCCTTGTTTCCGTAATGGTCTCCGGTTAGTTTTAAGTTCTATTTCCTTGTTAATGTTCTGTTGTGACCATCATTTTCCTGGCATCTTGTTTCTTAGTACCGATCGAGCTTTAAATATTAGCTAGTAGGATGGTCTAGACTAGTCTATGATAATATCTGAGGTTCTAATCTATCCCAGTTAATTACAGTTGGCAATTAACAAGAGGGCAGAGGAGAACAAATCCTGCATGTTTGTTTTGCATGGTTCTGAAACTCTTGGTTCATGCTTGCAACTCAAGCCTCGTTCTGATAATGCTCCATCGCTTTCAAAATCTTCGATTCAGTGGTATCGACTATCATGTGATGAAAATCGAAAGGAAGTAATTTCAGGTATCCATTCCATGAATGTTCTTTTTTCCGTGGAAGTCTCCTAGCCTAACTGAAGTTGCTTTATTTAATCATGCCATATAGAGCATACTGTATGATGAACTTTCTATCATACTACCGAAGAGTCACCGTAATGCCAGTTGTACTAATTTTCCTACATTGAAAATCTATGTTCTCTATTTCCCTCATCAAGCCTGATATAGTTTCACAAATGTCCTAATCCACCTTGTTTATTAGTTTAGGTGCAGTAAAAATCTATGTTCTCTATTTCCCTCATCATGCATGATATAGTTTCACAAATGTCCTAATCCACCTTGTTTATTAGTTTAGGTGCAGTAAAAGTATCATAGAGGGCCCTGATTTAGGAGCTAGATTGCATTTTGCCCCCTTCATTCAAAAATAGGCAAATTAGTCTCCCTAAGCAAGATCAAAGAGCAAACAGATCCTTTCTGTTAAGAAATTCATCCATTTCTTGTTGAAAACTGGTATAGCTAACATAATAACCAAATAGTTACACGTGACACATCATGTGCACCTCATTCTGACGTACAATAACCAGTGTTTAATAATAGAAATGGGTGAAATTTTAACAGAAGGAGTAGTTTGCTCTTTGATCTAATGTATAGAGATTAATTTTCCCATTCTTTGAGTAGAGAGGGCAAAATGCAATCTGGTTCCTAATATAAGAGCCTCTATGATACTTTTACTGTTCAGGTGCCTATTAATCCTTCTTGTAAGTAGTGCTTTAGGTCTAAGCTAGCTGTGTTGATCGGATTCTCAGTGTCGTACTTCCATCAGGTGAAGCATAAGAATCTAACTCATTGAATGTTTTAATTTTTCTCTTCAATGTGTTAGAAAATGCATTGTTGCTTGATAACCTGTATCATTGCATCCTTTACCAACAGCTGATTCAATTTTCTGCCATTATCAGGTGCCAACAAAACAATGTACGCCCCGGAACCGCTTGATGTTGGTCGAATTTTGCAGGCCGACATTCTCTCTAATGGCCAAAAAGTCTCTGTAACAACTGCCAATCCTATTGATTCTGGTTAGTTTATACTCTGATGTACTATTTGACTTCCGATTTTTTATTTATACTAAAATTAATGCATGTTATGACTAAATGTCAGATTGTGCTTTCGCCTTTAGCATATTTGATGCTTAGAAATGAAAGCAAGAAATGCTGATGGAGTTACTTTTACAGCTGCAGGTTTGGCAAGCTACGTGGAGACACTGTTGCGGAAATCCAGCAGTGAATTTAATGTATGTAATGATTCTTTTCAGTTAGTTACTTCTACTCTTTGCCTTCCTACTGAACACGGACAAAACCAGAAAATTGGTTTAGGGGGGCTAGAGATGAATCATAAATTATTGGGGGGAAAGTACAATTTTACCATTATACTAACATGTAACTTTATAGAGATTTAAGGGACTAAATGGAAAGTCTACTATTTTTGGGGGACCAAGGCCACTGCCTGCCCCTTTGTCTTCGTCCTTGCTGCCAAAGACCAGGCAACCAGTTAGAATTTCTCCTATTAATTTGTCCACTAGTGATATTCCGATTATCATTTATACATGAATTTTTGCTAGTGAATCAATGTATTGATATTGTTTTGGTCTATTAGCCATTGGGTTCATAAGCTTATTTTTAAACTTATATTCATCGCCGGGGGCAGGTGATGATACAAAATTCGAGCATTTTCCCCTTAGCCTTACCTTAAGTGGTTCATCGTAAAATTCTAGAACCGTTGGACATGGTAGGAATATTTATATCATCCACTTCTAATCAAAGTTTCTTCATACAATGTCATATTCTAGGTAGTCATTTCTCGGATCAATGGACAAGATCATTCTTTACGTTCGACTCACTCATTCAATGTCGGAAAGATGAGGATCAAGCTTTGTAGAGGATGGATCACAAAGTCCAGGGAAAACTATTCCACATCAATGCTGGTGATTATTTTACTCTTTCTATCAAGTATTTATTATTGGGTAAACTATATTAGTAGTCACCCAACTATGTATTTTTTGGTGGTCATTCAACTATTTAATTTTTTCTTTTTTGGTCACCCAACTATCTTGGATTTTTGGGTGTTTTCAGTTTTAGGTTAGCCAGTTGGCGACCAAAAAAGACATTTTTTATAGTTGGGTGACCAAAAAAGAGAAAAAAAAAAAACATAGTTGAGTGGCCTCTTGTGTAGTTTACCCATTATTATTCCCTAAGTACTTTTTTACCATTAGCCGTTCTCACATCAATTTTTTTTGGCTTTTCCTAATTAAAGCTATGCGGAGCTAGAGGTGATGCTAATGCTCTGGCCAAGTCGTTGTTTTGGCAACCAAGGAAAGGGCACTCTTACGTATTAACATTTGAATCAGAGAGAGAAAGAAATGCAGCTATCACGGTTGCACGAAAGCATGCTCTCGATTGTAGCGTATGTTCCTAACTCTCTTTTCGAATAATTCCGATATCTTAGTTACATGCATTATCTTGATACTTCGTTTTTGCCATGTTTGGCCTCTCTGCTATACTCAAATTTGGGTTTTAGTCCATGTACATTAATTTGGCCTATTTACTCTTAACAATATCATTAGTTAGTTCAAATAGTTAACTCCATTAATTATTTCGATTAAGTTGTTGATGTGGATTTAGCTTAAAAACACTCCTTCCAACACGAACAAAAAAAATTCATGACAGCATGATGAGTTAAACCATTTTTAAGAAAAAAATGCACATCAGCTCTTTAGTCGGAATAATTATCTGTTAACCAGGGGTGAAACTAGAAAATTGCTTTAGGGAGAGTCAAAAATGAATGATAAACTTTTTGGGAGGATGTAAAGTGGAATTTTACCATTATATTATTTTGTAATTTCATAAATTTTAAAGGGATTATACGGCCAATTTACCCTTTTCGGGTTACCAAGGTCACTACCTGCTCCTCGTTGTCTACACCTTTGCTGTGAACTGAAAGATCATTTTATACAAATGCATACACTAAACCTCAAATTTGAGCATTGTACAGGGACCAAAACCATAATTTGACCCTTTATTTTACGAAATTACTGAAATGTGTGATATTGCAGGTGATGCTTGGAGGACCAGATGATGAAATGTAGAAGCTAAAAATGAAAACAAAAATACTAACTTGAAGAGAGTGTCTACAACTTGTGATAAAAAAGAGTTTAATTGTGTGAGTAAATTTTTAATATTTTGTATGGTGTGTTTGCAGTGAGGGAGAGAAGAAAGGATATGGAAAAAAAATTGGGTTTTTCTTTTCTACTAATTTGGTTGGTAATGGTGGCATTGTTTTAGGCAGTGTTTTTTTGGTTTGCCTAATATTAATTATCACCAGTTGTAACAAGTTTGCCCCCTTTGTTTTAATTTTTTTTAGTTGATTTTATTTGATAGCTTGATTTGTGTTTCATTTGCTTTGTTTATGGTGACTTCATATGGATTAGATGATCTGATAAATATCAGATAGGATAAATTACTTTTTCGGGCTTGAACTTGCTAATTATTTTTACATTGGGTTTGAATTTTTTTTGTTTAGTTCTTGAACTCGGCAATTATTTTCATATTAGGGTTTGAATTATTTTTTTGTTCGAGTTAGTTTTTGAACTTGATAATTGTTTTTATATTGGAGTTTGAACTTTAGAAATTTTCAGCCTTGATGTGAGAACAATTGTCGAGGTCAGGTTTAATTTAGACAAAAAAAAAAGTTCAAGTTTGAATATGGGAATAATTGTCAAGTTTAAGGTTTAATTTAGAAAAAATAGTTTAGGTCTCAATGTGGGAATAATTGTTAAGTTTAGGCTGCAAAAAGTAAATTTAACTCTTATCAAAGTTACATGTGAATTTTGTTTCAATGTACAATTTCATACTTAAATTCTGATTTAGTACAATATGCAAATGAGATTTGAAAATTTTAAGTTTAATTCAATCATACATATTTAAAAAAATATATATATACATTTATTTTTTAATAGGTTATGTATGCAATATATCAATGTAAAATGGTGTTAATTTGATAATATAATTAATTATTTTTAAAAATTGAATCGAATCAAATTAAAATTTAAAGTATAAATTTATAAGAAATTAAAGTTGATGTATAATATATTGGATTAAAGGAAAAAAAAATTAAAGAGGTTGAAATCTTGTGTTGGAACTGTGTGGGTATTTTTAAATTTTTGAATTCCACTCTCTTAATAATATTGGTTCTCGATTTTTTTTATAATAAATAGATTAATATTTCGACTTCAATTGATGATGTTAGTGCTGTGGCCTAGCTTGAAAGTTTGCCTAAAAAATTCAGCAGGATTTAAACAAAAATATTATGTTTGAAAAATAGATTTGAGTAAAAAAATTAAATTCATTTACAATATGAATCAAGTTCGGGCTTAAACATTTAATACTAAAGTCCGGTTTAACTCAACCTGTTTTTAGTATTTATAATATATTATATTATGTAATTTATAACACAAAATTTAAATCTATAATAATATTTAATACTATGATATAAATATTAAATTAAAAATAATATAAATATTATTTTAAATAGATGAATTTACGTAAAATTTTAAACCCATATTTAAGTAAAATTTTTAAAATATCATTAAATAATTAAAAATAAACCATGAGTGATGTGGTGGGAAGCGTCCATTGACGTGATTATCTAATTATTTTTTAATTTAAAAAAGGAAGCTTATTCTAGAAGTGGAAGTCCCTTCACTTTATTGATTAAGGAAAAATACAAATAATGCTTATTGTAGAAGTGGAAGTCCCTTCACTTTAATTTAAAAAAGGAAACTTAAGGTTAAAATATACTTCAAGTCATTATAGTTACTTTTTTTTTATTTTTTAAGAATTTAGTTTTTTTATTATATTTCAAATTTTAATTTTAATTGTTAATTATGGTAAAAAAAATTTATTAAATTCACCCACGTAGTTAAAAAATAGAAAAAATTTGAATTTAGCAAAATAACTTTAATGACGTTAAAAATTGAGCTTACTTTTTTAAATCTAAAAAACAGAAGACAAAAATCCCTCGAAATAAAAGTAATGATTAAGTTTTAAATAGGAAAATTCACCAAAAAAATTTAAATAGGAAAAAAAATAGGGACTTGAAGTGTATTTTAACCATAAATTGTTAATCATGTTAAAACTCTTTTATTAAATTCACTTGGTAGTTGAACCCAACAAGTGTTTCCAGTGAAAAAGAGGATGTTGTTCATCTTAGAGGTCTCAGGTTCGAGCACCTGTGTGTGCAAGGTGTGTGTGTTGTCAAATGGTTAACAAAATATGAACAGATACTACCATAATTTTAATGGCGTTAACAATAGAGCTTACTTTTTTTAAATTTGAAAAATAAAAGATAAAAATCCCTCAAAATAAAAGTAAGGATTAAATTTTAAATAGGAAAAACATAGGGACTTGAAGCGTATTTTAACCATAAATGAAACAAATTAAGCTTATTTTATATACATTTAATTGAAAGTTCGTTTATGGTAAAAAGAGATACTCCCATTAAACCTCGTGATGATACTTTGCTAAAATTAAATTTATTTATATTTACATGGGTTAATATTCTATGTGGTATCTATATTTGGATTTAATATTCAATTTGGTGCTTGGTTTTGAATTCAATGTTTAGTTTGGTACCTAAGATTTCCCAAATTGATACTTAAGTTTTTCTTTGTCACATACAAGTACCTATGTTTTACTTCAATGATCAATTTGGTATCTGAGTTTTTCTTTTGTCCTAATTATGTATCTTATATATTTTTTTACTAGAGCATACATGTCAAATTTTCATAGGGCCACGTGATGTGATTTAGTTTGGGTATCAAATTGACCATTGAAGTCAAATTTAGATGCCAAATTGGGAAAAAAAACTCAAGTACCAAATTGAATATTAAAGCCAAATATAAGTACCAATGATTTATTAACCCTATTTATATTTATATATTTTTTGATAAGATAATATTATATGATCATAAAATTAGAAAGGGTTAAAGCAACATATATTTCCCTTGGTTTTTCTCATTTTGGTCTTTGAACTTTTTTTGGTACATATTAGTCACCAAATTTATAGCTTTTTTCATTGTGGTCCTTAAACTTGAATTTCATTAAAGTGTTATAACATAATACTATGAAATTGTATCATGTCATTACCCAAATTAAAAAAATCAATTTTTTTTTAACATTTTCAAGTGATGGCACGGCACTCTAACACCTTAATGGAATCCAAGTCTATGGATCAAATTAAAAAAAATTGTCAAGTTTCAAAACTAATGTGGAAAAAAATTCAGGGACCAAATTAAAAAATTTGCCATCTTCAGAGACTTAAATGTTGCTTTTTTCCCAATTAGGGATATATAGATTCATGCTAATCTTATATGCAAGACCCAAAATTTGAAGCTAAATACAAAGTATGGGAGCCATTATATTTAATTAATTAATTAATTAATTAAAAAAAATAGCCAAAAAGGCAAAACCCTAAAAAACCCAAACGGGTAATTTTTTTTAGCCCACGGAGACATGGAGCCTCTAAACTGACAGGTAGGCTAACGGCTATAATTTGGAGACGCGATTCGTACCGTTGGATTGAAAACAATCCAACGGTAAAAATTCGAAAAGTTCAATATGACCGTTGGGCCACATTAGCTTCAAAAAGGAAAGCAATCTTCCCCCATGTCCCTCATATACCCTCAAAAGCCCTAAAAGAATACAGCGAAAAGCAAAAGAGAAGAACAGTTAGTGTGAAAATACTACCAAAATGGCTTCAAGACCTATTGTTCCTCAACAACCTAGAGGTTTTTTCATCATTATCTTCTTCTTCTTTTGATTTTTGTGAAATGATTTCGATTTCATGGGTTATCTTGAATGTTTTGGATAAAAAAAGAAATGGGTTCTTTGGGATTTATCGGATCCTTTAAGGAAATGGTGATTTTTTCTTTGCAGGCGAGGCCGTAGTTAACAAGCAGACGAAGAAAAACGCGGCGGCCGGAGATGGGAAGAGCCGCCGTGCGTTGGGGGATATCGGGAATGTGGTGAACGTAAGAGCAGTGGCCGATGGTAAACCGGCTCAGATTCAGACTCATCGTCCCCTCACTAGGTCCTTTTGCGCACAGTTACTCGCCAATGCACAAGCCGCCGCCGTCGCTGAGAACAACAAGGTTTAATAATATTTGTATAATTTATATCAGATCTCTGCAATCTTTCTTTTAGAATTGCTAATTTGATTTCTGGGTTTGTTTTTTAAATTCAGAAAAACGTATGTGTTAATGTGGAAAAAGCTACTGCCGCCGCGGCAGTGCCGCCTAAAAAAAGTGTTGCTGCTCCTGCTGCTGCACCACCAAAGGCTATTCAAAAGAAACCAACCGCCAAACCCGCTGCCCCGCCGGCAGAAGTGATCGAAATCAGCCCCGATGTCGAAGAAATTGTGGAAGTGAAGGAGAAAAAGGAGAAGAAAGACAAGGCTGAAGTGATTAACAACAATAAGAAAGCAACTCAAAAAGAGGGTTCAACCAAGAAAAAACATACTTTTTCTTCAGCCCTTACCGCAAGAAGCAAGGTAAAAAAGAACAAATCAATCTCTGGGTTTTGGGTTTTAGGGTTTATCGGATTCGATCTTATGAACCTTTTTGAAATCTCACCAGGCTGCTGCTCATGGAATAGCTAACAAGCCAGAGGAAGATATTGTTGATATTGATGGAGCAGATACTGATAATCATTTGGCTGGTGTTGAATATATTGATGAAATCTACAAGTTCTATAAATCAGCTGAGGTTAGCAAATTTTTCATCGATTTTGTGTATTTTGCAATGATTTTGTGTTGAAACTAATGAAAATGTTGTAAAATCTTGCAGCATGAGAGTATGCCGAATGATTATATGCACTTGCAAACTGATATAAATGAGAAAATGAGAGCAATTCTCATTGATTGGCTAATTGATGTTCATCAAAAATTCGAGCTTTCACCCGAAGCTCTGTATCTTACGATCAACTTGATTGATCGCTTCCTTTCGGTGAAAGTCGTCCCGAGGAGAGAATTACAACTTTTAGGCATGAGTGCTATGCTTATTGCTACCAAATATGAAGAAATTTGGCCACCTGAGGTCAATGATCTTGTATGTATTGCAGACAGGGCTTACACACATGAACAGATCCTCATAATGGAGAAAACGATATTGGGACGACTGGAATGGACTTTAACAGTGCCTACACATTACGTGTTCTTAGCACGGTTCATCAAAGCATCGATCCCTGACCCGAAGATGGAAAACATGGTGTATTTCTTAGCTGAGTTGGGGATAATGCATTACGAGACCATTAGGTATTGTCCCTCGATGGTGGCTGCTTCGGCCGTGTATGCTGCGCGGTGCACCTTGAAGAAGACACCGGCTTGGACCGACACCCTCAAGTTTCACACTGGGTATACCGAACAGCAGCTGATGGAATGTGCTAAGTTGTTGGCTTGTTTCCATTCAAAGGCTGTTGATGGTAGGCTTCAAGTTGTGTATAGGAAGTACTCAAATTCGCTTCGTGGGGCCGTCGCATTGGTTCCGGCATGCGAGAATCTGTTATCTGGTGTTGTTTCTTCAGCTTAAGAAGAAGAATAAAAAAAAAAAAAAATATTGATGTTTGGGTTTCTATTAGGAGTTTGAATTTGCTTTGCTGTATTCTCCCATTGCAGCATTGATTTGAGGGATTCATTTGAACAACAATGAATTTTGTGTTGGGGTATTTCAAAATTATTGATCCATGAAATACATATTTGCTTTGGGGTAATGCTTCTCCCATTGCAGCATTGATTTGATGCCATTAAGAAGGGATTCATTCAAAATTATTTGATCCATTACATTTTTTCAACACAAAGCAATTATCCAAAATCCTTTGAATGAAATAACCCAAATTATGACGAAATTTTAAATTTTCAAATATTTTAATTGAATTTTCAAAATAAGTTAAACCTATCGGATTTTGTTCATGGTAAAGGTGAATTTTCTTTGTTCGGGTTAAAAAAAGATTGAGATCAATATATTAATATTAAATTTACATCTAACCCACATTTTAATTAATTTTTTTTATCTTTTATAAGAAATAACATTTTAAATTTTTTATCAATATTATAAATTAACATAAACATAGCAAAAATATTTAATATTTCGAGGCAAGTCTAGAAAATATATAAAAAAAGGGCTGGATTGCAATCCCTAAATTCAAATATAATAAAGACAGAATAGTAATTTGACGACCCACATACATATGTTTTTAATCTAATTTTTGAATTTCCGTTTCTGACATAAGCAATGCATTCGTTAAGTTATAATATTTCTAAAATTTTATGCGATAAACATATTATTACACGTATAATATCATTTTATATTATTAAATTCACATACTCACAAAATATAATAAAGACAGAATAGTAATTTGACGACCCACATACATATGTTTTTAATCTATTAATTTATCAGTTAATCGTTTAAATCATGAGTGAAATTTCAAAATTACAAAATTATAAAGATTAAAAATATCAAATCAATATATTAAAAAAAATATCAAATCAGAGAATAAGCCATAACTTACACATAGATAGTAGGAGATTAATAATAAATTTTGACTTGAACATTTTTAATCATCAATGATGTAAAAACTCGGTCCAAATCAGACCGATCAATTTGAATTGAAAATTGGTGGTTAAACTGATGGCATAGAATCAAATATAAATAACAACTGTGAATTGATATAAAAAAAATTAAAAATTTGGAAAAAAAAAATTGATACTACACAACTTGCTAAATTGGAGGTTCACTTAGTTGAATTAAGGACAGATAATTGATAGTTTGATCGATTTAATAATTGGTAAAATTTTTAAAATATTGGCTACTATTAAACATGTTTATGGGCTAGGCTTGAACAAACATTTTCATTTCGAGTCGATCCGACCTGGGCCAAATTCAAATTGAATAATAAAAAATATTTTTAAAATGTAAAATTATGTATAAAAATATATAAAATATCATTTTAAAATTTAATTAATTTTTTTTTGGACAGGTCAGACCGATAACAAGCTCGGGCTTGAAGTTTATTTGAAATCGAGTTTCTGCTCAATCTGAACCATGGACACTTTTAGCTAACTGTTTGTGTCAGTACTTAAAATTATAATTCTAAAAAATTTAAGGACTAAATGTGTCTAAATAAGAGTACTATCACTAAATTCACAAATTACTCATAGTACAGGGACTAATAATAAATTTTGACTTTTTTTACTGTAAAAAATAGGTAAAAACAATTTTTCGACCCCTTTCAAACAATTGGAGCAATTTAATCCCTATCAATTTTGGAAGTGAGCAATTAAGAACAATTAATTACGACACTATTGTTTTCTGTCAATTGTACATAATTTTGATTGGTACGATCAAGGTTTTCAAAACTAGACCGATGATCAAATTGGTTAGGCTATCGATTCTTCATTCAACCGGTTCGAACAAATAAATTATTAAAAATTCATAAAAATAAAAAAAATAAAAAGAGAAAATTGGTTAAACCAATCCATATCCATTCGCATGTTAATCAAATCAACCCATCTCTTTGGACCGATACCTCAACAGGTTCCTAATATGATTAGTTGGTTCAATCTAATTTTGAAAATAGTAGATATAATAATAAATTTAATATTCAATTTTGTAGGTTAAATTTGTTAAACCAGGATCAAATTAATTGAATGTGTAATAGTTAATAGCTAAATTTGTTAAATCATACTCAATTTAATATCGAGCAAATTGGTCCCTCTAAAAAATTAAAGTTATTTAATTATTGTTAATTGTGAACAACTAAGGACAATTAATTACAATGCTAATATTTTTCATCAATTGTACATATTTTTTTGGTATATTAACAAATTTAGCCTACAACATTTACACATTTCAATATTTACATAGAATATAAAAAAATCAAAAGCTAAATTTGTTATTATACCAAACAATATTAAGCATAATTAACAAAAATATTAATGTTGTGATTAATTGTCCTTAGTTACTCACTTTCAAAATTGACATGAATTAAATTGCTCTAATTTTTTAAAAAGGACCAATTTGCTCAATATCAAAATTAGGAAGGATTAGAAATATATTTTTACCCAAAAAAGATGTTCCTTTTGTCCCTCAGTTGTCAAATTGGGGGATTTTGGGGGAGGAGGGGGTTGAATTAAATTTAGATTTTTAGGGTATAAAAATCGATAGATATTGCCGCTTATCTCTTCCTCTTTTTCCTCTTTCGAGAGAAAGTCGTTTCCGTACGACCAAAAACACCTTTCAGATTCTCTCCTCCTCTCCCTGTCTTCTTTTTTTCCTCTTAGATGCTTTTGGGGGCAAACGAAAAGAAAAGGGTGTTATCTCTTCTTCTTGATTGATTGATTTTTCATTGATAATCTCATCAACAAGAAGAAGAATCTGCTAAAAAGAAGAATAAGAAGAAACAGAGGAGAGAAGAGAAGAGAAGAGAGGAGAATTTTTTTTATTTTTATTTTTTTTGAGAGGCAAGAAAACCCCAACAATATTCCCATGGATTTGACTTCGACGACGACGACGACAGCCGCCGTATCCGGAGCTGTTAACGACAAAGAGTTAGCCGTCGATCCTTTCTTGGTTGAGGCTCTTCAAAATCCTCGTCATCGTCTCACCAGTAATCTATTTCCCCCCTTTTCGTGTTAATTATCTCAATTTTGCATCTTCAATCGATTTTAATTTTGTATATATTTGCGATTTTAGGGTTTATGTCATCTTTCATAGATCTCGCTATACGTAGGATTTTGAATTTTTTGTTTTCGATTTTAGGGTTTATGATGTGAATGGTTTAGATTGGATTTGGTTTGCTTGGGGTTAATTAAGTTAGGGATTTGTTTAACAGAAGAGATTTATTATCAGATCTGTGATTTTTCTTTTCATTGACTTTCTCAAGCGGGTGTTGAGAAATTGAGGGGGAGAAGAACTTGTTAGATTTGTTACTAATTTTTGTTTAATTATGATAGCTTAATGCATAACATAGTATATTTGTCTCAAAGTTGAGTAATTTTTTTAAAATTTTTTATTAATTGGTTTCTGAAATAATTTCTTTGGGTGCAATCTTATGTATTTGTAATAATGGAGCTTTTATCCTGTTTCGATTTTCGTTTTTTAGTTTCATAGTGTAGGTTTTAGCAAGAACAAAGTCTACGTAATGTTAATGAATGCTCGGATGTTTGATCAAATACTGCCGTATTATCATGGGTGCACGGTGCACACTAGGTGCTGGAATCCTTATATTGCTTTAGTCCTGCAAAAATAGCGCTTGCATGGGTGAAAGCCCAATATGTATATGTGTGTTTTTTTGCATCTTGTGTTGGTATTTACCATTTTTTTCCCTAGTGAGCAAACTACATGGTTCGGATTACCAGGCCCGGGAAACTTTCGATTTGAGAGAATTAGGCTTTCTTTAAAGTATTATGTCATATGCTTCTTTTGTAGTGGTGTTCATGGTCATATTTAATTGTTCTATTAGTTTTTCCTCTCTTTTCTTCTCATGATAGATTTACTGTCTTTCTCTCTTTTTTGTTCTTGTTTGTGAGTTAGTCTTGCGGATGGAACTTGATATCCAGAGGTTTGTGCAAAATTCAGAGAAGCAGCAATTTGAGTTCCAATATTTTCCCACTTCTTATCTTCGGCTTGCTGCACATCGTGTTGCTCAACATTATGGGCTGGTAACTATGGTTTATGATAATGGTTTAGATGGCCTAGGAAACAGAATCCTGGCTAAGAAAGCAGGGGAAATCAGATGGCCTGCTGTTTGTTTGTGTGAAATTCCTCCCAAAAACTCAGAAAATGGTAAACCAGAGCAGGTTAAAATTGCTATTAAGCCCAGGCCAAATAATGGATCTATAAATGAAGCTAATCAAATCGGCATAAAAAAAAGTCCTGTGAGAAGTGTTGAAGAGAGGAAGGAAGAGTATGACAGAGCACGGGCACGTATTTTTAGTAGCCCTGGTACTCCTGAGTCTGATGATTCTTCACCTCAGAACTCTATTGATGGGAAAAATGAATCTCTTATCAGAGATGAGTTTGAAAATTACCGGAGCTCCATGGTTGATCTAGAGAAAAATATGACTGTCCGAGATGGTACATCTCGAGTAGCCATTTTCAGAGACAGAGAGAAGGATCGTACTGATCCGGATTATGACAGGAGTTATCAAAGGTAGGATTAATACTCCTATTACTTTAGGCATTTGAAACTAGGCAGGTGGTTGTTCACTTTTTTTATCATTTAGTGTGTACAAATTCTTTAATCAATGCTCCTATCCCTATTTTCTCATGAAAACAGAATCTAGCTAAAGCTGCAAATGTGAAAGTAGTAATATTGAGATAAAAGAACCATAGAGACCCTTATACTAGGAGTTAGATTGCATTATGCCCCCACTACTAAAAAAATGGGCAAATTAGTCCCTATGCATTAGATCAAAGCGAATTGGTCATTCTATTAAAATTCCATCTATTTTTTCTATTAAAAACTGGTCCTTGTAAGTCAACATGAGGTATACGTGGCAAACCACATGCCACTGTTTGGTTTTTCTATTAACCATGCTAGTTTTTAACGATAGAAATATATGAATTTTTTAACAGAAATGACTAGTTTGCTCTTTGATCTAATTTACAGGGATTAATTTGCCTATTTTTTTGGGGTAGAGGGGGCAAAATGCAATTGACACCTAGTACAGAGGTCTTCATGGTAATTTTACCTAATGAGGATCATAGTGATAAAATACATGCTACTTTAGGAATGGAATAAGAATGATAATGGGTGGCGTGAAATAGGGAGTATAATTTGGTTTTTTTTTTTTTTGGGGGGGGTTATACTTAAATCTAAACAAACTTTTTCTGAACTGATATAGGTATGTCAGAAGCATTCCATGTAACCAGAGCGTCGGTGTGGCTCCTTACAATATGCAGAAGATTCAGCTTCCATTCATGCAGTATGATTCTGCTTTTCCTCAGTTGGGTCAGATTGCAAATACACAAGCTTCCCTCGGTTATGGTGTTCCTTCAAGGCCAGCTGTGAGTCCGTTTTGTGAACTGGGATTGAATCCAACTTCTAGGGATGGTGCTTATATGCAGTGGCCAAGTGCTAATATGATGTATTCCCATTCATATGATCAGTTTATGCATGCTGTATTTCAGGTAGGCCACTGTTTCTTATCTTATGTAGTATTCTGGAATTATGGTTAATGAGTTATGCTTATTGTTTTACCTCAGTAAGTATTAGATGTCTTGTCCCTTGCATAACTAAGGTGTTGTCACTGCTTCTCTTTGCCAATAACTCAGCACTTTGGCCAAAGGTCATGTGAAATCCCATTGGTACATTGGTTTTATAGTCTTTGTCTTCAACATACATATATACTTTATAGGGACCTTATCAAATAAGTTAAAATTTAACCAAGTTAACATTTACTGTTTAAAAATGACATTTACTATTAATATTTTAAAAGCTATTACGGTTCAAATAAAAAAAAATTCATGTCATTTTTTTAAACAGGAAATGTTAACTCTATTAAAAGTTAGTCTTATTTGATTCTTTTTAGTAGTACAAGGACTAAATTGATTCGTTTAATAGTGGGACTAATTTTATCTAGTTCCTGTAATAGAGGGACCTGTTAGGTACTTCACTGATAATGTATTAGTAAGTATTGCCAATACTGATTTCTTTTTAATCATGGGGTTTCCCTTGGAAAATTTTTGGCTCTATGTTTCATTGAAAAAAAGGGTCGACTAATTTAGTAGTCAAGATTTGTGAATATGATTTTGGCAGTCGAGTTAGATAAAAGGAAACCATAGGTACCTGCTTCCATTCATATGCCTGTGTCCGGTTATTTCAGTTTTTAGTCATTGCTGCATATTCATATACTCTTTCCTGCAGTGTTTTAATGGTTATATCATTGTTTACACTTAATGACTCGGTTGAGCTGTGCATGTGTTTGTCTGTTTTTCTGATTGCAGGCTCCGTTTGTCCACCAGCCACCTCTGAGCTACGATTATTCGATGAACGGTTAAAAAAGGGTACGAAGATTTGTATTTCTGCAAAAAATTATCAAAATCTGTTAGGCTTAGTGTGGGTGAATTGCTAGGGTCATTGTTTAAACAAGACATTTGGTTAGACCATTCTTTCCTTGGTTTCTAATTTTTGATGGATCATATTGGTGTAGTTAAGGAGACTGTAACAATGATGTTTGAAAACTTTTAATGTTGTTTGAAAACTTAGTTATTTCTTTTTCTTTTTTTAAAATTTGCTGAGGAAATATATTCATTGCCCTTCCCTCGATGATTAAAGATCCGGCTGGTTCAATCGTTGAACTGAACATCGATGGTCCAAAGGTTGAACTGGGAACGTTCCTCCATTTTCGTTCTTTTTAATGGTTGAATTGGTTGGTTCAATCGGTTGAATTGAGAACTAAAGATTTAACTGGCTTGATTTTCGATCTAACTTGTTCGACATTCGGTTTAATCTTTTGCGCCTTGCCTCCCTTGTTTAAACAGGGGTGTGTATCTGGATATTGTAGGTAATATTGAATGTATTGCTAATTATATTATATCTGAAAGATGAGCAATTTTGAACAAATTCTAATAAATTTCATTAGTAAATATAAATAAAATGTACTTAACAAAAATTTATTCGTAAAAACTCAGAAAATCAAATTAAATTCTATCAGGATTTACATATAATAAAATTCATCTCTAGAATACTTCTAAAATTTATTTTTAGGATCTCAGTCTTACCATTAAAGCCTCTTTTGAATGGTCGGTAGATGCTAGTGAGGTTCCTTTGGACCAATCAAATGCCCTTAAATAATTCCACATGTAATTGTGTTTTTTTATTTAATAATATTACAATTTTACATATTAATGATTTTATAAAAATAAAACAGTTCAAAAGTTTTTTCACCACTCATTTTTAGTTCTCATCTCATCGTTATGTTTGGTTTCAAACGCACATCCCATTATTAAATTTAATATTATTATTATAGTATTTGATCTCATCGTCATAATTATTTTTAACCTCGTTGAATCCAATTTTATCAGCCATCCAAAAAAAACCTAAATTAAGATGTTATTGGCACACGTGATGTAACTTCAATAAGAATATAATATGATTATTTACATACAAACTCGAGTATAAGATTTCAGAATTTTTCCAAAACCTCAACATTTAAATTCTTGAAATTTTCAAAGCCTCAACCTTACCATTAACTCATTTAACAGAGCAATCTCATTATTCACACATGTATTTATTGATAAATAAAAATCAAACACGTGTACGAATTGCATTAATCCTTTTAATGCATTATGAATAAAATAATATGGAAAGAGTTTACTATTGTAAAAAAATTTAATAAATAAATAAATTAGGATAATAATTGAAAAGAGCAAGATCCCATTCATTATCAATCTAGTCAAAACAGGTTGGCTGAATGAAATTATAACAAAATTACATTTAATTAAATTAATTAATTAATATGATTGTGATTATGGTTTAGGATCCAATCGAATCCAAGCTTTTTTAAATTTATGTGTATGCTCTGATTGGTTCATTCCAATGATTCGTTGCTACTTATTTATGTCAACACAAATCCCAAAGAAGACAAATTTTAGGTTCAATTATGATTTGGTCCTGACACTTTATTAAAATTAATATTTTTAAATTTAAATATTTAGCATAATTTAATCTTTGGCTTAGTACCTCTTTTGGCTATACTTTCATTGTACAATCCCCGTTATCACAACCCAAAATTCGACTAAAAAATTCCAAACAACCAATGACACGCTGCCGTGTATCAAGAAAACAGTAAAAATTTCACTTAATTTTTTTTTAAAAATATAACACAACTAAAAAATCATTAAAAATTCAAAAAACCCAAAAAATCTTTAAACTAAAAAAATTATGATATATTTATGAAAATTATAAGTATGCATAAATTAAAAAAGTTGATAAAATTTTAAATTTTAAAAAAAAATTTGTGTGGAATTATAGGTTTTTTTTAACACAAAATTTTAGAATTTTGTGGTATTTTTTACTAAAAAAACTCAAATTTTCTTAAAAAGTATAAAAGATTAATAAAATGCAAGAAAAACCCTAAATTTTCCAAAAAAAAACCATAATATTCTTAAAAAAATTCAAAGAACCTAAAATTCCAAACAAATGAATTTTTTATTTTTTTGAAGTTTCGGATACTTTTAATTTTTAAAAAATATTTATAATTTCAAAAATAGATTATGATTTTTTTAATTACTTTCTAAGTTTTAATTTTTTGGGGATTTTTAATGATTTTTATTTTCTTTTTTAAGTGATTTTTTCTTTACTTTTTGTTGGCATGTGTTACCATGTCATTGGTTGGTTAAATTTTTTAATTGAAATTTGGGTTGAGATAACGAGCTATTTAGAATGAAAGTAAAGGGATTAAAATGATAAAAAAAATAGTTCAAGTACCAAAGTAATAATTTAGCTATAATGCAAGGGTCAAAGAAGATATTAAGCCTTAATCTTATTTTATTAAATAATTATTTTCGTTAAAATATTGACTTGAATATTTTTAAAATGACGAATTAGAAAATAAAGTTTTTTTAATAAAAAACATTCTGAGCGTAATTAGAAGGGGTATCATATAATTTTAGTCTCTTTTAATTTAAAGTATTTAATTTAAGGTTTTCTTTTTAACAATTTCTTTACTTTTACCTCCCAAGCTTTTAAAATTTTATTTTGGCCCCTTTAAAACCAAATTCTTGACTTTCCTTTAGACTTGTTCATTAGTCAAGTTATCCGCTTAGGCTGAAGGTTTGCTCGAAATTTGAAGGGTTTAGACAAAAATATTTAGCCCGAAAAATGGGATTGGGTAAAAAAAATTAGGTCCGTTTAAAATATGAGTCAAATTTAGGCTTGAACATTCAAGACCCGAGCCCAGCCCGGTCTGACCTATTTTAAGTTTATAATACTTTATATTATATTATTTTTATATGTTATGTAATTTATAACACATTAAAAAATAAACATATACTAAATATATAATATTACTCTAATGTAAACATTAAAAAAATGTTAAGATGACTATATAAAAAAATTCAATAAATAAAAAATATATAAAATTATTAAATATTAAAATAAAACAATATAATATTTTTTTAAATAAAAAAAATAATATGGGAGGGCTTAAATAAGCTTGGATTAATCTTTTACAAATATGATCGGATTTGAGTAAAATTTTAAGCTCAGATTTCAGATCGAGTCAACTTTAGGCGTGCATAAAATATGTTAATATTATGCTTAATCCCAACCCAAATCCACCTCATCCTGGCCCATGAACACTTCTATTTTACCTTTAAAAAAAACTCTTTTAAGGTTGGGGCTCTGGAAATCTTTTATGTCCAAGATTTGATTCCTACTATACGTGTGTTATTTCGATATTATTTCGGTTTGTCAACCCCATCATAATTATTTGAATGTGTATACTTGCTATTATAATTTTATTTGTAACTTCAAGAAACAAGTTCATACAAAATTAAATTACAATGACTATATATCAAAATCAAGCACAGTAAATGGACCAAAACCGGAATTTAACCTTTTTTCCGCAATGGTGGACATGTGCAGACATACATACATACATACATAAACAGCTAAAAAGCTTTAAAAGAAGAAGAAGAAGAAAAAAGATCCACCTTCCTCTTTGGATTTTCATTTGTTCTCTGTAAGTTCTATTAATTGCCTTGTTTTTCTTCAATAATTTTTTGATTAATTATGTTAATCGTATTTTTTATTATTAATTCCATAATCTTTTGATTGTTACAGTGGAGCAGATTCAGTCCCCCCCAACTTTAGGGTTTCGATTTGTTGTTTTTTTTAATTGTAATTAATTGTTATTGTCACTGTTTATTTTGTGAATAATATAAGTAATAATTATGAGAGAAATTGAGGATTCCTCCAATTTGTTTGGAAAATGGGAAGAAGAGCTGCCGTCGCCGGAGGAGCTTATGCCTCTTTCACAAACCCTAATTAGCCCTCACCTTGCCCTTGCTTTCGACATCCCGAATCCAAACCACCGTCAACGGAAACACCCACCTCCGCCGCCGCCTACCCCGGCTGAATTCGCCGCTGATTCCGGGGACTTGGGATCCGGAGCGGGCGGTGACGAGCCGGCGCGAACACTGAAACGGCCTCGGCTCGTCTGGACCCCGCAGCTCCACAAGCGATTCGTTGACGCCGTGGCTCATTTAGGGATCAAAAACGCCGTCCCAAAGACCATAATGCAGTTGATGAGTGTTGATGGGTTGACCAGAGAGAACGTCGCTAGTCATTTACAAAAATATCGCCTCTATTTGAAGAGAATGCAAGGGTTATCTGGTGGTGGCGGTGCAAACGGTGGTGCTACGTCTGATCCGGCGACTGACCATTTGTTTGCCAGTTCACCCGTTCCCCCTCACTTCCTTCATCCTAGTAAAGGTAGCTCAGAGCCTTTCTCCCCATTTCTATCAGTTCCAGGACTACAACACCACCATTACCAACAACAGCAACACCAGCTAGCTTCGGCGGCGGCTGTCGGGCATCCACATTTGCTAACTCAGTATCATAAGCAGATAGGGCATTTTAGGTCATCACCAAATGGTCAATTTGAGCATCCCTTCTTAGCCAAGCAACCACCACCATCAATCCGTAGAATGGGAGGTACACCCTCACACAATCAAGTACCAACTAATTGTGTTGAAGATTTGGAATCTGCTAATGGCAATGGTGGAATGAAAGTATTAACTTTATTTCCACCAAGGGATGATTGATTCAAAAAAAAAATTGACTAATTATTGAGTGTCATTGAAACTTTTCTTCTTTTATGTGATTAGTCCTTTTGTTTATGTCTTTCATCATATATAGGGTCTTTGATGCATGGATATTTGAAAATCAGCTCATGTTTACTTGTCTGAGAGGTTCTTTTCAGCCATAAAAAGTGATTTTAAGGCAGAAGTAGCTAAATTTTGAGCTTGGAAGAGGAAAATGTACTCGTAAATTGGGCTGATCGGGTTGGTTTTGTGTCGGGTTAACTAGGGTTTAAATTCAAGTCATTTATTGGGTCGGATGGTTGACCTTTGATTATGGCTTAAGCCGTGATTTAGTCCTATATTGCACTTATTCTTCTCGCTTTGGTACCTAAATTTTTTTTTTGTCTCTATTTGATACTTGAATTATCATTTTAGTTTCAATTTACCCAAAATAAAAGTAACCAATAAGAATGTGACAACAACACATTCTTATTGGACACAGGTAATTTTTGAGGTCAAATGGGACGGAAATGATTATTCATGTATCACAACGGAACTATAAAAAAGCTTAGATACTAAAGTGGAAAGAAAAGTATAGTTCAAGGTCAAATTATGAATTAAGCTTTTTGTTATCGATATATATTAGGTCAAGTTTGAATTCGAGTCAGAATTGACTAGTCGGAAATAATGCTCAGTCCCTAGTTTTAATAGTTTCTTCTTAGTTCAGTGTAATGTAGAGGTCAATTATACATCGTGGGACTCCATAGAAGACTTGTTTTGCTTTCTTATTTTCTAATGTTAATCCCTCCATGAGCATAAGCTATATATATATTTTCTGCAATTTTCTAAAGCATGTGTAACTTTATGGTGTTGTTGAATGACACAAATTCTGCGATGTGAAGTAGGATACTGAAAAGAACATTTATGTTCAAAGAATCATGATGTAGAGTTTATTGCTGAAACATATGATATTCAGTTTCATTGTCAGTGATTTGTGGATGAAAATGTAGAACTTCTGAAGTACGAAGGATGAAGGTAGTTAATGAAATTCTAGTCAGAAGTGAGCAACATGTTTGTGGTTAAGAGCACATAAACCCCTTGTTATTAAGTTGTGCCATTGCTAAAATATAAACGTGTTTAATTTTATTAAGAATTATAGTATTAAAATAAATTTATATTAATATTATGATTATCTTTTTAAAATCATATAAAAACCATATATGAATACAGGTCGAATGATCAAGTTGTTAGTCTAAATCTAAAGGCTCTCTTGATATTATAAAGGATATGAAAAAAATAATAAAACCCGAAAAGTGTATTTTAATAAAAATATTTGATCTATAAATATAGATTGAACTTAAATTCCGTGAACCGCAACTCTCTTCTCCAATATGTAATATGTACAAAAAAAATGAAAAAAAAACCATAACTTTGAACAACCCAACTTGTTTTTGAATTTATAATGTGTTTGTTTGTATTATATAATCTATTTCCTATTAAAATTAAATATAGAATATGAAAAAAAAATCTTATATTGATTTATGTTTAAATTTTTATTAAATGTATATACATATAAAATTGCCCAACTTAAATAACTATATATATAAATCCAACCGATCCAAATGCAAGATAAAAACCCCTCAAATTTCCACATTAAAAGGAAACCAACTACTCTCTGAACTTTGTGAACCATCATCTGACAATAGCAACAAGAAAAGTTTAGGTCAAATTTTCTGTACATCCCTATTCTCTTCAATCATCTATGCTATGGCCTCATACTGAAATATTTGATGACCATGACCTGCTAAAAGTAGTAGGACCAAGTTCAACCCTAAATTACCATACAATACAAGTGGATGTACACAGTTCATAGATTTTAGTAGCTAAATATCAAATCATCTTTTGATGCCTTGCATCATGGGAGAAATAGCTGAATGCTTGTGCAAGACTGCTTAAACTGGCAAGATTTGAACCTTCACTGTGTGTATACTATGTCGAAATTCACTTTGATCACTGAGCTAAAACGAACATAGTAAAGATGAAATTTGCTCCATTTTTGTAGTCAAAATATTAGTCTGCATCACCAAGGCCATCACTCCCATCCCCTTTCTTTGAGACGGGTGTCCAATGTGAGCTTGATTTCTTTGTTTGTGAAGCTATTTCTGCATTCTTCCGTAATACAGCTCCGGGTGATGGATATGGACGTTGTTGAAACAGAGGACCCTAAAGTTCATAGCAACAAGAAGCAGTTGAAACATGAGGTCTTTCACAAGACAGATGGGGCAATGAATGTAATATAATTCTTTCACAAACATGCCATAAGTCCTTGTACTCTTCACAAATTGGCTTGTACTTTTATTTTTTGGAATAATCTCTTTACTTTTCAAATTTCAAAATTCAAGTCCAACCATTATGACAGTTAAATTTTTTTTTTTTGTTAAATTCAAGTTCATTATGTCATATTTTTTTTTTAAATATTGAAATATAAAATGTAAAAGGACTAAATTCCTAGAAATAAAAGTACAGGAACTAAATTCCAAATTTTTGAAAAGTACAAGGACTTATGGCATATTTTAACCAAATATATATAGCTGGGATTCAAAGAAGAATATTGTACCGTGGCGGTGGTATCAGCTGCTCGTGGCTGTACTCCTTTCAGCCCAACAATCCTGTAAAAAGCCAATGTCAGATGATATCAGTAGACTTTAAAGGGTGCCCTCTATCGAGTTTGCAGACCTAGTATTAAACATGATGGCATGACAATAGGAAAGCTATTAATGGCAACATACCAACCACCACGAGGAGCATCGGAGTATGAGCTTGGATCCATTGGGTCTAGCTCATCATCATCGTTGTAGGAATGCTTCCTTTTCCCGAAGTCTTTTCTGTTTCCTTTTCCTGAAGGCGGTCTCCCTCCGGATCTGCAAAGGCCAACACCGTAGCACCGTTATACCAATGTGTAAATCAGTCTTTATGTTCTTGACAATTGAAAGTTCCATATTTATATAAAGTCTCATTATGAAAGTGCTGGTACTACTATAACAGGTTTTAGGTTTCCACAAAATGCTAGAACTTCATACCGGACCAAATTTTTTCCAAAACCTAGACAACACACAAATTCTAAAGAGAAATACGTGCATGGCCAGATGACCCTCATAATCACACGGTAGTCGCAGATATAAACAAATTAGAGTCGGTTATATTAACTAGATGCGCAAAGTTAGAGTATGTACCTCGGCTTAGAAGCCTTATTCTCATTGCTATTATGCTGCTGGTAATCCATAATCGGTGGCAAACTCTGGGCCTGTGGCAGATTGAGAACTCTGCATTCCATACAAGTTGTCATTATTGTCAGTTCCAATTTGCTTTCCTAAATGCAGAATAATAATGAAAATCTAGTCCTACATACACTCACTCCGTGAGTGAAAAAAAAGTATATATTAAAAAATAAAAAAATAATGAAGAAATAAGATATTCAAAATAATGAAAAGAGTGAAATAACTTGGTATGAAGGAGTGAAAATGGGAGTCAAAATAGGAGTGGATAATTAAGGAAACTAATGTTATTTAAATGAAAAGTTAAATTGCTAATATAACTTTAATAATATGTATTGTATATTCTAGTTTGGTTTTTATGTACTTCAATACTGAGTTGGTGTCACCAAGTCAAGTGACACCAAACTCAGTCAGGCACTTAATAATAAATAGTATAGATATAGATAAGTATAGATAAATAAATGTAAGCTTGTACGTATAATACAAGTTGTACGTGTTGGTGTGGGCACTACTCTTTGTGATGAAGTTAAGAGCACTCCAAGTTAAGAACATTCTTTGTTCACAAGTCTCAATGTCCTTTTTTTTTTAAAAGAACACATTATGTTGATATGAAAATGTTAGATGTTCTCCATGTCATTTTATTCATTTCCTGATCAGGCAAGATCAAAAAATGGAGAAAAGAAAGAGTTTCCTAACAGCATCTTAAATGCACCCATTTCTCATCACATTTTCCATAAACCATATTATGATAAGTAAAAATAAATAAAAAAGAACTCAATGAACCAGTGGCACCTTGGCATGCAACCCACAAATTTTCATGTCATTTTATGAACTTTAACATATATGGTTTCTTCTTTTTTTAACAAGAACACACACAATTCAATCATCTGGGAATTATGTTCTTTAATATGTTAATAAAATAATTTTATGCTACAATAACAACTTAAACTTGATCCATCATTTAATACCACAAAGATAGAATATAAAATCTTGATGATCTTACAAAATTTAAGGAAAAATTTAGCATGTCAATATGTTCTGCTTTTAGAACCATTAAAAATGATGGTAAAACATGCCTAATCACCATAATAATAAAGCAAAATCTGTGTATGGAGACATTACATACCTTGTGCAATGATTGCAGTAACCCCAAGCTTGCACCAGGCCAACTCCCCAACCTCCACAACCAAAGCATTTGTCCAAGTTTGATGACCACAAAGTCGAATTCTCATTAACAGTATTTTCAGAAACCCTGCTTCCAGGATGCTGTGATGCAAACGGCTTTAATACATCAGGGCACTCCCATTGAGATATATTGGTCTTTGTATTGTAATAATATTTGTGCCCTATTTATTTACAAAAGAAAAATGGAAAAAAGAAACCATTAATTCTGTCTGAGTCAAAAGATGCATGCACACACAAAAACTTTGTTAGATGTTTCTACATCTAAAACCAACGAACTTAGTAATCTATCTTTTAAGCATCTTCTGAATAATATGATGTGCTAAAATCCCATCTGCATTAGCAACCTTCCCTTTTAATTGTTAGAGCCTTTCAGATTTTGGGTCAACAAAATTTTTTTAGCTCCGATAAGAAATAATAAAAAATATAGAAACAATATTTCCAAACACAATGTGAGACTTCATTCTTTCTAACATCTGCAGTTTTACCCCCAAAAGATATGACGTCATTTCCCTATATTTAGTTTCATGTATGTCCAAATTCATAATCCGTATAATTCATTCAAAAAGAAAATAAAATTGTGATAAAATAAATCAATCAAAATGAGACAAATCATACAAATTTTTTTATACAGCATACCTGTTGTTTCATCTAATGCTTCCACCCAATCTTCCACGTGTCTTGTAGCGAATGGGAAATGAGTACTCGAAGATGTTTCTACAGGTCTTTCCCACTGACTCTTTCCGTTACTTTCATTATAATAGTATGAGGCACCAGTGGAGGGATCTTTTGCTTCCACCTACAGCGGAACTAATAGAAGTCAACAGAGTCACAACAGAAAGCTGGAAAAAACATCTTCCAGAACATTGAATTGACTACTTCTAGAAATAAGATAAAAAAAATTGACATCCAGTTAAGAAGGTTTTCAGTTTTCCCTTCTCTTTCTCTGCATAAGGTTACACCCATATGTAAATAGAACACCAAAAATAAAGGAAATCTAGTCAGTAGCAATTAATTCGGATTGCAGAAAGCTCACATGAGAAGAATTCTAGCAAAGAAGTAGCATTCTTCATATGTTTGGAGTTCAAGATAGTACAATTCCAAACCCATAATAATTACAATAAAAAGCTTAAACATTGTAGCACAAAAAACTGAATGGTACCCTTTCCTTATTTTCCTTCCATTCTCTACAAACTACGTGATTGACCCAAAAGTAAAACCTGAAATTCTTTGCCAATTCCAACAAATTCCCAAAACAAACGTCTTTAGTTTTTGAAAGTTTCCATCATTTTGATGTAGTTGAATTCACTTTTCCTATGGGTTCATATTCTAGCAGCTCTTACATTCCCAATTCTTCTAGTTCAACCAGAGCAAGATAAAACTTAGTTGATGGGATAGTGAAGATATGAACTGATTGAAAAGTTTAGTTGCATACAGTTATGATATCCTTATATAAAGAAAGTTTTAAGAATTTGATATTTTTAAGGCGAGAAATCGAAAATCATGTTAACTCATATACAAGTTCAATATAAAAGCTTATTACTCCACCCTACAAATAAATATATGTTCTTTTCCAGTCATTTCCAATAAAAGTTTCAAGCCTCTTAAACTTGACATCATAAAGATTTAATAGAACAACCACATAAAACTGAAGCAACCATAAACTCATTGCCTAATCACAGGGTAAGGACTTAACCTCAGTCCATCTAAATTTTTAAAAACAAAGATTCCAATAAGCATTAAAACATACAGAAACCAAAATAAATCCAAAAGTGCAAAGCTGGCCATACACACCCATCCAGGAGGCAACTTCGCAGTTTCCATAAGCTGAGGTGCATCAGTCTCCAAATTCTGAAATCCAAAATGAAAAAGCAAGTTGTTGCATAGTTATTAGCAACTAATTGGTGCTCATATTTAGTCTACATACCAAGAAGCTCACAGAAAGTTTCAGAAAAGAATATCGGCAAATTAGAATGGGTAAAGTTCCAGAAAATATCAAATAATGAAGTCCTGAAGCTATGCTTTTTATTTCAACACAACCTACGATGACTAAACAAGGACAGAATAAAAAATGAGGGACAATAGGAGATAAGGATGTAAAAAATAAACTTGCCTTATCGGTTCTTGATAGGTCATGTTTTGTTGAACCCTCTTTTAGAATGCCCCTAGCTCTCAACTTTTGCTTAAGGTACTCAGGCAAGTCCTTAGATGCAGCCTCAGAAATTTTCTCACTTGTATCAATATTTACATGTCCCAAATTTCCTGAAACATCAGAAGACATGAAATCCCAACTAGCTCCTTTTTTTATGTAAAAAAAGATATCAACTCGGTTTTGCAAATAATCAAGCAACGTCTTGAGAGTCCATTCATGGTAAATCGAACCTGGAGTACCATAGCTATAAGCACCTCCACCTGGTACACCATACCCATTTCCAATGTCTATGTTACCTAACTCCAAAGTAGAAATAAACCTCAATCAGCAATTTCTTTTCCTTCTTTCAAAATGAAAAAGTAAATAAACAAAGTAATTTACTAATCAAACTGAAGTAAATCAAGAACATTTTTTCCATCTGTTCTACTGAACACCCAAAAAGCACATGGTCCTAAACCTTCCAACTTCAATACAAACAGAGGTTGCTTTTTTTCCCCAATAATTTTCTTTCATTTAGTGAAAAAAACACTCCTGTTTTAGCTGGTAGGGCAGTAAATTCTATCTTCAAGCATACAATCACATGAACTTGAAGAAAAAGAAAAAAGGGTTATTATGAAATATGACCTTGTTCATGAGGGTTAGGCTTGCCACGCTTAGAAGCTAGCTCGGCCCGATGCTCTGAAGCCATTTTCAGTAGATGCTCCTGTATGAACATACATATTACCCAAAAAACAATGAAAAACTATGACTAAAGAGGATTATACAGATAATCAAAAAGAGAGCAAACACGAAACAAATGAAATTACCCACTTTCAAAGCATTGGGATCAGGCCGTTCCGAGAAAAGGTCCGTACCATCCTTGCACGGAAGTCCGGCCGCTGCCTCTCTGAAAATTAATTAGCTTAATCAAACGATTGATGAAAACAGAGAAAAACAAAATGGGAATCCCAAACCAAATACCTCTGGCTTTGAGCCTGGATAATTTTTTGGGTGGCGATTTCCTAGCAACACCAACATTAGAAAATGATATAGAGATTAGCATAATACTTGAAAAAAAGGAGAATTAAAAGATAGAAAGAGAAAGGGGGAGTGGAGACAGGTACTTGTTCGTGGAGAAGGACATGAGGTACTGGATTTTCATTGTGAAAATGGTCTTCCATATTTTTGCACCCTAGGTGTTTGCTGTTATGTCTGACAGAGATAATAGTTGCCGCAGCCGCTGCCTGCGTCCGCCTGTTTTAGAAACGGCGAATAAAAACCCGACACTTTTCGAGTTTTTATTATCAGAGATAATAAGATCAGGTGGGCGGGTGCGGGTGCGGGTGCGGGTGCGGGTTTTTTTTAAGTGGAAAAGACCGGGTTGGTGCCCATCTATATATAACTATTGAATTTTGAAGAAGTTTTGGATTTAATTTCTATATTTTAATTTGGTTTTTGATCTTTTACTTTTCAAATTTTAAAAGTTTAGTCCTCCCCAAACGATAATTATTAACATAATTAAGTTAAGTTTTATTATTTTCAAAATCTGATGCATCAAACATATTATCATATGTGTAACATCACGTCAGCTTATTATTTCTACATATCATTCACTAAAAATCTAGTTATTGGATTAACAATAATCATTTACGTTAATATTAAAATTTCAAAATTCGAGTGTATAAGAATTTAGACTGTTCCAATTGAAAAATATAGACCAAACTATAACTATACGCATAATGCATGAATATTAATTGAATTTCAAATTTTGAAAAATATTAAATTTAACTAATTCAAAGGTTACAATGACTAAAATGTATCAAATTAAATTATAAAAACTAAATCTATAATTTTTCCAAAGTAAAGGGACAAATAACAAAATTTAATCTTTCAATATATAAATATGGTAATAAATAAGTCACACTTTCTACCAAAATAAATAAATAAATAAGTCACATTAATTGAGTTTAAAATTTTACATTCATACTTAAAATTTTCTATCTATTCCAAAAACTTTATTTAAAAAAGTTCATGTCAATAACTCAATAAGTGGCTTCAGTGGAAAAAGAGATGTTGTTCATCCTAGGGGTCCCGGGTTTGAGCACTTATGTGTGCAAGTTGTGTGTGCGTTGTCAAAAAATTAAATAATCATGAACAGATACTACCACGTAATCATATCAGAATATTGTATAAAATGCAAAAAAAAAAAAAAGAGATTGAACACATGTCAAATAGGAACATCCTTTATAATAATAATAATAATAATAATACACTTTATTGATTCATAAAAAAATAATTTTCCATTATTTCCCAGCTAATTGACCTAAACTAAAAAAAATTTAAGATATCTCCTTATTTAATCCACTTAGTCAAATTGTTTTTATTTTTTGGTAAATAATGACAGCACGAATGTGATATATAAATCAATAAAAGATGACTAAGTGGCATTAGTCAACTGATCAACATCTGACTTAAGTAAAAATTTCACCAAAACCAGATTCTTTGCAAAAATTCGCATCTCGTTATAATGTAGACTTGAAATTTTAGCCATATGTTTTGCAACTTTATTTTGTTCACTCGAGATTTGTTGAAAGCGAACTCTCCAAGTATGACCAAAAAAATCATGAATCAAGCGCAGCTCTGACAACTTGCTATTTGCCGCACCACCTGCTAAGATCGTTTCGATTACGATAGCATTATCACACTCCACATCCATTTTTTTGAACCCAGAATTCCATGCTATCTTTAAACCTTCCAAAATAGCTTTTGCCTCAATTTGAAAAATTGATTCCTCCCCAATCCTCATATTGAAGCCACAAATCCATTTAACATCATGATCTTTGAACACTCATCCAATCAAAGCAAACCCATTAATGGTTGAAATTGCTTCATCAGTGTTGAGTTTGATCCACCCTCTTTTAGGTACCTTCCATGCAGCGCCAACAATCCTTTGAATGCAGTAAATATCTTTTGATTTCGATTCAGAGATGCTTCTCGTCCAAGCCTCACCTATATTAACAATTTCTTTAATATTGCTATGGCGTTACTAAAAATAAATTTGTTATGACTTTTCCATAAGAGCCAACACAATATTGCAAACAATGTTGGCCACTCCTCCTTTTCCGTATCCCCTCCTTGGTATGTCAAGTTCCACACAATCCAATCCTGCAAATTACCAAAGAAAAACATGCTTCTTAACAAACCTAGCACAACCATCTGCCACACTGCTTTTGAAAAGCCACATTCACGCAAGGGATGCTTGTTTCCAAAAGATTTCAGCAACGGGTACAAGATGTGTCACCTGTCATATGTTGTCAAGCTCATTCCTCATTCGTGTTTAAATAATACTAAAATTAACCCAATATTGTGTAATAAAAAGATTATTAAAAAAAATATTATTAGAATCGATTGAGTCTTAATTCGATTGACATCAGCATTGTTACCAATGCAAGAAAATATAAATTCGAGTACACTGAAACGTATTATCCTCCTATTTAAGGGTCAGAAAAAACTATGAATAATTCTAAATATTGTATCAAAAATAGCATACATGATAAAGAACCTATAATGAAATTAATATTTTAAAAAAAAAACTATTAGAAAGAAGAGAGTAATGCACATAGATTTGGTTTTTCCCTCCTTTGATTTCAACAAAAGAGAATACAACAAAACAGCAGCAATCACATAATCTATAGGCCCTGCCACCATTGTGACTTTTGACCTGAAAATGGTTGCCATGTTAATCAACATATTTACAGCACAGAAAACAGCATATATCCCCCCCCCCCAACTCGAAACACGACACCAACACCCTTCGGCATTGCTCTCGCTCGTCTGCAAAACTCTTGGATTATACAGTTTTGAACTAGAGAATAGGTTGATATACCCTGTTGTTATAAATGTAAAATAATAATAGCTAATAGGAAAGATAGCAGCCATCGCATAGTTGGAAGACCTGCAGAATGCAGAGGGAGTCTAGTATTAGCATACGTGCACGAGTCCATTATATCGGATCCCAAGCATAATCCCTAAAGATACAAACTGATGCAAGAATATAATTTAGAGCATGGAGCTGTTACAATGACTGATATAATGATTATTAAGCATCTAGAAGTACATTCGATGTTCAACATGAGAAGAGTTGGGTATAAGTACCATGGAGGCCCCTATACTAAAAATCAAATTACATTTTGCCCTCTTTACTATGTACAGTTAGATTAAAGAGAACTAGTCTTTTCTATTAAAAGTTCGATCAATTTCTACTGTTGAGAACTTGTATACTCGACACAATAAGCAGACAGTTACATGTGGCATGCCACATGTACATCATGTTAATGTACAGAGACCAATTTTTAATGGAAAAAATGGCAAGAATTTTTAATAGAAGGACCAATTTGCTATTTGATCTAATCCATAGGGATAATTTGCCCATTTTTATAGAAGGGGCAAAATGCAATCGGCTTCTAGTATAAGGGCTTCCATGGTACTTTTACCGTAGAGTTGACCATGGATAAATATATGAATTAAACCAACCAACCGCTATAATGATTCTTAAATTTCTAAATATGACTAAAATTACTGCACAAGAAAATCATCTTTAGACACCATTTGTATGAAACGAATAGTCCAGGTAATTTATGATCATCAAATTCGGTTTGGCGTGCAATGATAGGCTAAGATGTCAAACTGATATGTTTAATTATTCAGAAAACATCTTTTACTCACAGAAAGGTGCCGATGCTGATGGTGAAACTGAAGGTATCCTGTCAGGATCCTCTTTATTTGGTTCACTCTTTGATGGAGGCTTGGCATGAGCAAACGCTACATTTGGCAGCGGGCTGGATGTGGGAGCTAAATAGGTAACTGGTCTGTGTTTAGGTTTGGGTGCCAGTGCTGATGGTTGTACATTTGGTGGGACCACGGAATGATGAGGGGAAAGTTTGGGTGTGGCAGCAGGGGCTAAATTAGGTTCCTCTCGAGGCTTCCCCTTGATCCTTTTATTCCCATGTCGGGAACCGGGCGGGTTTGCCTTGTTATGCCTTTGAGATGCTGGAGAAATTGTTTCGGGGGTAGGTGAATGAGCTTCAGGTGCAGGTGCAGCACCTTTCTCGGTTGATGTACTGGGTGCAACTGCAGGAGCTAGATCAGCACTATGGTGGTGATGGTGATGGTGGTGGTGATGGTGGTGGTGGTGGTGATGATGATGATTACTGTGGACAGGATGAGGTGAAGGAGCAGGTGAGTTCGAACTGCCGTCACCTCCGTGAAGAGAATGTTGCAAAATGGAAGAAAGGCGAACTTGCTTAACTTTACCAAATACAGTGTGATTTAGGCCAAGGTTTTTTGAATGAGAACCCGTGATGGTTTGAGCTAGTTGCTTTAATCTTGGCGTTGAAGGAGGATTCCCTACAGCAAGCAGAACTTTTGACTGAACGATAGTGGGGGGAGCAACGGTGGAGCCTTTAGAATTCGATAAGATGATATACAAGTTCTGAAACTCGCAAAGTAAAGCACATCAGATTCGGCATAAGAGAAGCTAAAGCCAATAAACTCTCTTACAAATGGTATTTACAAAAAACGCAAAAACAAAAAATAACAAAGCATAATAAATCAAAAAAGACAGATTGCCTAACCTCGTATGGGGCTAAATGCAATCCGGACTTGAGCTGGCTCCTTAATTCATCAAAATATAATTGTATTTGATAAATAGAAAAGTTTAAGGTAAAGTTGAAATGGATTTGCACTTTCTGCAGAAGAAAAGCACTTTGCGGGGGAATTACAGTAATCCCTCCCGGGAATTTTAACACCTCGAAGAAGTATGAATCCCGAACAAGGATTTAGTCAAGCTCAAAGATGATTGGTGTATAACCAAATACTCAAACGATGACTTTATCAAACTTAGAGAAGCTGGAGATATCTTCGAATACCTTGCATCAGGATCAACCCCGAACACAACCTTTGTTACATTCGATTCAGTTAAAGGATCGAGAGATAAGATACCCACCTGGTTCAAAGAAGTAAATCACATTTTAGGCAAAAATGTAATAGAAAGTACATACGTCATGACAAAAAAGGATCAAATTTTATACTTTGCTTGTACGAAAGCCTATCTCATCAAAAATGTCATTTTCAAGCTGCAAGATATTGTCTCCCAGAAAAGAAACCGGCTTCTCAACTTTAAAACTTGCTACTATATCATGATCTGGACAATAAAATAACCAAATGTTAAATCACTTCATAATTATAAATTCAATATCGGTCCAACCCCACAGCAAATATCGAATTGCCAATCCTACAGACCAGCTTCGGTCAGAAAACCATATATAAATAACTACAACAATTATTATATGAAAGCAGAGATTAATAACCAAGTTGATACATCAAAAATATTTCTCAAGCCAATGCCGATGACAAGTACTTATATACAATATACGTGACATAACATCCAATAGTAATGATCTATGAAATGTTGAACAATTCGGTCAGAAAACTGTATAAACAACAACAATTGTTATATGAATGCAGAGATCAATAACCAAGTTGATACATCAAATATAATTCTCAAACCAACACCGATAACACATATTCATATACAACGTACGTGACATAACATCCAATGCTAATGATATATGAAATGTTGAACAAATTCAATGGTACACACAAACATGTGTGTGTATATGTATATAGCAGATAAGCAGAACTATGAAATAAAAAAACTGCAGTAAATAACCAAATGTGTTAGAAAATATCGATTGCGCTCATCACTCATGTGTCAAGAACCAAAAATTCTAAGGGGAAACCAACTAAATGAAGCATTAAAGACAAACTTAACCCCGAAAAGCTTAGTCTTCATGGACCATAAAACAACCATGGAGATATCTTAGTGAATATCCTTTCATTCCCATGGTCCAATTTTACTCTAAATTATAGGAAAAGTAAAATATGAATTACTAAATCACATGGATTTATTTTCTATTTTTTATGCACTAAGGATGTAATTCTAGAAAGGGTCAATGAACGAGATAATGACACATTGTCAAAACTTTTTAAATGTAAATTTAAATAACTTCATTTCCAATGAAGCTTCATTATCATATTCTATACAGCCTTAATGCATCAAATGAAATATATATAATAATAAATTATCCACAAATTTATATATATATATATATATATATATAAAGGAGTTTCCAGATTTATTTATCTATTTTTATGGAAATTTTATCTTATTTTATTAATTGATGACATCTGTGGTAAAAGAATCCATCATTTAAAAATGTTCATAATCTTTCCCTTTTACTCCTTTAGCAAACAATCCGTATAACTAATAATTAACACTCTTAAACCCAGTTTCCATTAATGGAATTTTTTAAAAAAATTTTAAAAAAATAAATAAAACCCAAGTCGATTCATACATTCTCAGCTAAAAAAATTAAGAACAAAAACTAAAAGCAAAAACCCCAGATCCATCCATACATACATGCATACACATACAATTAAATCAAGAAAAATTAGAAAAATTACCTTTGAACCTAGAATCAAGATCCAGATCAGAGTGATCTGAAGAATGAAGGAAAGGGGGTAACCAAAACAAAGCCGAAAGGAAGATTGCAAGAGAAAACAACAAAACGAAGAAGCATCGAAGACCAAAGAGAGTGTTTTTAGATCCACAAACAACGAATCTGGTTGAAATTGTAGAGCTCGATTCTGCCACAGATACTTCACTACTCACGTTTGAACTTAATCTCTGCTCTTCTTCAGTTTTACCCATAGTTCATTTCATCACCATTTGCTTTTACACTCCATTTCCATGGTGATTTGCTTTTGCCTTAGCCATTGATGATGCTCCCATTTTCTTTAACCCTTTTTCACTTCACCACTGAATTTTTGCACATTTTTTTCTAATTTCTAGGAGAGGGGGACAAACAAAGCTCGTCTTTGTGCTTTTTTTTTTATGAATTATATTTTTTGGGGGGATTTTTTTTTATTTTTTATTTTTTACAATTAAAGACAATGAGAAAATATGTGTAGGGTTTTTGAAGATGAAAGAAGAAAAAAAAGGAATCAAGTATCTCTATCTCTTCAAATGTCTGCTTTTTTATTTTTTTATTATATTTTTTTAAAAGATAAACTTAAAACATGGGACATCAATTTGTGGAGTTTCTTTTTTTAAAATAAAATAATTTTTTGGTGTAAATTTAGTTTTAGTCCCTCTACTATATTGAACTTTTGAATTTAATCCTTTTAATTTGGGTGAATATACTTAAGAGGTCCCTCTCAAGGGGTGAAGTTAGAAATTTTTTTATGGGGGTAAAATTAAATTTTAATTTTTACAATAGTAAAAATGTAATTTCACCATTTTAATAGTCTATATCTTTATAATTTTTAAAAAAATTAAATCAAAATTTTATTATTTTTAAAGGGATCAAAATGCAATATTACCTTTATTGATTTAAATTTTTAAAGATTTTAAAGAGCCTAAAAAGTTAATTTTTTTTTTATTTTAGGAGGACCGGAGACCCTACAAGCCCCCCTAACTACACCTCTAGTCCCTTTATTATAGGAACATGATAAATTTAATTCATTTACTATTAAATTGATCAATTTGATCCATATACTATTAAAAATAATCAAATAAAATCAAATTGGAATAAGTTTAATATTTACTGTTTAAAACATATCATTTTATGTTTAACATGGTTAACATTTTTAAAGTATTTATAATTTTATAAATGAAACCTTTTATTATGAATTAAACTGTATTTAAAAATAATAAGTTTCAAGTCATTTTTTATATAGAAAATATTAATTTCCTTACAATTTGAACTTATTTGATTTTTTTTAATAGTATAATAATTCAATTGATCTATTTAACAATTGAAGGACTAATTTAATCAAATCCCTATGATACAAGGATCTCCCAAGTACTTTATCCTTTTTTATTTGTCTTAGTTCGATTCTTTATTTTTATAATGTTTTTAATAAATCTAAACAAAAAAATAATTGTTATTCATCAAATGTGGAATATTATTATTGGTTGAATTTTGCTGCCTGAATTTTCATGTGACCTTAATTGTGTGGTCAATTTATAAAAAAAAATCAACATCATCACTTTAACAATTGCAATTAACAAGCTGGACTTATTGAAAATGTTGTGGAAGTTTAAATGCATTGTTTTAGCTTCCATTGCTTTTTAACTTTAATATGTAATTTTTTTATTCAGATCAAAACTTTAAAAATATAAAAAAAAATCGGTAACCAAAATGAAAGTATCTTAAAAATTAGGTGATTAAAATGAAAATATAAATATGATGTTGACTTTATTTGACTTGTACAGTCAGTTACCATTAATGATTTAAAGCTTGAGTGACTAAAATAAAAATAACCTAAAAGTTGGGTGACGAAATTACAATGATATTTTTAAATGACCAAAATGAAAGCAATCTAAAAATTAAATGACCAATTGAGTAGTTTACATTATATTTTAATCTTCAATTAAGAACACTTATTACCGCATTCGGTTGAATTTGGGCAAGAACTTCTATTTTTATGTTTTATGGTAGGAGCGAATCTAGAATTTTTTTAGAATGATCGAAATTTAATTATAATATTTATAAATCAAAATATAAATATGTTGTATATTAATTTAAAAATTCATCATTTTTAAGGGGTTAAACAATTTTTTTTCATTTTTAAAAGGTTAAAGTGTAATTTTTCTATATTAATTTATAATTCATTTATTTATAAGATAATTAAATTGAAAATCTTTTATTTTGAGGGACCAAAGTGTAATTTTACTATATTAACATATATATTTTTTCTATTTATAAGATAACTGAATTGAAATTTTTTCATTTCTATGGGTTACCTGCCCCCTTTAGGTTCGTCGTTGCGCTAGATCAAATCCGAATTAAGAAATGAGTATAAACACTTTCTATGGGTTCAATTCAAATTGTTCCACAAACAGATCTAATCAAATTGGCCTTGGCTCCATGTTAGATTGCAATTAAATGCGGAGTTAAGACAAGTCAAAATCCTAAATAGAGAATAAAATTCTCATAACGCTGTTTTGTTCATCCATCGAATTGACATTAAAATCTTAATGCCATCGAACGCATTACAACTCAACCTAACGAGTGTTGGTTTAATTTCACATTATAACTTTATAAGATATAAGGTTCTTGTTTAATACCATTTACAAATTGACAACTCAATTTTTTATAATTGAGATAGCTGATAAGTTTATTAGGAATCGAATCTAAACACTTGTGTCAAACAATATAAATAATATTTTTCACTAAATTAAAATATTTTTATCTTGATGGTTAAGAAATAAAACAGCAATTTAATGTAATGATTAAGTTAACAACAACTTAGGTTGATGTCTTAGATGGAATGCTTTTTCCTTTCATGCTAAGGCTTTATTTAGTGAAATTGATTTATCAATTGTTTTAAGTGTAAGATCAGAATTTTTTTGGGACGAAATTAAATTATAATTTTTACAATAATAAATATATAATTTTATTATTTTAATAGTCTGTCTTTATTATTTTAAATGATTAAATCAAATTTTTATCATTTTACGAGATAAAATGTAATTTTATTTTTACTCATTTAAAATTTTAAAAATTTTAAAATACCTAAATAAAAAATTATTTTAAGAGATTCAAGACTTGTCAGCCCTTGTAATTACGTCCCTATTTAAGTGTGAAGTATAATAATAATGTTAAGAAAATATATATACATATATATATATGAATAATTATCATTATAATTATTACAAAATACTATTAATTTGATAATTGAAATATATTCAAACAAAATTCACAAATTGTAAAATATAAATTAAAATTATACGTATTTATATAATTGGCAACATCATTATTAAACCAAAACTTTGTGAAGATGATACTCAAATACGTGAATGTATTTAAGAGGTTCATATTCAACACAGTTATTAATTAGTCTATCTACTATTAAACGAATTAATTTAGTCATTTTATCATTAAAAATATTAAATAAGACTAAATTTGTTTAGAGTTAATATTTATGGTTTAAAAAATATAATTTACTGTTTAAAAATTAATATTTTTAAAGTTTTTATTATTCTGTAAATGATTTTTTTTTTGTCTTAAATTGAACTGTAATTGGAAGATATCATTTTCATACGATAAATGTTAATTTTATTGTAAATTAAATTTATTTGATTCTTTTAATAGTATAGGGATTAAATTGATATATTTAATAATAAAAAGATTAATTTGATAACTTATTCAAATAATTGTTAATATGAAATTAATTATTTTAATAATAAAAATGAAATTAAAATATAAAAATTATTGGTGCCCTTCAATTAACTCTTGTTGTTCTAGAAGCAAAGGATAATATTTGAACACGTGGAAGAAAACTACAAAATGACGCAAAAAATGAGCACCGAACAAGAGTAGTATCTTTGTGATAAAATGAAAAAGGCTTAATTTAATATTTGATCCTAAAATAATACCTGATTTTCATTTTGGTACCTAATTTTTTGTTCCATTTTAGTAATTGTACTATAATTTTTGACTCAATTTAATAAAAGAATCTTGTCAATAAAAACATAACAGTGGCACATTCTTAGTAAATGTGGGTACTTTTAAATAATAGTTTAGGTACTAAAATGAAAAAAGTCCAGTAACAAAATAAAAAAATATGAATTTGAGGGTTATAGGGAAAATAAATAATTACAGTAAATTAAACATCATACCAAAAATATATTTTTATTATTTTAAATAATTTGTATTAGATAATAAAATATATATTTTATAAATCAGTACAAAATATTTCTCCCTCCATTGAGAGTACAAAATATAAATTTGACATTTCGACTCTATTATTGGAGTACAGTGAAAATCAAAGGGAGAATTTTAGTAAAGGTTCATGTACTATGTATTTTTATGAATTTAGTCCTTATATTTATAATTTAATTATTTCTAATCTTTTATTTTTCAAAATATGTAATAATTTTCATGTGAATATTGTCACTTATTTATATGTAAAAAATATCTGTATTAAAAGTCAAATTACATTTTGATTCATGTATATTAAATAATTTATTTATTTTTATTATTAAATTATGACATATAATTTTTTGGTTGCTTGAATTTTTACTGTTAAAAAAGAAATCAAATTCGAAAATTAAAAATAATATTATTAAAAAAAATAATTATATATCTCAAACATAAACCATAAAACAAAAATAATATAAAAAAATTTAGTAGTTTCTTCTGTTAAAGATTCTGTTGATTTTATATTAATCTTTTACTCTTTAATCTATAATATAAGGACTTGATATTTTTACTGTAATTAGTTTATACTATCTTAGATATTTTGCGTAATTAGAATAATATTTAAAAGGAGTACTAACGGAATAATTAATTCAACTCTAACAGATAAGTTCAAAGTTTCTAGAATTTGGAATTTAAGTAAGCTTAAGTAAACCAATTAGATTCTTTTAAATTAAGACTTAATTTAGTAATAAAAAAGTCAATTTAACTAAATTAAAAATTTATGGACTAAAACAGTAAATTACCCAGTTTTTTACATCCTAAGTTATTTGAAACAGCTCCTCCACATGCTCTGCTACAACTACAAGTACAGTACTGATACAAAAAAAACCCCTAAACTTTCCATGATTCTAATGTGGGAAAGCTCGAGAAAGTTTCAAAACACGGCTGTTGATGATTCAATAACGCCACCGACGTGTCTAACGTAGGTAAAAATCCAGGTCCGGCACCGTTATGTAAACGGTTACCGAGTCTTTGAGGCTCCGGTTTAAGGATCGGACTTACCGTCGTCGTCATCTTTCCGTCGCCGAATCCGATTCCGGTCACTTGTTGTACCATCTGCCTGAAATTAGCTGGATCTGCTGCTATAAAAGTGGTTCGAGAACTCTTCGAGGCGCGGGGCTTTCGTTTGGAGATTTTTCCAGTGGGCGGTGGACCAGCGGTTCGGCATCGTTTGGGTGCCGGTTCAGGCGCCGGTAAAACGATGGGATCGGTGATGGAATCAGTGATGGAATCGGAGATTGATCTTTGTAACGCTCTCGTTAACACTTGTGTGTCGCGAGAAAAGGATTCGGCGATCCAGGGATCGGTTAAGAGGGAATGAAACGGTGACGTTTGGAAGGTTAATAGGTTTTCCGATGATGCTGCCATCTTTGTTTTTAAACTGTAACTGTATTTTCTCAGGAAAAAATGAAAAAGAAAGAAAGAAAAAAGTTTAGAAGAAAAGAATCAAGTAGGTGTTTCTGAAGGGTTGGAGGTTGTATTTTCTCAGATATCAAACAGAAAAAGTGAAGGAAAGCTTAAATGGAGCGAAGAAACCGCGTTGTGATGACGGAGGACACGCGTCAACCTTTTTATCCTTAAATCTAGCCATATTTAAAGTTGTAATAAAATTAATAAACGCCAACATAAATCTATTAAATTAAAGTTTATAAAAGAGTTTTGATTTAACTAAATTCTAATTTGATTGAATTCGATTTGGGTTGTAAATTAAGATAGTAATTATATTTAGAAGAAAATATCATTAAAAATAGAGTGATTCATTTAAGTTGATATAAATTAAAGTGATTTTATATTATTTTGTAATTTTTTATATGATTATTATTTTATACTCGTCGATTGAGTATTAATTTAATTGGCATGAGAATTGTTACTAATACAATAGTATGTTGATTCGAGTACACTTCAGCGTATTATCCTCCTATTTATGAGTTGAAAATAAGTTTTGGATACTCTTAGGCATTATATAAAAAAATATGATCAAAACTTATAATAAGATTGTTCGAAAAAATAAAAAATATTTTATACTCTATTTATATAGATCATGTATGTCAATTTTGACGTTAATTAAAAATTTTCAACTATATTTTTAAGTAAAAAATGAATCGTTCAATAAATATTCATATATACATTTTTTAAATTAATATGATAGAGATATTTGATCGATTTAAAAATTTATGTGTATAACAAACATAATTATATCAATATCAATAGTTAAAATATTAATCATATAAAAACTACATAAAAATAAAAAAATACTTTAATTTTATATCAATGTAAATAAATTCTCTCCTTAAAATAAAAAAATAAAAAATAACATTCTACTTTAATAAAAATATAAATAAATTAAAAATTGACTTACTAGATCAAGTTGAAAATGGGTATAACTTTTATTTTTGTTAATTTTTCTTTCGGATCGAATTTAGGACTAATAAATTAATATTTAATCTATTTAATTAATTCAATATAAAACAACAAAAATCGAAATTAAAATAAATTTGACTAAAATCGTGAGTATAATGATGAATTTAAATTTAACAATTAAAATCTCAAATTTTAAACTTCATCAAATACTTAATTATGGTTATTATAATTATTAGAAGGTTCATTGTAGTGTAATTGTAGTTTGTTATAATTAGACATAGTTAATTAATAATTAAAAGAGCGAATTTAACTAAATTAAAAAACTAATATGAACTAAAAGAGTAAATTACCCATTTTTACATCCCAAGTTATTTGAACAGCTCTACAAAAAAGGTGGGGGGGGGGGTGAAGGAAAATCCTAAACTTTCCAGGATTCTAATGTAGGAAAATTCGGGAAAGTGTCAAAAGATGGCTGCTCATGCAGCTGGTGATGATCTAATAACAACGCCGACGTGTCCACCGTAGGTAAATATCCAGGCACAGTACCGTTAAGTAACCGGTTGCCGGGTCTTTGAGGCTCCGGTTTAAGAATCGGACTCACCGTCGTCATCTTTCCGTCACCAGATCCATTTCCGGTTACCTGTTGTACCATTTGCCTGAAATTGGCTGGATCTGCTGTTATAAAGGTAGTTCGAGACTTCTTAGAGGCGCGAGGCTTGCGTTTGGAAACTTTCCCGGTAGGAGGTGGACCTGCGGTTCGGTACTGTTTGGGTGCCGGTTCAGACACTGGCGAAGCGATGGAGTCGGTGAAGGAATCGGATATTGACTTTTGTAACGCTATCGTCAAAGCTTGTGTGTCGCGAGAAAAGGACTCGGAGATCCAAGGATCGTCGAAGAGGGAACGAAACGTCGACGTCTCGATGTTCTCTAGGTTTTCCGACGATGCCAACATCTTGTTTTGAAACGATAATTATATTTTCTCGGGAAAATGAAAGAAAGAAAAGAAAGAAAATATTAGTAAGAAAAGAATCTTACAGTTGTTTTGATGGGAGTGTTGAGTTATGGAAATTTTCTGGTATTTTCTCAGATACCGAATAGATCAGTGAAAGGGAATTTTAAATGAAACGTGGTGGCGTGGGGTAAGGTGACGAAGAAACCGCGTACTGATGACGAGTGGACACGCGTCAGCTTGTCGTCATGAAATCTAGTAAAGTTAACATATGCACTTAAGTCCTTCAACTCTTTGTAAATTCGAAATTTAACCCTTGTACGTTTTTATTTTTAGGAAATCAATATCTTTATTTTTCAGATTTAAAAATTTAGGTCCAATTATTAACATTATTAAAGTAATTTTGTTAAATATAAGTTCATCACAACGTTATTTTTTAGTTGCATGGTTACAAAACAAGTATTTTTTTATTTCAAAATGTCACATTAGCAAATTTAAAGGAAAAAATTTAACAATTGGCATGAATTTTGAAGCATGTAAAATATGACTAAATTCTTAAAAATAAAAATATAGAGACAATTTTTTAAATTTAGAAAGAGTATAAGAATCGATGACATATTTTAACCATCTAGTAATGTTTGAAGATGTGGTTAATATACCATTTGGTACCTTAATTTGGTTTGAATGTTCAATTTATTATTTGAGTTTTTTTCCTTAATTTGGTACTTGAATTTGACTCCAATGTTCAATTTGATAACCGTATCAAATGATATCAGGTGTCTCAAAGCATGTTTGACACGTGTGCTCTAATAAAAATCATAAGGCTTATACGAAAAAAAAGAACTCTTAAAAAATTCAAAAAAATCCCATGTATTATCACACTCAATTAAGTCCCTATTGTTAACTAAAATAATCAATTAAGCCTCTTTTTTAATGAATTTAGTCATTGATCACGTTGACTATTAAAATGATTAACGGGCCAAATAGATAGTGACATGTGACAACTTCTGATTTGATCTAATATTTTTCCTATAGAAATTATTAAAAAAATTAAAAATTAATCAAAATATCTGAATTTTTTATTATATTTATTATAATTTTAATAAAATTATATCAATTTTAATATTTTTTTATTTTTTAATAATTTTTATGATTTTTAATCATTTTTATGGGAAAAATATTATATTAAAGTAGAATTTGCCACATGTCATCATCTAATTGGTTTGTCAATTTGTTTTAACAGATAACGTGATCAATAATGAAAATCTTTAACGGTGGGTCTTAATTGATTATTTTAATTAACAATAAAGACTTAATTGGATGTGAATTTAATGCAGGAGCTTAATTTTTTTTTTTATATATTTTCTTAAGGATTTTTTTAACATATAAGCCAAAGCATAAATACTTAAAAAAACCTTAATTACTAAATTGAACAATGAAATCTGAAACCCAAAAAAAAAACTCAGGTACCAATTTAAATATTAAAATCAAACTTCGAAAATATAATAACCTTTTAAAATCGTAACAAAAGACAAAAGATTTATGGTTTAATTATTCTCTCTATCTTTGTTCTCTTTATGAAATGGAAATTTAAACTCTTTTATTTTAGTTTCAATAATTTAATAACTTTGTTATTTTGATTTAAAAAATTATTTAATCAAAATTTTAAATTCAATTGATAACATTATTAAAGGACTTAAAGTTAAATTAAATTATGTGACAATTTTAAAAGTAAAATATTTTGTTCACGTGCTCAACATCGACAATTTACTTATTTGAAAATCGTGCGTCAAAAATATTATAATATCATATTTTACATTTTTATTTGCTTATTTAGCTTTCTATGCGTATAATAATATCCGCATAACAATTTAAAAAAGATTAAATAATCCAATTTAATGAGATTTTTTTGACAGTGTTACAATTGAACCTTAATTATCAAATCAAAAGAATAAAAAGAGTAAATTCATGGAATTAAAAGACTGGAGTTTAAATTTCAAACATGCAAAAGAGTACAGGGATGTGCAACAAATTAGACCATTTAATGGATTGTTTATTATCTATATATTGTATGTTCTTTTAAAAAAAATCATTGGAATTGGATAAGATATTAATTCTCTACTTAATTATTTGTGCTTTTTTATGGAATTGTCTAATGTATATATATATATATATAAAATTTAGCTATGTTGTTAAACATTTTTTGATAAATTTATTATGGAGATATTTATATTAAGAGTTGAATTGTATTTTGTCTTCTCTATTAAAAAATGAGCACATTAATTATTGTACGTAAGATCAATGAGCAAAATAATCCTTCTGTTAAAAATTTCATCCGTTTTTATTATTAAAAACCAGTTCATATACATTAATATAAAGTACACGTGGCACACTACATGTAAGCGTCTGGTTATTTTGTCAGTCACACTAATTTTTAATAGTAGAAATAGATGAAATTGTTAATAGAAATGACTAATTTACTCTTTGGTCTAATGCACAGAGATTAATTTATTCGTTTTTTGAGTAAAAAGTGTAAAATACAATATGATTTCTAGTATAGGGGCATTTTTAAAATTTTATCCATTTTTAGTGATTTCAGGTTATTAAAGTGTTCTAGGCTTAACAAGTATTGACACCTAAGCATTATCAATAACATCACATCATTGACTTAGAAATATAAATGGAAATTGTTTGATTCAAATATAATGTAATGCTAAAAAGTCCAATACCAAATATGGAAAATATTTTTAAAAAGGAATTTAAATGCAATTTGACCAATTTTTCTTTTTAATGCATACAATAATACATAGCCCTTTACCATATTTTAAAATTGAAGAATTTAACCTCTACGGTTTTGAAAGTGACCAGTTAAGAACAGTTGGTTTAATAACAAATTTAACATTTAATGTTTACATGTGTTGTTAATTCGATTTTGATTCTAAAAAATTTAATAAATTTAGTCTCAATATTTACATATTTACAAAAATATTACGGGCTAAATTTGTTGTGATATCAATTAAATTTATGTAAAACCGATAAAAAAATATTAATGTTATGATTAATTATCCTTAATTGTTCATATACCAAAAAATGACTTGGGATTAAATTATTTCGATTTTTTATAAAAGTACCAATAGATTGTATGTTAAGATTCTATTTAATTTTAACCACCGACCTTTTCATTTACCAGTAAAACAATTTTTCATTATAAATCAATTTAACCACTTTCCTCCATATTTTTCTTAAACCATAAATAATATAATTAATTTCTCTTGAAAAAACCCAAACAATTAGATTGCATATTTCTCTCTCATCTAGGTGTAATCGAGTTGAGTTGAGTCTGAATACTGCTAAACTCGAGTTTGATCTAAAATTTAGAGTTCGATCGAACATTTATTTTTAAGATCGAGATTAACTTGAAATATAATCAATCTCTAGATAAACTCGTTTATCAAATTTTTTACTCAGGCTCAAACTCAAGCTCGAGCTCAACTCAATAATTAAGTTTAGAGTTAATAATATATATTAAGAGTAATAATACAATTTAATAATATAAAATATATAAAAAAAACTCGATAAAACTCACAAACCATTCGAGTTAAGTATTATTAAACTTGCATTCTACTCGACCAATAGCTCGAGCTCAACTCGATAAATACCAAATCAAGTTTAATTTTTTTTCAATTCAAACTCAAGTTGTTTGCGAGCACCCCTACTTCTGTCAATACTATTAAGAAAGAACCATAAGGTTTCTTTTGATTATCAAAAACCAAGGTTTAATTATGAAGTGATATTTTTTTACAACATTAATCCCTATTAATTTAAAACTTTTTAATATTTCGATACTATCAATAAAGAATCATTGTTATATCATTACTATACATGATTTTTTTTAATTTCTTAAGGTATCTATTGAAACGAACTCAATAATAAATCATTCCCATTCGGTAGACCCGTTAAGAGTGTAAATACTGATCACGAGTTTTAAATCCATATTGCGAAAACTTGTTTATGTTAAAGGTATATAATTAAATCATAATCAAATTTTGATATGTACATATAAACCAAATTTCATATAGATAATTACATAAAAAAAAAAAAGTTGACGTATCAAACTGGAAATCAATGTATAAATTCGATATTATCCATTCTAACTGTTTTAGATTAGGTTTCTAGAATCTTTTTTGTTTTTGCATAAGAGAAAATGTGATACTCACGGACTTGGTTCACTCATCATTAAAATAAGAAGTCAACAATGAAGCTAAAAAGTTAAATTTTCAACAACAATACAGCTTCCAATATAGCAAGGCAATAAATAACAAATAAAAAAAATTGGAAAATATATAAATTCCATTCAATATAATTCCATCTAAACAGTTTCACATAAAAATGCCATACATAGGTTAGCCTCTAAATGCCTGCAACAAGAGTAAAATATTAAATGTGTCAAAAATATGTCTTTTGGTTCATGCAATCATTCGTAAAAGTGACATTTTTACGCAGATAATGTGATATGATGTCATCACTTATGTTACTCGAACTTGGGTGTGTGCTGGATATGGATATGGGATTTTTCTAAGGTTTTTCATGTGAATGCAGGGTCCTTTGAGGTCATATTCTCATATCTTATGCGAATAGTGTGACGTGCCTTCATAACTTATGTTACTCGAGTTTTAAGTGTGTGTTGGATATAGATATGTAGCCAATACGGATATGAGACTTCTCTAAGGTTTTCCATGTAAATGGAGAGTCCTTTGACGTCATATACTCGTATCCGTGTATCAGACAAAAGTGCTTCAAGAAAAACAAAAGTTCGAGCAACATAGTTCATAGCTAAATCAGTATATACTAAATTTGGGCGACAATCAAAAATCAAAGGACAGACATTCCAAATAATTATCAAAATTCTCTCTTATTTTTAATAGCCAAAATGTCACTTACTCTCAAATTTAATGGGTATAATTACAATAGAATTAAGGGTTCATACCTTTAATTTCAAGCACTAAAGAGATTTGATTTTCATCTGGGAGAAATTCAAGGGTTTGTTTATGTATCATGCCTAAAATTTATCATGCAGTCAATAAACATGGCAGACCGGAAAGTACCTTGCAGAAGAAATTTAGGATCGAAATAGTAGAGGGTAAGTACAGCAAAACCCACTGCTCCAGCACTGCACAAAAAAGATACATACTGGGATTTGAATTCCATACCGATCATACAGATTCAAATAACCATAGAAAAGTTGACGATCTAACAATCAGAAAAACGGAGGAAATGATGAGAGTTTACCACCGAAAGCAATGGTCCTTGTTTAAACTTGTCGTGAAAGGAAAATGCAATTGGCTTTGGATTGTCGCCAGGACCTCGTATAAAACCACTGAATCCACATTACAGTAACAAATATATTGATTAGCTGTTAAGAGTATAAATATCAAACAGGGGCACAGGGTACAGAAGAATGATCTGATTTAGATCATTTCACTCGGCTCTTGATGGATACCGAGGAATGGTCTTGTGATATCTATGACTATAAACCAGAAACGGAGAATGGTATGTTTAGGTTTTTTTGTCTTCCATGAAAGCTGTGTATACAGAAGTATATGATAAGAGAAGCAGTAACTCACATTAGTGATGCAGAAATCAAGGGATTCCTCCTCGTATCATATATTGCAATGAGACCTTTGTAAATGTCATCCCCTCCTTTATACGACACTGCTAATCGTTCTCCAGAAGAATCCCAGGCTATCTTCTCAATTCCCTGACTGCATAACAAAATATTTGAGGACAAAACAGTTTGCATGACAATCCAAGCAAGGTGAAGAATGATTTATGCATGAGATCATAGGACCTAATGAAATTAACACAAACCATAAAACCAACTTCACATACCTGCCTGTCAATGATATTATCTCTGGCAAATCAACTGGTAATAAATGGGCATCTGAAGAGAATAAATGACAAGAAATTAGATTTAAGCCACTTTCACAATAATGCCAACTAAATAAACAAAAATAAAAAAGATAACAGATAATTCATTTAAAACATGAAAAGCATGATTTAATATAAAACAATGTATAAGGGAAGGCTCATTGCAAGGTGAGAGGGAACATGGACAAAGAGGTTGTAAGGAATTTTCTTATTCATGTTTTCAAGAGAAAAAAGGTTAACCATTGAATGGGAAATCCTCAATGTCACCCATAGAAGACCAAGTTTCAAAAGCTTGTTAACTCCATGTTCGGGAACCATAAGGAGAAGAAGGGAAGGCGAGGGAGGGTGACGAAAAGTGCGAAAAATTCCACCTGGTTTGGATACCTACGGTCCTTCAAGGGGTAGATGGGTAAGAGGCAAAGAGAAAAGAGGCATACATTACCAGCCTTGTTCAACTAATGAAAGGGAAGGAAAAGACAATTTATCATGTCATGCAATTATCTTATTTTCACACGAGTTAAAATCTAAAACTGAATAAGGTAATCTTGTCTTTGCAGTGAAATGGCTTCAATTAAAAGGAGAAAAAAGAAAACCATTGTAACATATTGTATTTTCTCCCCCCCCCCTTTTTTTTTTCCGCATAACTATGAGCAAGTTTTTATTCCACTACAAAGAATGAGTTGATGGATAGCAAACATACCTAATGATGGAGGTTTTGATGCAAAGTGTATAGAACCCAGTTTTGAAGACTTCGAGAAAGCAAGCAGGACCATACGACCATCAGGATCCCAGGTTGCACCCTGATAACAACAAATGATTGATCACTAAAACCTTAAATAGGTAAAATCTAATGTCATGTCAGCATCATCCAATGGAATTCTGTTTGAAATGATAAAATTATGAGAACCACACAAGCTGACTAAATATGATGCATCAATAACTGTTAGGACGCAAAACCTTCAGGACAATAAAGAGAGAGAAGCCAACCATTGGTAAGTCTTAACATTTATACTCCAAATGATGAGGAAAAAATCTAGGGAAAGATGAACTCATAACATATGATTTGAACATACAGTTTTCAGTTCCATACTAGAATGCTTAAGTTCGAAGAATAAAAAGTGGAAACACGATCCTTTTGGCAAATCACCTTAAAACTTACAACCAAGAAAACTTAAACAGATAAAATAAAATGAAAAAAGGGTAGTCATAGTGCAAGCAGCCATCTGACAATATCTCTACACCTTGCAAACTTTAACCTTAATAAATATTGTTCAATGACTTAAAGAATAATATGACTTACAGTGACAAAACCACTGGCTGAAGACCACGGTTCAGAAGTCCATGTGTTTGTCTCCCAAAGATAAAAGCTTCCATCACTGCAACATGATAGAGGCATTAGCACACACTTTTATCAGAATTAGACATAAAACTTAGGAGACCTGTTAGGTACATACAATTTTCCAGAAAAGAAGTAATCTCCAGTTGGAGACCATTTAATCACTGATGTTCCTCCTAGTCCCCGTCGAATGGGAGTCCCAGTACCTGCAAATTCCATCCAAAATAGTGACTAAAATCTCCAAAGAAATAACATCAACATGAATGTATATTTAAGATGACAGGATAAATTATAATTTAAGCAACCTGCTTACAGTATGAGATAAGAAATGATATATGTTTACAGTATGAATATGATGATGGTCATTGAAGGATGTCGAGGAAGAAAAGCAAAAGGTATCCTTTTACATCATGGCACAGTATCTGACAAGCAAGTAAATAACCCAAAGTCTTCTAGATGCCCCATATTACTATATATTGTTACTTTCCAACCACCTTGAACAGTAGTTTGCACACAAGACTGAGTTCAAGAGAAATGACCATGGAGTCTTAGAGGACTGGTAAGTTAGCACTAGTTATAATAATAACAACTCTATTTAAAAATGAGTATGTTCAAATAACAAATTTGAGGAAAGGATGATGTACGACAGATAGGTCATTAGGATTTATGGCAGCTTTCTGAATTATAAGGGAAAGAGAAGGAAATTGAATAAATATGCCCATAAGCTTCATGCTGGGGTTCCTTAGAAATCACATCTAAGGTTTAGTCTTTGCCTTTATCAAATGACTAGGCTGTACATGAAGCCATAACTCTCTGCTTTTTCTACTAACTGCCATAAGCTTTGCCAGATTAAGCTTGCTTGCACCTTTACCACACGTAAGATCCAGTACATTAACATCACAAGCAAATGCACGAGAAACAATATATGTATATATATACCAAAATCCTAACATTCATAATCCGATCACAACTAGCACACCAAATACAACTTTTTTAATGAAAATTTAGTCTCTCCGATAATGAAGCTATTTAAGAAACCAAATAAGCACAAAACTTTACAAAAAACAACTAAACCATAAATATAAAACATGCATAAAAGAATAGACTTCAAACCTGCAATCTCAACCAAATGAACTAAAAAGCACCTGATATTTGCAGTTATTGGAGGAAAAAGGAAGTCTATAGCTTTTAACTTACAAACATAAGTTTAAGACTTAAAAGCAAAACTAATCAAGCCTATCCAAACTCCCAACTAAGTTTCTTTCTCATGAACGAATATGCTCCAAATAAGAGGGAGGGACATCAAAAGGTTACTAATCTTATTAACTTGAACTTAAAAGTAGCTCAGGAGAAGCAAAGTTTTATATATATACCTTGGGCAACATCCCAAATTGTGAATGACGAGCTTTCATATGAGGCAGAGGCCAAATATGTATCAAAATGTTATGGAATACAATACATTTTTAATAGTTAATAAACACTTCTCACTCCTAGTTCTGGCTCCCAAGCACAATCTCATAAATGAATTAAAGCAGTAAAATATTAATATCACAGGAGTAATCAATAAGGATATCTTCCATCTGGACTCCAAGAAAGTGCACTTATTTGTTCACCATGAGAACTTCGAAAAAAATCCACTAGAGTCCACCGAGTCCCGGAACCTCTAGAGAGTGCCCCCAAGAATGAAGCAGAACCAGATCTAACTGATGCTGCATTCCCAGGATAAGATGCCGCCCAAATGCAAATTCCACCCCTGAAGTTCCATAAATAATTAAGAAAATATCAAACATATTTGACATAAATGGGGGAGAAGAAAAAGGTTAACAGTTTGTAAAATCAGGATACTTGCTTGCATGCCACAGAAAGTGACTTTCCACCATTTGGCCTCCACTCTAGAACTTTTACATCTCTTTGTGACTCACTTGTTAAAATGCAAGGCTCCTTCCCTGCTGTTCAAATTATTCAAAACTTGTATGCATCAAAAAGTGATCAGCACAAGCAAATTTATTTAACAAAACAAACTGAACTAGGAGACAAACAAACAAAAAATTAAAAAAATAAGATAAACGAGACTTTGCATAGAATAATATAATAAGTTGCTCACCTGAATCTTCATAATCACGGACCGTAACCTGGTTAGAACCAGATATAAATGCCAGTATATGTTTGTGCTGATGCCAGCTCACACCTTGGAGAGCAACTTCTGGTAACAAATCAATCTATACAACTTATCAAATGAGACTGCAGACTTAAATACTAAAAACCATCTTCTCTTTTAATTCTATGTTTAAGCATACATTTTCTAGAGTATCTAATACAAATATTATGATTAAGATAAATAGGTACTCCAATATAGTTACCAAATTGCTTCATACTATACACACACAGAAACATATAGGGTTCAAATTTGGTACACTAGCAATGGAATTTTTTAACTCCACAATGGAGTAAAAAAAAACTGCCAAATTGCTTCATACTATACATGCGCACACATATATATAGGGTTTGAATTCGGTACACTAGCAATACAATTTTTTAACTCCACAAAGGAGTTAAAAAAACTGCCACACGTCCTATTTTTTATTATTTTACTACACCTTAAGGGTATGTATTACCTATTCAACCTTGCTCATGGAGACTAAACAAGCCACTAACAGAATTTTCCATGTATACACACAGAGGCAAGTCCAATAAAGATTAACATACTGTGGCAATATATGACACATACACACACGCGCACACACGCACATATATATCATAATGACATATTTGTCATACTATGGAAGATTATTTTTCTTTTGTAAACAACAAATTAGATTATACTGGACAACTTAAACCGTCACCGTGCTCACCAATTAACAACCAATAAAATACTAAAGCCAACACTATATGTATATATGAGAAAATGCATACGAATATAAATCAACAAGGAAATGATAAACTCACATCATTGGGTAGAAAAATGTGTTTGAGGGAGGAAGTTATCATTCCCTGCAATGAGATCTCTTTGCTTAGTGAAAACCTACTAAAAACCCCCCAAAAAATTACACTATCAGAAAAAAAGACGTGAAATAAAATCATACAAATCCTTTGGGTTGAGAGACAGCAGCATTTGAAGCTGGTGGAGGTTGCGTGGGATCCTCTAAGGATTGAAACGGAACTGGATTGAACACCATTCCCTGTAAAATCCCCAAAGTTTGATACCCCAATTTTTTTCCTTACATATATTTTTAAATAAAAAAATGTTAATCGATTAATGACGTACAAGAAGCTTTCCATAAGTATCCTTAGCTTCACTATCGGAAAGGGCATCGGCTGTAACTGCAGAATAATATTAATGGTGTTACCCATTTAAACAAAGCAACAAAGGGGTAAAAAACCCATAAAAACAAATTAAAAAGAAGAATAAAGAAGAGATACCCAAATCTCGGTTAATTTCGCAGATGGTAACAGAGCCAGGCTGTGGAAATGAAGGCATAATCTTCTATCTCTATCTTTCCTTTAAATTTTGGGCTAAAAATATGAAAGAAAAATGTAGTTTGTGAAGTTAGAAGAACAATTTTTAAAGCTTGAACCAGGGAGAGTTTAGAGAGGGTTTTTCTTTGGGTAAACTACAACTGAAGTCATTAAACTATTAATAAATTAACATTTTGACTACTCAACTCCAAAAAATTATAAAATAGTTATTAAATTATTAAAAATTTTCATTTTATCCCAATAAGAAAAGCATAATTACTCAATTAACATAAATATTCAAGCACCTAATGCCTTGATGTTTATCAACAATGCCAAAATCTCATTAGCAGGTGGTAGAAGTATAGGAGTCCATAGACCAACCAAAATCTTAGACCTGTTTGCTAAGTTCAAGCTCGATTTGACTTGAAAAATAAATTTAAAATTTTATCTAAATCCAACTCAGGTAAAAATGTTAAAATTCGGGTCTGGTCCGGTTGTATTAAATTTTTCTATTATTTTTTATATATATTTAAATATATATAATACATAAAAAATATTAAAATTATTAAAATAAATGTTTCTTAAAAACATAAAATAAATTTAAAAAATATTTATACTTAAATAATACTAAGACAGGTGCAACTTTAGAAGCAAGTGCCTCTAAAATAATAACAAAATTAACAATAAAACAAAGTTATACAATATCCAAACAATAACAATGAAATTGTAGCAAAATAGTGAAAAAACAATAAAAAAATAACAATAAAATAATAAAAAAAATAGCAGTTTTTGTTTTTATTTTTGCAAATTTGGGTCAAGTCTAGCCGAGGTTTGACCAAAATAACCTTATCCGAAGCTTGATTCATTTTTTAAATAAGTTTTTTTTCAAACTTATTTTTTAGACCTATATTTTTATCCAAACTTTTTATTTTTAAGTTGGCATTTGCCATGAACAAGCAGAAAGAGATTAAAATACCCTAAAATCTCAATATTTTTTAAAAGATTAGAACTAGACTTAATTAGTGTGTATAAGAAATTTGTTTCCAAAATTATTTTTTAACACTTTTTTTAAAGATTTGAATTTTCATTTCTTATATTATTATAAGGTGGTTAATAGTTAATTAAATTTCAATGTGGATCAACAATTTTAAAAATTTCAAGATGTTTTAAAATGTATTATTTTAAAATTTTAATATTTTTAATTATTTTATTTGGTTAATTTAAAATAAAATTTTTATTGAAATTTCACGAGATAAATAAAATGTTAAAATTTTAATGATATTAGAAAAACATACATCTATGAAAATCATGCGATAGGGGTATTAACATATTTATAAAACATATATTAAAGTTAATATATTATTTGATACCTGTATTTGATTTTAATATTCAATTTAATACTTGAGTTTTTTTCAATTAAGTATCTAAGTTTGATTTTAATATTCAATTCGATACTTAAATTTTTTTGTCCCAATTAATTACTTATGTTCTTTTTACTAGAGCACAAGTGCTATATATTTAATGGGCCACATGACATTATTTTTTTTGAATATATTGATGTAATTACATGGTAATATTTGTTCATATTTTTTTTAATCTTTTGATAAGACACACATATCTTGCATACACAGGTGATTATATTATTTAATTTAGATACTAATTTAAACATCAAAATTAAACTTAAATACTAAATTACATATTAAAATGAAATTTAGGTACCAATGATGTAATAATATTAGATGATTAAATTTTTTGGGTTGTGTAGTAAAACTATGTGAATGGAACAAAGAAGATTTTGAGTAAATTTAAAGAATTTGGGCTTCAAATTCTTTTAAATTTTAACATGAAATTATAGGTATATGTCGATTTCAGAAAAAAAAATTAGGGATTTAGGTCGAATATTTTTATTGTTTAGGAAAGTAAGTCATTTTCAGTAAAAAATAATTTGTTTATTTATAAATTTATGAGTATATGTCGGTTTTTTTTTTACATTTATCATATAATAAAAAAAAGGACATATTTTCCTAAATAATAAAAAACGATCTAAACTTTTATTATTTTCCTAAAATAAGCATATACCCATAACATTGCCAACAAATAAATTAAATTTTGAAAAAATTTAAACATTTAATAAAAAATAAAAAAATTCGCTAAATTTTTCGTGTGAACACAACCTCAAAAAAATTGTTTTATCCACTTAATTTATCTTTTAAATAATTATATTTTATTTTATTTGTATTAAGAGGCGAATACCCTACTGTATTATTTGGTAAATTTAAAAATTAAATACTAAGCCATTGAAATTTTTACAGAGTTGAACTTAATGAGTGGTTATAATGAAAAAAAATAATAATGTTTATCTTAGAAAATTTGACTTCAAGCATCTATGTGTGCAAAGTGTGTGTGCGTTATCAAAAAATTAAGAAAATATGAACAGATACTAATATATAATCACACTAATATATTCAAATAAAATTTTGATTGAGTTGGCAAATATAGATGCTCTAAATACCCAAGCTCTAGATTCACCATGAGTAATTATATACACGAATCTTTGAGTAAGGGTGAACATAGGCAGGTTGACACGAATCTAGATTTTTTCTAAAATGAAAATTTTTTCATTTAAATCCTTTAAAATTTTAAATTAATAAAAAAATTATACTTTGTCCTTTTTAAAAAATAAAAAAATTTATTATACTCATTTTTAGTTCGATAATAAATTTATTTTACTTTGATATTTATATTTATCTAAAACTACATTGTACTTCATAAATTTAATAACTTATATTGTTTTAAATATTTTTAATGTTAAATATAATTAAAAGGATAAAAAAAACTCTTTTTATCACAAACACCTATATATTTAAAATAAGGATATTTTAATTTTTGACTATTGAATTTAGCAACTAGGTCCCCTTTGATATTTGTATTTTTTTATTTGAACTTGATAACTAAATCCATTTTGATCATTGAACTTGAACTCCATCAAGATCTGATGATGTTATTCATGTTCTTAAAACATGATTGAATTGATCGATTAGACCGACTGGATCAAAAATTGACCAATACACTAGTTCAAATAAAGAGGTTGAAGCAATTGAATCGAAATGCTCAAAATTGGTAAAACTCAAAAATTGAGACAAGACCACTAGTTGAACAAGTTGAATAAATTTTTTCTTTAAAATTTTAATTATTGTTGATCTAATAGTTGAACCAATTAAACTGATTGAATCAAGAATCAATGTTTCGATTATTAGAATACTATATGTGACACTTTAATATTAGACCACGTTATCATCTAAAAGTTTATATTTTTTCATAGTCTCATATCATCAAACTTTAATATTTTTAAAGTTCAAAGACCAAAATGAATATTGTTATTAAGTTCAGGTACAAAATTGGATAAAAATAGGTACGAAAGTGGCCCTAGTTGCTAAGTTTAGGGGCCATAAATTATATTATGCCATTTTTTAAAGAAATCAAATTTGTATTAAGGGAGTGCTTTAGCTTTTGCATCAGCTCACTTGTTGCTCACTGCTTACTTTCTTTATGCATATTTTCAGGGATTTTTCACTGCATTTCCCGAAACCGAGTCTCTTCAGATCTAATCAGTCAAATTTGGTCGTGGGTTTGGAAACATACTTTTTTCTCAGTAATGAGTTTTCACTTTTTTTCATGAAAATGGAATGAATTCGCACTGATCAATGCTTTTTGCTTTGAATTTGAGGTAAAATTTCTCCTTTTTAATCTATTAGCAGTGCCTTTTTTTAGTTTCCAGTAACTTAATTAGCTTAGATTTCTCCAAATCGTTGAGAAAAAACAAAGTCACGAATCAATTTGATTTGTATGAAATGAAAAACGGCGGTGGGGAAAACTGGGTGCATAAGTCTAGGGTTTTTATTTGAATCTATTAGCGTTGCCCTTGTTTAGATTTTGGGTAACTTTAATTAGTTTAGGGTTCTCTAAATTGTTGAGAATCGAAGTGTCGATCAATTTGATTTGTGTGATATGGAAGACGACGGTGAGCAAGACTATGTGGATAAATCTAGGGTTTTGAATGTGCGGCCGTTACGATGTTTGGCTCCCATTTTCCCTTCAACGCCTAGTTTCCCTTCATTTCCCCATCCCCAAGCTGCTTCCCCTTTTATGTGCCCACCTCCTGCTGGTCATTTCCCCCCTGGTTTTGCGTCATTCTACCCGTTTTCGGGTTACCCGGATTCTCACAACATGCAAACTCCTATGCCTTTTGGGTTCAATGGTTCCATTCCGGCAGTTCCTATCAATTCATTCAGGAGTGGAGCAAATGGAGATGCTGGGTCTTCTGGACGGAGTTCGAGAAATCCCGGTCCATTGCAGTATGAAGAAGAAGATGGTTATAGTGATTGGGTTCATTTAACTGACGGTGAAGATTCTAGCAAGGCTGCCACCAAAAAGAAAAGGATTCCGAAGAGGGCACGAGCTGGCAGTGGCCAGGATATCAATGTTGCTTCCTCCGATGTAGATGTAGATGCTATGGTTGATAAAATTATTGAGTCATTTAATATAATGGATTTTGATACATTCAAGCGAGCTGATGGTGACAAGGATTCGGTAGGATATATACGCATGATCTATGATTTGCTCCGAAGAAAGCTTTCTCAGATTGAGGATTCAAAGGAATCTACTCCAGGAGTAACGAGACGGCCTGACTTAAGAGCGGGGACGATCCTAATGAACAAAGGGATTCGAACCAATGTGAAGAAGAGAATTGGTGTTGTGCCTGGTGTGGAAGTTGGAGATATTTTCTTTTTCAGGATGGAGATGTGTTTGGTTGGGTTACATGCACCAATTATGGCTGGTATTGATTACATGGGCCTCAAGGTCTCTCAAGATGAAGAGCCAGTAGCAGTTAGTATTGTCTCATCTGGAGGATATGAGGATAATTCGGAGGATGCTGATGTGTTGGTTTATAGCGGTCAAGGTGGCAATATTAATAATAGAGGCATGGAAATAACTGATCAGAAGCTTGAACGGGGCAATCTTGCTTTAGAGAAGAGCTTGCACCGAGGTAATGAGGTTCGAGTGATTCGTGGTGTAAAAGATATAGCGAATCCAACAGGAAAGATATATGTTTATGATGGTCTTTATAAAATCCAGGAGTCATGGGTGGACAAAGGGAAGTCTGGTTGCAATGTATTTAAGTACAAATTAGTTAGGCTATCCGGGCAGCCTGAAGCGTACACAGTGTGGAAATCTGTTCAGCAATGGAAGGATGGCAGTGCTGCTAGAGTTGGGGTTATATCGCATGATCTTACTTCTGGGGAAGAAAGTTTACCTGTTTCTCTTGTAAATGATGTTGATGATGAAAAGGGGCCAGCAAATTTCACATATTATCCCAGTCTGAAGTACTCGAAACCTGTAAATTCAAATGAATCTTCAACTGGTTGCGGTTGCCATGGTGGATGTCTAGCTGGTAACTCCAGCTGCCCTTGCATTCAAAAAAATGGTGGTTATCTTCCATATACTACAAATGGGGTTCTTGTCAGCCAAAAACCCTTGATACATGAGTGTGGTTCTTCATGCATATGCCCTCCTAATTGCAAGAATAGGGTATGTCAGAGTGGTCTGAAAATTCGTTTAGAAGTGTTTAAAACTAAAGATAAAGGTTGGGGTCTAAGGTCATGGGATCCTATCCGCTCTGGGGCTTTTATTTGTGAATATGCAGGGGAGGTAATTGATATTACTAGTGCAGAGGAGCTCAGATGCGTAAACGATGATGATTATATTTTTGATTCAACCCGTACTAATCAGTCGGGGGAAGGTTTCTTGAATGCATCTAATGAGACTCTGAAGATCCCGTTTCCTCTAATTATAAATGCAAAACATGCCGGTAATGTAGCTCGGTTTATGAACCACAGCTGCTCCCCGAATGTATTCTGGCAGCCAGTTTTGCGCGAGAATAGCAAGGAGTGTGATCTCCATATCGTGTTTTATGCTTACAGACACATACCTCCAATGACCGAGTTGACATATAGCTATGGCATTGTTCCACCAGATAGAGCAGACCAGAGGAGAAAAAAGTGCCTTTGCGGATCAGCAAAGTGTTTAGGCTACTTTTACTAGTGGTCTACCAACTTGTGAATTCGAAACAGCATAGTCTTTTTAAAAGGTTAGTTATCTCAAATACACTTGATCTTCCTAGATTTGACAAAGTATTTGTAGATTAGAGTAGTGGGTCATTATCTTTAGTTGTACAAAGTGCTAGCTTCCCTTTTTCCTTTTAACTTTTTGCTTTCGAGTAGTATTTCTTCCATGAAAATTATTTGCTAGTTAGGCTGGCTAGTATTAGAATTGTGACGGACCAATCTTAAACCTAACGTAAACGGAGCTTTGATTGTAGACAAACCAAGCTTAAATCTTTCTAACATGATGAAACATGAAATAAATATTTTATGTAACCATTTTAGCCCATCTAAAGTCCTGACTTCTTCCAATATCAAATTGTGGCCTGAATGTTTAAAAAACCGGACCAGTGATCGAATTGGTCAAACCACTGGTTCCTGGTTTGATTGGTTCGACTGCCGGTCCAACAATAATTAAATAAACAATTAAAAGTTCATAAAATTTATTAAAAAAATTATGAACCGGATGGTTCAACCGTCGGTTTGTTGTCGCAATTTCCTTTTTAACAGTTTTGAGCAGTTTAATCCCTTTGTCCAGACCGGTATATCAGCCAGTTCCTGGTCTGGTTCCAACAGCACTGAAATTTCTTTATTTCTCTTCCTTTTTTTTTGTTCGAAGAATTTCTTTATTTCCTTGAAACTTTATCGTTGTGAATATCGAATCGGTTCAAATGCTGACTAAGAATCTCTATTCCCTTGGCACCTAATGCGTTTGTTGTCACATAACCTATGTAAATTCTTAAACGGGGTTAAGAAACCGCCAAGTGTTCTTAATTGATATTTAAAAAATAATTAAGACATGGCGGTTTTTTAAATCCCTTTGTGGCGTTAAAAACTCTAAAGACAGTGTATCAAATATTATTTCTTAAGATTTAGATGAAGATTTCTATCATTGTGATTCAAGGGCTTTTGTCTGTTTAAACTGATCAGTTATTAAGGAAAGATCACTTGAACCGCTTAGGAGTATTAAAAGTGCTCAATGATGCGGATGTGCCAAAGTTCTCTTTAATTTCCTAGGCGTGGTTTTCTGCTAACAAGATAAGCATAAAAATATTTAAATTAAAGGAAAAAAAGCCCACGTGATTGAAATTCTCTTTGATTTCTTTTATTTTCTTTTCTCATTAGATATACCTTTACTAGTAAGAAAGGGAAGTATCAATCTCTTTCCTCTATTTTAGTATTCAACAATAGACATGGACCATTAAGAAATCATGCCAACTGCATGTTTTATTGATAAACTAGATCACTCACACATATACATGGCGCTTAGAGGGGTCAAGCCAGAAAATCGCTTTGGGGAGGCAGGGTGCAATTTTTACATTATGTTAATATGTAATTTAACAAAATTTAAAGGTACTAAATATGAGATTTATCATAGTATGAATTGCCTTTATAATCTTCACTTTCATATTACATAATGTAATTCATGAATGTATTTCTGCTGTGTGATTTTTACAGGGTATGAAGGCATATGAATGTTTCTGTTTGTGGCTCTGCTGAACTTTGCACAAAATGGTCCTTTCTGCCCCCTCTTCTGCTTTTGACATTACAGGTCCCCCCCCCCCCCACCATACTATTACTTTGTAATGAAGTTTTCTAAAACTTCTAACATGGAAACATTAGCAGAAATGCTGGTTAAATCACGTATGTATAGTCTATGTTTTTCTCTAATCACCCCACGTCTATCTGCTTGTTTCTCTCTACATTTAGGGAGGTTTTTGTGACGTTGCTTGAAAGTAAAAGTAATTATTACAGTAGAAAAAAAAATTGTATATTTGATGTCTTTGATTAGACTTGTCCACAGGCTGGGTTAAATTTTAACAAAACTCTAGCCCGTTTGATAGGTTTAAATTTTTGTTCAAACTTGGCTCGGTTTTTTTTATATAAAAAAAATTAAAAAATATAATATTTCAAAAACATTAAAATAAAATATTTTTCAATAAATTGAAAATAAATTAAAAAAGTTTATACTTAAATAACATCGAGATAAATATAACTTAATAAATAAATGTCTGTAAAATAATAACAAAATTAACTATAAAACAAGAGTTATGTAATGTTCAAATAATAATATAATAGTGAAATGATGACAAAATAGTGAGAAAATAACTTTTTTTTCTTTTGCAAATTTGGGTCGATTTAAACCAATGTCTGGCTTGTTTTCTAAATGTGTTTTATTTTTTTAAATTCATTTTTCGAACTTATATTTTTTTCAAATTTTTTTTTTCTGGTGAGCTTCCGAGCTAACCCGAATGATTCAGTCCATTGACAAATCTAGTGTTGATACACTGTTAATGAATTAGACGATGATGATATGATTTGAAGTTTTTAAAAATAAATCTAAGTGGGTTCATTTTAATGATGTGTCATCATCAGGTTCACTAGGGATGGTGATATGCAGAATGAATCAAACACACTATTTTTTAGGACTGTGTGTAGATATACACACTTTCGGAGAATTAAGTTATGATAAATCATTTTCATTCTAAGTGTTATCTTTAAGTTTACTAAAGACTAAAAAAATTCAACACCGTCTATTTATTAAATATAAATCAAATGTAAACCATTAAGAAAATGTATATATTTGGTGCATTATACAATAACACATTATCAAAATTTTTTTTTTTTGAAAAATGAAATCGAGATAATTAATCTAAAATAAAAATAATTTAAACTCGAAAAAACTTTTATTCAAAATAATTTGAATTCAATAAGGTCTAGTGCAAAGTTAGAATAATTTGAATTTGAAGACAACTTAAGGAAAATAATTGAGAAAATTGAAATTTTGTGGTTATTTAATTAAACTGAATTTTTAAAATTTGATTTATATTTAAAATAGTGAATATGACTTAAAACCCTCATATAATAATTTATCAAAAATATTATATAAGATTTATTGATATATTTTATTTATTTGAAAATTTAATTTTTTAAAATATGAAAAAGGTTTTAAATTTTTTATCAAAAATGTCTGAAAACTTTAAAACAAAATTAATTTTATCAAAATAAAATCCAAAGTATAATCCCAAAATTTATATTTAAAAGAACTAAATTATTGCATAGTGTTTGAAATTTTTCTAAAATCCCAACCAAACCAACTCACCTACTTGTGAGTTTGACCAGTTTAGTTTGACCAACTCTATTATGATGATCCAATTATTAATGGTTTATTTTATTTGGCATTAAAATATTTTAATATGACAACTAAATACATGTTTGGTAATGTTATCTGCTTTCCTAAATGCAAAAACAAAGTTATCCATATTTGTTGGAAACCCATTGACCAGAAAATGGTTGAAATTTTAGAATTTTTTCAATCAATACAATACTTGTGTGTAACTATTGTGGAGTGTGGCTTGTATTTTAGATGAAACAAAGTTGATGTCATGATGAGAAGATTCTGACGACACGACACATGTCCCAACAAGAAAAACCCATCGTCCTAACGATGCGATGCTTGGTGTCTCGACGAGCAATCCTACTTATCTGTTTCCACTTAACCGAGTTGTTTCCGAATTAAACTCTGTTGTATTTTCTCAGTCTAATTCTAATTGTTATAGGGATGTTTTAGTCATTTTTTTCAGAAATTTCAATCTATAAATAGACATTTTAGCAATCATAGAAAAAATAACAACAATAAAATTAAGAGAGAGATTGTGGAATATTCGAGAAAACTTTGTATTTCAGTTTCGAGATTTATTTATTTCTCCATTTTGTACTCCCTTTTCGATTTTTGTCGATTTTAGTGAAAATTTCTTTGCCTGTGATTTTTTATTTTATTCGGAGAGATTTTTTCACATAAATATTTGTATCTAATTTTTTTTATTTTTGTTCATGTTCGTTGCATAATTCGGGTGCAACCCAACAACTATGAACATAATCAATAATATAATATACAAATAAAATTATAATTATAATCAATATATTAATATAATTCCAACCAAAATCAATCATTGCGATATATAAATTCACACTTATATAGGATGAGACTCGAATATGAAATTTTTAAAATTTCAAGCTTAACTTTATCATTAAGTCGTGTCTTATATAAAAGCTCAAATTCCTTATTTCTTCAAACTTTTTCTATTTCTATGATGTTCACAAGTCAATAGTGTCTATATATTAATCTATATGTTCATAAAATAAATGTATAATAATAAATTTAATTTTAATGTTTACATTTTTTGTTAATTTGACTATTATTTTTAGTTAAAATTGGTCATTAATTTTTAAAAAGAATCAAATCATTTTTTTAAATGAAAATATTGACTAAAATATTAATCTTTAACGATATTGGTGTGACAACCTATATAACAGTCTACTTGTATTTCACGTTGACATAACACTGTTTTATTTTATATGTCACATCAATAAATAATTTAAAAATTATAAAAAATCAAAATTTAAAAATATAAAAAGTTTATAAATATTAAAAAATATAAAGTACACGTGAATTACCATGTAAATTGATATATTTAAAAATTTAATATTTTAATTAGCATTTCCTTTAAAAAATAATACAATTTTTTTATATAATAAATTAATATTACAATAATGCTGATTTAACAATATTAATTAAACGAATATTAACGTTAGTTAATATTATTATAGTTAATTAGATATAAAATTTAATATTACCATAAACGGAATACACCTTATATAAAAAATAACTTAATCACCAAATTGAACATAAAAAATAAATTTTAATATTAAATAATATATTAACCTTTTATTATTTCAATTTTTTAAAATATAATTAATTTAAAAAATCTGACCTAAACCACCGCCAATAGATAAAAAGATTCGCTTCTTATTTTGAATGGTGCTGATAACATAAATATAATTTTAAAAAATATAAAACAAAAAAATATTGATAATTGTTTTTAAAAAAATAAAAAAGGAATAATTTGGTAAACAGAATAAATAAATAAAATAGGCACGGAGTAACGGCTACATGAGGAGGACCCTCCAACGGTCAACAAGTGGGGCCCTCCATAATTAATTGTCAATTATTTTATTTTATAATGATAAAATAATAATGTATTGAAAAAGCTTCTCCTCCCAACAGCCTAAAGCTATTCACCGAAGATTCACCAAACAAAAAAAAAAAACTATTCACCGAAGACTTTTTTTATAGGGATAAGTTAAATTTTAATCTTTAAACCTAATAATTATTTTTAATTTGATCTTTAATTTTTCGAGTCTATGTTAGTTTCTAAATTTATCAATTTTCTCAAAACAAAACTTAATAATTATTTTTAATTTGATCCTTAATTTTTTGAGTCTATGTTAGTTTTTAAATTTATCAATTTTCTCAAAATAGTGATGATGTGACACTAAAAGTTTGTGACACATTATCACTTAAATTTAAAATAAAATTGAAAAAATTTGTTAAATTTTGAAATTAATATAATAAAAACTGCAAAATTCAAGGAGAAATGCGAATAGGGTATTTTTTTAATAAAAAAACTCTTTGTTTTGAATAATAGAAAAATAAAGTTTAATTTTTGAGTTTTATTAATTTATTTTATGAAAATTGAGAATTTAGTTCCACTATTTAAATTTGTTAGAGTTTGGTTCTTCTATTTTACGAATATCGAGAAGTTAGTCTATTTGTCGGTAAATATATGAGATTCAACTTTTTTTTTTGCTAATTTATTGCATATAAATTTCTGAATTATTTATTTTTGCTAATTGTATATAAATGGTAGAACTACTAATTTTCAAACTAACGATTTAATATTTGCGTTTAAAAATGTTACCTCAATTGAACTAATTTCTCGATTTTAATAAAGTATGAGAACCAAGTTGTAACAAACTAAAATAGAAAGATAATTTCTCTACTTTTATAAAATAAAGGGATGAAATTCAGAATTAATCCCTTTTTTTTTTTTAAACCCCGCCTTGCCTAAAAGTAATAAATAAAATAAAATAAAGCAACGCAAACAACGCTCCGCCTCCGCTCAAGAAAATTCCCTTCCCTACGTACCCTTCAATCATTACATAATTTACGATGGTTGCCCTTATTCTTTACTTTTAATTTTTTCTTTGATACTATCATTTTTAGCCTCTTAACTTAACAAATAGGTCCATTTTGGTACTTATATTTTTTCCCACTTTGATCCTTAAACTTGGTAATTAGATCCATTTTGATCATTGAACTTGAATCCTATCAAGATTTGATGATTTGCCTGATGTTATTGGAACAATACCAGATTGGACAAACTAAGAACTAATCAATATAACAATTTGAGCAAAGAGGTTGAACCAGTTGACTCAATAATTGCTTGAAATTGGTAAAAGAAAAAAAACAAAACAAAAATCGACAGTTGATTGGATTTAATATATTTTTTTAATATTTAGATTTTATGAAATTTTAATTATTATTGATCCAGTGATCGAATTGATTGAATTAAGAACTGGTGGGTTGAGTCGTTTAACCATTGATCTGGTTATTAAAACACTAAATGTGATTATGCGGAACAATCTATGAGTGCCACTTCATCAAAATTTTATATTTTTTTCAAGTTCAATGATCAGAATAGACCTAATTGCCTAATTCAAGGGCAAAAAATTATATTATCATTTTTTTTGTTTGTTTGACACTCGTCTCTGTTGATATTAGTTAAAATTTGAGTCATGTCAAGCAATGTTGTTTTAACTGAATCAAATCAACCGATCAAACCCATTAGACTACGAATCAACCTAAACATCAATAGAAAAATGGCAAATTTTGGTTGATATGTAAATTGGTACAGACGAACTTTATGATTTTTAAAGTTTTTTTTTTTAAAAATTGATAATTTAATTTATTTTGTATCGAACAGATCGGTCAGATTGAAAACTAATGATTTGATCGATTCAATCACCAGTCCAGTTTAAAAAATATTGAAGACTAATTAAGTCTCTAAATATGTTAATTTTTTTTGTTTATTTAATTTATAGTAAAACAAAATTATAGAATTTATTTTACTAGTTAACTTGGGATTGATTTCATCAATAAAATTACTTAAATTCTAAATTAAGATTAATACAAATATTAAAATAAAGAGTAATTTTTAGTCTTAGTTTTCAATAAAAAAATTAATCACTAAAAACAATTACTTATATAGAAACTATTTTTAAAATTTTAAAAGTTACCAAAAGTTTCTTTCAAATTATAATTCATTGAAAATAAAATTAATATTTTCACCTTAAATTCAAGTTATTGTAAAGTTGACATGTTTGGTGTCTAGATTATTACATCTTATAATATATTTGTCAAACTCTTAACTTGTTTATAAAGTCTAAAAAACTTTATTGACGGTGTATTATATAATTTTCCTGAAAATAAAATATCAAATTATAATAATAAAAATAATAAAATGATTTATTTGGATCTCCAAATTAATAAAAAAAGGGTAATATTTATTGACTAAAGAAACATATGCTTACTTTTTTTAAGGGCAAAGTAACATTTAGTCCTTAATAATTTTTTTCACTTTGATCCTTAAACTTTTTTGATTCACATTAATCTTATTTTTTTATAGCTTTTCTCAAATTGGTCTCTTAACTTGGATTCCATTGCAGTGTTAATTTAATCTAAGTTCAAATCAAATTAAAAAAAGTTGAAAAGTTCCAAAATTAATGTAAACTAAAAATGTTTTAAGGACCAAGTTAAAAAAAATTGTCTAGATCACGGATTAAATGTTACTTTATCCTTTTTTGAAATTTTAAGTTATTTTTATTTTAAAACTAATGTATTGAATTCTAATTCTAAAACGTTTTATTATTATGAACTTTTAAAGTAGAACCATATCTTCTTTTAATGTATTTAATTAATTGAAAATTACCATTTACCACATCCTATATTTTGAAGAGATTTTTTTAAAATAATATTTTAAAGAGAATAAAATATTTGGACAACAAAAAGTAATAGGGTAAACTAGTAAATTTATTTGTTGATCATCTAACTATTTAAATTTGTATTTTTGATCACCGGCAATCTAAGGTGACAATTTTTAAAATTGATATAATAACAAATTTAACCCTTAATATTTATACATTCTATCAATTTAATCTTGATTTTAAGTAATTTAACTCTCAACAGTTACATGTAATTTGTTTTTTTTGTTATTTTTTGCATATTCACTTTTTTGCAACCTTTTAACTTAAAAAACAAAATTTATCAACTAAATTTGATTAAAAAAATACAAAAAAGGAAAATACCAAAAATTTAAAATATTAATTATCATATTTTTTTATTCTTTTAAAATTAAACCTTAGTGACATAAGAACAAATAAAATTATAAAAAAATCAAATTACACAATGTGTAAATATTGATAGACTAATTTGATATAAATATTGAAAATAAAATTGTATTGTATCAAATTTAAAAGCTGTCACCATCAACTGATGACAAAAAAAAATAATTAAATAATTAAATGATTATTTTATAATTTTTCGTAATTTTGTGATAAATTTTTTATTAATATTTGGGTCACAATTTAATTTACACAAAATAATAATATATATTTATATAAGAATAAAAGTACTTTTTGAATAAAATAATAAAATATTTGAAATTAGATGATGGGGGTTTCCCGAGGAGAAAAATGAGGCTTAATTAGTAGTTTCCATATTTTTCCACGCGCACTTAAAAGTTTGAAACACACATACCAGGTCTCAGGGTTGTTCATATTGATCTAGAGGAAGGCGCGTGAAACATAAACTATTAGAAATCCACGTTTATAAATCACATCCCGTGAATCTCGTGTAGGCCGATCTCAAATAAAATGTCTTTTTTCTTATTTGTCGAAAGAATAAAATAATGTCTTTCACTCCTCGTGATGATCTGATTGATTAAAATTGATGTGTAATTATGTATAATTAAAATATTTTTAAAAGAATTAATTATTCACATTTTTTTATTGTTTTAGTTCGATTGATATAATCATCATTAGCAATGTAAGAGAATATGAGTTCGATCATGTTAAAGCGTATTATCCTCTTATTTATGAGTTAGGGAGGCATAATGTATAGTTTTAAGTATTGTGTAAAAAAACAAATATTATCAAAATTTATAATGAGATTATTCGAAAAATAAAAAAACTAATTACTTCATTTTAAACATTTTGTATTAAAAATAAATATAAAAATTTATATATGAATTTTGGTCTAATTTGCAAGTTGATCTATGAATTTTGGTTTTGTATAATTATATCCATTAAATTTAAATTATGATTCACAAGTATGCGTGAAATTTTGATTCTGATTTAATTGTACACATTAAAAAAATGAATATATATATTTGATTAATATAATTATTTATTTATACAATATATCAATATAAAATGATGCAAATTCAATAATGTTGTTAGTGATTTGTAAAAAATTGAATCAAATAAAAAATTTATGTATAAAATCGCACAAAATCAAAGTTCATGAATGACATTGCATAAAATAAAAATTTATTGATTTTTTAGAATTAGAACTAAAAAAGCTAAATTTTGTAAACAATGAAAGCTAAATTTGTTGAGGTTTTGTCTAATCGCAACTAACGAGAGATTGATTATAAAATATTTGAATGATTAAATTGAAAAAAAAATAGTTAAGTGACCAAAATAGAACTAAAGACATAATTGGGTGTCATTTTTGTAGTTTACTCTAAAATTTAAATACAATTAAAAGGATTAATCTCAAATTTTATCATAGTAGAAGAAGGAAAACGGAAATTATACGTTTTCTCAAATAAAAATTTCTTAAAAAATTACATTTTTCAAAAAAAGAAAGTGGGGACAAACAACGGGTATTGATTGATGGTCAGTACTACTGAAGCCGTGCCCAGGGATATCAATTTGAAAAAATAAATAAATAAATAAAATAAAATTTTAAAAAATAAATTTAAATAAATTAAAAAGCTCTCCTCAAAATCAACCAATCAATCATTTCTCTACTTTCAATCCAAGGCGCAAGAAAAAGAGAGAGAACGAGATCGGCTTCTCAGGCTCTTGTGCCCTAAGGTAAATTATTTGTTCCCAATTTGTTCTTCTGGGTCGGTTCTCAAATTCTTGTTTGATCTCATTTTCTTTATATTTCCATTTTTTTTTATAATTTTTGGGGTTTAATTTAATATTCTTTTGGGTAAAAAGGAAAAGTAGAATGATTGATTCTTTTTCTCTTTCGATGATTATGCTTTCTTGGTGAAATGGGTATGTGCAAGAGATTCTTTTCTTGGTTGATCTTTGATTTGGGTCTTTTTTTTTCGTGGTTTAAATAGATTTGAAATGGGTTTTTGAAGGGTTGAACCACTGATTTTACTTTATTTAGGTTTGGTTTTGAAATTCAGTTGTTGGGTTAAACCCCCCCTTTTTTCTCTCTTTTGGGGTTTTTGATTTTTTGTTCATAGTTTTGAGTTGCTGATTATGGGGGGGAGTAGCCCCTTACTGCATGTTTCAAGCAGATTTTGTTTTTGATTTACCATTTACGATCTACATACTGTATTACGAAGTTAAGACTTAATCCAAAAACCCGGTTTTCGAAGAAAATAATGCATAAGTATTATATTTGCTCAATCTATTTTGTGCTGCTGGTTTAAGCTTTTGATAATCTATGGATGCTAGTTGTGTCTGTTTGAATGCAAAAAGCAAAATTGAATTTGATTTCGTTTTGTTTCATCTGGTGTATGAAATGTTTTGCTTTGTTTATTTTCTGATTCTTTGTTTTTTATGTGTTGTTTAATTGTTTTGGAGTTGCAGAATTCTCACTTTTCTCACTGTAAATAAGTGCAAAAGTCGGTGAACTTTTGGGGACGTGTTCTTACCAAGGTTCAGAGCCTTCATTTGAGGATTCTTGTTCTTCCCTTAGCATGGTAATTTTCCGCGGTTTGCTTTACGCTGTTTGTATCTTTTAACTGTTGTGTTGGAAAAAAATAATTCATTCTTTCTTAGGTTGATGGTCACACGTTTTTATTTGTTGTATATGTTTTCGAATTAAAGAAAACAAAAAAACAAAGGTCCTATATATATGTGTGTGTATTGTGTGGTTTCTTATTTCGATCTATTGTGTTTTTGTTAGGCAACCAATGAAAATCTTCCACCAAATGTTATAAAGCAACTGGCAAAGGAATTGAAGGGTCTTGACGAATCGCCTCCGGAAGGCATTAAAGTTGGTGTAAATGATGATAACTTTTCGATCATTTATGCTGACATTGAAGGGCCAGGCACGTACTTCTGTCCGATCATATTTACTTCCTCTGTGGCATGCTTGTTACTTTTTGATACTGATAATTTTTTTGGCTTTGCAGCTGGTACTCCATATGAAAATGGTGTTTTCCGTATGAAGCTGCTACTGTCTCATGATTTCCCTCATTCTCCTCCGAAAGGTATGTCAGGTTTTTAATTTTCCTCAACTTCATCGCTTGCAATTTTTGTTTCGGTCCGTTTTTAAGCCAATCATACTGTATTTTCGGTATTCAAACCTTATGGTGATACTATATGTAGAAAAACTGTTTTATTTTTGTTAAACTCTGCTATAAGTCCCTGTACTTTGCAAAAGTTGTGGATTTTAGTCCCTATAATTTGGTCGTTTTTAGTCCCTGTACTTTTCGAATATTAAAGTTTCAGTCCTTACCAAATGATAACAGTTATATGCATAGTACAGGGATTAAAATTGACCAATTTGGAAAATGCAGGGATCAAAATTGATCAAATTAAAGTACAGAGACTAAATCTAGAACTTTTGCAAAGTACAAGGACTAATAGCAGAATTTAACTTATTTATTTTGTGCAATACTGAATATCTGAAGTCCATCTGTACTGCAGGCTACTTTCTGACCAAGATTTTTCATCCAAATATTGCACCCAATGGTGAAATTTGTGTAAACACACTAAAAAAGGATTGGAATCCAAGTCTTGGATTACGACACGTACTCATCGTAAGTTCCACTGAACCGTAGACTTTATACTATGTATCTCTTTTTATCAGTTTCTTTGATATGATCTGCCTGAGAATTGCGAATTTCGTTTAGTAGTTTAACTTTTACTTCTCCGGCTTCATCATGTCTTTTGTCTTACTTGGCAACAATCAATGCCACTGCAGGTAGTTAGGTGTTTATTGATTGAACCATATCCAGAATCAGCTCTAAATGAACTGGCTGGCAAGATGCTGCTTGAAAATTACGACGAGTATGCTCGGCATGCCAGGTGAGGCTTGCCTAACCCATCTCTATACCTAACACCTTTATACGTTATTCGTTTAATATTTCACGATGTGGAACCGTAGAACATTAAATGCAATAGAATTTGCAACAGGACAAAGTGTTGTTTTGTTGTTTTTGTTAGAAATTCCTTCAGCTGGAAGAACTCGGCTAACCTCGGCTGAATCCATTGGCTTTTCTTTTGGGTAATACCACTTTAATTGTTTGACTTTTTCTACGACCGGACAGTCAAGATTTCAAATACTGTGGTATATTGTGCCCTACAGATACTAGATTATAGTATAGTATAGGGTTAATATAGCTATTACTCCTTAAACTTGGCAATTAGGTCCACTTGGTACCTAAACTTTGGCAACTAGGTTCATTTTGGTTTTTGAACTTGGCAAATGTAAAAGTTTGATGTAATTTTCAGGTGACTGGCACAGTTAAACTTTTACATTTGTCAAGTTCAAATACTAAAGTGAGCAAATAAAAAAACCATGGTACCAAAGTGGACCCGTTATTGTTTGGTCAAATTCTGCTATTAGACCTTGTACTTTGCGTAAGTTGTGAATTTAATACCTGTACTTTAATTTGGTCATTTATATAGTACATGTATATTTAGAATTTGAAAACTTAAGTCCTAACCAAATGACAACTATTAAATTCATTTAAGTTCTGTTATTTTTAAAATTTAAAGTGTCAAACATATTATCACATGTGTAATGCTATGTTTGTTTGTTATTTTTCACATATTATTCACAAAAAAATTAGTTAATAGATTTAATGACTATCGTTTGCATTAAGACTAGAATTTTGAAATTAAAAAATATAGCCACTAATAATGTTCCAATTGGTGAATTGGACTAAATCTATAACTTTAGGCATAATACAGGACTAATGACATAATTTAACCAAACATATTTAATTGTTACCGTTGGATCAGGATTAAAATTTTAAAATTTGAAAAGTACAGGTACTAAATCCACAATTTATGTAAAGTACAGGGTCAAATAGTAGAATTTGACTTTATTGTTTTGTTAGTTTTAAGATTGAAATAGAAAGGTTCAAAGATGGTATGAGTGATGCATTCTCAAAGGAATTCAATTGGAATTGCCCACAAAAAATGCAGGTCTCACAATCTTCTGTTCTTAAAACACAGGCTTTATACTGGAATCCATGCGAAACCAAAACCAAAGTTCAAATCAGGAGCTATTTGCGAGTCAACTACAGCATTGAACGTGGAGCAGCATAACAGCTCAGTTCTGAACATGGAGCAGAAAAATGCAGCAAGTGGTGCCGGGTTATCATTGCCATCCCCACTCTCTCCGTCATCAACAAAAGGAGGCAACAATCCAGACCATCAGCCACCGCCGCAGCAGCAGCAGCCTATAGTTCCGGCAACTGAAACTGGAGTTAGTGGAACTGCTGTCGTAGGAATATCGGGAACTGCTTCTAAGAAGGAAGGTCTGTCGAAAGTTATGGCAGACAAGAAGAAAATGGATGCTAGAAAGAAAAGTCTCAAGAGATTGTAAAACCATAGGTTTTTTTTATAAGTAATAAGATATAATTAAAAGAACTTTGTAAGGGTTCGGAAATTGGTTGTTTTCTGGTGTAATGGATGCTTCATTCTGAGAAGGTGATGGATCAAGTTTGCACGTTGTTTTCCGTCTCATATTTGTGGGCTTATGGCTGCATAAACAGGGTTGGATATATATATATATATAGAGAGAGAGAGAGAGAGAGAGAGAGACTAGAGTTGATTTAGATAGTTACCTCCAATTCGGGCTAACACATCAGCCTATCGGTTTTGTCTACAGAAGTCATACTGTAAAGGAGCATTCTATACTCATCAATTAGAGGGGATAAATGCATGTTAGAGAGTTTATCAATAGACATAAATTGAATAACGGTGGTCATCTCTCAATGCCTATAGCTCTGCTTTAACGCTGGTGGCTTTTGGAATACGTCGATACGCTCTAACTATCCAACCACTTGAATGATTCCTAATGAAGAACTCCAGCCCCACTCTTTCAGGGTTTTTGATGGATGACCCGTCAATACTAAGTTTGAACCAGCTCCCACTCACTGGGCAGTTAGGCCCAAAGGGTACGAGTATTACGTGTAAGTCGAACCTCCAATAAGGTGAAAGTAGATCTGTTTATGGGTAGGATTATTTGTACAAACACAAAGTCTCTTTTAAAATTTGGGAAGGTTTGAGCAAAAATATTAAGCTTAAAAATGGGTCTAAGCAAAAAAATTAAACCCATTTAAAATATGGGTTGGGCTCAATTTGAACATTTACGGTCCGAGTTTGGCCCAGTCCAACTTATTTTTAAATTTATAATACTTTATGTCATGTTTTTTTTATGAATGTAATTTATAACACATAAAAAATAAATTTATACTAAATATATAATATTACTCTAATGTAAACATTAGAAAAATGTTTAGATGACTATAAAAGAAATTTTAATAAATAAAAAATATATTAAATTAAAATAATATAAATATTTTTAAAAAAATAAAAATAACACCGGCAAGCCTAAAACGAGCTTGAGTTAGCTTTTTGCAAATATGGAAGGCTTGTGCAAAATTTTGAGCTCATATTTCGAGTCGAGTCGAGTCGAGCTGAACTTTGTCAAATATAAAATATGTTAATATCATGCTTAAGTTTGAGCCGAACCAGACCTAACCCGACCCATGAACAAATTTAGGTGAAAGCAAAAAAGACATTCCAATTAATTTTTGGTTTGGTTGCCCAAATTTTTGAAAGATAGATTAGTTGCAAGCTAGTTCTCCCAAGTGGTACCAGTAATGGGAGAGACTTGGTTAGAAGCATAAATCAAACCTTAAAACCTACTAGTAACTTAGAAATCCCTAAATAATGTTGAATCCTTATGTGAATTGATACACAGTTCTTTAGGAAATTTTTTTACCCATAGTTTTAGTGGGGACAATTTTAAACCCACAATACCATAGGAATATTTTTAGTTTCGAAGGCAACTTAGATCCCCAAACATATGTCCACAAGTGAGAGTTTGGACTAGGCATTGATAGAAGTGTTCAAACGGTTAATCGAAGAGGATATCGCAATACCTCGAATAGTGTTGAGCCTGGGATCTTCCTTGGGAGGTGGATATTGCGATACCCAAAGAGGATATCGTGATATCACTAAAAGGAGTCTTCACTCTTCTATACTGTTGAAGGTATTATGATTCCGAAATGTGAATATCGCAATACCCTATGACTTAGTGCCTCTCGCTCGTTTTCGACTTCCAACACGTCCCTACATTACTCAAGCACACGTTAGGCCTCCTAATGAAGTTATTGGCCAATTTGGGGTCACAAAATGAGCAAAATTGAGACATTTCCACTTATTAATTGAAAATATAAAAATAAGGAAAAACTATGCTAAATACACTATTTTGCTTAAGAAAAAAGCTCCTTAAGTATGTAAAAAAGCCTAATTTACCACATCGATTTATAGCAGATCAGAGGTCGTGATGGTAGAGAGAGTATCGATTCAACTAGGTAAAGTGGATAGCCAGTAGTAAGAGGATGAGAGAAAGGAATGTTCTCTTGAAGAGAAAAAAAAGAAAGGAAGTAGGAGAAAAAGGTGATAGTGATGATGGAGGGAGGAGAATCCATGTTCCTTAGTGCACCTAGACTTAGAGCTAGTTTAGCAATGATTTTTAAAAGTACTTTTGAATCAAAAAACACTTTTGAAAAAAAGCTAAAATTTTCTCCATCTCCTTTTGACCAAAAAAGTACTTTTCTCAAGTATTTTTGGTACCAAAAGCACTTTTGAAAAACTCAAAAACACATTGTTTAGTAATGCTTTTATCTCGAAAATGTTTTTTTGTCCCAAAAGTGCTTTTGATAAGCAATACTAAACAAAACCTTATATAATGGTTGGCTCTCGTCTCTTAGTGCTGCGTGGTGGTCCATACGATGTCCTGCATACTTGTGTGGGCTAATCAGGTATCAATGTCATTACATGTTGGTTATTTCCATGGTACGTATTATGTGGTCCCACTTGTGTTGTGACATGTCCTGTTTTGATACTTTTGTCATTAAGATTATACAAAACGGTTAAGCTCAAGTGACCTCAACGAAGAGTGAATTGTGGATCGTCTACAGGCCAATTCTTCGAGGGGCCTGTGAAGGATCACCCACGTACCATTAAACGACTTACTACGTGTCTCGCTCTACTAAGGTAGAACATTTTTTTTGAAACAACCAAACACTATGTAGGCCATTAGAGTTTCCATTCCTAACCTTCTTTGTCATCAATAAATTCCTCTTCCTTTTAATAGTAAAGCGATCTGATTATTCACAAACAACAAAATCTAGGCAGATTTCTTATCTGGAACTCACCATAAATGGTAAAATCCAATTAAAAAATTCGTCAACAAAATGACGTAACTACCCATAGAATGATAACTGTTATACAAAATCACCTTCGATTAAAACCTGAAGTAAAAAAAAAAACATTCAAGTCGATAATTTATATAATACTTAATAGCGAAGTTAGAAAATTTGTATTAGAAAAATTAATATAAATTACACTTTATTTTTTCTACTTAAATTATTTAATATATTATTATTAAAATAAAGGAAAAAAATTCACCATGTAGGTGAAAAATTATATTTTATTAGCAGTGTTACAGCACAGTACACACACCTTCCTCTTAAAATCTAAACTATTCATTTCACTATATACACTTTCTTTTTCATATTTGCTCCATCAAAAATGCTAAATTGAATGAATTAACCATATTCACTTATTTAGACTTTTTATTTATCTCTTCTTTCTCTTTCTTTTTCTCTCGCCTTTTCTCTCTTTTTCTTTAGCTGCGCCGCAATCCGTTTCTGCTCTCTTCACATCATCATCGGCCATTGATTTCTCACCGTCCGATTCTTCTCTCTAGGGTTTGTAATTTTTTTTCTAATTTTTTAATTTTTTTCTGATTTTTTAATCTTTAATTTACTGATTAATTTTGTTATTGCTTTTTATATATGTATTGGTAATTTTAGGAAAAAGGAAAAAAGCAGGTGAAGAATGGAATCGGAGGATGACTTCGATATGCACGACGCTAACAACGAATCTGGAGAAGATGATTTCTATAGTGGCGGTGAAGATGATGCCGGAGCTATGGCTGTTTATGATGATTCAGATGCCGATGTTGCTGATTATGAATTCATCGATAATGATTCTGATGATTCCGATGATCTTATCTCTCATCGACACCAGGTAATTTGTTTGATTTTGCTTTATTTTTTGCTTTGATTTTTAATTTAGAAGAAAAGAATTTAGAGCTATTGTTTACCGTGATTTTATTAGTGTTAATTTTGAGTATTTTGTTGTTTTTTGATGATGTCCGTTGGTTTTTGTTAAGATGTTTGTCAAATCTATGTTATTTAGTTTGGTATGACGAGGTAAATGACAAACTGAAATGGTGAATGTGAAAGTGCAAAAGAACGAATAAAATCATCAGTTAAAAAAAGACCATATGTTTTTACTTTTTATGTAATTTTTTTTATGAAAGCCTTATTTCTAAAAATAGCTGCTTATTTTTTGTTCTTAAGTAAATTGTCTATCATTATCCATGTAACTTATTATCCTCAAAAAAGAATAAAAAAGTAAACTGTCCACTCTTTTTAAACAAATTTATCACTTATATAAAAAAAAAGAATGCCATCATGTTTCAAAATACTAAATTTATATGTAAAATCTATTTTTTCTTCACATACAAGGTGAGAATGGCAAATTCTAGCATATAATTATTTCGTGCTAATTTGAACTCTCCTAATTGTAATAATTTTTTTCGGTGTATGTAAGATTATGTGAATTGCTCTTGAATGCAAGAATAGGGTTTGCATAGATAGCATCTTTTTAAACAAATTGTAGTATTTTGATGAGATAGTGCTTTCAAGGCTTTGGCTATCAACAGCATGCCTGATTTTGGTTTTGTCTTGTTTTTCTAAATTTGACAAGATATACAAGGATTTTGAAACTTTTTGGTTCATTGGTGGATTTGGTTTAATGCAAGTAGTGTCATTGCACCCTAAAAACTAGAAAGGAGGCTTCAACTGTGAAAGGAATTCAACTATTCTTTGCTTTTGCAATCAAAGCTTTTACTTGATATGGAACCATTGGACCATGTGCAGCACTAAGCTCGCTTAAGTTAAGAGTTCATAGAGAATGTTAGAAAAATCTACCCTTTTTCTAATGCTGCATAATTACTTCTTACAGCCCTATTTAATGTATAAAATTGGAACACCTTCACTTGGTCAATTTTACAATTATGTCCTACAAAGGCTGTAGTTTCTGCTTTGAACTTTCATGGCATGCATTCAGTTCTTTTGTTATAACACTGTTGTCCACCATACAGGCTTAGAACTTTTCTCATCCTTGTGCACATAAAAGTTTGTGGTTTTTGAGCCCTTGATTTGTTAATTAATTATTTTTTTAATCTCAAACCAGTTTGTCCTAAACCGATGTCTCTTTTGTCTTAGCAAAATTATACCATTTTGAGTGAAGTAGATATTCGTCAGCATCAAGAGGATGATATCATGAGGATATCCACCGTACTTTCCATCTCAAAGGTTGAAGCAAGCGTCCTGTTACGGTACTATAGTTGGTGAGTGGTCTTGATTGGTTTAAATTCCATTATCTAAAATCTCTTTACTTTTGTTCCTATTCAAATTTCCTAGAGTTTTTTTAATACCTTTTTGCAATTTATTTTTAATGGACTTTAACTGCTTTGGTCAATATGAATCTATTTTGCAATGTCTTGACAATGCTGTATTTGTATGTCGTGATGTAAATGATTTATCTTTATTTTGAATTTACAGGAGCGTTAGTAAAGTACATGATGAATGGTTTGCAGATGAGGAAAAGGTTCGCAGGTCTGTTGGCTTATTGGAGAAGCCTGTAGTTCCATTTCCTGATGGTACAGAAGTGAGTGGTGGAACACTCAACTGAGAATTTTTTTCATTTTTATTTTTGAGTTACAATTTCCTGTGCTTGTTTGCTCTGTGCTCTTTGACAGCTTATACCTTTTATTTTTCTTCATATTTCTTTTTCTGGCAGATGACTTGTGGGATATGTTTCGAAAACTATTCTTATGATTGGCTGCAAGCTGCTGCATGTGGTCATCCTTTTTGTAAATTTTGCTGGGCAGGTCTGTTTTGATCCAGGCACTCCTTATGTTTTTTAGTTTCAGAGTTGTTTCAAGAGTTATGGGTCAGATTTTGGAAAAAATTTTTTTTGTCAAAGCAATGGTTGCACATGTTAAGCTGGCTTTGCAGTGGTAAAGGGCCAGTGATCTGAGAATAATTCTTTATTTGTACCATTTATGCTGATAATGTTGAATAATCCATATTTTGGAACAATCAAAGCAGCTAAACGTTGCCCTTGTGCATGTAAAAATTATTTTTTACATGATTATTCACATTGTACTTTAGTTATATGTTTTTAAGCTCAATTGCCAACCTAGCTGTACTTTAGATCTTTTAGCCATATCTTGTTAACCTGTCAATGGAAGTGACCTTCATCTTAATGATTTTTCTGTCTGGGAGCCTACATGCAACTATTTGGAGTTTTGAGTATTCACCAATCATTTTGTATTTTCTTGTGAAAACTTCTTATACATACTCTTCTGTTTTCTTGCTTAGGTTATATTAGTACAGCCATCAATGATGGTCCTGGATGTTTGATGTTGCGGTGTCCTGATCCATCCTGTGCTGCTGTTGTTGGTCAAGATATGGTAAATGCATTGGCTTCTGTAGAAGACAGAGAGAAGTACTTCCGTTATTTCATTAGATCTTATGTTGAAGACAATAGAAAGGTAATAATACTTAAGACACCTTGACTAATTGGTTAAATGTACATGGCAAAATTTAGCGTATGCTTTTTTTTTTTTGCTTCACTTGTTAAATTTACATGAGATTTTAAAAGTTATATCCTTTTATATTTTTGTAATATTTTTATTTTGGGTTGAAGGATGGGGGTGCCACTGCAATGGTAATGGAGTTGTAAGGTTGAGGATTATGTTTTATGGTTAGTATTTACTTGGGGATGATTTGAAAATCTTTTCTACTCTTTGACAGTTTTGCTTAAAAAGATAGTAACCACTTTCATATCATATGGTATGTGCTTTGGCTTATTTACCCTGAAAAATATGTGTTCTAGCTTGTTGGATTTAAAGTTCTTTTTGCCAAAGGTTTTTGAAGTTTGCTATAAATGTTTGAATAAAAAAAATGAATTGTATAATAACCAGTTATATTCCTTTTCATCATTTCATTTTCACCTCTTTGGTATTGTAAACCATTTTTTTTACTTTTTCTTGTGTTATTTCGTAGACCAAATGGTGTCCTGCACCAGGGTGTGATTATGCTGTGGAATTTATTTTGGGCAGTGGAAGTTATGATGTTACTTGTCACTGCTCATATAGCTTTTGTTGGAATGTAAGATTCTTTCGCAGCCTTTCTGGTTATACTTTATTATACTTCCAATAATTCATGCATACAGGTTTTGGCTTAATTCTATTTCACTTCCAAAATTGCTAAAATGACTTGTGACCCATAATGTGTATTTGACCTTGCAGTGTGCTGAGGAAGCTCATCGTCCTGTTGATTGTGGTACTGTAGCCAAGTGGATACTGAAAAATAGTGCAGAGTCTGAAAATATGAATTGGTAGGGATGTAGTAATTAGATTTATTCCAATACAATGAGGTGGTTTAATTCATTCTGACGAGAGAGGTTGTTAAATTGGTGCTGTATTGGTACACGTAGAAGGAGAAATTTGCTTACTCTCCCCACTACATGTGCTAAGTCAGTCAGGAGTTCTGCATCTAGAAAAACTAGCAGTATGCATGTAGAATGCTTCATTAGATGAGGATCAATTATTCTGGATAGTCACTGGGGCTATAGGGAAAGCTTGTCTAGATTCGGTCCTTCCAACCATAAATCATGATTCTGAACCTTAGAAATAGAGGAAGGGATTGAGGCTATGATGGATGGGGTTATTTGAAGGGGGAGGGGGGGGGGTCATATGATACGTTAGAGGGCTGTGGAAATGGTAATGATGGGTCTAGGGTTCTCATTTATGCTCTATGAACTAATTTTTCTACTACATGGAGTAGTGAAATAAGTGTTCCCTTGTACATCTACACTAATGTCAATTTTATATTTTAATCATGTACCGATATGTTAATGTTTGAAGTGAACTAAATGAATGTTGTTTCATTTTCCTTTTCCCCTTCTACCAATGGACCTGAAGGTGAATATTAAAATTCTGCAATATCATATCATGCTATTCTATTTTGTCTTAATGGTCTGTTTCTCAATCATTGTGCCTGTCTTAATCTTTCAGGATATTGGCTAATTCCAAGCCTTGTCCAAAATGCAAGCGCCCAATTGAGAAGAACCAGGGGTGTATGCATATTACATGCACACCACCTTGTAAATTTGAATTTTGCTGGTGAGCTTGCCTCTGCTTACATATGCATTGCTTGTATTTTGATGAAACTCTGACACCTCTACTGTGTACGTTTTTTTTTTATTGAAAATCAAAATAAATATTTCTCCTATTCATTTGTCTTTATCCAAGTTTTCCTATTGTTTGTTTAGCTTTATGGTGTACTGAATAAGTGTGAGTGTTTTTCCTAAATGAAGGCTGGACTGAAGATTTTGTCTCAAAAACAAACTGATCTCTTCTTTTTGTATGCATAGTGTGCTCTTTTTTCTATAAGAATTGCTGTCAGTTGACCATAGATATATGCAGGCTTTGCCTTGGTGCATGGTCAGAGCATGGTGAGAGAACTGGTGGTTTTTATGCTTGCAACCGTTATGAGACAGCAAAGCAAGATGGTGTGGTATGGAACTAATTCTTTTGGCAGTCCACATTTCCGGGGGCTTATCATTAGTCATTTTGTGTAATTATTTAACTGTCCAGTTGTGTTTCTGATTCATGGTATTTATTTACAGTATGATGAGGCGGAGAAACGAAGAGAGATGGCTAAAAATTCTCTAGAGAGATATACTCACTATTATGAACGATGGGCAACCAACCAATCGGTATGTATTACTTGTGAGGTTTATAGTGAAAGATGACATGATGCTTGTCACTGTTATTGAATTTTGAATAACCAGTTGGCATACCAAAGATTCTTCTAGCTTATAGTCCATAAAGTTCATGTTACTAAATTCTAGCGTGAATTAAGCATTACAAACCTCCCCCCCCCTCCAAAAAAAAATGTTTTTCCATTTTACAGCTAAAGACCATCCCGAGCTGGTTTATTATTATTGATTGATGATATAATGATATATCTGGAAAGTATTGTGGTTAGCATTGCTGAGATAATATTTACATTGGTTCATTTTCAGTTTTAACTCTAGTTTTGTTGAACCTGCATTCTAAGGTGCCATTTGGCACAGTGGGTCCATTGTGAAGTCTGATTGTCTTTTGGGCCTTTAAAAGGGCTGAGATGCAAGTTTGACCATTGAGCTGAACCATAGATTATTTTATATTTTTCCCATATTAATTTTATAATGGGCTAGATATGTTGAATTACACAAATTATGCTATTAATACTGTTAATTATGTGTGTAAAAATGTGTAGTATACATGTGAATCGGGTCAACCTGCATAAGACATGGATGTTTTTGTGTCAAATGGATTGACATGATTATACAAATTCGAAGCTCGCTTAACTCTTTGATATCAGTGAGTCATGTCTAAAATTTCCATGTTTACTACTTGGCTAGTCTGGTGTTTAACTGCTAGGAATATCCCATTCTAAAGCCTCACTAAAGCTCTATTGTATGTCAAATATTTTTTCGCTATACTATTCTAAAAAGGACTGTAGGATGAATTAAGTTGAGATGAATTTGTGCTCAAGGAGGGTTCTTTGGGTTGAGAGGCATGTTGATGAAAATAGAGTTAGTGTGGAGAAATTTTAGTAGTTTTGAGGTCATGGAATTGGGGACAGTTATTGGAAGGAATTTAGATGGTATTCTTTTAGATAGAAATAGTTATTAAAAAGATAAAAATTGGTAGGTTGAAGAAAATCTTACATTCAGCTTCAAGGTGATAATTTTCTCAGTTATTGGAAATAATTTAGATGGTTTACTTTTTTGAGATTTTTCAGTTTAGTGCAAACAAATGGCTTGATAAAACATGCGCATCATTGTGCATGTGCAGTTATCTTTGCTTTGTTTGTGCTCATTTGTTTAGTTCAGGATTACTTGATTAATTAGCTCTTGGCACAACCAACCATATATGATCTTGAATGCACGTAATACATTATTGACTTCTTTCTTTTGACTGCTTAAGTCCACTGGGAACACTTCCTGGATTCTTAGCCACCATATACTTGAACGAAGAAACACTTGTTGGTACTTCTAAAACTCTTATTTACTTGATGCAGTCTAGGCAAAAGGCACTGGCAGATCTACAACAAATGCAGTCTGTACATGTAAGCTAAACCATATAAATTTTTACTTCCTATTAGTGATGCTGGTTAAGACAACTATCTTTGTACCATTTATCATGGATGTCAGGGAGATGGTTCTTGAAGGCTATCAGAAACATTGGATAACTAGAATTCAATATTGCTGTTTCATGACATTTACAGATTCTTTTTCTTTATTAATTTGGTTCTTCCAAAATTTTCTCATGACTTTTACATATTCTTTTCATCCATTAATTTTGTGGATCTCCAAGTTGTGGCAATAACACTGATCAAATACCAAATCCTGAAGACCACTGTACCTGATGGGAAATTTATTTGGGATAATCTTTCTGTTAATCTTGAAGCATTTCATGGGTTAAAGTGAAAATTTCCTGAAAATCATAAACATACCAAGTAATAATAGTAATAATAAAATGAAGATATTTAAGAAAAGAAGAGAGTTGATGTGAGAAAGATTAATAGTTCTGTTCCCTCCCAACTTGATAGCGCTTTATCTGTCTTGCTTCAAACTTCATTTGTTTTTTTAGTTTACGGGGAATATGTATCAATTGCAGCTTGAGAAGCTGAGTGACATACAGTGCCAACCTGAGTCACAGTTGAAGTTCATCACTGAGGCATGGCTACAGGTAATTTCCGTAATTCACTTGGCTCTTTAGCTGCTTGCTAGTTGAGCTCATTGCTGCTACTTTAACTGTGCAGATAGTAGAATGTAGGAGAGTTCTCAAATGGACATATGCCTATGGATATTATTTGCCGGAATATGAACATGCTAAAAGACAGTTCTTTGAATACTTGCAAGGTAACAACTCTCCATTTATAATCTATAGCTTTATATTTCTGTTCTATTTGCTACTTGCAATTTGCACCAGTGTTGTCAAGGTGTGTGCCTTTGCATCGTGTCTTGAACAGAAGCGGTTCAGACCTTTTCAAACAAGGCATATTTGATCAGGCGCTTGCTGTGGCACACTTTTTTGTGGCAGTGCAAAAAAACACACTTTTTCTTTTTAACTAGTAAGAAATGGGATAATAACTAAGTCTCTACTTCTCAGTATGAGTATTCGACAATAGACATAGAACCATAAGGAAATCAAACCTATGGACAACAAAAATGGGAAAAAAATTGCATGTATTATAGGATAAATTTGACCACTCTTCATAGTTCGTTGTTATAATTATATATCTTTAAGCGTGTATTATTTATATGTATGGATACACAAAAAATCCACATATATTGCACGTTGGTGCCTTTTAGTGCCTTGTGCCTTGGGCAATGTAAGAGTTATAGCACCTAATCTGCGCTTTGTGCCCTTAACATAATTGGTTTTGCGTTACTCATGTTTGTTATTGTCTTGCAGGTGAGGCTGAGTCTGGGTTAGAACGACTTCATCAATGTGCAGAGAAGGAGCTGCAGATTTACCTCAATGCAGATGGCCCGTCAAAAGACTTTAACGAGTTTCGGACAAAACTTGCTGGATTGACAAGGTAATTTTTGTTTAAAATATATATTAACCAATGTAGATTCCTTATGAAACTCGGTATGAAGTTGAATTTCATCATCTTATCATGAAAATATACTGGAGAAAGAGATGTTTATCTTTCAATTAAATCTTTTTAGAGAATTGGCTTGCTTTCTAAATTAGTTACTTGTATGAACTTCGTGACAGTGTGACCCGGAATTACTTTGAGAACTTAGTTCGGGCTTTAGAAAATGGTTTATCGGATGTGGACTCCCGTGGAGCCTGCAGCAGGATGGGGAATTCAAAGGGCTTAGGAGGTGGTAGCAGTAGGGGAAGAAGTGGAAAGGGCAAAGGTTCAACCTCTAGACCCAGCTGCTCTACCAGAAACATTGACGACTCTGGCCATTGGTCCTGCGAATATTGCACCTTTGCAAACGTTAAATCAGCCACCATTTGCCTAATGTGCCAGCAGCGTCGATAAATTCCATCGACCACACACCCAACCCAACCTGCCTAGATGGACAATTCATCTGATTCCCATGGCATAGAGCTTTAGAGGATTGCCAAAAGATATCCCACCTCTCTTTTCCATCTAAAATTAGCTGTGATACATTGCAAACAGCCGGGCCGTGATGATTGAGAAGATGTGGGGTATGCTTTTATGTTATGTGAATTGTATATAGTTTATACTTGTGTAGGTCCAAAAACCCTTGAACTTGCTTGTATTCATATTATGTTATTTCTAGGGTTGTAGCAAAAAACAAAAGCAAACAAAAAAAACAATGGATTTGGAGAAAAAGTTTTAAGGGTTTAAAGTGGGAGCTAGCAAATGAAATGGGGGAAGGATAGGCTGCATCGTGACCATTCTGCAATGATAAATAATTTGTTGCAACCTGTTTTTTAATTACATGGGGGGCACTGAATTTCTTATGTGCTTTTGTATTGTTGTATGTATAATTTGGTCATATTGTCCTTTTGAAATTGGGGACTTCTTCTTGTTATTACTTGTAGATTTATGTGCTTTTTTCCTATGCTCAAGATTGTAGATAGGATTTGCATGGGTCATCGATGGAGTAGAGTAACTTCACATTTTGATTAAAAACAAGGATTTTGTTATTATCTGGGTTGTCTCAATCCAATGCTGAAATGAAAAAAGAAAAAAAAACTACTTTATTATCATTGCATTTGTGGTTTTCATATATTTTCATGGTTAGGTCTTTCTAGCTTAAGGTTTTTAGTTTTGGTAAAACTAAAATTTTTGTTACATTTTAAAATCACAGCTAAGTTTTGAAAGCGTTGAGGGTTAGGTTCAATAGTAAATCATATTGAATTCATATTTAAAATTTTGATTTTGGAAGTAATGTTGTAAGAAAAGGTAGTCAACTAGAAGGTAAGAGAGAGAATCAATTAAAATTTGAATTTCAAAAATAATGTTGTTGAGAGAGGTAATTTTTAATTTTGAACAGAACACCGTAAAACAAATTTAAATATTAAAGATAATAAAAAATTTATTTGTAATTTGAGAAATGACAATGTATTTTTTGTTTGGTATTTTTTATGTTTAAGGTTTGTGATTATTTTTGTTAATAATGTTATCTTTTAATTTTAAACTTAAATTTGAGTGACACAAGTTTTATCATTGCGTTCAACCGTTGTTAGCAGATATCTTGTAGGCTTGGTCAACTTTGCTTATACTTTGAATGCAAGTGAAATATTTTTTTATTATTTATTAATTAAAATATTTAACATTTTTAAATATATTTACATTATAATATTATTCATTACTATACATTTCATTTTTATGTGTTAAAAAAATTTCATATCTAAAAAATAATATAGTACAGAACCAAACAAGTGACTCCAGTGGTAAAGAGGATGTTGTTCATTCTAGGGGTCTCGAGTTTGAGCATCTATTTATGCAAGGTGCGTGTGTCTTGTCAAAAATTAAAAAAATATGAACAAATACCAAGAAAGAAAACAAACTGAAGAAATTATATAATAATTGAATTAAAAAAATAACACAAGTTTGAGCTTCCATAGGCACAAACCCAAAACCCCCATCATCTCCCCCAAATTCCAACCCATATCTATATATAAGCCATATAGATAGATACACACATTTGTTATATTATACACAAGAATTTAAACTTGAAAAGGCCATGGCCAGTCCTTCAAATCCTCATCTTGATACACTTTAGCACTACTCTTCATACAAACCCCATTCTCATCACCCCCTTCCACATAATCATAGTACTTCAAGAAAAAAGCCAATGTCATCACCACCCATTCAAGCACAAAAATCACCGCACACAACCCACCAGCTAGTTTCAGTATCACCTCGCCATCTTCTTCCCTTACGTAAGATCTCAAATACCCCATAAAATCACTTGTCTTAGTAAATATCAACACTGAAACTGACCCTTGAAATATGGCCGTCAACACCGTTGCCACCATGTGTGTGGCGTACCATCCGTTTGTACCCGAAGAAGCAGCTGCGCAACCCGAGATTGCTCCGGCGATGGTTATGACGTGGAGGAGGATTAAGAAGAGGCCGGGGAGGGAAGGACAGAGGCGGAGGGCGAGGGTTAGGAAGATGCAGCTGGATGCGGCGGAAAGGAGGATGTAATTGCAAAAGAGGAAGATTTTGTGGGTGTGGTAATGGGATTTTGTGATTGTGGATTGCGGGATTGTGTTTAAGTGAATACCCATTGTTGTGATTTGATTGAATTTTGATGATTTTGAAGGATGGATCGGATTTGGATGATGAAGATTATATAAGGAAACAGCCATGGCGGAATAACGGATAATTTTTGTATCATTAAAAATTTGTATTAAGTGACCGTTTGTGAGGGCAACGGCTATTTTTTCTTTGGATTCTTTTTTTAAAGCTTTGATTAAAAATGGATTTGATCAGGGATAAAAAAAATCGAATTTAATTTAGTAATTATTAAGCTAAAGTCAAGCTCCAACAGCTCAAACTATTGATTAAGTCGAATTCAAGTTTAGTAATACTATCTCGAACAATTTGCGAGTTTTATTGAATTTTTCATTTTAATTCATATTTTAAATATTTTTTTATTAATAAATTATGTTATTATCTTTAATGTATATTATTAATCTTAAGCTCAATTATCGAGCTGAACTTAAGTTTGAGCTTGAATACATACAAGCTTAGTCGAGCTTGAGTACAAAAATTGATAAACAAGTTTAATTGAGCTTGAGTAGTTCAATTGTATCTCAAGCTAAATTCGGGTTTAAAAACAAATGTTCAATTAAGTTTGAGTTGAGTATCAAGTTTTGAATTTTGAATTGAACTCAAGTTTGAACTTGCCAATGTTCGAACTCAGCTAGACTCAATTACACCCCCAGATTGAATTTGATAAAATACACTGCTTAGTTAAAAAAAAACATATTTTTATATTATTGGATTTAATTTGATTTTTTTGTTATTTTAAATATCATAGATTTAAATATTTTTATTTTAGTTATTAAATTTAAGAATTTATATTTGATTCATTGTAAGTTTATGATGTACATTAAGTGAATTTTATGACGTCGTCTAAATACATAAAATTTGATCTAAACTCAAAAGTTAAACCCAATTAACTCGGACTTGACCCAACAAAATTTGTAAAACTTATCTAATTCAAGCTTAAAATTATCCGAACTTGAAATACTTTAACTTGAAAAGTATTCTGAATTAAATTCTATTATCAAGGCTTTCAGAATAAGATTGTTAATCGAACCGGTTAGACTAGCGATTTTCGATTTAACAATTTACCCAATTCGATTGAACAGATTATTAAAAAATCATAAAATTTAAAAAATAAGAAAATTGGTCCAAGTTTTTTTAATCCAATTTAACCAGTTCAACAATTGATTCGTATCAATTCACGAGTCAATTGATCAAACATTTTATTCTGAAGTGATATCTTAATCGATTCCCGATCTAATCGATTTGACTAATGAATCTAATTTTTTTCAAAACCACTGTAACTTGACTTTGTATATATTTTATAATGGTTGATTCTAATTATAATTCATTCAAATAATTATAAACTTAAAAAAATAAGATGATAGAAGGGAACTTAAAAATCTTAACAAATTTTCAACATGAATCAAAACGACAGCGTGCAGGTCTAACTCCAACGAACTATCAGCCCCGTGAAGGAAAAGTGGATATTTCCCCAAATGGAAGATTTGTTATGCGTCTAAAATGGTTAACAGTTAATAGCACTAAAGATCCTTAAATTATGACTAAATTTTTAATTTGATCCTTAAATTTTTAAAACAAATAATTAAATTATCATTTCAATTAGATCATTTTGTCAATCAAACCATCAAATTTAATGTTAAATATGAGTTCGGATCCGCCTGGTTCCTTTTATTTTAAACACATATAATTCAATAATTTTTTTAAACAAGTCAAATACAAGCTAAAATTTAGCTAATGTTTTAAAAATTGAGTCAAAGATTGAATCAGTTAAATAATTTGTTTCTGTTCAACCACCGGTCTAACAAATAATTAAACAAACAATTAAAAATTATTAAAGATTTATAAAACAATTCAACCATCAATTTTTTTCTCGGTTTTTGATTTTTTATCAATTTGCTCAGAGGCCTATTTATCCCTTTGTCTGAATTAATATACAAGTCGATTCTTGGTCCGGTTCCAATAACACTGTATTTAGCACCAAATTTGACGGCTAGACTGACCAAAAAAACCTGATTGGAACAACATTTTAGTTTTAAGATTCAATCAGAACATTTCGAGATTCAAGAACAAATTCAAATCTCAACTCCTACTTTAGGGACTTATAGTGAAATTAACCCAAAGCCAAACTAACATAGAAAAGTTGGTCAGTCCGATATTTTTCTGACTCTTCCTTTCACCAGTTAGAATGTTTGGTTAGTCCAAATCATTGACTGCCCCTTATAACCTGCTATAGCCGGTAACAATATCAAAATCTACCATTCAATCCCCATTTTATTCTATAAAAATACTTCATCATCTAACATGTAACCTACACGTGTCCTTAACTTGCAGGTTATTGCACCCTTAAAACCCTTTCTATTTATCATCATTACTATTATTTTGCTCATACATTAAACACCCCCCAAAAATATTCTTCTTCCTTTCGTATATACTCTCTTCATTTTTTCAAAAATACATGTCAATGCATTCGGTTCGGAAACGGTTTTCGTTGTTCGATAATCATATTGGAACATGATTAAATTCAACAAGTCGGATCAAACCGCTAAACGAGATTTTTTTCGGGTTAGTCTTGTTCTTTATTTTTTTTTATTTATATTTTTTCATTTCATCTTATTGTTCTTTGATAACATTGTGGTTGAGGATTTTGTTGGAAAATGTTGAATTTTGAATTTTTTTTCTTATGTTGGCATAAATAAATGTAAAAGAAATTCAATATGTTGGAAAAAAATCAAAATAATTATAAAAATTATTATTATTATTACATTTTTTTACATTATATAACAAGATTAAAAGCATGAATAATAGAAATGAATTTGTAATTGTAATTTATAAACATTTTATGAAGTTGTGTATGTTTTAATTTGTACTTTAACGTATAGTTTTTATTGTTAGTGTTAAAAATATTTGAATTTGAATTTATTAAATTATTTTAATCATAATGAATGTCATTTTGAAATAAAATTGAGAAAATATTTTTATTCGTGTGATTTAAAGGTGTTTATGATCTAGTCAAATCGAATTTGGGTTAAACTTATGTATGACATTAAAATATTTTATATTTGCTCAAGTTTGTCTCGACCCAAAATAAAGACTTAAAACTTTGTTCGAGTTCGTACTAACTCAAGCTCGTTTTAGACATGCTTGTGTTATTTTTCAAAATATTTTTTTTTATAAAAGATTATGCTATTTTTAACTTAATATGTTTTCCTTGTTTTAAAATTTTAAACATATAGATAACATATATTTTTTTAATGTTTGGGTAGTGTTAGATATATTATATTTAATTTTTATGTGATATATAATAGAAAAATAAATGATATATTATATTACATAAGTAAAACAGATCGGAACAATCTAGGATTTGGTTTTGAATGTTGGAATCTGAGTTCGACTCATGTTTTAAACATGTCTAATTTTTTGTCCAAGTCCGCTTTTAGAATTAATATTTTTATCCAAATCTTTCCAAATATCGGATATTTTGAGCTTTTGCAGATAACCCGACCCATCTAAAATAAAAATATCCCTTTTATCCCTTTTATAATTTATAAAATTTTGAATTAGTAATGATAAAATTACATTTTATCCCTTTAAAATGATAAAAATTGATTTAATCTTTTAAAAATTATAAAAATATAGACTATTCAAATGATGAAAATGTATTTCTACTACCATGAAAATATACAACTTAATTCCGCTAATCTGATTTCGGCCCTAGTCATGTAAATACGTTTTGTGCGTTGACCAACCCTCTCATAGCGCGGAAGTTTCCCATGCGTAAGGCTTAAGAATTGGTAATACAAAAACCAAGTGCAATATTTTAATTGAAATAAAATAATAATTTAAATTTAAACAATATTATGTGTTTTGATATGAGAAAATTTTCAAAATAAAATTAGCATACAAATATGTAAAAAGAATTTAAATTTTTTTATTATATTCATAATGTTTTGGAAAATTGAAAAATTCATAAATTAAAGTCCAAATAAAAGAATTTTTCAAATAGTCTTTAAATATCAATTTCTTATTTTATTAATAAAAGAACCCTTCTAAAAATAAAATTATTTTATTTTATATTTTTTATTAACAATAAATTTTATTTTATGAAGATTGAAACCTTATAAGAATTTAGAAATCTCTTAATTATTCACAATGAAATTGAATAGTCAACCTCAAAGTTGCTTATAAACATAACCTCCTAACTCAATTCCCTATAATTAATAATTTAATATTACATTTTACGGTTCATGTTCGGGATTCACGACTATCCTTTCCAATAATGTTGTTTTCAAGATTTGAACCTACGTTCTTCTTTTAGGAATGCAATGTGCCTTACCATTAGGACCGTAAAGAGACAAAGATTTTAATGAATAGCTTGAATTTTATTAGTTTATGTTAAATAAAAAAAATGAATAATATTTTAAGGCTCGATTCTTAAACGAATAATAAATTTTTTTATGTTCGTTTAAAATTAATTTATTATTCAATTATCATATAATTAATAATATTACTATAGTCTTTGTGCTTATTCTACTTATTTATATTGAATATTGTTTGTGAATATGCTTAGTTATACGTTCAAGAACATGTTTATTTAATATTTATGAATTAATTCATTTAACTTAAACAAACAAATATGAAAACACAAAAATTTAAATAAATGACCACAAATATTATTTTAAAATTTTTAATAAATATATGAACTAAACACAAACAAATATAAATATAAATTTATTTCTTTAAGCCAGTTCATTTATGATCCTAATTAACATTAAAATAATAAATTAAAAATGGACTTTAATCATGATTTCATAAGGTTAAAATCCTATCAAAAAATTAATTCATCAAATTTATTATATGTCTCCATCTTATATTCAGGCGTGAAATTATAATTTTTTTTAGGGGGATCGAAATTAAATTGTAATTTTTATAATAGTAAAAATGCAAGTTCACCATTTGAATAATCTATGTTTTTATAATTTTTAAAGGATTAAATCAAAATTTTATCATTTTAGAAGGCCAAAGTGGAATTTTACTTTTGTTAATTTAAAATTTTAAATTTATTAAAGGGATTAAATAAAAAAAATTCATTTTAGAGGAACCAAAACACCTATCAGCCCCTAAATACGTCCCAGCTTATATTGTTTATCCTAAATTATCTTTTTTTCTAGCAATTATCTATCATACCTAATTCAATCTAAAAAAAATCAATCAATTTAGATAAATAATAGATAAATAAAAATTAAAATAAAAATATTCAACAACTTAGCTTGTATTTGGCTTTAAAAAAAATTAAAATAACTATTTAATTGAATTATCAATAAATAACATTATTTTTTAAAGTTTTACTATTACAGATATGGTACATTCACAAGTATACTACAAGTATAAATATTTATACAAACAATTATAACATAAAATCAAACAAGTATAAAATACAATAGATGAAGAAAATCATACAAAACTCATACATGACATATGCACATGATGGGACTCGAGATCCACGCAATGGCGAATTTAAGGGAGCCCCAAAATGAAAAATCGCTTGTTTAATCATCTTTAAAATGATAAAATTACAATTTAACCCCAAAAATGAAAAAAATTAAAGCCTTAAAAATGATAAAATTATAAATTGATAAAAGATTAAATTATATTTTAACCTCTCAAAAACTTATAATTAAATTTCGACCCCACTAAATTTTTTTTTAGATTCATCCATGAATCCACACATTATAATTATGCATAGTAAAACTCGAATTTGAGTGTTTAAAGACTCGAGATCTCAGCCTTAACCAACAATATGTCATTACCTATTATTTACCTAAAAATTACACTTTAATTTAATTAGTAATAATATATTTCTAAAGTAAAAAAAAAAACCCTTTATTTTACGTAGAGAAAACGGTTGACCGTTAGGCGATTTAGAAAATTGTGCTTTGCATGGAAGAACAGGTGGTACGTAGAAACTACAAAAATTTAGGTAAGCACAAAATGAAGCCAGCTACCAATTCAAAAGACTGGTAGTTTAATTTTGAGCCTAAAGTAGACCTAAAATTAAGGTTAAAAAATATTTACCACTATTTATTAATTAGTGGCGACTCCAGTAATACGATTTAGAGGATTAAGAGTGAAGTCAAAATTTTTTTGAGCGAAATTAAATTATATATTTATATGATAGTAAAAATGCAATTTCGTCATTTTAATAACTTATATCTTTATAACTTTTTGAGGATTAAGTCAAATTTTTATTATTTTTGAGGGAGCAAAGTGTAATTTTACTATTACTAATTTAAAATTTTATACATTATAAAGGGCTTAAGTGGAAAAATTTCCATTTTAGGGCCCCAACCCCTCTTAGATCCGCCCCTGTTATTAATCCTTTTGCTTTGCTTGTTGTTTTTAATTTAGTCGTTTAAATTTCTTTTTCCTTTTATTCAATTTCTCTTAGAAAAATAAAGTAAATTATGTAGTTTTCAAGATTTTTAGAACTAGATCGATGATCGAACTAATTAGACAATTAATTCGTGGGTTCAACCGATTCAATCGATTCGTTTGAGTTAGGGTTTATGTTAATGTAGATAAAATATAGGATAATAATTTAATTGTTTTTTTTAAATCTTTTTAAAGACTCAACTTTATTAAACCGAATCATAAATTTTAACATAAAAATGGAAAAAGAACAATAATTCTCCTCTTTATACTTTTATGAATTATTGAAGGGAAGGTTAAAATATATATTACAAAACAAATTTTCATTAAATATGCTTATTATAGTACTTTCATTTAAGAAGTTTTGACTTGTAAGTATATATAACACTTAATCCAAATAATGAATTATGTATCTTTTAACAAATCTAACAATATATTCTTAAGTCTATTGAGTCTTAGATCGATTTTTATGAGCATTGTTGTCAATGCAGGAGGACGTGATTTCGAGTACACTGAAGCACATTATCCTCCTATTTATGGATTGAGAGGGGATATAAGTAGTTTTAGGCTTTGGTTATGTAAATAGCACGGTATCAAATCCAATCACATGCCAAATTTTTATTCGTTTTTTAGAAATAAAAAGACTAAAATACCTTAAACTAAAATAACTTATTTTAATTATGAAAGGATAATTTTAAAATTTTTTTAACTGAATTGGTGCCCAATTAACTTGTGTCAACAACTCGACCAAAAAACTTAAATAATAGCATAAATATATCAAATTAGTGTTCCATACATATATATATAACACAACAAACTGAAAAACCATTAGGTTTGATGAATAAAGTTTGGAAATAACATATGATTAAACAAACATAAGTAAAATTTTTATTCATCTAAAAAATTATACTTTAATTTAATTATGTTGAGTGTTTTAGTATGTCTGTCTTTTAAAGAGGGTTAAATTCTCTATTTATATGATACGATCCTTATTTCTGATAGTGACGTATCTAGGGGGCTAGCAGGGACCCCAGTCTCCCTAAAATGGAAAATTATCCATTTAATCCCTTTAAAAATTTTAAAATTTCAAATTAGTAAAAGTAGAATTGCACTTTGACCCCCTAAAAATAAAAAAAATTGATTTAACCTTTTAAAAATTATAAAGATATAGACTATTAAAAATTACAATTTAATTTTGCCCCCTTAAAATATTTTTTTGGCTTCGCCCTTGGTTCCTAGATGTGACATCCTAGGTAGGTCTTCATGCATGTCAACACGTATTCTATTTTAAGATTAACACGTGCTCTCAAGATTGGAGTTCGCCTACATGATAGTACGAACCTACCCCATGCAAGTTTATAAGAGGATGCAAACTCATCACGTGCTAACATCCATATACGAACTATGTAGGCTACGGGTCGATCCTAATTGAGCAACCGAGTAATGGGTGGGTCGGTAATAGTGAACAATATAACAAATTACTAGTTATTATTTCTAAAAAAAGCTTTATTTTAAGTAGATATAGGGTTGACCGTTAGGCGATTTTAAAAATCTATTTTTGCATGGAAGAACGGGTACGTAGAAGCTATGAAAATTTAGGTAGCACAAAACGAAACCAGCTACCAATTAACAGGACTGGTAGTTTAATTTTGAGAGTAAAGTAGACCTACAATTAGGGTTTATTTTTTTAAGTAATTTACCTTTGTTTATCAATCCTTTTGCTTTGCTTGCTGTTTCAATTTAGTCCTTTGGCCTTTGCTTGCTGTCTTTGTTTTCATTGTTACTCAACAATGTTCTACACCATTATGTATGAGCTAAACGATCATTTGGATTTGGCTCGATTAAAGCGTTGTCAAAACTTAATGTAGAGAAACAATTTGATAATAATTTAATTATTTTAAAAAATTAGGGTTTAGGGTTTCAATTATTGAAGGGAAGGTTAAAATATATAATAAAAATACACTCTCATTATATATAAATTTAATCCAAATAATATATATTTAATACATGAAAAACTCTTCATAAACTAAGTAAAACACCCATTAATCCCTAAAATCTAATTAACAAGATGCCTAAAAATATGTATTAGAGCTAAGGTTAGCAAATGAAAGGGATTTCATCAAATTAGCATTTGGTAACATGAAGTTATGAAATGCATATATTCTGAATAATTATATATTTAAAAATTATAAAAAAAATAGAAATTTCTGAAGGTTATGAATTCCTTGAATTTCAAATTCACTCCTAAATAAGCATGTAGTAGTTTATTAAAGTTATATTTGTACGTGGGATTTCGATATATTCAACTTCAATGGTTTCTTAAAAGAAAATTCAACCGGTTTCAATTTCAACGATATTATCATTATTTGATATTTGATTGAATTATATATTATCAGTACATTAAATATAAACTCGAATTTTAATTAAGAAAATGCATCTAAACACAAGTTTATATATAAAAGTAGTGTTCCACAAATATATATCTTTGTTTAAAACAATACATTCATATGTTTCTTTCAAACACAACAAACATAAAAAAAAAAAAAAAAAAAACCATTAGGTTTGATGAATTAAGTTTGGCAACAACATGATTTAAACATACAATCAACACACTTAAAAAAAAAAACTATATAAATAACATCATCAAACCCTCTATTGGGTCATTTTGGTTGATCAAAGGGAGTAGATTCCCATCCTTGTGAGAGTCCCAAATTCGAAACCAATGCATCATCATCTTCATTTATCAATGAGTTCAGAAAAGAAGAGAACACATCATCATCATGATCTTGTTGTTGCTGATAACGGTCATTGTTCATGATCATCCCTTGATGATCTTCATTGCTCCCATCATAATTGTAATCATTTTGCATGTTGGCATTGACGACATGAGCAGGAAGAGGGGAAGGAGGATTGCTTGGTTTCGCCATGGATGATGATGAAGAAGGTGAAGGTTTGAGTGGTGGTGGTGGTGGTGGTGGTGGTGAGTGTTGGTGAGGGTTTAAAGGCTTGTGCGTTCGAGGATCGATCCCTTGACTAATCAATTTCTTACTCAGGTGAGTGTTCCAATAGTTCTTTATTTCGTTATCTGTACGCCCTGGTATTCTTCCAGCTATCAGTGACCACCTACATGAAAAACCCAGTAAATTCATTCATTCATATTGCATATACATATACATATATAGAGAGAGAAACCGTATGCAAAAACTGATCCATTCAGAACCCTAAAACACTGAAACCCTAGACCCACAACTTTCTTGTTTAAGATTCGAGGTTTCTGCATTAAATCTAACTAAATTCGAAGTCGAATTAAGTTAAACAGTTTATCTTGAGATACCCAGAAATCTAATCCGAAACCCTAAAATGAAATCCATTGAAAAAAGAGAGAGGAAAAAGTTACCGATTGCCTAAGAGGCGGTGAAGGCGGAGGATGAGATCTTCTTCATCGGGAGCAATCTGGCCACGTTTAACAGAAGGTCGGAGATAATTCATCCATCGAAGACGACAGCTTTTGCCGCATCGGAGAAGACCAGCCCGTTTTGGTAAAGTCCGCCACCGTCCTTCGCCTTCTTTGTTGATGTAATTAGATAATAACTCGTCTTCTTCTGGCGTCCATGGCCCTCTTTTCAACCCTACTTTGCTGCAACACGGCGTTGTCTTGGTTCCGACGTTGTCTTTTCTCATAGGGTTTCTCATGTTTTTTTTTTTTTAAAGCTTAGAGAGAGAAACACTGTTGTGATGATCGGCGATTTGATATTAGCAATAGCTTCTCTTTCTTTTTTGTCATTTAATTTTTCTTACACTGTTTTGGAAGTACTGTCGTGGCTGTTTGGATTTTGAATCTTCACTTGCTTACCTTTGATTGTGAAGACACGCGCAGATCCCACTACATTCATGAAGGCTATTTTGAACTTAGGGATAATTTAACATTTAGTCCCTGAACTTACAAACTTATTTCACCTAGATTTCTGAACTTTTTTCGTGCATATTAATCTTGAAACTTGGCAGATTTTTTCGTGCATTTTGTTAATGTATGATAACATGACACTTTAAGATTATACCACGTTATCACTTGAAATTTTTTTAAAAAATTATAATTTCTTTACAATTTTTAGTTTTTTAAATTATATATTTTGAAATTTCAAGTGACGATATGATGCAAGTTCATAGTGTTACGAGGTTTCAGTTTAATGAAATCTAAATTCAGAGACCGTATTGAGAAAAAGTTACTAAATTTCAGGATTAAATTGAAAAGAGTTGCCAGGTTCAGTGAAAAAATGTTGCTTTATTCCATTGAAATATGTGATTTAATCCTATATGTTGGCACTTAAACCAAATGATACCTATCCAAATAAGCATAGATAAAATTAGCTTAGTACGGAGTACAATCGAAAAATTAGAATATATTTGGACCTATATCAGAATAAATTTGGATAGAGTCGATATTTAATATGATAGGTTTGTTGTTTTATTTAAGGATTTGGAAGGGATTATCAGTAGAGTTCTAAGCATTGTATAAAAAATATATAAGGATTACATATCAAATTTAATTGAAGTATAGGGATCTTGGGCATAATTAGAACAATATTTTATAGTCATGGATGGTAAAGTTGTGTAGGCAAAGGCAAGTGTCAGAAAAATAATTCCAAATTTTTTCAAAATTATTCAATTATCAGGTACTAATTCAAATTTATTGGAAAAGTACCGCGCTGGACAGTTTGTTAGGGGAAAAAAATAATTAGTCCATTAATTTTATTAGTATACTGACAATTTTAACCCTTATCCTTTATTCATTTGATTAATTTGGCCATAATTTTTTTTTCTTTGGATAATTTTGACTTTTAACCTTCAAATTTTAGTCAAATTGGTATTTTGTTGGATGAAAAAATTGATTAAACTGTTAAAATTTTAACAGCACTAACAATGTAGCTTATGTAGTAGCGTACGTGTACTTCATTGCTAATGTTGGTAAATCTTTTTATTTTTATTTTTAAATTTTGTTGAATTTTTATGAAAGATGTTTGGGTTGCCGCTCAAGTTATCACGTCAGAGCTATTAAAATTTTGACAATTCAACCGAATTTTCCATCCAATAAAAAGTAATTTGATTAAATTTTGCAGGTTGAAAGTTATGGTGATTTAAAAAAAGAATTAGGACAAGTGATAAATAGGTAAATTAAAAGGGCTAGATTTGTCATTATGTTAAAAATAATTATCAGATGAGCGTGAGTTGACGTTATCTCAAATGCGAGTGAAACTGATTTTATGAAAAGATAAAAGAGGACAGCTAGGAAGGTGTTGAGAATAGGGGGACCCGCGCAAGCGCACTCGATCAACTACTGACTCTTTGCGGTTAAGAAAAGATCGAACGGTATTTGGTCCGATCCTAACAAATCGTAGAATAGATGCGGCTGCAGGAGATTCTTACTGCCCCCATTTATTAGCTGTTTTAATTTACTATAATGAGAAAGTAGGCTATATTAGAATCTATTTCTATTATAGAGATGATGATTTAAGCATCGTACGGTGGAGATTGAGCCTTGACCTTGAATGGCTAGCAGCACGCTACAAAATGGCTAAGTTGGGTAGAGGCAGGTGCACGTGGATTTAAAGGACACTAACTGTTCTTCAAATCTCAATCTCACCACATTATCTATTGGGGTATGATATCCAACTGTGGATAGATTGAGTCGGGTTGGGTCAGATTTTAACAAAATTTTAGGTCTATTTGATAAGTTTGGACTTGATTTGGCATGAAAATTGAGCTTAAAATTTTGATTAAGTTCGACCCATTTAAAAATATTAAAATTCGAGATTGACTTGTCCATATTAATTTTTTATATAATTTGTTTTAAAAAAAATATAATACATAATACTAAAAAATTAAAATAAATATTTCCAATAAATTGAAAATAAATTAAAAAAATCTTTATACTTAAATAACACTAAGAACCCAACAAGTGGTTCTAGTGGAAAAGAAGATGTTATTCATTCTATGGGTTTTGAGTTCGAGCACCTATGTTTTTTTCTTTTTGCAAACTCGGGTCGGACCAAGGAAAAAAAACTTACCTGAGGCCCGACCTGTTTTTTAAACGAACCATATTTTTTTTTCTCAAGCCTATTTTTCAAGCTTATATTTTTTCCCAAACCTTCCCACTTTTCGGGTGGGCCTTTAGGTCGAGACCCATGGACAAATCTAATAACACATCACGAGTGAGGTTAAGTCAAGTTGAGATTTGATTTCAAAGCTTTTTAATAATTAGAATCGGATTTGATCCGACTTGATATAATGATTCGTTTTCACTTGTCTTAATGGAAAACTTTAATTTAATTTCATTCTTTTAATGTTTAGAATTATTTAATTTATTAATATAATTGTTATCATTATGTATGTAAAGGTTTAAATCGATTTGATATCTTTATCATATCAATCAATAATATTATCTTTATCAATATATTTAATAATTTAAAACATTTTATATCAAATAAATAATTGGATAATATTAATTTAATTAAAATTTGACATATATGATTTACGAGAACAAAAGATAAAATATAATAGTTAAATCGTTAAAAGCTATTAATCATAAAATTTTTTTTTATGAAAATGTGTAAAACAAGCATTGTTTTATATTAGTGCAAGTGGATCCTTACTCGTTATAAAACATTTAAAAAATATTTTTACACATTTATAATTAATTTAGGGATAATGACATAAATGACCCCTATACTTTAGAGTTTGTTTTAATGTGATATATCTACATTCAAAATATAAAATTTGATATTTAAAGTTTAATTCCATTTATCAATGTGGTATTTCACCTTAACGTCGTCTTTCAATATATATATATATATTGGCTTTTTTTATTTGATTATTATGATGATTCAGACTAAGGCTGTGTTTGGTTGGGTGGAGAAGTGGAGGGGATGAAAGGAGAGAATGAAAATATGAAAAGAAAAATTCTTTTGAATGTGCTCGGTAGAGAAGAAAAGTGAGAAACGAAAATAGGATAGATGATCATTTTTCATCCTAATGCATAAAAACCAATTCTTTTAAATTGAGATGATAAGAGGAGAGAAAAGAGGGGTGTGTGCTAGTTCAAAATTATATATTTTTCAAATGTTTTATTTCATTTCTTTTCATTTTTCAACTTTACGAAGCAATGAATGGAAAAAATATACTTTTTATTTCAATTTTTTTAACTTTCCTATCAAGCACACCTATGAAAAAAAAAATTATATTCTCTATCTTTTTATTTTTCCATCTCTTCAAATTTTCATCTTTCCAATTTTCTTTCCATTCTACTAAGCAAAACCGGAGTATGAGATTTGGTGGTGTGTGTGTTTAGTTAGTAAAGGTTGAATATGAGGGAAGATGATGGCTGTGATTACATTGGAGGTTGAATAGTGGCGCAGCCAGGGGGCTGACAGGGGCCTCGACTCCCTAAAATAGAAAAATTTTCATTTAGACCCCTTTATATTTATAAAATTTTAAATTATTAATAGTATATTTACACTTTGCCCCTCCAAAATGACAAAAATTTGATTTAATCCTTTAAAAATATAAAAATACAAGCTATTAAAATAATAAAATTATATTTTTACTATCTAAAAAAATATAATTTAGTTTCGACTCTTCTAAATATAATTTCTAACTTCGCCCTTGATGTTGATGCGAGCTTGTTTGGCACAATGGTGGTGGAGGCTTAAGGGTGGTTAGACTAAGGTTGGTGATGTTTGTGACAAAAAAATGTGAAGGGGATAATGTGTAAGGCTTGAGTTAAGAGGGTTATGGAGAAGATATAGGTTTTTTTTTTTATGCTATGGGGAGGCTTTGGTTGGTATATTGGTGGATTTTTGGTGAAGATGATGAAGTTAGGATAATTTGGGTGGCTATGGATGGTAAATCAGAGATAGACCTGTTGAAGGATCGAGCTACTCGTTCAAATTTGATAGTACATTTGAAGATTGAGAGTATTTGGGTTAAAATATTAGACGCGAAAAATGAGCTTTGGCAAAAAAAGGGGTCTATTTTAAATATGGGTCGAGCTCAAGCTTAAATATTCAAGGCTTGAGCTTTATCCGTTTTCTATGTTTGTAATATATTATGTACTTTATAACATAAAATTGAATCTATACTAATATATAATACTATAATGTATACATTTAAAAATGTTACATATATATAATTTTAATAAATGTGAAAAATATATAAAATTATTAAATATTAAATTATAAATAATATAAACAATTTTCAAAAAATTAAAAGAATAATATGGACAATATAAAATGGATTTGGGTTAGTCATTTACATATATGGGTGAGCTTGGATAGATTTTTTTACTTTATTTCAAGTCGAGCCGGATTTAGATAAATATAAAATATATTAATATTATGCTTAAGCCTAACTTGAACCTAACCTAGTCTGGCTCATAAGCACCTTTAATCGGAGATAATGAAGCTAAGAAAAAAATGCAAAAAAAAAAAAAAGAAAAAAAGGTGAAAAAAAATTCTATTCAATTTAATTTTGGGAAAAAAAAGTGGAGTTTGCTTAGAGGCTTTTGAGTTGCTTGTCAAAAAGCTAACAATGTGTCATGCGGCATCTCTTGATTGTTCAACGTGCCATATTAGCAAAACACAATTAATAGTGTTAGCGTTATTTACTAAATAAAATTAAACTTCAAGCATCAAATTTGACATTTTGAAAGTAGATGTATCATATTAGAACAAACCCTCAAGTATAGGGCTATTTGTGCTATTATCCCTTAAACTTAAACAAAACTATTATTTATTATTCAATTTGAATTTAGGCCAAGTTAGTCTAAAAAAATTATCTTGTTCAAACTTGACCCAATGACACATGCATGGTTGGGGTAATTCTCAAGCTAGCTCAAAAGATCATCCAACTTTCGGCTATTTTTTTTGGATGTGATCCAAATATTTCTGAGTTTGATATGTTTTTATATTGATTTAGAGTTATCTTTTAGTTTTAAAGTACATTTTAAAACACTTGATTTCTAGTTCGGGAGCTCAAGCTATTACTGTTTTAGTGAAAAACTGTACAAGTAAAATTTTCTAGACGAAATTTTAAAGTTTTGGGTTTTGAATTAGTTTTTAAATCATATTTGGTTCAATTTAAATGTTTAATTTTGATTATATATGAGTCCAACAATGTATTTATTAAATTTAAAATTTTAAGGCTTTATTTATAACAAATTTTAGGACTTAGTTATTTTATTTAAGCTTTTTTTCGACTTAATACGTTATTGGCCCATTTAGGGAATTATTTTAAAGACTCAAATATTTTATTTGCTTTGTAAAATTCGGTTCATGCCCACGTTACCTAGGTTGGTCCAATTCTCTTTAATAGGTGAGTTTTACACTTAGTGTCTTTCACCCAAGCTAAGCATGTTGCTTGACCTATGAATAGGTCTAATAAAGGATGATAATGGTTTGATCCAAATTGATTTAAAAAAAAAAAATTATGGATAGTCTTCTGTGTTCTAGTTTCTAAAATTGAACTGAATATAAAAAATAATCAAATTGAACCAAATCGAATTCTCTTGGTTTAGATCAGCTTGCTTCATCGGTTTTTTAAAAAATCTAAAAAAATTTATTGCAATTAAAGGTTTTTTTTAAAAAAAAAAATCTTTTGGATAACAAATATATGTCAAAATAATTCTCTTTTAAATTTTATGGTACATGAGGCTAAAAATAATCTATAAATTTTTGGCAAAAGCTTGATTCTCGATATAATTATTGTTGTAATATTTTCGAAAAATTCTAATAAACTACATATATGTTAACTTTGATGTCTCAAGTTTTTTATATAACAATTTTAAAAAAAAAATTGTTACTAAATCATTTCGTGAAAATATTATTGAAATACCATTAAACATTTTCAAAGCATTAGAATACTAAAAAAACATGTGCTATATGTTTTATGAAGTTCCAAATGTTTTTGATTCTTTAAAGTATTTAAAATATTTTTAAAGCAATTTGAAGGCTAAGTATCGATATTAAGGGTTTAGGTATTGGCACATTGTAAGTTAGTAGCCACAGAGCAATGTAGGAGGGCAAAGTATCAGTACTTGTACTTGAGGTAGTGATACCCAACCTCAAGGTACTGATACTTGCACTATATGTATATGTACCTGATTGTTTTCGATAGTTACTAACGACTACTTTTGTAAGTGGTACCGGTTCCCCTTAGTTGGTATCGATACTCACGTTGCAATGACACCTTTTCAACTCGATTTTTTACATTACAACATCTATAATTCATCTCTGATAGCTAGAAAAGAGTTCAATGATATTATACTCATCAACAACATTTTAATACAAAAGAAAGAATAAGGGTTAAATTGACAAAATATGTAAACGTTGAAGGCTAAATTAACATTATGCCTTAAAAAAATATATCTATTCACTTAACAATTATACACTTAGGGTGTGTTTGAAAAGGTACTTAATAATTGGATTTGATTGTAAATGCTTGTAATTATACATTCGTTGCATGTTTGGATAACCAATGTAATTAATGGGTTCTTGAATGACTAGATAATAACTCAACAAATACGGAAATCTTAAATGACTAGATAAAATAGCATATGAAGTATATTTTTCTTAACTTTGTTAGTAATTTTATTGTTGAATACGTTTTTGGACTAAAGAATAATATACAATTATTTGATTTTACGCTTTGATAGTTGTTTAGAGAAATTTTTTCTGATAATTCTTATAATAGTTAATTTATTGGGAAACTAAAATGATTTAATTACATAATTACAATTTACACAATCAAACATGACATAAGAAATTATAATATAATTACACTTTATATAAATTAAACACGTCTAAAAAATTAAAATTCCTTATAATTACAAGATGGTGTAATTACTGCATTTAGAATTATACTTCGATCCAATTATTTTATGGTATCCAAAAACACTTTTAGGTTAACATATTATTGTTATATAATATATAGGATTAGTATTTTGTCTATTCCCAGTGGAGTTTTTTAACTCTACAAGCAGCGTTTAGTAAATGACATGTGTCCATTTTATTTTATTTTTAATTTTTTAATGTTTAATTAGGACGAGAAATTATTTCATGAACCCTTCCACCACATCATCCATGACCTCTTACAATAATTTAATGACATTTCAACAAATTTTACCATGTTATTAACACTTACTTTTGGTAATTTTTTTACCCCGAACCCTAAACTTCGAACTCAAAATCTTGAACCTCGAACCTGAATATTGAATCCTAAATTCCCCGAACCTGAACCCGGGGTTCCAAATTTGGGATTCGGGATTCAAGGTAAAAAAAATTTCAAAATTATGTGTCAATGACATGATAAAATTATTAAAATATCATTAAATAATTGAAAAAAGACCATAAATAAGGTGGTGGAAAGGGGCCATAAAATAATTTCTCCCTTAAGACACATGGCATGGTGAAATTTTTTTTATTTCTCAAGGTATCTAACGGGTTAAGCCCAGTAACTAATTTTTCGCATTCTGTAGGTCTATTAAGGGGTAGATGTTAGCCATGAATTTTAAAGCTACTCCATACCCAGGGCGAGGATCGAACCCTCAACCACTGGTTAAAGCAGAAGAGATCCTTGCTATCTCACCTAACTCCCATGATTTTCCGATGAAGTCTTTTAATTTCACTGACAATACACTAAATAATTTTCCTAATATATCAAATACTTATATTATCTATTTAGATAGTTTTAATAATATTATCTAAAAAATAAAATTGAGTATGGTTTTTGAAAGAGTTATTATCATATTTGTTATCCAACATATAGTTGTTTATATTAAAAATTTTAATAATAGTTTAAGATAATATTTTTTAATATTTATTTTAAAACATCTTAATTATAATTTTTTAAAATTAATAAATATTTTAATTTAAAAATATATTAAATAATTAAAACTAACCCAATCTTAATTATCTTAATTTCTAAAAGATATAATTATATTAAAAAAATATCAGTTTCGGCTTTTTTACTAAGCCAAAATAAAACCCCAAAATTGAAATCTCAAGGCATGGGCCAAAGGACTCAAGAATATGAGGTCCACCACAGCTCCTCCATAGATATTAAGATATTTTGTTAAAATATGCTTCAAGTCCCTGTACTATTCAAATATTTGTAATTTAGTTCTTATACTTTTATTTCTAGGAATTTTGTACCTCTAATTTTCAAATTTAAAAATTAAGGTCTAATTGTTAATACCGTTAAAATTATTCTATTAAATTCGTTGGTTTGACATTTTGAAATTAAAAAAAAAAAGACTTGGTAGCCTACAAATCAATAAAATTGACGTTGTAATAGATGTGAAATTAATAGAAAAATTTTAATGATATTAACAATTGGAATTGGATTTTTAAATCTGAAAAGTAGAGGGACTAAATATTTCTAGAAATATAAGTAGAGAGACTATTTTTCAAATGTATGAAAAGTATAAGGACTTGAGGCAAATTTTGACCTTAGGTATACATTCAAATTGTACTGCATGTGTACTACTAAACCAAACTCAAATAACACCAAACGAGTACTGCAATTCCCCAAATTCCAATTGAAAACAACAGCAAAAAATTATGAAACTAATAAATTTTGGTATTTAACCATTTATACCATTAATGTATATAAATTTTGGTATTTGATTTGATGTATACAACAATGGAGAAATTTACATAGAGAAGCAACCAGCTCTTGTTTCCCTAGCTATTGTCACTTTGGTTGCTGGGGCATTGTTTGAGAAACCAATATCCTCCCATTTTCGACGAGCCGATGGCCTCGGGAGATTCTCCGGCACGATTGTTTCCAAAGAATTAGCCTGCCATGGAGGGCACATTCTTTTGTCACTCCACCTCGCTACTTTCGAATTCGAAACAACAACCGTTGGAATCTCTTCAGCGACCGCGCTCATCTTACTTACGTCACCTGCTTCTAATCCAATTATCATGCAGGCTAACCCTAATACACATCCTGTTTTCCATTTATCGCTCCTCGGCCTGATAGCAAAAAAGAACTTTCTCAATGTCAGAGTCTTGGGAGCAATATGACTCGTGAAAATAAAAGACACCCAAGATATTACATAAAGTTTTATGTTGACTCACCATGCAAGTTGGGATCCTTTGGTGTTGTCTAAGTGAGGATTTGGGGTTGGAGGGGACATGTTGAGGCAGCACCTAGCTGAAATGGCCATTGTTTTCCCTCTTCTTCCAATGGTTTTTGAACTTTGAACAACAAATATGCCAAAAGAGAATGGTGTTATTGCTATATATAACGTGTTAGAAGGAGGGTTTGGGGGTCGTTGGTGGGTGTTGTTGGTCAGACCACGGTAGGGTGACAAGGACCCAAACTCGGCCACTAGTGGTTAGACCACGTGGGTTGGACCCTCCAATCAAGCCACCTTTTTTTGCTTGCCGTCTTTTACTATTGCTCTCTTAGGGACGCGTGTGGGCAAGAGTTTCCTGTTGAGTGTAGACATGGCAAGCCGGCCGGTTTTTTTCTCGTCTGTATTCGAACCGGATATATCCCCTAATAAAATTTCAAATTGATTTATCTGGGTCAAACTTAGAGGAGTTCATGGTAGGGTCGGGTCGAGTTTAAGTATGGTATTAATATATTTTATATTTATTTAAATTCAGCCCAATCCAAAATATGAGTTTAAAATTTTGTTCAAACCCATCCATATTTACAGAAGACTAATCTAAGTCCATTTTAAACCCGTCTATATTATTTTTTAATATGTTCTAAATTACATTATATATAAAAACAACATAATATAAAGTATTATAAATTTAAAAAGGATTGGGTCGGGGTCTTGAATGTTCAAGCTCAAGTCCGACCAATATTTTAAATGGGTTTAATTTTTTTGATCAAGTCCATTTTTTGAATATAATATTTTTACTCAAACCCTTTCAAATTTCAAGCGGACCTTCTGACCTGAACGGGTAGCCCGACCCATATATAAGTCTAGTCAAACTCGATCTAAAAAATTAAAGTTATATTTTTATTTTTTTTATTGTTTTAGTCAATATTATTAATTGCTTCCCAGGTATAATTATGTTAGTTAATGTAAATTTTATTATCATAAATATTTAAATTAATATTATATATAAATGTATTTTAGTAATTATCTTGAGGTGGTTGGGTTTTTCATAAACTTGAACTTAAGTAATTAAAAAAAATTAAACCCAACCAAAAACTTGAGATTTAAAAAAAAATCTCAACCTTATTGAATTAGGTCAAGTCAGAATCCGTCGAGTCTGGAATATTTTGCCATTACCAATAAAGTGTGAAAGGTTTTGGTCCTTGCTTGATAGGATAATTTAATTATTTGGAACTTGATAATTAAATTTACTTTGATATATATTTTTTGTTTTGATTCACTTTAATGCTTAAATTTAGAAATGATTAGATAAAGATTTAATACAATAAAAAATCCCTCTAAAATAATTTAATAATCAATTAGCTCTCAATGAAAAATCACTCAATTGAGCTTCTAATTGAATATACGTTTTGGGCTTGGGTTATTTCAAGGGTATCAAGGAAGGAGAAGGTCGAGATTAAGGATGATGTTGGGTAACTAGGTTTGATTTTTGAGACTTGGATGAGAGTGTAGAGATGGCAGCAAAGTGGGAAGTGGAGGTTTTTTGTCTACCCTAATCTCGACTCATTATATCTTTCAACATAATCTGACTTGATCTAAAATTAAATCTTAATTTATCTGTTTCAAGTTAGACTCGGAAATTTAAAGTTATACTTGACTTCGACTCGATATGTAGATTGATTTTTACTTATCCATTTATATTGATTTCATGCAAGATGGAATGTTACCTCTTTTGCAAGCAGAACATATGCGAATTACCTTAGCATTCATTGTTATTGTGGATTCACTTATGGCAGATTAATTCTAGAAAGCTGATGCATAGAGATCCATAATTGGAGAATTTATCTTACATACGGATTTACACTTAAAGTCTTATATGCACGAACTCGAGCTTGGCGAACATATACCTACAAACCTTACTTACGCACCTTTATAAGTGAAATCATAATCTCATATTCACACATATGACTACTTACTTGTGAACTTTATCTTAAATAATAGCTAGCTGCTGCCAAAATCTTGTTGGCGGATAGTCTCTACGGACTCTCAATTTAAAGATAGTCCTTGACGGACTCCTATGTGAAAAAGATCCCTACGATTTTAGCTTGATATAACTAGTTCATACAAACTCTCGTAGGTAGGACATCAGAATAAGCTCATGTGGTCTCTTGCTTAGATAATAGTCCATGTTGACTCTTACGTAGGATAGTCTCTTTGATATCTTAAACTTGAAACATGAATATAAAATCAACAAACTGCCATAACCTAAATCATAATGATTAATCCAACGAACTGTCACACATATAGTTTCATATAGAAGATTCATGAATACGAACCCATATATGAAGAATTCATGTGTGCGGATCCATAGGCGAATACTTTCATGTAAATGTGGACTTATAGAAGAAACTTCATAAATGTGGCAGATTCAAACATACGAATACATGCAGATTCATGTCACGGACTTCGCATGGTGAAATATCACGTATAACTTTGACATAAATCATAATGAACAAGTTCAGCAGACTTTCATGCATACAGACTCATAGAAGAAGATTCATGAATATGCCTGACTTCATATGGTCAGTTTCCACATATGCTTTTTGTCGATAAACTTAAAGAACAAGTCATGTGGACTTTTATAACATTCATATGACATGGCCATGGACTTGCTTATACACATTAGGCTTAAAGTCTTAGACTCCGCAGATTCTTTTACATAGATCCCTTCCAGGATTTTCATATTCTTGTGCGCATATATCTTTGTACAGTTCAACTGAACCTCCGCAAAGCCGAATACCATGCATATACATTCTTCGTATAATCTGCCCGAACCTCCGCAAAGCCAGATAACATGTGGCATAGAGTGCACAACATGACATTTCTTCATCTTTTATCTAACAATACATCTCTCCATACTCCACATATCATTCATATTTATGATGAACATATTACAAGCATTCAACTGATCATTCTATTAATAACACAACATAGATTATACCAAATATATCATCTAGCTGATCATTTCAATGTTGACTTCATCAGTAATTATTTTACCAAAGAGAGATTAACAAAACAACGAATTGAAACGTACAATCAACAAGCATCTGTAAATCATCACTTTACTTACTTCAACCGCACAGAAAACAACCCACAATAATTCAACTCATCACACTACAGGAAAATAGGTTTTTAGCGGTGTTTTTAGGCCTATAGCGGCGCTTATAAGTGCCGCTAAAACATTGTAAAAGCACCGAAAAAATACCGCTAAAGATAACGCCACTAAAAATCGCGACGTTTATGATGAAAAACGCCGCTATAGAACATGGTCTTTAGCGGCGCTTTCCCCACAAACGCCGCTAAAGAATATGGTCTTTAGCGGCGCTTACCTATAAACGCAATTAAAGAACATGGTCTTTAGTGGCGCTTTCCCCACAAACGCCGTTAAAGAACATGGTCTTTAGCGGCGCTTTTCCCACAAACGCCGCTAAAGAATATGGTCTTTAGCGACGCTTTTACCATAAACGCCGCTAAAAAATATGGTCTTTAGCGGCGCTTTCCCCACAAACGCCGCTAAAATTAACAGATTTTTAAGAGCTCATTTTAGTTCACATTAAACTCGAATTTTCAACATTTTTTCCTGTAAATTCAACAATTCAACTCCAACCAATAACTTCAAATCTAAATGTAAATATAAAAGAAAGAAATATGCATATGATTTAAATTATTAAATAAATAAAAAATATATTTAAAAGTAGTATTGTGTATATTATTCTCATAATAAGAAAAAACAAAAGTCTAAGATGGCGGATTTTGCGATTGATTCTGTTGAAACATTTTCATCATATTTTGAAGTTGTAGCTGCAGTTCATCATACTTTCTTGTTGCCTCTGCTTCCTTCGCGGCTCTCGCTGCTACCTCTGCTTCCTTTGCTGTTACCTCCGCTTTAAGTTGTAGCTGGAGTTCATCAGCAAAATACGAGTCAAACACAATGCGATAACACAGTATATATATATATATATATATATATATATATATATATATAACAATCACAACGAGTTTAAGTTTAGAAACTTACCAGCAAAATACCTGAAAGTTGGTATTGATTACCTTTCCTTATCACCTAAGCCTCCTCCTTCGACAAGCAAAACATAACAACCATATCAAGATCAAAACGAAGGTGTTCATATGTAAGGAAATCATAATTATTCATTTGCAAGAAGAGAGGTCTGCTTAGCCTTTCCTTATCACCTAGCCTCCTCCTTTGCTAAGCAAAACATAACAACCATATCAAGATCAAAATGAAGGTGTTCATATGTAAGGAAATCATAATTCTTTTGCATGAAGAGAAGTTTTAAAAGTTAGCAGCAAGCCTAAACATCTCAATACAAGCTCGATGAATTAAACTGAAATCTTCAATTTTCTTTTCCTTTTCTTCAAACTAACGACACAGAAAAGCTTAGAAATATTATTAATTTACTAAATCCTCAGTTACTTGAATCGATACTTTATTTTCTCCCTCCATGAAATTTCAAATTTTCAAATTTTGAATTTTGAATTTTTTTTATTTCACACTAAAGACATTCAACGTTTCAAAGAATCATATTATTGAATTTTGAATTTTCTACTTTTTTGTATTTTATATAATGCTTTTCATAATTTTTGAATTTTATTTCTAAACTTGAAAATTAAGTTTACTTTAATACTTAAATTGGATAGGTTTTCCCATTTTAACCTATGAATATGGATATTATAAAAAAAATAATGACATGATATTATGAAATTATTCGACATCATTATTTAAAATTAAAACATTAATTTTTAGGCGATTACATGATACTTCAAAGTTATTAAAGTATCAAAGTGGATTGCGAACTAAATTTCGACACTTACAGTGAAAAGATTATTAAGAGAAAAAACCTTGTTCTAGCGGTGGTTGAAGTGAAGAGAGTACATAAAGAATTTTTATGACATTTCTCTTTTGGGTTATTAGCAAAAGGGGTCCTTGGTACAATTGCTTCGTAAAACCCTCCATTTCTATCCTTCATAAAATCTAAGCTTCAACTTTTAACGACTCAATTTAACAATTTTCACTTATTTGTCCAAAGCCCAATTAATAAATTTCAATCTCAGATAATTTAATGAAAACCCACTATTGTATTATTATTTGAATAATATGGTATTTACTTATCAAGAAACCTCGCAGTATTTATATCGAAACATCGCAAATTCAGACATTGAAATTTTCGGGACATTAAAGTACAAAAGTCATATTTAAGCCATTAGCTAGGCTAACAGAAGTTACAGTATAGTTTGAAGATTTTTGATACAATAAACTTAAGAAATAATGATTGAATGTAGCAGTGAGCGAGAGTAAACTATTTTAAGTGTAAGTTTGAATGGACAGTCTGATGTGTTTAGTTTATTTTTTATCTCATTTTACAGTATCGTTGCAATATTTAATTTTATTGTCACCGTTATTTTTACACTAATTACAAGCAATCATACCACTCATCCAAACTTGTCCTAAACAATTTGATTGGTTAATTGGACAAGTTAAATATATTTTGGGTTAGGTTAATTTGGGTCGGGTCATTCTAGGTTATCAAGCCATTTCTTGTTCATATTATTTTAGGTTCAAGTTGTTTTGGATTTAGTTCATTCAAATTTGTCAATCAAGTATTTTAGGTCGAGTCCTTTGAATTTAAGTCATTTAGAGTTCGAGTTGTTACCATTCTATAATCAAATCTTATGTTTCCAAAACATAAAAGAATGGGATAGTTATGAGCTTTTTTTTACATAATCACAAGTGTTCTCATTCATTTTATATTTTGAGACTAATCTTACGGCTAAATTAGTCACATATATCGTTATTTTTTTTAATTGATCAAATATACCCTTTTTTTTAAGATTTAGAGAAATGAGCCGATTTTAGATAAACAGTATGAAAAGTACGTCCAACTGGGTGCGCTTTTTGCACAGTTGGTAGTAAAGCGCGTTCAGGTAGATAAGCTTTTGCTGACATGTCAAGGAAAATACGTCCTGCTGGATGTGTTTTCTTTGACATTTTCAAAAAACGTTTTTAATTGAATGTACTTTCCTAACATGTCAACAAAAACTCATGCAATTAGATGTGTTTTCACACACTTTTCAAAATTGATCTATTTTTTAAAATCTTAAAAAAATGATGTATTTAATCAATTAACAAACAAACAACGGCATACATACACAATTCAACCTAATCTTACTCAAATGAAAGTTATATTGAGATAAAAATTTTGCCAACAAAAATAAATTTAAGATTCAAATTGAATCCAAACTCATTAAATAGCATAGATAGGTTAGGTAATTCTGAAGAAGAAAACAGAAAGACAAGAGAATAAGACAAAGAAGACAAAATAGGGAGGGTGGGTGGGAATTTAAGCTCACAAAAATGCTGTTGCAGAGGAAATGTCAATTGTCAATTGTCATTGACACAAAGAAATATGTAACCATAAAAATTAAAATTGAAAATTGGAGCATTTAAGACTCCAATCCCTAAATCCAAAGCAAAAAATAATGAAATAAAAAAAAAATTTGAATATCCATTATGCCAATGCCAATGCAAATGGCAGACCAATGCCATATTCATAAATGTAATAAAAATAAAAAATAAAATAAAAAACAAGCACACTGCTCTTTGCATTTGCATGCATTATAATGATGACGTACTTTTGCAATGATGGCTTTTTCATTCAATGCATTGACAGTAAGTGTTTATTAAGGGCTTTTTCTTCTTTCTCTCTCTACCTCATGTTCTAAACTGTTGGCTTCTGTGTAGCATATCTTCTTCCTTTTTCTTAATTATTATTACAGTCTTTTTAATTTGATCCGAATTAAATTATTTTAGATAAATTATCATGTGGAGATTGAAAAATTTTATCCGGGGTCTTAAGAATATTGTTCTTGCTAAACCATTTGTTATATTGTTGTTCTCGCTGAAAACAGATCTATTAAGCGACTTATCCGCTCACATTGGAGAAGCTCCTTTATATTACGGATCATAGATGAACCATGTTGCTCCTTTTCAATTTCTTGAATTGCTAGAATAGCTTTCTTACTGCTTGTTTCTAGAATTACTTTTTTCAGGTCAAGATTACACGCTATTTTGAGACCATCAAGTATACCCCAGAGTTTCATTATGAGCACCGGACAACTCCCAATATAACCTAATTCGATACATAAGTATTGATGAAGATTCAATAATGTTATTATAGATAATGAGACGTTTATATTGTAAGTGGGAAGAAAATATATAAAATATATAGAATCTTTCGATTTAACCATTACCTATTTGAGAATTATTAATTTTTAATTAGGTTGATGTTCGATTAATTTGTGACATTAACTCAGTTAACAATTTTATAAGTGGTATAAATATATCAAATTCATCAATTCAATTGTTAAATTATCAAAAATTTATTATTTTTACAATACAACCAATATCGTTTTAAGGGTATTTTTATCTTTTTATATATTTATATAAAATCTAAAATATCATAACATTCAATCTCTCAATTTTTCTATTTCAATCAAAATTTTATTACATAATTATTCACCCACATCATGAATGTGTCGTAATTCAGTTCTATTTATTTTATATACAAAATAATACATATATAATTAATAATATGTATATACACCAACAAAACAAGAGAAAGAAAACAATAGAATGAACAATTGAAAGAGAAAAAAATCAAAAGAAAGAAAACAAAATAAAAGGAATAGAAGGCAATTGGCACATTTTAAGAGGCAAAAGCCCCAATGGTGTTATACTGTAAGTCTTGGAGTACAATTTTTAGCTGCTCAAATATATTATATAACATGATGATGATGATGATGATAAATTAAAATTTAAAGCTAAATTTAAAAAAAAAAGTCTATTTAATAATATATATTTATGTCTACCAAAAGCAAAACAGAAGAGAGAGAGGAAACCCTATTTTAATTATTATTGTTAATTTTAATAATAATTAAAATAAAACGGCAGTCTCTCAACGCTGAATCTTTGGTTGAAATTCAACACCCTGACCTGCATTACAAGCAACCAAGTTCATTTATAAAAATTCAATCTTACTAACCCAAATATCACTTCCAACATGAAATGATTCAAACTGTAAAATGACTCGAACTCAACCCTAATTGACTTAAACCGAAATAATCCGACCGCTCAATCAACAAGTATAATGAAAAATGATATAAACACGATACGAATACACAAATACAAAAATCAATAATTGTGCATGCATGATCAAGTCATGACTGTGCAGCAGCTTCTGCTTCAATTATACTTCATCTTTTATGCCCATTTGCCTTTTCCCAATATATATATATAATTTTTAGTAGGCTGTTTGGTCAACAACAATGGGAACTGTGTCTCACCCTCCTTTGTGACTATTTGTTATGGTAAGGGTACGACCACGATAACCCTCCCTACACTTCATTCTTTTAACCAATCAAAACTTTGAAAATTGGTACAATATTTCTTTTTTATTTATGGTAAAATTTGAAACTAGGGTTTCACAGGGACCTGGTCAGGAATGTTTTTAAGTTTCCCTTGAAAGAAGTTCAAAAAAAGAGATTTTTAGGTAACCCCATGTTTTAAGTGTTCTATTTAAGGTTATTTATTTATATTCTAATAAATTGGCTATTTTTATTCAATATAAAAAATATTATTTTATATAGCAACTTAAAGAGTGTGTGCCTTTGTTTACAAAGTTGTTAACTCAATTAGATTATTATTTCTTTAAAAAAACACTTAAATTTTATAGGTAATTACTTAGGGTTTGGATAGACTGTGCGTTTAGCTTATTTTTTGTCTTGCGTTACAGTATCGTCACAGTATCTAATCTCACCATTACCATTGTTTTAACACTAACAACAGGTAAACACACCGACTATTTAAACACACCCTTATTATTTTATGTATTAGAGTTTAGATTGAAATTACCTTGTCTTTTAATTATGGTAAAAGAAGAAGAAGAAATTTTACAGTAAATAATTATATGAATATAATTGAATTTCCCTATGAGAAAAAAAAAGTAGATGTAAATTAGAATGCAAGTCTTATGCTATTTAATGCTCATATAAAATAAGGTTAAATAAATTATTTTTAAAAAAATTAAATGATAAAGGATTAGCATTATATATATAAATTTTTATAAAAAATATTTGGAAACAAATGGTAAGGATTAAATCATATTTTGGAAATAATTATGAAAATTTAAGATCATATGTAATTTTCAAAGTTTTGAAAATAATTGGTGTTTAGATCATAAGAAAAAAGAAAATTTATGGAAATAAAAAAAATAGAGAGAGAAATTATTTCTAAATTTAAAATTTTCCATTAGAACCCTAATTTTTAGCATTTAGTATTTCCCCAGAAAGCAAAATTGCATATAAACCCTAGTTTGTGATTGTGACAGTGAATCAATAGCCATGGTTTTCAATACCTTTTAAATAATAATAATAATAATTAAATGGAAAATGGAAGTACAAAGTGATTATCGTAAAAATCGGACCAAATAATAATAATAATGGAAGAGAAGGACCAAGTGTACCTGTGGGTGGCTATGATGATTTAGGAGTAATGGAACCCTAACCCTAAGAGGGGTGAATGGTACGGCGGTCATCTCCGGCAGCAGCACGAGGTGATTGGAACTGACTGAGTTGGCCGATCCCTGAAGAGACGTTCATGGCGAGGAGATTTGCATCACAGTTACTGCCAGCATCGAAGCTCATTAACATCTGTTGTTGATGGTTATGGTGATGATCCCTGGGGAAGAATTGATGGTGGTGGAAATGATGCTCCCGTCCTCCTCCTCCAGTACCGCCGCCGCTTCCTATCAGATTGATCCCTAAGTTCTGATGGGTCGTAGCCGTAGCAGCCGCTGCTGCCGCTATGAGACCAGCGTGTCCCGTTATACCCAAGCTCTGGTACTTTGACAGTTCGGACTTAGCACAGCTGAGATCCATTTGCAGTTGCCGGAGTTGGTGCTGGAGGAGGGATATAACCCCAACGCAACCGTAAACGGGGTCTCTCAGCCGCATATCGGCCTCATACGCCAGCGAATTAACCGCGTCCTCCCGTTGCGACGGGTGCAGCTCGTTGAGTAGCTTCGTGACGTTGCTAGCACCGAACACCTTGTGAACATTCACGAACTTTTGTGGCTGGTCTGGCGGAAAATACGGTGCGAAAACACACTCCGGCTGACATTTCCGCCTTAAAAACTTACAAGCCGCACACGGAGAATTCGACGACGATGAAGACGATGAAGCCATATTCCACTTTTTTCTCTGCAAAACCATAATAAAATCATCCACAAAAACAAAACATTAACTTTTTTCCACAATCTTTAAGGAAAAAAAACACACAATATATCAAACAAAAAAAGGAAAGTTGACGGATTCTTTTAACAACTTTACGTGTATAAAACGAAGCTTATTTATGGAAATCTCGAGAAAATATTTTCTTGGCAAAAAACCCAGAATTTATATCAAATATTTACTTGCATAGAACCCAAAGAACCCATTTTTGTGGACTATATGAAGGATTTAGATAGAACTGTACAAATATTCTAGGGTTTTTGAGGAAGAAGATGATGAAAATGGTGGGTAGCTGATATCTTTTTACCAGTATGTTAATGGTGGGATTGGATCTCGCAAAAGGAAGACCTTTTTTACTTCACAACTTTCGATGGTGAGGGAGAGAAGCTTTTGGGGAACAGATCTTGCTTGAATTTCATAGAAAAATACTATATTGTGTTACTAGCTGCAGCTTCATTTAGCCTTTGTTAAAAGGTGTAAAAGTAATGAAACTTTATTATAACACAAAAAAATTAAATTGAGTTTATATTTAGTGCAGTGATAAGATATATTTAATATTGTTGAATGATAAAAAATATAATAAAATAAAAAAAGAGTGAAAAGGAGAGATGGGGAGAAAGAGAGGGTGTCTGACTCTGACTATGAGGAAGAAGATCTTGGGATGAAGAATTTTGCCTATTATTCTTATTCTTTTTGTCTTGGGAGTTTAATAAAAAAAATAGAAAAATAAGATTGGGTATAGGGTGTGTGATACTAGTACTAGACGAGCGTGGGTGGCCTCGGTTTCTTCAGTCAAACCCTAATATTTATTTATTTATTCTTTATTTTTTGATTACTTTCCTGCAAACCCTTTTACTGCAACTCCTTTTTATGGTGTTTGGAATATATATATGTATATGTATATTGAAAGAGTGTGTGGGTGTTGTGTGTTTTATGAGGGGCTAGAAGTTTGGCCGGAAAAAAACCAGGGGGTGGGGGAATATAAAGAGGATGATGATGGAGATGATGATGAATGTAGAGTAAAAAAGAAAGAAAAAGTAGGGAAGCTAGAAGGTAAAATAGGGATGAGAGAGAAAGAAAGAAAGGAACAAAGGGTTTATGAGGGAAAGTCCCCCATGAGCAAAGGCTAAGGGGACGGGGAGAAAGCAAGCAGGCAATTTTGCAATGAGTGAGTTTTTTTAGGGTGGTGAAGAAGGGGGTTTCTTTGGTTCAATTCTACAAAAGGGTCCTTTGTGTTTCTTGATTTGGAGATTTTAGCCCCTCATTACAAGGTTGGTACTCATACCTAAGGGTGTTCAAACTGGTAACCGAACCGAACTAGTATTAACCGAATTAACTGAACTTTTTAATCTTTTACCCTTTAACCAAATTAGTAATAGCCTAATCCATATAATATATAATATTAATTACCATATTTTGAACTGAATTAACCGTTAATTGAAATTTTAAAAATCTTTAGTTGACCTCCGATCGAACTAAATTAGTTAACCGACTAATCAATCGAATTAGATTGATTTGGTCGGTTAATTCGATTTTAACTGAAGTTTGAACACTCATACTCATACCCACACAACATATTCACACGTTACGTCTAAAGGGAGCTAGTTAAATAAAAGTCTACCACTTGCTTCCTTAAAGGATCGAACTCGAGTGAGTTCTAGTTCTACAAAAAGGTCCTTCGTATTTGTAGTTTAGAGAGTTTAGTCCCTTTATTTTTTGGTATTGTAAAATTAGAAGGTTAATACTTATACACATACACACGCTAAGGACGTACCCATGCAACACATGCATATACTAAGTCCAAAGGGAGTTGACCAAATAAAAGTCTACTACTTGCTCCCCTAAAGGCTTAAACCTGGATGGGAATGAGTATTTTTTATTTCGAGATATTTTTGTATCTATACTTACTATGATTAAGAGCTTGACGGAGGTAATTTTATCCATCAATTGGACCCCACCCATTAATCGAGTCTCACTTATTAATCGGGTATTCAATTCAATTGTAAAATTATTGAGTGTATTTATATGTTTTGTTAAATCTAGGAAAATATAAACAAATAATAAAAGTCATGAGATTTGAACACAAGGTATTGTATTTTTTATTATCTCAATTTCATCACTTCAACCAAAACCAAAGTCATATTCCGTTTTTATATAGTGTTTTTATAAATTTATAATATAAAATTTGAATTCACATCGTGGGTGTATCATAATCTAAAAATTGAATTAATTTCTGTATATATATAAGATAAAAAAAGAGAAAATGTTAAGCCAACAAAACCTTAGCATTATCGACAAAGGTAGAAACCTTGAGTTTTTGAATATCCAAGACTACTACGTGTGGGGTCTTTAGTCTCACTTTACGCAATTATCATGTGTGAGTTTTGTTCGATTATATCTTGATTTCTTTATCCGTTTGTGTTTTACATTAGTTTCATTTTATTTTGTAGATGCTTATACATGTATTTAAAATTGTATTATATATTATATTTACATTTATGAACTCTAAAAATTAATTAAAAATTAAATTTTCAAAAACATCAAAATATAAAAGGAGGTCTAAGGGCTCCTTTAGATGAGTGTTTATTTTTTGTACGGTACATTTAGTTTTTTTATCTTACGTTATAGTATCTGATCTCATTATTACCGTTATTTTTATACTAATAACAAATAAATATACCGTTATCCAAAAAGACTCTAAATCTAAAAAGAAATTGTATAGTAGAAGGACCTTTTATGAAATTTGACAGTATTGATTCTAGATTTTCTCTTTCTATTAAATAGCAATGGGTAGCTGTTTGCTTTTTCTTATAATTACTGAGACATATCAGAGATTTTTGGGGCATGTTGGGTTGCTGTGACATGACCCTTCCTCTCTTTTCTTTCTCTGCATACTGCTTTTGTTTGTACCATCTCTTCTTTTCTTATTTGTTTTTATGGTTTTTATTAGTCTTCCAGGTTGTGCTTGTGTCTCTCTTCTTGTGTTTACCCAACCACCCACCCACTTACTTTTTCAATGGTCAAATTATTAACCAAAAAAATGTCAAGATTTTCAATAACAGCAGTTGAATCAGTTAAATCATCGATTTTTAATTAAAATAGTTAACTCCATTCATTTGATTTAATTGAATACATTCTTAAAAATATTAAAAGATAAATAAACAGTTAAATAGATTTATGAATCAATAAATTTAAATTTTTATTTTGAATTGATTTCTCAATCGACCCGATTTTTAAAACATGTAAAAAGTTTTTCAATTGAGATAATATAATTCCTTTAGTAAACGCAATTATTAATTTAATTTTGGATTAATTGTATTAAATATATCAAAAAATTCTCAAAATATTAATATCATGTCGTAAAAAGCTTTTTCATTAATTTAATCATTTTTTATTTACTGTTGTTATGTAAGTGTAGCATCACGATTCTTAATCTTTGTTTTTTTATATAATGTCTAGAACTACCTATAATCCCTTACTAACCCTTAAATAAAAAGATAATACACTTCAACACACTCGAATCCATGTCCTCTTACATTAACAACAACACCGATGTCAGCTAAGCTAAGACTCAATCAACATTAATTTAATCATTTTAGTTACACTTCACGTCATATTTTAGATGATACTTAATACTCAAATTAATGAAAGGATATCATTGATATGATAGGATTACTTTAAGATCAGTTAGAATGTTTTAAAAATTAAAGTTTGATGACTAAATTAAAATTTAGGTTATAGTTTAAGGACGTATAATAGTATTAGTCCTACCAATAAAGACTTGATACCATTGACAAAAGTAGAGATTTTGAATTTTTAGTCTTCAGGTTTGAGTCTCATCATGAGCAATTATGCATGTATAAGTTTTCAGTGCCATCACACATGATTGTGTTGCGTCTGTTTTAGTCCATATCATTTTTGATTTTCAATCCATCTTTATATTGTATTGATTTGATTTGATTTTATAGCGGTTACAACATCAACTCAAGATATAGAACGAACCCTCTAAATTTTATATTTTTTAAATGTAAAATTATTAACATATTTACATGGACCATTTAAAAGTATTTATGTGATAACAAAAAATGAAAGTAATTTGTTCTCAAAATTTCTTATAAAATATATTATAATATACAAATTCGAATATAATCCAATCCAATGGCTTAAAATATTTCTTTAATCTAAATTTTTTGGACTTTTTTAAATTAAAGGGTAAATTCATTTAGTAACCACCCGATTATTAGTAAATTTTTTAACCATTTAATTATGATAAGTTATAAAATGATCGTCGACTATTAATAAATTTATGTTTTGGTCATCCATCTATAAAAAATTACAAAATGATCACTCAATTATTTAATTTTTTTATCATCAGCTAGTTAATGTAAAAATGAAAACAACTAAAAATTCAGGATAGTTGAGTGATAAAAAAGACCAAATCGAATAGTTGAGTGACCAAAAAATAGTAATAATCGAGTGATTATTTTGTAACTTTTTACAATTAAATGATTAAAAAGAAAATTTACTAATAGTTGGATAACTAGTAGTGAATTTATCCTAAAATTAGAACTGGGATTTTGTCGCATGGACAAGTCTAATCAACGGTGCAGGAGTTGCTTGGAGATAATTATTATGAATTTGGTAGCATTTGGGAGATATATTTGTTTGCAATAGTTGAAGATCTATGGTGGATATGGTTCCACGTATGAAACTCCTTATATCCTTTCTTTTTCACAACGAAGAAAGGTTTGAATGGGAAATAGTGGTGCATGGGCTATAATCATTGTGCAGATTTGGTCGCATTTGGACACATGTTCTTGGCTGGTCAAACTGAAATCCTCCATATCTGGTTTCTATGATCAACTCCCCTTTTTGTTGTACAACCCCATCTTCTTCTTTTTTAGATCTTTGGATATCAAGTTTTGATTAAGTTTAGATTTGATCCATTTTGTCAGGAGAACGTGACTTCGAATGCGTTTCAGTGCATTATCCTCCTATTTAAAGGTTGGGGAGAAGTTATGAGTAATTTCCATATTGAGCCATTATGAAATGAAATGAAAAGTAAAGTTCTCTTACTGATATTTTATTTATCTACAAGACAAATAAAAAAATTTTAACAGCGATAATAATTGGATTTAAATTTTTAAATTTGAAAAGTATAAGGTTAAAATATTAAAAATAGAAGCAAGAGACTAAATTCTAATGTACAAATTCAAATTTGTTATAAAATAAAGAGACAGTGAGTAAATAACAAAGAGAATGAGAGAGCAAGAGAGAGAGCGTATTTTATTGATCAATAGAAGTAAGTTACAATGCTTCTTCAAGGTCTATATTTTAGACATAGAAAGTATAAATGAAATAGAACTCTAATTCTGATGACTAATAGAATTTAAAGTTCATCCAAATTTATCTTAATCTTGATGGACATCCACTTAATAAAATATTTATAACACTCCCCTTTGGATGCCCATTGGTAGATAATGTGCCTCGTTAAAACCTTTACTAAGATAAAAACCCTGTGGGAAAAAAATTTCCTAGTGAAGAAAAAAGAGTACACATATCTATAATACGCATAACATGTTGCCTCATTAAAAATCTTACTAGAAAAACCCAATGGGACAAAACCTCAGTTAAGAGAAAAAGAGTACAACGCGTATTTATTCTCCCTCATAAAAACATCACATAAAATCTCATATTCTACGTATTCAATCTTGAATACTAGTCTTTCAAATAACTATTTGAATGTATCTGCTAAGTATTTATATCACCATTTTTTTAAAAATCATGAGAGGAAAAATTTGGGAGAAATATATTCTCTTCAAGAGTTTCAACAAACTTTAATCATGATTCTTTTGTAAAAACCCAAATAGGTATTTTGGATCATTTTATAATCCTCCTTCAACTACTATTGACTAAGTCAAATTTACCACATGTTCAATTATTTCAATTCATATAAATGAACAATTTCTCAATATTTCAATATTCTTCTGGCATTCCAAATCCTTTAAGGATCTTAATATAAACTTTACTATATAGTGATTCACAAAAGGTTGTAACAACAACTATGAGACGCAAGTATAAACTGCCAGTTTAATAATATATCTAAAGGTTATTGCATCCATCACAAAAGAATATTATATCTTCTCATAATAAATGCCAGGACTTAGCGTAAAACTTCATATTTTTATTTCGTCTTTACAAAACTACTTCATTTGTACCCTCACTGGCTTTATACTTTTAGATATTTGGCCTGCTGGTCCAAAAACTCTACAAATTTAATTGTATTTGAGTTGCGTCTTTCTGTTTTGGCCAATTTATTCCATATCTCTATTTCCCAAGAGATTTATTTAATATTCTCCTTTTATTTCATTATTTCCACAATAATATTGCATGTAAAACCATTGTCGACCACTTTTATTATTGGTTCGACATTTTCTCAAATTGACATAACTTATCAAGATCTCTTATTTTCACTATTTTAATCTTCAGTTTCAGATACCTGAATCTCTTCTGGAGTTTTACTTATTAGTTATATCTTGGGTCTCTTCTGGAGTACCCGCCTTCACAATATAACCATCTAAATTTTTTCCTTTTATGAAAATTTTCATATTTGGAACTTTAATGAGTTATCCTTATTGAACTTCTGGTTCAAATTATTCTTCCCTTAACTCATTACAAGTTATTAGATCTCTCCCCTAATGTCGAGAAAACTATCAAATCAAAATAGTAATCACAATCATGTCATAATTGTATCTCTAATACATTTATATATCATAATTAATATATATTTCCAACTTTCTTTGAAGATTCACTCATCTTTGTGCGTTGTGATAGAGCAATTGGAACATATACGCACATAGAAAAATTCAAAGATGAGAAATATTTAGCTTTTGACCCAAAATTAATTGCAATGGGGAGTATTTAAAACTTATTGGCTTGATGCGTACAACACGTAAATCAACATAATCCCATGTTGAAAAAGAAAGTTCAGTTCTTATAAATAATAATCAGAGACGTTCAATCAATAATTTCTCTAAACCATTATGCGCATAAATAACAAACTTTTACTAAAGTTTTTTAGACTCAATCAATAAAAGGCTGAGATATAAACTCATCAATATTAGCAAGATGAATTGTCTTAATTGCATTAGCTGAAATTAATTATTTAAACAATCTTGCAAACGACAGATTGCAATTTGATAACACATATGTGTTTATTTTGTAGATGCATCTACCAAAATCATATAATATCAAAACCATTAACATGGTAGATTAACGAGCCCATATTCATTTCAGAAATGCAAGACATTAGATCTCAACTTTAGCTAGTGAGTTTTTAACAACTAATTTTCATTGAGAACAATCAACAAATGAGAATTCTTTAAATTTAAAGAATCTTCTAGTTCTTTAATGAATGTCCATATGAATTCTCAAATAATTTTCGCATCATATATGATCCAGGATGATCTAACTGATTATGCAAGTAATAAATATATTTGTACCAGTAAACTTCTAGTTTACTTTAACATGCGTTTCAATTTGAACTAAATTGTAGCAAATTGATAATTTTACTATCATTCCTTTCACTTTGTATCCACATATAAGTACCATTGTGACATTTACGACTGGAAATGTCTAAATCAATGTGAAGTTTATAATGACACTAAGTCATATAATATAATTTTCCAAATAATTATATGCAATATTCGCTTCAGGGAATATGCCAAAATCTTCAAATGCAGGGCATTTATTAATAGCAAACTTTGAGAGTGGATCTTATTTTTCAACTGTACAACAGGTACATAACCAATGACCTTTTATACATAAGTTGTCTCTCTTCTTAAAAAGTTCTTGAAAATTCTTGATATTTTCTTACTTTCTTCATTTTTCCACTTTTGGTGGTGAGAAAAATTATCACGATCATCCCTTATAACTATTATTATAGTCCAATTTACTACATCCATGGTAAAAAATTATATCTTTTGAATTTATCACATAATGTTACATTCTCTTCAGGGAATGGTTAGGTTTCGTATTAAAAACTTTTGTTCAACCATAAGTAAATTTTTTTCATAATATTGCTACTGTAAGAGCACATTCGAATCATGAAAAACTAAATAAGTTCTCTCTTGTAAGGTTCTCATCAGTAATATTTTTTCACGTACTTTTAATTGAGAACTTATTTTGAATACTGTAAAGTTATACTCATAGTTTTAAAAACTTGCAACTTCAGGTGCATCCAACCATAGCGAGCTTTAGATAGAATTACCATATTCTATTGCTCATATTTTTCCTTCCACAATTTAAATAGATATTTCACAGTCAAATATTTTGACTTCAACCCCTTAATGAGGATAATGACAAAAGAATATCACAAAGATAATCACAATCAATTCAATACAAATCAATAACTCAATCATCTTTTGATTCATATGAAATATAATTTTTTCCTCATTCGAATATGAGATCCATCATGAATATCTTTTAAAACTAATGGATTAACCATCGCAAGATATCAATATATTAGCTTTTGGAGCTTTTGACCAATTTTGTACTACCAAATATTGAAATAATATTAGTTTGTTTCCATATCAAATAAAATAAATATTTTCTATTTGTAATGATAAAATTTATTACTACATTCTCATATCCTTCCTCAAAGAATATTAACCCAAACAAAATATTTGGGCATACACCATAGATGTGGCTAAAAACCTTTTATATCATATTGATAACATAAGTTATCTTTGCCCTTTGAAGAGTTTCTTGAGAACCCTCATTGTTCTCTTATTCATCACTATATTCCCACTTTTAGTGGTCCATGATTATATCTTTCATTTTCTTTATGTTTGCATTAACTTCTAGGAATGCAACAAATTTAGTAGGACAAACTTATAATTGTCCCACTAGATTATTTATTCTATAATCACTATCGCAAACATGCGTGGATTTCAAATCAAAATCCATCTATTCATGTTGTCATGATTAGTTCCAAATTATAATAAACATGATATAATAAATAAATCATAAAAAAATATACTTGAATATCTTTAACATCATCGTTATCACCATGGCTATTATCATGAGCACTGAGTAGTTAAAGGCTTTAGTGATTACCCATAGTGCGTCTACTTCAATTGACGACTGAAAATAATAATAATTAAATGAGAATCGTGTTGATAACGTGTTATAAAATAAAGAGACAGAGTAAATAACAAAGAGAATGAGAGAGCAAGAGAGAGCGTATTTTATTGATCAATAGAAGTAAGTTACAATGTTTCTCCAAGGTCTATATTTATAGACATAAAAAATTTAAATGAAATAGAACTCTAATTCTGATGACTATTAGAATTTAAAGTTCATCCAAACTTATCTTGATCTTGATGAACATCCACTTAATAAAATATTCATAATAAAATTTTAAATTTCAAATTTTTTACTTTATAATTTTACACAAACAAATAAGATTATTCCACATATGCATGACTTAAAGGCCATTTGTTAAGGAAATAGAAACACATTTGACCATTTGAGAAAAATTCTGCTATTAGTTCTTGTATTTTAAAAATTTTTTGATTTAGTTATTATACTTTAATTTCATTAATCTTAGTCCCTTCACTTTTCAAAATTTGAAATTGTAATCCTGACCCAAAAGCAGCTAAATATGCTTGGTTAAATTCTATTACTAGTCTTATATTTTGTGTATGGTTGTAGATTTAATCCATATTCTCTAACTGAATCATTTTAAGTCCTTGTATTTTTTTAATTTTGAAATTTCAGTCTGGTGCAAATAACAATCATTAATCCAGTAACTGGATTTTTAGTGAATAGCATGTGAAATAACAAACTGAAATGACATTACATATATGATAATATGTTTGTTGAATCAAATTATAAAAATAGCACTCATGAACTTAACAATTATCATTTGGTGATGAGTGAAATTTTAAAAACTGAATAGTACAAGGATGAAAAATGACCAAAAAAAAGTATAGGAACTAAACTCGTGACTTTTGTAAAATAAAAATACTAATACCTGAATTTAACTCAGAAAAAAGGAGATGCATGCCATTCAATGAAAGTATCTAATAGGTACTAGTTTCAGTGGGGATATTGACATTAAGTTTTATTGTCATTATCGACATCTATTATATATATATAGAGAGAGAGAGAGAGAGAGAGAGAGAATTTGGTTCATTGAGAAAAAATGAGAATGCATTAGAGCAATTTTATTGTTGGAAATTTTATTTATGAAAACAATTTTGTTGCACAACGAAAATTTAAAAATTTTCATAAAATCTAACCTTTGTTGTATTATCTATAACAATAAATTTTATCAAACTTAGCATATGTGGTTTTGGACTAGCGAGTCTTGTTGGTTCTTGGCTTTCAATCAAATGATATTCTTTATTATCGTAGAAGTCGAACCTTCAGTTTATAAGAGAATGGACTTTTAATCCGAACCGAACATAAAATGAAAATTGTAACTTTTCAATGAAAAAAGGTTCAATTTCACTAAGGTAAACCAAAACTAAAAAAACACTAACTCAAGCACTCACCAATTTATAATTTATTTTGTAGTTAAATAAATGTAACAACCCATTTTTTATCGGGTCAGAAAATTTGGTTTTGAGTTGAATTCTTAAATCAAGCTATTCTTGGAATGGTTATGGCAATATGGTTAGTCATTATTAGTGGGAAATTAGCCTTAATTAGAATTAGGGAGAGATTAAATTAGTAAAGTTAGTAATTGAGGCTTAAGTACTATATTGTGAAGTTAGTAAAATTAGTGGAGTCAATGTGAGATTTCCAAAAAATATTATTTTGAACAAAAGAGGTCTATATGTGGTAATTCTAACAAGGGTATCTAAGAAAAATACCCATTGTTAAGAATAAAAGAGAGGGAAGGGTTTCTTCTTTTTCAACACTCCTTTACTCTCCTCTCAAAAAATTTTAGATTGGTAAATGTTACCCTAATATCAAATTATGATTTTTAGCATGATTTTCAATTTATTTTCCATTTTCCTCTATTTTTTTGAGATTTTCGTTTTGGAAGAAAAGGGCTTTGATTCGTCTATTTTTTGTTGTTTTGGGTTTAATTTTTTTTTATGATAAGTTTAGAATAGGTTGGATTAATCAAATATCAAGTTAAAATTAAGTATTGGGTGAATTGTCACTGTTGAGTGCTTCGACAATCGAGGAGGAAGATGATGTTAGATTTTGAATTTTATTTGTTTTGAATAGTTTAAGGCGAAAGTATTTATAGGTCGGATCGGGGTAGGTTTAATTATGATATTAACATATTTTATATTTGTTCAAGTTCGATTCGGCCCGAAATCTAGGTTTAAAATATTACCCAGACTCGCTCATGTTTGTAAAAGACCAACTCAAGCACATTTTAGACCCTCTCATATTATTTTTTATTTTTTAAAATATTTATATTATATTATTTTAATATTTAATAATTTTATATATTTTTTATTTATTAATTTTTTAATATAGTTATCTTAATATTATTTTAATGTTTACATTAGAATATTATTATATAGGGTGAATTACAGAAACAATCACTCAACTTTCATTTTTCAAAATAAACAGTTACCGGATTAACATTTCAATCCCTCAACTTTGAAAATGTGATAAAATAATCTTTTTTGACGTTTTCCGTCATAGACGTCACGGAACAGTGACGTGCATGTGACGACATTGAAGGAGTGTGGATTAACATCCAGCTGGCCGATGACTGTTGAGACATAACCCATATCAGCATATTTTAGGGTTTAAGAATGGAAAAGAAGAAAAAGAAGAAGAAGAAGAAGAAGAAATAACCCATCATCATCATCGACGCAATGCCAAGTGAAAATTTTTACAGTTCAACTAACTTGCAGCACCCACAACAATCAAAGTGTTAATTTTTACAATTCTTTTGACAAATTGGATATACAAAATTTAATACCCAAATCACAAAATCCTCCAAAACTGATAAATTTTAAGGAAAAAAAAGCTGTTAAATGTCTAAAATTACATTAGAAAATGGGAAAAATCAGCAATGAAACCTTGAAACAGACCCATCATTCCTAGAAACAGTGACTCTACACTCCGACTTAGCATCCACGTGATGGGCGAACACATTTAGAACCTGAATCCGACTTGCTAATTCCATCCAAGACTCAATCTCCATCGTTGGTCCAACTCGAGACCAAAATTTAACACCATAGCGGTTGATGAAACAGCTAAAAAGTTACTGCCAGGTGATGCTTCTTCAAACCCTTTTTTGGTAAAACCTGCAGTTACTCAATAAGTCAAAATTACCCAGAAAAAGAGAACAAATAGACCTAGTAACAGCTCATGGCCGCTCGCTTCCTCCTTTCCTCACAAGAGATCTTCATCTAAACCCGCAACATCAATTTCAACATCACCACAACCAACAACAACAATAGCAGCAAAGCTTTGAGGACTAACAAAGTCGTGGCCAGAAACGAGATCGAGAAGAAACAGCTACCACCATGGGCGACGGTGCCACCGACATGAGTGAAGGCAAAGAACTGACTGTAGTCCTTGGGTCCGAAGGTGAAATCACGAGAAGACCATGAGGGAGGCTTGCGGGTTCCAAGAACAAGCCTAAGCCACCCATCATAATAACCCGCGATAATGCTAATGCCCTTGTAACAGCCCAATTTTTTGTGGTGTCGGAAATAGTGATTGCGAGATCACAAATCCGACGAGAAATTTTTATAAATAAGTGATTAAATTAAATTAATCAATAATAATTTTATGTATAATTTTGAATTGAAGGATTTTATTTATTGAATTAAAATTTAGTATAAGTGGTTTGGTTCAAAAGTCAAGTGGCTTTAAAAAAATAAGGTATCGAGACCTCGTTTTTGAAATTAAGTGTCGTAAATATTTTTATTAAATATTTACAGAGTCCTATTATATGTGAATTGAAGTTCGGTTGGGTAATTTTGTTGATTAATTCTTAATTAAGGAAAAATGAGTAAATTGTAAAAGGAGTAAAAGTTAATTGCTATTGATTAAAATAAAAGGGACCAAAGTGGTAATTATACCAAGGTCAGTCCAAGCGGTGTAGATATGATTACCATCCACTTACTTTTGGGTTATTTATTCATTTAGTCCTTTTTAGTTTAAAGCTAAATTGTAAATAAGTTGGTTTAATTGGAATTCAATATAATTGAAGGATCAAATGGGTAAATTAACCTATGGCATTTTAATGAATGGTTTATTATGAGGTAAATTGATCATAAGTAAAATTAATTAAGGCTAAATAAGTGATTAATTAAACTAATCATGAAAGACTAAATATATGCAAAATTGCCATTAGGTATAAAAATGAAATTAAAGAAGAAAAATCACATTTTTCTTCTAATTTCTTCTTCTTCTTCACGGCTAAGACAAGAAAACCTAGGGTTTTCCATTGATGAACTTTGAGCTTTGATTTGGATAAGAAAACCTTGACCGTTTTTAGTAATTCATGTTTTTGAGTCCGTGTTAGCTTGATCTAGCTAATCTAAGGACTAATTTGCGAATCTGTCAAATGTTGTGAATCTTAAAATTCTTGAATATGCTTATCTTTGAAAGTTTTGGATGCTTGATGATTAGGTTGGATCTTTTTGTAAAGTGATTTTTGATGAAATTAAGGTTTAAGGACTAAAATGCTAAAAGATGAAATTAAGTGTACTTTAGGTGAAATAATGGATTGTAGGGACTTGTATGAGATCATGGTATAGTCTTCTGGTATGAGTTGTGGAAGAAAGGAGTATTTTGCATGTTTTGTGTTAAAAGGACTAGATTGAATAAAAGGAAAGTATTAGGGGTAAAATCATAATTTTCCCCAAAAGGACCAAATTATGTTAAATGCTTTGATTATGTGTTTTAATGTGAAATCTGGATGAATTTTTGATTTAGATTATGATTGTGCCACGGATCATGAAAAAAGGAAATTAGCAGAATAGTCCTTAAAGTTTAGCCAAACTGTAATTTCATCCAGTAAGTTCGTAGTGTTAGTTTATATACATTGTATATTTCTTGTAATTCACTATTGTTACAGCAACTAGAAGAAGGTTAAACATTTGTGATAATGGATAGGCAAAAGAAAGAAACGAAATGTTAGGCTTCGGGTCGGTTTCTAATTTGAAGCGATGGCTAGGATCCTGCATATGTTGCAGTATTCTCATCAGCTTGTGTGAGCAGCATCGTATACTGGTTAAACTCTGTCTGGGCTCGTAAGAGTTAACCATTCTGAGCTCATAAGAGCTAATCATTCTAGGCTCGTAAGAACTAACCATTCTGGGCTCGTAAGAGCTAACCATTTTGGGCTCGTGTGGGCTAAATGTTGTCTGTGTTCGAAATGAGTTAAAGTCTGGAGAATTGAAGAGATTTAGTTTGTTATTGTACACATGATTACGAATACATACTCGTTATCATCTTTTAACTGATCTGTTTATTCTGTAAGAAAATGATATTCGCGAACTTACTAAGCTTAATAAGCTTACTCATGAATCCGTTGTTGTTTTGTAGATACGTTTTGCTATTTGAAGATCAGATCATCTTCAGGAAATCACACTATTGCGGAGCTTGTATGGTAGATTTTACATCACTTGGTCTTATGGCATGTACTAGGATGATATTAACTTGAGATTGAACTAAAGATGTTGAAATCCTTCTATTTTGATTGTGTAAATTGTATGAAGTATGACTTAGATGCTCAAGCTTTTAATGCTTGTAAGACTTAGAAGTTATGTATGTTATGTGATGTTTTAATGCATAACTTGTATTGGTTGTGTATGAGATATTAAACTTGTATCTTGGCTTTACTCTTGAGATTCTACATACTTGTTTCGGTAGAACTTATGCATGTATCGGTAGAAGTGCAGGGTAGGAAAGAGATTGTTCTCTGACTTGGGTTGTATCGGTAGTTGAAATACAAGTATCGGTAGTTTATGGTATTGATGTATCGGTAGTAAGAATTATTGTATCGGTAGAAGTTACAGATGAGGATTTTTGCTCTCTGAAGTTTTTGGTATCGGTAGAAATCTTATATGTATCGGTAGAACTAGCATAGGTATCGATAGAAGTCTGCACAGCTCTAAATTGTTCATTGAATTGATTACTACCGATACTTGATCATTAAATACCAGTAGAAGTCCCCTAAAATGTTGGAAATGCCATTTTTACACATGATAAATTTGTGTTATGTTTAAATATTGTTTAAAATTATGAGAAGAATTTTGGTATTGATTAAAGATGCAAATTTTTTGAATATTCGTAAAAGATGAATAGTGTTAAATGAGTAGAAAACACAGGGATCCTAATCGGCGATGGTGCTTAGGATTTGGGTGTTACAGCCCTCTAATCCCATGTCATGGAAAAGAAAAGTTAAAAAGGAAGATGGTAATTGCAAATAATGGAAAAGAAGAGTGCTTGAACTCAAGTGAAAGAAAGTTATAGAGATGAAGGGTTTGAAACAGATGAAAGAAGGAAAGTGCAAAGCAATCTGAAACAACCAAGATTGGGGGTTGATTTTAAGGTTTTTTGTCATTAATTTGCAAAATGGGGGAAGTTAACTTTTACTACTTTCCAACGAGGCAATACTTGTCCAACGTGGCAAGTAAACTGGCCACATCAGCTAGTTAACTTGCCACATAAGCGGTCCCGTTAAGTCCTTAACAGAAACCGTTAATTAGTGACTATTTTGTCACTTTTCGATAACGTTAGTGACTGTTTTGTCACATTTTCAAAGTTGAGGGACTAAAATGTTAACTCGATAACTGTTTGTTTTGGAAAATGAAAGTTGGGTGACTGTTGGTGTAATTTACCCTATTTTATATTTAATATATATTTATTTTTAATGCGTTCTAAATTACGTAATATATAAAAATAAAATAATATAAAGTATTATAAACTTAAAATGAGTCGGGCTCGAGTCTTGCCTGATCTATTTTTTAAACGGGCCTAATTTTTTTGCTCAAGCCCATTTATCGGGCTTAATATTTTTTGTCCAAATCTTACCAAAATTTGGACGAACTTTTGTGCTTGGGCAGATAGCTCGACCCATGAACAAGTCTAGTTTAAGGTTCCTGTAGTGTATATCCATTGAGAAAATTGAATTCAAACGAATAGATTTTGAGCTATGGAAAATTCAGTTCGTAGTAGGGATGTGCAAATTTCGGGTAAGACCAATTTAACTGATCGATTAAATGAATTAATTCGGTTAATCAGTCGGTTAACCAAATTAATTCGATCGGGGTCGTTTAATAATTTTTTAAAAGTTTGATTAACGGTTAATTCGGTTTAAAATTGGTTAATTAATCTAATTAATATAAAATTTATATTTTTATATACATTTTATGTATATTAAATTTGGTTAATTCGATTAAGTTTTTATATGTTTTATACTTGTTTTAACAAAAAAAAATATAAGTTTTGGTTAATCGATCGAATTAACTAAAAAAGTTCGGTTTGGTTAATTTTTTTGAAAAAAATTCGGTTCAATTAACAGTTAAGAGTTTAAAAAGTTCGGTTAATTCGATTAAAGCTAGTTCGAGTCGATTAACCGATTGAACACTCCTAGTTCGTAGAGCCTTAAGGTGTCGAGTGAAGGCGAGGTGCATTATATGTTTAAGTTATGATGGTTTTATGACCTGAACATGTATTTCTAATTTAGTTTTAGTGCTTGTAACGAAGGAGATAGTCGAATCTTCCAAATAAGAGAAAAACATTGAATCTTAGACCAAAACAGAACTCCTAATCTTTAACGAAACTTTGATAACAGAACTCCAGTTTCAACTAACACACCATATTATGAACAACCTAAGCATAAGCTTAACATAAACCAAACTCCTTCATCCCACCATTATCCCCATTTCACCAATCCTATTCCCAACCCAACCCTTGCCCCTCATTACACCAAAATCATAATACAATTCTTACTTAGACATATCATTTCACATACACGAATTTCATGAAACTTGAAATAACTTGCACAATTTCTATTTTGTAACATGACATGTATACTTATACATTCTTTTCTTTCTTACATACATACATACATACATACATACATACATACATACATACATACATACATACATACATACATACATACATACATACATACATACATACATACATACATACATACATACATACATACATACATACATGCATACATACATACATACATGCATGCATACATACATATATATCCACTTGATAAACATATTGCTCATGTCTTACTTTCATCTACACATAATCTTATTTAAATATTCTTGCTATATATTCACTTATATTCTTGCTCACCTTCCATACTTTATTTTATATCTTACTTTTATTAAACATATTTCTTGTAATCATTTCTACATAATTCATAATTGATATACTATCATACTTATCACATAATTTTCAATTTGAAAGTAACTTAAATTTCAGCCTTTGAGAACGCCATGTTGATCTGATGGTTAAAGGTGTTCATTGTCTTAGGTGTGATCTGAGTTTGAGTCGTGCCAATCGCGTTGTTGTTAGGGCTTTGTCCTCCCCTTGTAATTCACAAAAAAAAAAAAAATTCAGCCCTTGAACACAACGTTATCTAACTATACACCAATCACTAAATCATTCATATCTTGACCTACGAAATTCGAAATTAAAGTTCATCTTTTTATTTTTGAAACTAGACTCAATTACCTTTTTATTATAAAAACTTCAAAATTTAAATCGAAACAGGTTAATACCAGTTTAATTTTAAAGTTGATTAAGGGGTTGTTGCCTAGTAGCTGAGAAATTATTTTATGGGCCCATCTCATCGCAGTATCTATAATCTCTTTCCAATTATTTAATATCATTTTAATAATTTTTTTCATGTCATTGACATGATTTTGATAACTTTTTTACTCAAAATCCTAAACACCAAATCTAAAACCCTAAACTTTGAACATTAAACCCTAAATTCCAAACTAAAACCTCAAACTTTGAAATTGAGTTTAAGGTTTGAGGTTGAATTTAAGATTTGAGTTTGAGATTTGAGTTTGAGGTTCAAAGTTAGGGTTCGTAATTCAAGATTCGAGGTTCAAGATTCAATATAAAAAATTAACAAAATTACATGACAATAACATGAAAAAACTTTCTAAATATTATTAAATAATTAAAAAGATATTATAAATGATATGACGGAAATAATTAATAAAATAAATTTTCTACTAAACAATCTTTTATTAATTTAATTTTATTTTTATGATTAAATTAAAATCAAAATATATTTAAACTTGTTTCATTTAAATTCGAATTAAATCAAGTTAATTCAACAATAAAAACTCTTTGCCCAAATTCAAATCTGATCAAATTAATTTATAATTCGATTTATGAACAATTCTAAGTTACCCACCATTAAAATGATGTACACAAGCTTGATGCAAGTCGCAATTAATTTTTATATTTAAAATAAGGTGTTGATTACGATATATATTTAAAATTTTATCAAAAGTTAACTTTAAGCTAAGAAAATTGTGCTAATCAATAGGAACAGCTAGTGTGTACTTTCGAAGAGAAGATCTTCTTCCCTCATTCGCGTCATCTCGTCTCTCTTTTCATTCTCTCCGATCTCATTGACTCACAAATGAATCCGTCCATTCTATCAAACCTTCCTTTAGATCTCTAACCCATGTTTCAGATCTCTCTTCTTTGATCCAAAATTTTGAAGTTTTTAAAAAAGAAAAAAATTATCTTTTGATTAAATCTCACGATCCCTCGATTTTCTCTCACAAACCCAGTTTTTTTCTTTCATTTTTCGTAATGGGTTTCACTTCAATTCGCTTTCTCTTCATTATTTCCTTTTTCTTCTTCGTTTTCGCTTCCGTTTCTTTTTCTCAGGTATTATTCATCCCTCTTTTTACTATTTTTTTTAAAAAAAAAAACATTTTTAAAGCCTTTTTATTTCAAATTTATGTAAATAATTAAAATGGGGTTTTACTTGTTTGTTTAATTTACTAGGATTCAGGTTTTCAAGCTGAGAAGGAGGAATCTGATGGGTCAAATAAAGATCTCGGCCGCCGCGGCATGGTTTGCTTTTTTTTTTTCCTTATTTTTCTGCTGTTCGATTGTTGGGAGACTTAGAAATTATAGAGTTCAAATGGTTTATTTAGTCTTATTTTGTGGAGAATTATTTATTTAACTTGTTTTTTAATTGCTTAGTTATTAAATGTTTTTAATTTAATTCACATGAAAGCGTAAAACTTTAGCTTCATTTTTAGATTTTCATGTTTTAACTTGCAACTTACAGTGTTATGCAACCTCTTCATCCTTGGGAATTGTGGATTCTTCTTAAAGATGTTGTAATTTGTGTTGGTATTTGAATTATGTTGATGAATTGATTTCTGGGAATACAGATTGTTTCAAAGAACTCTGAGAATGGTGTACTAGACGAGAAGGTTGATATCGATTCCATAGGTACTAATCTCGGTTTCGATCCAGCTGGTCTTGGCGTCCTTGATGCTTTCTTTGCAAGTTTTTCCATGATAATTGTCAGTGAGGTTTGTGCGTTCAGCTCTCTCTCTCTCTATATATATTTGAAAAATGATAATGATTGTCCACTGATCTTACTATCATGTGCTTTAAAGGAAGATTTTCTACTAAGAAACATGTCAAATGGCTATTCCATTGCCAACTATTTTACTTAAATTCATCACACACGTATATATTTATAACTGATATGTTATATGGATACAATGACAGATTGGAGATGAAACTTTTATAATAGCAGCTCTTATGGCTATGCGACACCCAAAGTCAACTGTTTTATCCGGTGCATTAGCTGCCCTGTTTGTTATGACAGTAAGTTAGCCATCCCCTTTTTTTGCTTCAAGTTTTTTTCTTGACCTATGAAATGTTTTAAGTTCCTGCCCCTTTTTTTCTTTTCCATAGAATACAATTCAATTGCATGGTGTGATGAAAATGCTTTTGGCACTGCCAAAGATATTTATGCTAAAGTCATCATGTTATCAGTGTTTAATTTTTCTTGCCAATTAGGTACTTTCCACTGGACTAGGAAGGATTGTGCCGAATTTGATATCAAGAAAGCACACAAATAGTGCAGCTACAGGTATATATATTGACTGTCTTTTCACATTATTCTTAGGGTTATGGTTGAGCAAGAAAACCGAGACTATCTAATTTTTCTTCAAAACCGAATCAAACTGTTTTTACCCCTAGTTTATGTACCATGAATTTTTCATAATAGGTTTTCTTGTGTTCATTTTGTTTTTTGCTCACCATGCATTTATCTTTTTCCTGACTTCATTGTATGGTCATTTTGTTATAACCATTTGTGATGATACACAGTTCTCTATGCATTTTTTGGGCTGCGGTTACTTTTCATTGCTTGGAGAGCAGATACAAAGGGGTCTCAGAAAAAGGAAATGGAAGAAGTATGTCTCTCTAAGTCTCAGTTTAATCTTTCCTTTTATGCATCCATTTTAACATATGTAAGAGATGCTTCTCACAATAAAAGAACCAGAATAAGGTGACATTTAATTTTGCGGCAATCTAAATGTTTATATTTGTAATTTCATGAGTTTGATTACCAAAGTGTTTCCTTTCTCTGTTTTCTACACTATGAAAGGTTGGAAAAGCGCATGTTCCTTTTCAGGGAATTGTGTAAATTCTTTTAGAGGATCTTGAACATTTCTTATTCATGTGTAATGCGTGAACACTCTTTCATTTACATATGCATATATACATATGTATTCTTTGGACTGTAACCTATCTAATATCAATGAGTTGTACTATATTTAAAGATTGCATCATATAGCATGTGAACTTTTTTTGAATGCGCTTTTGGTTATCTCGCATTTGCAGGTAGAAGAGAAACTTGAGACTGGCCAAGGGAAGACATATTACCGGCGCTTCCTTACCAGATTTTGTACACCTATCTTTTTGGAGGTTTTGTTTGCACTTTACCCCTCATCTTAAATATTTACATGTAGTTTATTTTCACTCATTGTTCAAATCATCTACTGTTACTGAATTGTTTTTGTTCTTTTTTCCTTTCTATGCAGTCATTTATTTTAACATTTCTAGCCGAATGGGGGGATCGAAGCCAAATTGCCACAATTGCTGTAAGATGATTCCCACTCTTGATCTTAAGTTATTACCATGATTCCAATTTGTTCGTTTGTTTCTAATGGTTACTCATATTTTCGGGTTCTTGTTCTTGAGTAGAAGTTTTTAAGGAACAATAGCCAACATGTTTTCTTAAAAATCGCAGATCACCTCTGTTGCTATATAAAAATAATGAACCTTCTTGATCTTGACACTTAGGTAAAAAGTTACTTATGCTAGTCTAAAATGATGCAGGAACTTATTTACTATTATTAGATATAAAAAGATGACTAAGATTATTAATTATCTTTAGGGTTTAAATCTAGGGTTAGGATTAAACCTTGTGTTGTAAAACAAATTTTATAGCCACATCATTATTATTTTCTCTCAAGTAATATACAGAAACCAGAGATGTTGATAACCCTATGTTTTTTTAGAGTTAACAACACCATAAAACCTTAGGTGGTTGTCTTATTTAGAGGGATACAAGTAAAATTTTTTGATATGTGAAAACCCTTTGATAATAGTATGTAATCAGTAAAAGGAGGTCAATGAAGCCTCGGCTCAATGGTAAGGTTGAGGCCTTGAGAAGTTTAAGATCCGAAGTTCATGTCCCGCCATTTGTAAATGTGTGGGTTCTCCAGATTTATTCCGGTTGATTAGTTAGTTCGTTCGAATTGAATTAGTTGTTGAGTTAGTTATCTAGTTCAATACTCGTAATGATTGATTCTATTTAAATTATTGTAACTTTAAAAAAAAAAAAAAAAAGGGGTCTGTAATTGGTGCAAAGAGTTACAAGAAAGTTTTTCATCACTAATTTTCTTTTTGATGTTTCAGCTAGCAACACATAAAAATGCAGTGGGGGTAGCAGTGGGAGCCATAATAGGACACACCATCTGTACGTCACTGGCCGTGGTGGGAGGGAGCATGCTGGCGGCCAAGATCTCGCAGCGAACAGTGGCCGCAATCGGCGGCTTGCTCTTCCTTGGCTTTTCCCTTTCCTCGTATTTCTATCCTCCCCTATGATGATTTGTAGGTTAAACATGATTCTTTTGAAGAACCTAACTCCCACTGCTCCTTTCAATTAAATTTTTCTTATTGTTTTTGCCTCTATATATAGTATATATGTAACACTGAAAGTGTTTTATACTAACTGGTTAAAACCAGATCAATGTCCTTTTCCTTTTTGTACACTTGCATACATGTATGGTTTCTTAGGGTAAGGTGTTATAAATCAAGTTTTTTGTCAATCAATTTTAATATTAAATGTCGGTTTTTATCTACCGTGTTTAAACGTGTATGTATTTCCCAACCTGATGTACGGATATTGCCCTGAAGCACATTTCGGGTGAGCCGGAAAGTTGCATGCTTTGCAGTAGTAGAACCAGTGCTTCGGGTTGATGTCCTCTTCACAAGTGTTGTAGTATATCCGATCCGTGGTATCTCTGTAAGTGAGATCAAGAGGGTGTTTGTGGTGCTTATGCATTGTGGTACATTGTAACGAAGTGTAGCTGAAGTCCAAGGCAAAGTTGCAATCAATGCAGGAGTGTAAGGCCTCATTACCAAAACCATAACCGGGTGTAATCACTGCATTTGTTTCCCTTGCCGGAAAAGAGAGTAGCTTCATCAAGTGGATGAATCAGTGTTTGTGATTTTCAGGTTCGATAATGCATCAAGGAAGCAAAGCGCATTTGACATTGAAATCGAACTTGCAAGCAAAGCAATGATAAACGAAGCCTCAACATGTTTTGCGACAAAAAATGCAGATGCAACTGGAATAATATGGTCGGGGATTCGTGGTGATAGAGGTGATTAATCTTAGGGGATAACACATTGAATATTTCTTTTGGAAGAAGAATTCACACCGAGAGCAATCGTATCCAAGATAATATATCACTTCCTTGCATTCGAAGCAACAAACATTTTCATCATGATTTTCAACGAAAACCAATTAATGTCGGTGGTTGAACTGCTCGAGCTCTAGGAAATCCCCAGTCACTCGAGAAGGCAGAAAGAGCTCGAGACGTCAAGGTCGAACTCGCATGAAAAACAATGGTAAACAAACCCATTGCAAGATTCATCACAAAAATCATAGACATTCGACGTATTAAGTAGGGGGATTAGGTTGGACAAAACAATGGTTTCTCAGAGACTAATCAATCTCTTTGCCTCCAACATGGTTTCTGGTGAAGATCAATGGATGTGTGTGGCTAAAATGTTGCAGATTCAAATCCCTCTCCATTGCCTTTCTCTTGAAAATAAAAAAATATTTTTATTATTTAAATTAAATTCAAACTAGATCTAGCTGACCTGAGACACAAATTTCTTTGTCCAAAATCAGCTTAAGTCGAACCGAGCCTACTAGACAAGTTTATATGCAAGTGCTACATTTCGTAAAGACGTTCTCTCTACTCTCTAGGATCAATTGGAGATACTCACACACAATGAGTTTGGTTGGGCTCATGTATAATATAAATATTATATAGTTATTCGGTCTAACTAAAAATATGACTCTTAAATTTTGTCCAAATCCAATCATATTTAAAAATAGCTAACTCAAGAACCCAACGAGTGGTTCTAGTAAAAAAAAAGATGATGTTCATCTTAGGAGACTCGGGTTCGAGCATCTGTGTATGCGTTATCAAAGAGTTAAGAAAGTATGAACAGATACTACCATGTAATCACAACAATATATTAAAAAAAAACTAACCCAAACTTTAAAAAAAAAAACTAACCCAAACTCATATAAATCCATTTATATTATTTTTATTTAATATTTATAAGTAATTAAACCAAATCCATTTAGCTTTATTTATATGCCGATTGAGTTATAGCTCAATTGACACGAATATTGTTGTCAACGTAGGAAGAGAATGTGAGTTTGATTGCGCTGAAACGTATTATATATATTTCATATATATATATATAGTAGACTTTTTTTATAGAACCATGTCATATTTTTAGTAAATTAAAAAAAACCTAACATATTATTTAATATTTACATTATAATATAATTTTTTATTTTCATATGATATAAAATAAAATAATATTCTAAAAGAATATAATAATAAAAGGAATTAAGAAAATTTATACGATTAGGATCATTTTCAAACTATTTAAAATAACTATTTAACATTAAATTTATTTAAATTAATTACAAGAAAACATAAACTATTGTTATAAAATTAAGGGTTGATTAAACCTAGGTCACTAAACTATTAATAAGTTTACGTTTTGATCACTTAATTTCAAAAGTTATAAAATGACCATTGATCAATTCAAATATATTCATTTAAGTCACTAAACTATTTGAATGTTTTCATTTTAAATCATTGGCCTATTAAATTTTTTCTAAAAAAAAAGGGCTAGCGAGCTTTAAGGGATGATTTGATGATCGGTATGTAATAGATCATTACCCATCGACGAGTAGAAAAATATACCTTAGATTTAATTCGATCCGATGGTTAGTGCTGAAAATCAAAGAATACAGATGTTTGAGTTTTGGTTCATAGTTTCATGATGTTCAAAATTATTTTTATGTAAAAAAAACTAAATTGTAAAAGGGAAAGGGAAGGAGAACTTTCGGTTGGTGCAAAGAGTGCGAACATAAAGGGCCATAAAACAACGATCTTAACAGTTGAGTGATTTAATTGAAAGCTTTCGAATCGTTTAGTGACCATTTTATAACTTTTTGAAGTTGAGTGATCAAAAAGTAAACTTACTAATAATTTAGTGATTTTAAGTGTAGTTTATCCTTAAATTTAATTATAAAACATTTTTTAAATAATAAATTAACCAAACCGAAAGAATATTAACCTTTAAAAAAGATCGGACCGCTATCCGAACCGACGGCATTAACACTTCTTAGCTTTACCCATCATTTTCTGTTTTCTTTTTTTTTTCGTTCAATTTTTCCATTGAGCTAAACAAACGCAATCTAAATCCATAAACACGAAATCACAGCAATTTACTCAAATAATTCGGTTAGAAATTTTATTCATGTAAACAAATAAGCTTCCATTTTTTTTTTAATTTTTTTCCAATTTTTTTTTCAATTTTTTTGGAGTGGGGAATGGCACTGAGTAATTTGACGTTGGCTCCAATTGTTCCTCCTTCTTCTTCGTCTTCTTGTTGTTGTTTCTTTACTCGTAGCTCTAGTTACTGTGAGGTTTCAGGTTTTGAAACCCTAATCAAATCAAACGGCTACCGTTTTCCGACCGTGAGAAGCAGATTTCAGTCCGGTGCTATCGACACTCGTGGCGTCGGCATTGTGGAGAACAACAACAACGCGGCGCCTGTTTCGTCTTCTCCTTCTTCCTCCGTCGTTGGAAACGCGGTTGTTGACATACCGGTTAGTTGTTACCAGCTGATCGGCGTTTCGAGTCAAGCTGAGAAAGATGAGATTGTGAAGTCGGTGATGAATTTGAAGGGCAGTGAGGTTGATGATGGTTATACTGGTGATGTTGTCGTTTCTCGTCAGGTAAGACGATCAAAGAAGTCGTTTTTTTTTTTTTGTATTTTTAAATTTTTTTTTATTGTTTCAGTGTTGTTTCACTCTTTATTGTAGGAGATTCTGATGGATGTGAGGGATAAGCTACTTTTCGAAACGGAGTACGCTGGAAATGTGAAGGAGAAGATTCCGCCGAAATCATCTCTTCGAATTCCATGGCGTTGGTTGCCTGCTGCTGTTTGCCTTCTTCAAGAGGTGCAATTCTCTAATTTGTAGTTATTATAATTAGGTGATATTGTTAATTAGAGTATTTGGGTGATATTGTTGAACATTTAGAGAAATAACGTTCGATTTGCATTTGAATGTAAAAGTAAGTGCTAGAAGTTTTTTAATTTAAGAAATAGTGTTCATGGTTATCACTATGCTTGAATTGGTGTTATATTTTAGTCATTTGGTCCTTATAAAACAAGTATGATTTTCACATTCTATTTTGTGCTTTTGCTTTAAAATTTTGAGGAAGCATTGCAAAAGGTAATAAGCTAATGAAACCTGGGATTTCGTATTTGCACGTTATGAAGTAAATTTTAAATAGGCTAATTGGCTTTGTTAAAACATTAGTGAATGGCTAAAAATGTACAAGTATAACAGATGGTCAAATGTAATTGTTGCATATCAAGTTAAAATTGTACATTTTGTTATTAATAAAGTTAAAATTTTAACTTATTATTATTCAAAACTCATATAATCTAAATTTACATATTTATTTATTTGCTTTTGGAAGTAAACAGTAAGTAGCAAAAGCATCTTTTTCTGCTTGGATAGATAGAACTGATATGGTATGGGTTTCTTGTGAATTAGGTTGGAGAAGAGGAGCTTGTCCTCGAAGTTGGGAGGGCAGCTATTCAGCGTACAGATGCTAAGCCATATATTCATGATTTGCTTTTATCAATGGCACTTGCTGAGGTGAGACAAATAGGTGAAGAGCTTAGCATCTTTTACCAGCTTTAACATCAACTTTGCTATGCCGACTTTTCTTATAATAGGTGCTTTCTTGAAGTGTTCAATTGCAAAGATTGGTTTCGAAAAGAACAAGGTCTCTGAAGGATTTGAAGCTCTTGCTCGTGCTCAGTGTATTCTGAGGAGTACAAAATCTCTTAAACAAATGATGTTGTTATCTCAGGTAATTTTTTCTATTTTATGCTTTTGCCTTCATTTTGCTTATTCCAGGATTTCCACAACTTGCTTTGCTTTAATCAGTAATAGGCATCCTCTTGGTTTCTTGTGTGCTAATGACAATGACAATTGTTAATAGCATACTGTTTGTAACAAAAAAACAGAGGCAAACAGAGGTAAACAATACAAAATTTCTAATGAATTCTTCTGATGGCTATGAATTGAATATATTTTGCATAGTGATGACTGCAATAATGTCAGAGGATAGGTGCCACAGTTAGACAATCTGTAATTATGTGCTCTCCTTATTCTTGAAGGTTTAGTAATAGCCTTCTGTTTACATTAATTATTTGCTATGGTTCTTAGATAGAAGAATCTTTGGAGGAACTTGCACCTGCATGCACATTGGAATTATTAGGCTTGCCTCAATCACCTGAAAATGCTGACAGGCGACGAGGAGCGATTGCTGCCCTGCGTGAACTGCTCAGACAGGGGCTTGATGTGGAATCTTCTTGCCAGGTCCAAGATTGGTCAAGCTTCTTGAGCCAAGCTCTTAATCGGCTGTTAGCCTCAGAAGTAGTTGATATTCTTCCCTGGGATAATTTAGCAATGGCAAGGAAGAATAAGAAATCAATTGAATCACAGAATCAAAGGGTTGTAATTGATTTTTCCTGTTTCTACATGGCATTGATTGCTCATATTGCTCTTGGATTTTCAAGCAGGCAAACTGACCTGGTAATCTCTCCATTCTGCTTGGTCTCTGAATAATAACTTGGGGGTTCTGCATTGGAGTGGTTGGGTGGGGAGACTATTTTCTATCAATACTTTGTTATTTTGTTATTTTTACTATATTTTTGTAGATTATCAAAGCAAAAACTATATGCGAGTGTTTGATAGCATCCGAGGGTACTGATCTAAAGCTTGAGGAGGCTTTCTGCTTGTTCCTGCTTGGACAGGTATAGGTTTTTTATCTGCCCTTTTACCTAATGTTGCATTTAAATATTGTAAAAGTTGAAAGTTTTGTTTCTTTGGAAGCTGGAGCATTTTTTCATTGAAATACTTTTATAACTCATATGTTGGTTATTAGGTAAGTGAGGCTGAGATTATTGAAAAGCTTCAACAGCTTGAATCAACTTCAAATCGTGCTCCCCAAAATTCTATTACAGGAAAGGAGAAACTAAGCAGTTCTAGTACAAATTCCTCACTGGTAAGTCTTAAACCATCTTCCTGCTTATGCATCTAAGATTGCAATGAGTAGAAAGTTCAACAGTTGGGAGATCAAATATGTTTAATTTTACTCTCTTGACTGTGGATGTTACCTTTTTGATTCATTATTGCTTATTTTGGATTGACTATCAAATTATGATTTTATGTTTGCTTAGGAACTTTAGGAGAATTAGGGAGTCGGTGTGTTATTTCAGGTAATGAATGTTACATATAATGTAGTGACTTGTTTAGAGATTAATAGAGGGGGTGATGGAACATTGCTCACTAGCAATAGTTTAACCAAGGGTCAGCCTTGAGCCCTATCTATTTCCCTTGGTGATTGATCAATTTGTTGGTATATGCTTTTGTAATTGATATATCAATCTGGTGGGTGAGATGAGAGCCATGACTAATGCTTGAGCCATGGAGGGAAACCATAGAATCAAAAGTGTTAAGTAAATCTACAAGAAAGTTTATGAGATGAACACTCAGTAAAGGACTGGCAATGAAGCAAGTATAAAAGTTAGAGAAAAAGATATATACTGCAAAGTGATTTCTTTTAGTATCTTGGTCAATCATGCAAACATAGGAAAAATTTTACTTGTGTGACAGCAAATACCTCTTAAGCTTAAGGCAGGCTTCTGCATGATAGCAATAACACCACAATTGCTTTATGCTATTGAATTTTGGGTGGTTAAGTAAAGATGGAAGTAGTTGAAATGATGATGCTGCAAAAATATGAGCTTATAAAAAAATTAGGATTAATGCACACAGGCCTTCAGGAAAAGGTGGAAATAGTAGTAAGCATAAAACGTGGAGATGTGTGTACTGGTTTGGCTATGTGGGACAGAAGTCTGTAAATGCTTCTGTTGGGAGTCTATGATTTAATGGAGAATGTTCATTCCAAAAGCAGGAAGGATACTCCAATGAAGAGATAGGAGAAACTTGCAATTTAGCGTTTAATGATATTACCCTAATTAGGATTCTAAAAAGAATACAATGTTCCTTGTAGCTGATTCCATGAGGTAGATACAACATTGTCAGGGCACATACCTAGGTGCTAAGGTGCAGTGTCAATCAAGCAAAGCTCCTTACACCCCTTCAGGAAGGTGTGTTGAATACGATGCATGTCTTTTGTGCCTGACTTAAGTGTCCTTTGGTTTCTCAAGTTTTTCTCATCTTTTTGTTAGCTATTGTTTCAATGGTCAAAAGGGGACATTTTCTGCTCTATTTATGGGAATAAAAAATTAACGGTCAAAAAGGGACATTCTTTTGATAATTCGTGTCTTTTGGACCACATTACATACTGTAATGGTGTAATCTCTAATTTTTTTAAGCTATTAGACACCATACATAGAATGCTTTTATCCTGTAGCTATTAATTTTCCTTTAGAAATTAGTGTCTCCACTCAAGTGAGCACACCTTTTTGCACCTGGGGTGATTTATTATTTCTTCATTCCTTATCTTATGTTTTGAAGACAGGTAAGTTGGTGAGGTTGTGCATTTGAAAATAGTCATTATTCAGTCACTAGTTTGATCGTGTCTTTTGAAGTTCTTGTTTATCATCAAGATTGATGCATTCTCTAATATCAAACTGACTTCTGATTTAATCAGGAAATTTGGCTGAAGGATGCTGTGCTTTCTCTCTTTCCTGATACAAGAGATTGTTCTCCTTCCTTGGTAAGAGCACAATGATTGAGCTATCAGATTAACAAGGATGTACTAACATTTGTACTTGTCTGCAGGCCAGCTATTTTGGTGGTGAAAGAAGAGCTCTTAGAAGCAAGAAAATTAAAGGTTCCCCTCAAACCATCCCTAATCTAGGCCATAGATCACTACCTACTGCTCTTGCATCGGAGAGGAAAGATTTTGAGGATTCCCTTCCCCGTATGAAATCTTCTCTACATATTGTGTCAGCTGTTAAGCAATTAGGACCAACTGATTTGCAGAGTCCTTTGGTAACCGGTGACAATAGCGGTGGAAGTAATGTCAGTGCATCTTCTGTTCAGTTGGAAAGAAAATTTGGAGTAAACCAGAATAAAACTTGGGAAAGCTGGTTTTCGCAGAGTAATGTCACTGAAAGGGTAACTTTTGTTGCTATATTAGGGTGCATTGTTTTAACTAGCTGTAAGCTATCTGGAATGAACTTAAGTGGGGTCAGGCGTATGTCAATATGGGCCTCCAGTAAACCACATATGAACACAAGTTCCCTTACCAGTAAAGGAGATTCTTTCTTGGATTACAATGTAGGCTCTCATCATATCAAGGCAAGTGGTATTGGTGTTAGGATAAAGAAACTTTTGGATTTGGCTAAGGTTCAATTCATGAACCCTTCAGAAGCTAGGAATTCAAGAACTTCCTGCCTTCCTGCTAGCCTGTCAACTTCAATCACGGCAGTTGACATGAAGCAAATGTCTGTGGAAGAAGCTGAAGCTCTTGTCAGGCAATGGCAAGCAATTAAAGCTGAAGCTCTCGGACCTAACCATCAGGTTGACACCCTCTCCGAAGCCCTTGATGAGTCAATGTTAATTCAGGTAAAATCTATTGAATGGTCTCATTTAATTTCATGCTTTTGTTATGTTAACAATAGGATGATACATGAACTTTCCCTTGTCTCCTTGCCTGACCACCCAAACCTCAGAAGGGAGGATAAGAAAGGTTAAAGCTCGGTTGCTTAGACTCTTAATTTTTCTTGAAGTACCCATGTCCGGTTCTCCTGTTTGACATCTGGACATGAGAACATGACCTCAAAGGATCCTCCAAATACATGGAACAACTTAGAAAAATCTAACCATACCTGTGTCAGACACAGACCCGTACTCCACACTTACACCTAGGTCCAAGCAACATAGGTTAAATGGAGTGTCTACCGTTGATCAGTTTGTGCCACTTGTGGCTTCTTTGGAAAATAAGAACATTGCTTCTGGAGAAACTGATTTTAGATATTATTGATGATAGCAAATTGTCTGTGATTTAGTTGCTTATTTCAATAGCTGCAAGGAAATACTGAAATTATACTTTGATTTTATTTCCCTATTGCTGTGAAAGGAACAGCATGTGTTAATCAAAATTTGGGAATGAATGTTGTCTGAACTAAACATTTGCAAAATCAAAATCAAGATTCAATCATTTCTGAAATTTTTAGATTTTCAAAACTAAACATTTGCAACGCACTAACTCTGAATTCATGATGTGTAAAACCTTTGGATTCCTTTTGTTGACATTATTGTGGTCTGCAGTGGCAAGCTTTGGCTGACATGGCGAAAGCTAGATGTTGTTATTGGAGATTTGTTTTGCTGCAATTGACCATTCTGCGAGCAGACATTCTATTGGATATTCACAGGGGGAGATTGCTGAAATTGAGGCTCTCCTAGAGGAAGCAGCAGAGCTTGTCGATGAGTCTCAGCCAAAGAATCCTAATTATTACAGGTAAGCAAATAGACATTGGGTTACTCTATTTTCAGAGCTCAGAATGTATAATATTTGCAGTTTTAGGTAAAAGGACCTCTCTAGTCTTTCTTAATTTCGAAATTGAGCAAATTGGTCGGAGCAATTTAGTCCTTGTCAATTTCGAAAGTGAGCAATTAAGGACAATTAATCACGGCAGTAATATATTCAGTCAATTGTACATAATTTTGATTGGTATAACAACAAATTTAGCTCTCAATGTTTACATGTTTTGTGAATTTGGTCTAGATTTTAAAAAATTCAACAAATTTAGTCTCATCATTTACACATTTACATAAATTTTGCAGGCTAAATTTGTTAAATCATTACCAAATTGATGGAATGTGTAAATTTTAAGAGCTAAATTTGTTATTATTCCAATCAAAATTATGTAGAATTGACAGAGAACATTAACGTTGTGATTAGTTGTCCTTAATTGTTCACTTTCAAAATTGACTGGGATTAAATTGCTCCGATTTGTTTTTTAGAAGGACCAATTTGCTATATTTTGAAATTGAGAGGGACCGGAGAGATCTTTTTACCACAGTTTTACACTGCTTAAAAACATGCTGATGAGGGGTCGAAGAAGCCTTGGCAAAGGCTGAGGTCTTGAATCCTGACTGCCCAAGTTCGAGTCCTGCCATGCACAATTACGCATGTGTAGGTTTTAGTCTGGATCATTTTCAGTTATTCGTTCGTATGTGTATTATAATGGTTTGATTCTACTTTATAGTTACTCCTACTTGTACTTACATTGTATTTGTACTTGTAAAAATTGTTTCTTTCAAAAATCAGGCTGAGGGAAATTTTTCTACATTTTACCTGCCAATATGCATTACCATCAACTCTAGAACTCGAAATTGTTTCATCGGACTGAGAGGTATTCGGTTTTTTATCGACTTTTGCAGCACATATAAAATCCGATATATTCTTAGAAGGCAAGATGATGGTTCATGGAAATTCTGTGGAGGTGACATTGAAATGCCATCATGAGACCAAAAACAGACAGCATATGCATAACAAGCCACGGTCAGTTTGACAGCTAATCTTTTTCATAACTTAGTTTCTAGTTTTTAATTGAAGCCTTTATGTTATAATAAGTCTAATAGTTTATGGATGGATTTGCCCGATTCGAAAAGATTTAACAATTTCTAAATGTCCAAATCCAACCTTTTGAGAGCCTAATTTCTCTTTATTTTTTTTATTGTAAAATTGGGGTTTTTTTTTTGCTTTACACTCTCTCTTGAGTTATATAATGGCTGTATGTTTCTGTAGTAATAGACAGATCCATGCGGCTATTTTAAATTTGGCTTGGTTTTGAGGTGGTTCTTTCTTAAGATTTCATTTAGATCTATAGCAGTTCATGTATTCATATCGTTAATCATGTTTATGGAATTATAAACTTTTATATATTTTGGGTTAACAAATAGTGTTAGTCTTTGTATTTTAATAAAATTTGAGATTTAGTCCATGAACTTAAAAAGTTGAAAATTAAGTACTCTTACTTCTTTTATTTAAAAATTATAGTCCGATCGTTGTCTATTGATAAATTTTGATGGGACAAGAGGAGTTAATTTTTTAAGTAAAGGACTAAATCAATTTTTGTGAAAGTATAGGGACCTAACAGCATATTTGAACTTATATATTGACACTTGCATTGTTGGAACCAGACAGGAGTAGCCGATTGAACCAAAAATGGTTCACTATATTGGTTCAGACATAGTTTGGCCTTTGAGTGAATTGCTTGGAATCGGTAAAAACAGAGAAACCAGATGGTTGAATCGGTTTATAAATTTTTTAATATATTTTAATTGTTCATTTAATTATTGTTAGACTCAGGAATCACAATGGAGACTGTTAAATAAAAAATTGGTGGTTTGATCTTTAGAGCATTGATTGACAAGTTAGTAATTTTCCGGTTTATATGCCAATCTCATGACCAGTCTAAAACAGCTCCGCTCTTTCCGCTTGAATTTTCCAATGATTAACTAGATTTTTAGGGTAAATTTTCTAGTTGGCCACCCAACTTTTGGAGCGTTTTTATTTTGGTCACCCAAAATAAATTTTTTGTAATTTCATCACTTAAACTTTAGGGTATTTTCATTTTAGCCACTCAAGTGTTGAATCCTTAACATCAATTAACTATACATATTACATTATGTTTACATTTTCATTTTGGTCACTCAATTTTTAAGTAGTTTTTATTTTGGTTATCTAAAAATCTCTTTTTTAAGTATTTATTGGAGTAAAAAAAAATTAAAAAATCTCTTTTTTAAGTATTTATTGGAGTAAAAAAAATTAAGGATTAAAGTGAAAAAATGATAGAATTTAAAATAACACACGATATCAAATTGTACATCTTTATTTCAATGTCGAAATTTTAATTTTTTTAATATTAAAAATTTAAATTTCTAAACATCAAAATAATTTAAATAAATTGTTAAATTTTTTTTATCTTTTGTTAATGTGAATCAATTTATTCTTATATTAAAATGAATTAATTTAATCTCTTAAATTTTAAATTTTTTTATCATTAACGAAAACAATTCAAACAACTTATGTTTAATAATTACCTGCGAAACATAATTTTTTTAATTATATGATTTTAAATTTTTAATGTTAAGTTAAAAGTAAAGGGAAAAAGTTCTTGTAATTAATTAAATTAATTGTTTGTTTTTTAGGTAAAAAAGTGGTGAAAAATCATAAGTTTTGTTTGATATGGAAGGTAAAATTAATTAATTAAATTAATTGTAAGGATTTTTTTTTTTTAGCTTAACACAAAGAATCAAGATTATATAATCAAAAGATATCTTTGTGTCGTAGATAATTATTAAATATTAGTTATTTGAGTTTATATTAATTTGAGAATATTAAATAAAATTTAAAATTTTAGAAGATCAAATTAATTAATTTTAATATTATAGTAATAAATCAACACTATTAAAATTTCAATAATTTATTTAATTATTTTTGATATTTTGAAATTTAAAATTTTAATATTGAAAAAAAATTAAAATTTTTAGCAAGCAAGTAAATATGTACAATTTGACAATTTTAGATACATTATTTTAATTTTATAATTTTTCACTTTAATTCTTAATGCTTTTTTCACTCCGATCAATACTTAAAAAAATATATAATTTTAGGTGATCAAAACGATTTAGATGTTGGGTGACCAAAATGAAAATGTAAATTTTCATTTAGGGGGCGAGGACCTTACTAGCCCCCTGACTCTGCTCCTGCTTCTATCTATATTTTTATATCTATTTTAAGTATTTTATTGAGTTGGTATTACGGATCAATCGAACATAAATTCAATTATTAAATTGCTAAAACACTTTTTTTTATACAAATTAAATTATAATTTTGAAGGTGTGTTTATCTTTTCATATTATAATCAAAGCATCAACTAATCAATATAATTTTTTTTGATAAATATGTTTTTTACGTAATTTTTTTATCGCGCTAAAATTCTTTTAATGAATCAAAATCAAAATTTATAATTATCCAAAATCATAAGTTTCATGTAGCATTATATATTAAATAAAAATTAATTTTTTATTTTTAAAATTCGTTGGAAAATGAATGGAAATTGGTCGAAATTATTACCAGCAGTTGCCGTCCACTTCCTCATGGATATCCTTTAAATTATTATACAATTTAATTAGTCTCAACAACTACCTGTCTGCATTAAATATATCTTTCATTGATTTTTTTTTGGGTATTTTATTCTTCATTGTTTTCTCCGCCATTTATCTTTATTCTTTGCAACTCATCTCAATACTGATGTTTTTCATATTGAAGCACGAGATATGAAGGATTTATTTTAGCTTAAAAGAAAAGGTTTCGAAAAATTGTGATTGAAAACGATAATGTGTTGTTGATAGATATAATTGGAAATGATTATACAATTGATAATAACTTTTTTGAATTTCGTTTAATATATGATTTATGCAAGTAAGACTGTCAATTTAAGTTTTAACATGCTTCACGAGAGTATAATAAATTAGCAGATTACATGATCAAAATTGTTTCTAGTGATCTTAACAGTTTATTGACTTTTGAAGATCCACCTGATCATGCTCGATTTTTGCTTGAAGAAGATGTTCATCGAGCAATGATTAATATAAGCTCCCATCATCCTTATTGTAACTAGTTCCTTGAACTTGTGTCCTTTCTATAAAAAAGAAAAAGAATTATATTCTTTGTTCATCTATATTATTCTTTGTTTTTCTTACTCTTTCCTTTTTAAAAAAAATATTTTTAATATATTATAAAATATTATTTGTCTTGTCTTTTGGTTTACACAATTATTAATACAACTGAAACACATGTTACAATAAACTAGAAGTTTACGGATTCAAATCTATTTATTATTTAGCAAATCATTAAAAATGCATATGATCATCCATTGAAGAATCAGAAGATTTTTCAACTCAAAATTTTTATATGTTGCTTGTTTTCAAGGTAAATTAATTTATACACCAACATTGGTTAGAATTAGTTTGGAATCATTTGCATTTTTTAAATGCATTTAAGTTGATATATGTGGGTCTATTAACTTATTATGTGGACCGTTTAAGTATTTCTTGGTTTTGATATATTCATTTATAAAATGGTCACATGTGTGTTTATTGTAAATTTGTAACTTGACATTTGCGAGATTACTTGTGTAAATAATAAAATTTATGCAATCAAAGTAATTTTGTCTTGATAATGCTAGTGAGTTTGTATCTTAAGCTTTTAGCGAGTATTGTATGTCTATCGGAATAATAATTGAAAGGCCTGATGCTCATGTTCATATCCAAAATGATTTAGTAGAATAATTCGTTAAACACCTTCACTTAATTGCTAGACCATTACTTATGAGGACAAAGCTTTATGTTTCAGTATCGAGATATGTTGTTTTACATGTTGCAGCACTTGCATGCATCATACGAATAAATTATCACACATTCTTCTCATTGCAATTGAGTTTTAATAAAGAACTAAATATTTCTTATCTTTGGATCTTTGGATGTGCAGTACATCTTCCAATTGCCCTAATGTAGCGCAAAAAAAAAAGGACTCTTAAAAAAAGTTGGAAATATATGTTGGTTACGAATCTCGTTCTATAATTAAATAGTTTGAACCAATAACAAAAAACTTATTTATAGCGCAATTAGATGATTGTCATGGGAAAAACTAATAAGTTGGTAAAGAAAATTAAAGGGAATGCATCATTAGCATTTGTAAAATATTGTAAAGAAATTGTCAATGCTTTTAGTGACATAAAAAAACTTATTAATCTCGTATATCAGCTGGAAATGCTCCAAATCGAATTAAGACCCTTGTAAGATAATTTGCTAGAGAAAATGAAAGTAAGTCTCGCCTAAAGCATAATAAATTAATTTGTTTCGAAGGTAAAATAATTGGTAAAAGAAAATGAATAAACACTTAAAAAGATGTAGGATAACTATCTAAAAATTTATACAACTCAATTATGTATAATAGAATCATCAAAGATTTAATTTTTTCGAACTCTGTCTATAAGTCAATATAAACTCAAGAAATAAAGAGAAATGTGTACGAAGGAAATACAGTTGTTTAATATCATACAGGTTTAAATCAATAAAAATTTCATATAGTAATAAATTATACAAGTACACTTAATTTCAAAGTCTACCCACCACGTGTTAATGGGCAGTGGTTTACAGTTATAAATAACATGCTAGTTTGGATCCATTGAAACACACAGAAAGCAAGCAAGAAGCTGCTGTTCTCTCTCTCTCTCTCCCATAGTTTCACCCATCTTTCAATCCATCACTCACAAAATTATGGGTTTGAAGGTCTGATTTTCTTTCCTTTTTCCTTTCACTTTCATTCATGATCTAATCTAATTAATTAGTTTACTTGTGTTTCTGGTTTTATGTTCTTATGATCCATTCATTCATTCACCCCAAATAACTGCATCTGCATTGTTTTTTTTGGGGGGGGGGGAATTTTAGGTTTAATGTGAAGTCAATTGAGGTAGATTACTTTTAGATCTGGAATTTTTGTGTGAATGAATTACAATTACAGATATCGGATCTTAGATCTAATGCCAATCGACTTGAATCCACTGATATGTCTAATTGGGGATTTTTGAATTTCTAAACTAATCCCTAAATCCAAATGTCTAACTACATATGATCTAATTATGGTTATGGTTTCGGCCTCTTCCATTAAGTTGAAATTTGAGATGTAATACGGGTATGTAAATTTGTTATTGATTGAATGTGATCTGCAGCTACTAAGGGTGTTATCAGTTTGGATTTACTACTTATATATCTCGAATTTCAGTATAATGAAGAGATTAAAACCGTAATTAGATCACTGCATATATGTTATTGTTTCACTTCAATCTGATCCCTTTGATTGTTGTTGACTGTAGGAGGAATTCGAGGAGCATGCCGAGAAAGTTAAGACCCTCCCTGCCGCCCCTTCGAATGATAACATGCTCATTCTCTATGGACTGTACAAGCAAGCTACTGTTGGACCAGTGAATACCAGTTAGTATATCTATATATAACTCATTTAATCATATTCTTTTAGTCACTATATAGTAAAGGGATTCATGGTGTTTTGTTTTGTTTTGTCTATAAAAAAGGCCGTCCTGGGATGTTAGACATGAAGGGAAAGTACAAGTGGGATGCATGGAAGGCTGTTGAAGGTATGTAATAGCTAGTTGTTCAATCCTTGAAAACTGTTCAACATAATAATAGAGGCACCTCTATTAAGAGTTGGATTGTATTTTGTTTCTTTTACTAAAAATGGGCAAATTAGTCTTTGTATATTAGATCAAAGAGCAAATTGGTCATTTTGTTAAAAATTCCATCTATTTTTATGTTTAAAAACTAGTCCATGTATATCAACATGAGGTACATGTGGCACGTCACGTCACTGTCTAGTTATTCCATCAGTCACACTAGTTTTTAAGTATGAAATTTTTAATAAAAATGATTGGTTTGCTCTTTGATTTAACATTCAGGGATTAGTTTGTCCATTTTTTAGTCGAAAGAACAAAATGCAATTTGACTTCTCATATACGGACCTCCGTGATACTTTTATCGATATTGTGATGGAATCTTGTGGAGAAAGAAAAACTTTAGAAGAGCTTTGTTTCTTGTCTAGGGGTTCAATGTGACTATCAGATAGCGGAATATATGAACTATAACTATGTTTTGAAATTGGGTTTTTTGGTATTTTGATAGGGAAATCAAAGGAGGAAGCAATGGGGGATTATATCACCAAAGTAAAACAACTGTTTGAGGCTGCTGGAAGTTCTTGATGTGTGTGTGTGTGTGTGACCAATGAAAATGGTGTAATTTCAAGCCCTTGTTTGTTACTCGGGGGTGTTCATTACTATGAATAAATTATGTACTCTTTTTCTATTGCTATTATGTTATTTATGGTAGAAACTCTTTGATTTACTTTTATTCTTGTGGTTATTTCAAAGTAGGTTTTTACATAGGGATGGTAATGGAACGATTTATTAAGGATGGTAATGATGCGAGGTGGTTGTATGGATATTGTCTTAGTCTTGTCCATCTTTGTTCTATGTTTGCATTGATGTTGAAAATATTCCCGTTCATGGATGTTGGATTCTTACTTTATTTTTATTAATGAGTTTTCGATTTAATATCATATTGTTGTATATTTATAAATTAATCATAAACATAATTTAGGTATATATAATTATTTAGTTTGTATAATCAGGGGCGAATATAAAGGTATATTGGGGCTTTAGTCCTCAAAATGAATAATTATAATTCTAGTTTTTTATAAATGATCAAATTATAAATTAATATGTAATAACATTATGCTTTGATCCTCAATCAAAAAGAAAAAAAAAGAACCTTATATGATAGTTTGATGATTAAGGGTGCTCACCATTTTAGGTGTAGTCTGAGTTTAAGTCGTGCTAATCGTGTTTGTTGTTCGGGCTTTATCTTATTATTATAATTTATCCAAAAAATAAAAAAAATTATTTAATTTTTAAAAAAAATGATGAAATCATAAATTAATACATAATAAAATCTATATTTTGAAATTTCAATTTGGCCTCTAAATTTTTCTTTTTGAATTCACTTGTGTATAATATGAATATATAATATATTCACAAAAAATTTAATATATAAAATATATAGAAAGATATATATAATGTGTAATTATTTGATATACTGACGGTAAAATTTTTAATGCTCAAATTGAAATGTCAAGTCTCTCATTTATAAGAATGGTTATGTTTAAAGTAAATAAACTGATGTGAAATTCATTAAGCGACTTGACACTCCATATGTACTTTTATGTTGGCATGACAATATATGACTTAAATGTCATGCCAACAAATAATTTTAAAAATATAAAAAGGATATATTTAAAATTTAAAAAATTATAAAAAAGCTCATAAAAATTAGCATGAAGTACATGTAGATTATCATTCGAGCTACCATGTTTAAAAATTTAACATTTTAGTCAATATTTCTATTAAAGAACAATAATTTAACTCTTTTTGAAAGGTTTATGATCAAATTGACTTTTTTTTAAAAAAAAAGTTGATGGTCAAATTTAGCTAAAAAAAGTTAAAAAAACAATAGCTAAATTGACAAAAAATGTAAATGTTGAGGGCTAAATTTACATTATACTTTATTTTTTTCCATGCATGAATTTTTTTTTTGGTGAAATGCATTAATTCGTTTTACACAATTTGCATCCACTTACATTATTGAATTGTTATCTAGGGAAAGAAAAAAAAAAACTCAGAATTGGAAAAAATTGAAATCTATTGTTGTAATTTTAAAAAAAAAAATAAAAAAATTCTTATTTTTTTCAATTTGGAACTCTTAGAATTGACACTGTTAACATTTTTATCCACCTCGTATATTTTAATTTGACATATTTTAAAATTTTATCAACTTAACATATGTCGTATTAATAATCATGTTGAAATATTTTACAATATATATTAATAAATAAATATACTAATTAAAGGTGATAACAGTTCGGTTTAAATCAATTTAAAAGTAAAAAATAAAAAGACAATTTATCATGCAAAATTTCGATTTATAAATAATTCCATAATATTATGAGAAATTATTCTAAAAGGCATTTTTTATATTAAAAATATTTTGGAATTTTTCAAAAAAAATTTAAATAAAGGAAAACATCTTCCTAAAATTTTATATATTTGAAAATATTTTCATACTTTCAAAAAAGAATCTTGAAAAAATGAAAAGAAATGAACAAAATTCAAAGTTTGTGATTTCTCACCTTTAGTTTTGATATTCTTTTTCTTTTCTCTCTTTATAAAGTTGGGAAGACTTTCAGTGAAGAATAAAATATATATCTATTTTAAAAAAACCTTTAAGAGATTGCAACTTCAAATTCTAATAAATATTAAAATTTTCATTTATCTTCAAAAATTTTATACGAAATTTGTTTGTATGAATTTTCAATAATGTTCGGTGTAGAATTGTCCATGAGTCAAGTCGGGTCCTAACAAAATTCTAGGCTTGATTAACAGGCTCGAGTTTGGTCTGAAAAATGGGCTTAAAATTTTGTTCGAGCCCATTAAGAATAAAAATGTTAAAACCCGTTCCTGGTCTGTCCGTATTAAAATTTTTTATTTTATTTTCTATATAAAAAATTTTAAAAAAATAATTCATCAAAAACACTAAAAGCATCAAAATAGATGTTTCCCAAAAAATTGAAAATAAATTAAAAAAAAAATCTTTATACTTAAATAACACAATAGTGCAATTCAACAAGCAAATAGTAGCAAAATTAACAATAAAATAATAACAGCAAAATAGTAGTAACATAATAGTGAAATGACAACAAAATAGTGGGAAAATAGCAGCAAAACAATCGAAAAATAACAACAAAAGAATAACTTTTTTTTTGTAAATTTGGGCCAAACCGGGGCAAAAAAACTTATCCGAGACCTGACCCATTTTCTATATGAGTATTTTTTTCCAAACCTATTTTCGAACCTATATGTTTTCCCAAACCCTCCCACTTTTCAGATGAACCTTCAAGTCGAACTAAATGACCCAACCCATGAATAAATCTAATCTAGTGACACAAATTAATTTTCAAGTTCACCCAAGCTGATTTTTAATCGATAGGTTTAAGTTATAGTTTGACCTTTAAACACAACATTTTTTTTTATTATCTTATTTTAATATCTGAATTATCATTTTCATCTCACCTTAAAAAATTACTGTAACATTTTCATTGAGAACAGGAAAGGAATATTTGTGTGTGTTGAAAATATAGAGAACAGTGTTGGGTGATAATGATAATAGGTGGAATGGAATATGAGGATCTTTTGTTGAAGTATGTTAGTGTTGGGGTTCTTTGAAAGTGGAGCACCATAGCTTTTAGATTCTCTATTTGATGCTTATGGTCCATCACACTAAGGCCATGCTCCTTGATGCCATTTGATGCTTATGGTCCAATCATTGTAGATATATACACATTGGCATCATCTTGACAATATTAGATATGCCTTTTTCTTTTCATAGGTCCACCTAATTCTAACTACATAATCACATTAAGTGTGTGTTTCAAAAGTGATTCCGTGATTAAATTTGAATATAATTATATTTGTAAATTAAATATGAGGATAAAAATGTTATAGAGATTTTTGTATTAACAGTCACGTTGTAATTTGCTTTTTCTGCTAAAAAAGAGTAAATTATACATCAAATCAAAGAGCAAATTAGTTATTCAGTTAAAAATTACATCCATGTATGTCAGCATAAGATGCACGTGGTACGCCAAGTATAATTATTTAGTTATTTCGTCAGCCATGCCAATTTTCAATAGTAGAAATAGATAAAATTTTTGACAAAAAGGACCGGTTTGTTCTTTGATTTAACATACAAAGATTAATTTGCTTATTTTTCGAGTAAGGATGCAAAATACTATCTAACTCCTAATAAAAAGACCTCCATAATACTTTTACCTAAATATGTGTGATATGTTTAAATAATTATTGTAATCAGTATTTCTTATTGAATTGAAAGTAATTAAAGCATTCCAATTACTTTCTTCAATTTTGACGAGGGATAAGAGGAGGAGATTTACGTTGAATGATTAGCTATGAAAACTATATAATGACATTTTATAAAGTCATCTAGTAATTGGATTTAAATATAATTACTTGTAATTGCGCATGTATGACATGTTTAAAAAACCATTATAATTAGTACATCCTGTATAATTGTGTAAAACTAAAGCACCCCAATTATTTTATCCAATTCTTAAGAGGATGGTGAGAATTAGGAGAATTATACTAAATAATTAGAAATGATAACTTCCAAACCTTTTTTTTTATTCTTTTTCAATTATATAGTTGTGTAATTATAACTTTACTATAAAGCATGATATAAAAAATTAATATGTAAACTTAACACTTTAAAAAAAATAAATACTTGCGAAAAATTTAAATTATGTGTTTTTTTATTTTTTTGGTTTTTTCATTATCTATTTTAAGATTTATATTTGGAGTTTGTGACTACTCTTAATAATGTTGTCTTTAAAGAAAAAAAAATTTAAACTTGTAATCTCTAATTAAGAGTAGAGTATATCTTATCATTGCACATTAGTTAATAGCATTTAGTTATTGTTGAAATTATAAAGTGTATTTTTTTTCAAATTTCTCGTTTGTCTTAACATTAAAATTCAAATTAACTTCACTAAGTACCCTTTTGGATGGTGGTGGCAGTGGCGGTGACAATAATGGTGATGCGGTGGAATCTTTTACTTCACAATTATGATAATTAATTTCACTGTTACTGTTGTTTTTAATCTTACTGGAGATAGACACACCATCCATCCATTAAGAATAAAAAACAAAGGATAAACTATCCAATTAGTCATTTAATTTTTAGATTGCTTTTATTTTGATAAAAAAAAATCCTTACAATTTTGTCAAGACATTTTGTACATGTCAAATTCTATTTACACTCTCATGTTTACATTATAATATTGAAATTAATTTAATTTAAATAAAAGTGCAAATGTGGCTCGTATAGTTAACGTTTTTAGAGATTTAACGTTTGCATCATACAAGATGATGAAGGACAGGGTTTGCCCAAAAAATTGAAATATGCTCAATTGTAGAAGCTGGGCTGTGGGGAGCTTATGATAACCTACGACAAACTTGGAGTATAGGTACAAGGAAGGTGATACTCGAAATGACAATTTAAATGCTATCCAAATGTTGTAGAGCTCTACGTCAAATGTACCCCGACATGTAGTGGCTCGAAATGTTAAACAATTGATTCAGAGCCAATAGAAAGTGAAGATACAGCATGCCCTGTCAGGGAAGATAATAGGGTTGATAAGCCCTTAGCTAGAAGCTAGGTTTTTACAAATTCATGCAACCATGTTTTGAAGCTGATTCATGATGATTTAAAGGGATTAATTAGGACTGTATTGTAATTGTTTCTATTACTTTTATTTAAAAAAAACCCCTGAAAGTTAGGTGATAAAATTTCTTTACAAAAATAAAAGTAACCTAAAAATTAAGTAACCGAGTAATTTACCAAAACAAAATTAATACATAAAACGGAAAAAATTCTTAACAATAGGAAATCGACCAAACTCCATCTTCCCACCACCAACCCATACCACTTTCATGAATACTTAATTTCAGAATTGTTATTAGCTAAACAACAAAAACAAATAACCTTCAACAAACATTTGACATCCCTAATCGAGAATACGTGCGGCCTTAGACTCGAAAAACTTGTACAAAATACGTATACGTGCAGTCTTAGACTCGGAACTTGAACTACCATACGAAAATAGATACGGTCTTAGGCTCGAAATTTAAACCTTTACACTGACTTATACTAAATTTGGGTATTTAGGTAGTTCCCTATTAGCACAAAACACCATAAACATCTATTAGTTTGACACATTCATACTACAAGTACAATAAAAACTTACACATCTAGCTTTAAATAAACCATAATGCATTAATATAACTTAATAGTAATAAAACATAGTACATTGCTTATTCATAGTTTTAGACCTTTTCAAACCCATAGGTATCAAAGGGCTTGAAAATTACACCATTTTCTATTCTCACACACACATCAAGAAGATGCAGCAGCAGCCTCTTGCAGCTGTTTTACCTTAGTGATATAATCATTCATCGCTTCCTCCTTCGATTTCCCTATCAAAAACCGAAAACCCAATTCCGATTCATTAACGGATTTTCAAAGGAAACGAAACGGTAATCAAATATTGATTCGAATATAAAGCTTACCTTCAACAGCCTTCCATGCATCCCACTTGTACTTTTCCTTCATGTTGAATATTCCAGGACGGCCTTTTGAACAACGAAAATGATAAAACCAATTAGTCCTTTTATTACATAGTGACTATATATATATATGTATGTATGGATGTGTGTGTATACTAACTGGTGTTCACTGGTCCAACAGTAGATTGCTTGTAGAGTCCATAAAGAATGAGCTTGTCGTCGTTGGTAGTGTTCTCGGGGAGGGTCTTAGCTTTCTCCGCATACTCCTCAAATTCCTCCTATGCAGTCAACAACCAAGGTACAAGATTATCGTACTAAAACATCAAAATTTGATGGAGATTGAAGTGAAACGATAGCTAAAAGGAAAACCCCAATGTTTTAGTTTAGTAATCGGGTCGAAATCCACAAAGCTTCTAAGTAAAATCTTGTTTGATTTTGTTTTTATGGAACACAAATATAAGCAGAGTGTGAGAACTTGTACTAAGAGTAGTAGAAATAAGAGATGTTTCAAGCAAGATTTAAGCTTTGTACAAAGCAAAGAGAGATCTGATAAAGGATTCTCGATTTTATCAAGATAAGTCTACAAAGTGTCATCCGTCATGTTCGGAATTGCTCCGGGAGGATTTTGTCTCCCGGCTCTAGCCATCGTCTGCTTTGTATGGCAGAGTTAAAAGACAAAACCCCAAAGACAGGGGCTTCGAGTTGAGGGATAGCCGCTCTCAACAGACAACACTTAGCAAACTTTTCTCGACAAAAATCGAGAATACTCAACAAGATCCATAGATTTGTGGATTAAAAATTCAGTGGAATCAATTGAATACATTTCCAGATATTGGCGTAATCTACTTCAGATCAATTTTTTTAACATTAATTAACATTTTTGAGAAGAAAATCAAAAGGAAGCAATTAATCAGACAGAAAAAAGAATCATAAGAACGATAAAAATAAACAAATCAATAAAAAAGTTCCGATTGAACGAATGAATCACCAAAACATACAAACAAGAAAAAAAACCCAGAAAATAAACAATATATTAGATTATGAATGGAATTAAAATGGAAAAAAAAAGGAACAGAAAGGAAATCAAACCTTCAAACCCATTTTTCTTCTATGATTATAGCGTTAAGACAGAGAGAGCAGTTTCTTGAAATTTCTTTGTGATTTTGTTTCTTGGACACAGCGTTTACTTATAAGGAATCCCCCTATGACGTGATGGGGTAGCTTTTCTTGGGAAAATAAAACAAGAAAATGAAGTGGGTAAATTCTTCAATTGGTCCTTTCATTTTGCCCACTCAAAATGAAATATTTACAATTTCATCACCTAACTTTTAGAATGCTTTCATTTTAGTCACATAAGAGATTTTTTTTGAAGAATTCCGAGGCAAAATTATTATTAACCAAAAGAAAACAAACACCCCAATAAAAGATGTTGGTACAACAAACCAGTAATAAAAGCCAACCATAACAATAAAGAGCAACCAATAAAATAAAGCACACAGGAAAAACGCCTCAGTTTAATGGGAAGATGAAACCACCAGCAAAGAACATAGAATGACATTCTATAGAAAGAAAACCCAGCAACAGTTTCGATCATCTTCCTCACAAGACATCTATACTCGATCTTCATGCAGAAATCATCTAAGCATGCACCGACCGTCGCTCCCGCTCTACCATGAAAACAACCTCCGAAGGTACTTCTTCAACCCAGAAGTATTTAGGTTCTAAATCGAAACCTTTTCTGGAAATAGCATGAGCAACGATATTAGCTTCACGTTTAACATAATGAAAAAGGATAGAGATAAAAGATTGAGCCAAAAATCTAATGTCTGCCATAACCACTCCTATTGCAGATTTGTCTAACTCCCTTCTCATCGCCTTCATTATAACCGTTCTAGAATCTCCTTCCACCTCGACCTGTGAAAAGCCCATATCTCGAGCAAAAATTAAAGCTTGATAACATGCAATGGCCTCTGCAAAAAAAAGGTAAGCCACATTTTTGTTTCGTTTAACCCCACTACCCATAACCATACCCAGGTGATTACGAATAATAAAACCTAAGCAAGATATTCGTTGGCTTTGTTTGAATGATGCGTCAAAATTTACTTTAACTCTGTTTTTTGCAGGGAGCAGCCACACCGATGGAACCACACACCAAGTTACAGGTAATCTTTCATTAAAAACCCCTAACTCCTTCAATAAACTTTCCACCTTGGCTCTAATCTCATAGGCTGTTTGATGTTTCCCCTCCATCACACCACGATTGCGAGAGAACCACAAAGACCACATAACCAGCAAGATTTTTTTTACAAAAATGGACTCCTTATTCCAAAGAATGTAATGTAACGAATCCCTCAAATTATCACCCATCAGTTGAGTTTCTCACTGGAGCTCTGACTGATTCCAAACTTCATTTGCAGGCCCACAATGAAGTAGAACATGCAACACTGTTTCTGGAACCATACCACATCTCGGGCACATCGGGGATGTCACCATACGTCGATTATACAACACAGAGAGAGTAGGCGCCCAATTATTAAGTATTCTCCAGATAGATATTTTTATCTTAGAAGGGATGTCTAGGAGCCATAATTTTTTGTAAAAATTATTTTGTTGTTGGAGAGTATTGTTTGTAATTTGTTGGTCAAGAAGGGATCTATAGCCATTGCAAACAGAGTACTCCCCAAAGTTGTCTCTCTTCTACACTCGTACATTCTCCTACACCGAACGGGACAAAGGAATGCACTTGAAGGCCACAGCTTCCTCAAAGGTAAAAATTCTATCAACAATATCTTCTTTCCAACATTTCAAGTCGTGATTAATAAACTCCACAACCATAGATACTGAATTATCAATATTGGTATTACTAATTGCACTACCTGCCCAATTAGGCAACCAACGATCCCTCCAAATTAAAATTTGAGTACCGAACCCCACAATCCAACCCATACCATCCTCCAACACCTTACGAGCAGCAAATATACTTTGCCAAACATACGAAGCACTAGATCCGAATCGAGCCTCCCAAAAGTTACCATCCGAGAAATACTTGGCTTTAAAAATACGAGTTACTAACGACTCAGGCTTAACAAGAAATCGTCATTCCTGTTTCACTAGTAATGCAAGATTAAACTTACACATATCACGAAACCCCATACCTCTAGAATCCTTAGGTAAACTTAAAACTGGCCAGCTACACCAATGCATACCTTTGTGATTAGCACTTTTCTGCCACCAGACCTATTCATAATCCCTTCAAGCTCATGACATAATGCCTTAGGAAACAGAAAACACGACATCGAGTAAGTAGGTAACGTTTATAGAACGGATTTGATGTATACCTCCTTACCTCCTTGAGAGAGGAATCTGTTTGCCCAACCATTAACTCTCCCATGCATCCTATCACTAAGATGTGCAAAAGCCACTCTTTTATTTCTCCTCACCAAAAAAGGTTAACCCCAAATACCTCTCCACACTATTCGATCTTCTTACCCTACGTCGATGAACAACTTGATAAGCGACAACATCCTCCACATTAGAACTAAAGAAGATAATTGACTTATCGAAATTAACCTGCTGACCCGAAGCCTTCACATAACAACTCAAGATATCTTTTACCACATCACAACCTCGATCAGTCACCTTGCCAAAGACAATGCTATCGTCTGTAAACAAGAGATGAGTAATCGAAGGGCTTCCACGACAAACAATAACACCTTGCAAATTCTCTTCCCTTTTAGCCTTTCGCAACAAAGTTGAGAACCTTTCCGTGCACAGCAAAAATAGATAGGGACTAATCGGATCCCCTTGGCATATACCTCGGGCAGGCAAGAAGGTCTCACTCATAGCATCATTCACTTTAATTGCATACGACCCGGAAGTAACACAATGCATCACCATTCAAACCCAACTAGCTGCAAAGCCCAATCGAAGCATCATTCCTTCAAGAAAAGTCCATTCAACCCTATCGTAAGCTTTGCTCATATCGAGCTTTAAAGCAAACGACCCTCGTTTCCTAAATCTCTTCTTTTTCAAAGAGTGCATTAACTCATAAGCAACCAGGACGTTATCTGTAATTAACCGGCCCGATGCAAAAGCACATTGTGCTTCATCAATACAGACCTCTAAGACCATCTTCATTCGATTTGCAAGCACCTTCGAGATAATTTTATAAAGGATCGAGCACAAGCTTATTGGTCGAAAAGCTTTCATAGAATCTGTCGTACTATGTTTAAGAAACAAAATAATCCTGGTAAAATTAACCTCATTCAGCAAAATTTCTTGATTCAAAGCTTTAAGACAATAGCTCGACACATTTTCCCCAACCAAATGCCAAAACCGTTGATAAAAAATATCTGGAAAACTATCATAACCCGAAGCTTTTGTCGATCCCAACTCCTTAACAACCAAATAAATTTCATTCTTCGTAAAATCAGCAGTAAAAAATTGATTCAATTTTGAAGTTACACGAGGTACAACATCATCATAAATTTTCTTCACATCATTACTGCCAGAACTCGCAAAAATATCTTTAAAATAACATACAACAATACCATCTTATCCACCTCTTCTTCTTTAATAGATCCATCATCATTACGTAAAATTCTTATTGCATTTAATTTACGTCTATAATTAGCAAAAGAATGAAAGTAATGAGTATTACGGTCACCGTACCTGATCCAATTGGCTCTAGAGCGTTGCTACCACCGAAGTTCCTCCTTATCAATCTCCAAATTCAGGGCCATCTTGGAGTCAACAATCTCCCTTAAAACTTCATCAGTAGCATCTTCATTATAAAGCTCATCAAGACGCAATTTAATACTGTCCATACAGATTGCATGATCTCGCCTACGCTTCTCAGCCCATTTTTCAACCCATTACCCACAAACAAAAGATGAGCAGGAAGTTCAAGCGCGCACGACTCTCTCTATAAATCAACAATAACAGTTTCAAAAGATTCCTCTAAAAACCATACCATTTCAAAATTAAAAGAAGAAGTCGAATGCAACACATGAATGTTACGCTTGAAAGCCATAGTGTCCAATAGTAAAGGACAATGGTCAGATATGAAACTATTTAAATGAGAGAGCACATAATGAGGAAATAAATGAAACCATTCATCAGAAGCAACCCCTTATCTAACCGTTCACGTATATTATTAGAAGCGAAATTTCCACGCTCCTACGTGAACCACCTTCCTCTATAACCCATGTCAGAAAGGCCACGCTGCTCCAAAGCATCATGAAAATCCCTCATTGGTCAATCTACCCTAAGCCGACCACCCATTTTCTCTTGGTTGGAAATTATCTCATTAAAATCGCCCATCACAACCCAAAGGCCATTATACGATCGACCAAGACTCTTCAATAACTTCCACGATTCCGATACTTGATTACCCTCCGGAGCTCCATAAAAACCAGAAAATCGCCAACTACCAGCCACTTCTGCATCCGTAATAAGCACATCAATACAGCTAGCACAATAGCCTTTTAATTCAACCTCGACCCTCTCACGCCACCCAAGGTATAATCCACCTCTAGTCCCATCAGCCCAGACGTCAATACCATTAACAAAACCAAAATGTCTTCTTAACTGTTCCATCTTCCTAGCATCCAACTTAGTTTCCATAAGAAAAATAATATGGGGACGATATTTTTTCAGCAAGTGCTGAATTCTACGAACAGCTCGTGGATTCCTAAATCCACGAACGTTCTAACAAATAATTTTCATAATGTTCGGCTGACCTACCCCGTAGGTTCAATCATCGAGAAAGCAAACTCTTCCTCATGGTCCCTCCCCTTCACAATAATCCCATCAAAATGAACCGAACCAGCTCCTTCTGCAACCAGTCTGAGACTTTTTTTTCATCCACCACATGCATGGGTCGATCCTCATGTAAATCCCCATCATTAATGACGTCCACAATATCCACATCCATAGAAGGAATCATTGACCTGCCACTAAGATTAATCCTTAAATTCCTCTCAGCAAATCGCATCAAATTAGCAGAATTAATATTCAAAGCAGATTTACCTATATCCAAATTTGAATCCCCAATATTTCCTCCCCAAGATTCCCCCGGTTCACGTAACTAGATACTCCCACCAGTCACAGGCTGCCTCGTCACCGCCTTCAACGAAAGGTCCCAACCAAGTGGCAATTCCTTACTTCCTTGAATAAGACGTATGGGATAGAAACTTTCCTCGTCACCGAGTCTCCCACATAAAAAATAAAACATCGTCAATTTCTCATATCGAAAGGCAGCTAAAAACTCTTTTGTTTTTCCAATGATTAGTTTCTTTTTATGTTTGAGCGGATTATGAATATCCAACATAACACGAATTCGCATAAAAGTTCTAAGACCCGTTACAACTGACTTAGCATCATAATCCATAAAATCACTAATGAAGTCTCCAAACTGTTTTGCCATTCCTTCCGTATACATTCCACTAGGAAGATTATGAATTTGAACTCAAAATCATACCTTCAATAGTGAAACTTCCAATGGATCCATTCCATTTGATAATGTAACAAAAACAAACAAATGATTGTTAAAAGTCCATGGAGAACCATTAACAATCCTTGTTTTATCAGTTGTAGCACTCTAAAAATTATAAGGTTTTAAGTGTGTTGATTGTAAAATTTTAAGGATTTATTAGGTAAATATTCGTTAATTGAGGAGTTTGGACTTAATTGCGATGAGTGTGTAAAGTTTGGGGCCTTTTGGTAAACCCTAGAGTACCTTGGGGACCTCCATGAAATTAGACCATTTTGTTGATTTTAAAACCCCACTTTCTTTTGTGCCGTCCCATCCTTTTTTATTTCTCATTTCTTTTTCCTTCTTTCTTTTCTTCAAACTTCTCTCTGTCAATTTTGTTCCAACCCCTTTTTTCTCCTTTTTGTTATTTTTTTTAAAAAGCCTCAAATCAAGTTTGATTCCTTATCTTTTTGCTTGATCATCACCACCATAATACTCCTTTTATTCTCGTGTTAAAATCGCATCTCAAATCATCTTCAATAATCGCCATTCACGTGTGATAGCAATGGGGGAAATTTACATTTTGAGGTTAGTATCTTGTTGTTTTATGATGTGGGTTGTTACAGGATTGTTGGCATGAGGTGTTGGTGAAAAAAATTCTGGTTTGAGGGGTGAGGGGTGTTGGTGCCATTTGGGGGAAGGAGAAAGGAAAGGGTTTTTGCTTTTCTTTCTTCATTTATTATTTTTTTTTGTTGGTGTTGTTTGTTTGAGAAAGAATTGGGTTTTAATTTTATTCTAAGCCCAATTTTTATTTAATTAAATAACCCAATAACTTTATTTCTTTTAAAACCCATCAAGCCCAAATCCCATTTAAACCAAACTCACATTCATTTAAACCAAACCCATTTAAACCAAACAAAACCCATTTAAACTTAACCAAACCCATTTGAACCAAACCAATTGAACCAAGTCCAACCCAAACTAAGTCAAACCATTGACCAGCGTTGACCGGCGTTGACCGATCGTTGACTGACCGTTGACTTTGACTGTTGACCATTGACCGTTGACTTTGACCGTTGACCACTGACCATTGACTTTGACCGTTGACTTTGATCGTTGACTTTGACCGTTGACTTTTTTTCGAAAAACCCTATCCTGCCATTTTACGACGTCCTGAGTTCGTTTCTGCTGTCCGTTTTGCTAAATTTCGACCCGAAAGTCTCGTTTTTGATGTCTTAATTTAAATTGTGTACTTTAAATTATTTTAGAGTTTTAATTTGAGTGGTACTGATATTAAGTATTCGTATTTAGGTGATCACGAGTCCGAGGCAGACGATTTACCTCCTCCTACTATTCAACCCGTTCCTGCATCGGTTCCGAGAGCTACTCGTAAGTTATTTTAGTTTAATTTTGTGTTTAAGTGGTGGCTAGGTTGTAATAATTTTTAGTTGTATTCGTAGGATCTAATTCCGTTAGATCGGAACTCGTACTGTGCGTGGTGGACGACCTCCTCATCGCTAGAGTTTTAATTGCTCGAGGTGTGTTTCTAATTGTAATTTACTCTAATGTTTATGATGATACTGAGGTTATGTGATTTTATGCTGATTGAGATGATTGTGCTGTGATAAAAATAATTAATGGCATGATTAATTAAGTTGTGCAAGTGTATGATGCTAATGTCATGCATACATTTATAATTTTACATTGAGCATGTGACAGATAATTAATGTACTATGCTTACAGGGGTTGTGATATGTGCAATATTAATTGAGCTTGAGATTGGGAAAAATATGAATATCTGATAAGCATGTAAACATACCATTGTGTGTTCATGGGGTGGGATTGTAAGGTGGAAGAAGTGGTTATCATTCCTTTTAAGGTTGATACTAAAACCACACTGCGATTGGTGATGTTGGCTGGGAAAGGGTTCTGGGGAACCTTTTCATTGTGTTGGTGTGATGGAGTATGGGTACATTGCATTGTGCTTGTGTGTGCAGTATGATTTGTGGTTACTCTTTCGTGTTTAAAATTGATATGTTGATGTATTCTAGCATTAGGTTGTATTTACTTTAGAGACACACTGGGCTTTATAGCTCACACCTCCACAGTTTCATTTCAGGTTTTCGGATATTAGGTGACTTGGTACCCGGAGGCTTAATTACAAAATTTAGAATATTCTATTCTATTCTATTCTATTATTATTATTATTATTTTAGGATGTAAATATAATTTGTTTTAGGAATTTTTGGTATTTTGTTCTTTGAGGTTTAATTAATTTATTTTATTATTAATTATAGATTTAAAGTTTTATTTATGAATATTTATATGTATTTCTGAGGATGAGTTTGAGTTGTCAAGTCAGAGTGTGGGTAAATTACTTAAATAATCCTCTAGATCCGATCGTATCTTTTGGGCCGGGTTTAGGGGGTTACATTTAGTGGTATCAGAGCCAAGTTTAACCCACTGACTGTGAAGCTCTCCAGGCTTATTTTTGAAAATTTTTGGGGTTAAATAGGGATTTTAGATAAATTGACGAGTTTTTATAATTTATGTTATATATATACATGCGATTTATTCTAAACCTCCGGTACCGATTCTTACTTTAGTACTCTTGTTAATGTAGATAAATAGTATGCCACCACGTAGGAGTGCTAGACTTACGACTGGTCGCGGCCAAGGTCGAGGCCGGAGCCGTACTGCTAGGGCCGTTAGTGACCCTACCCCTATGTTCGAGCCTGAGGCAAATGTAGATGAGTTGCCTCACGTTACTGAGGATGAGCTGCCTATGGGTGCTGAGGGACAGCCAGCTGTTGGTGGAGATATACCAGCTGAGGAAACTCCTGTTGAGGATGTGCTTGATACAAGGGATAGTGAGACCGTGGAGTTGGACAGTGCCACGGTTAATCGAGAGTTACTGAGATTGCTTCGGGGATCCACTGGAGGTCATTCTGAGGGTCCGAGGAGGTCCATTTCTGCTGATTTTATCGCGGCTGGGATGAAAGTGTTTGAGGGTAGGACTGGTACAGATCTTTCAGTTGCTGAGTATTGGCTGAAGGATTTACAGAGGTTATTTATAGAGATGAACTACCCTACTGGACAGAAAGTTAGAGCTGCTGTTTCTTTACTGAGGGGTGAGGCTCAAAATTGGTGGGACACTATGGAAGAGTCTACTCCTACTGGTCAGGTTACATAGGAATTTTTCAGGGAGGCGTTTCAGGATCGTTATGTCGGTGAGGAGTTTCTCGACAAGTGCAGAGAGGATTTTATGAACTTGAGACAGGGGGACATGTCCGTTAACGATTATGAGATAGAGTTTTTGAGGTTGGTTCGATATGCATCTGGGCTTGTAAGAAATGAAAAAGAGAAATGTGACTGGTTTAGGAAGGGACTACGACTTTCACTTCAGGCTGGGGTCAACATGCATCATGACAGGGTATTCAGTGACCTGGTTAGTCGAGCTAGATCAGCCGAGAGTTTGGAGGCTCGTACTAAGGCTCAGCGGATTCAGGACAGAGAGCATAGCAAAAAGACAGTGGGTGCTTCAGTTCAGCCAGTTACGAGTGGACTTTCTGTTAAGAGACCTAGGGAGGAGACAGCTCAGCCTAGTTATCCGAGGGTGAGACCTGCAGTTTCGACAGTTCCGACAAGTAGTGTTGGTGGTTCTTCTAGACCTCGTCCCATGCATCTATGTTCTTACTGCAATAAAAGGCATGGGGGTGAATGTTGGAGGAAAATTGGGGCTTGTTTTAGATGTGGATCGCAGGAGCATTTTTTTAAAGATTGTCCCCACCCTCCTACTGGATTGTTTATGCAAAGTCAGACTCAGGCTTCGGTTCAGACTCCTTTTAGGGGCAGAGGGCAGGTCAGACTGATTACTTCGGGTTCAGCTGCTAGAGGTAGACCGGTTCAGAGTGGAGGCACTTCTAGATTTAGGGCGAGACAGCCTGGGTTGGTTTATGCTACTAGAAGATATGAGGATCGTGATGAGCCCAGCGTGATAGCAGGTACTTTTTCAGTTCATTCCATTCCATATTTTGCTTTGCTTGATAATGGTTCGACCCATTCCTATGTGGCTAGTGCTGTGTCTAGGGGTCTTAAGATTACTTCTGAGTATGTTGAGTCTGTGGTAATTATTCATAGTCCGGTGGGTAACTCTGTGGAGGTCACTAAAATATACCGTAACTGTCCTTTGGAGATTCAAGGGGAAATCTTTTCTACTGATTTATTGGAGTTGCCTTTCAATGAATTTGACCTTATACTGGATATGGATTGGCTTTCAAAGCACCGAGTCAATTTGGATTGTGAGAAGAAAAGGGCAACTCTGAAAACTTCGGATGATCGACAGATAACCCTGATTGGTGAGCGTAAAGGGTTTCTGTCCAATGTGATCTCAGCTCTTAAAGGCGAAAAGTTGATTAGAAAGAGGTCCATTGCTTATTTGGCTTATATTCTGGATTCAAGGCAATCTGAATCTAGGATTGATAAAATTCGAATGATGAAAGACTTTTTCAATGTGTTTCCAGAAGAATTACCTAGGGTGTCACCTAAGCGTGATGAGGTTGAGTTTGGCATAGAGGTCTATCCTAGCACGACTCCTGTGTCTATGGCACCTTATAGAATGGCACCTAAGGAACTCAAAGAGTTGAAGGTGCAGTTGCAAGAGCTGTTGGATAGGGGTTTTATTCGACCGAGTGTTTCACCTTGGGGAGCTTCGGTTCTGTTTGTGAAAAAGAAAGATGGGACACTTCGGTTGTGCATCGACTATCGAAAGCTGAATAAGCTAACGATTAAGAATAAGTACCCCTTACCTCGTATTAATGACCTATTTGATCAGTTTCGTGGAGCTGTCGTGTTTTCTAAGATTGATTTGAGGTTTGGGTATTATCAGCTCAGGGTGAAAGATGCAGATGTGTTCAAGACAGCTTTTCGAACTCGCTATGGGCATTATGAGTTCTTGGTAATGCCTTTTGGGTTAACTAATGCCCCTGCTGCTTTTATGGACATGATGAATAGGGTGTTTCAACCCTACTTGGATCAATTTGTGGTGGTGTTCATAGATGACATTCTGGTATACTCTAAGTCTGAGGCGGAACATGAAGAGCATCTCAGGGTGGTTCTGCAAACTTTGAGAGAGAAGCAGCTTTTTGCTAAGTTCAGCAAGTACGAATTTTGGCTGTCGGAGGTGATGTTTTTGGGTCATATTGTTTCCGCTGAGGGTATTCGTGTGGATCCAAAGAAGATTGAGGCTATTTTGGGCTGGAAGCAACCTAAGAATGTTTCTAAAATTCGTAGTTTCTTGGGTTTGGCTGGTTATTATCGGAGGTTTGTTGAAGGATTTTCAATTATTGCGGTACCTCTGACTAAGCTTCTGAGGAAGAGTGTTCCATTTGTTTGGACTGAGGCTCAAGAGACTAGTTTTGAGAAACTAAAGTCTGTGTTGACTCAAGCACCAGTTCTGATCCAACCTGAGTCGGAGAAAGCTTACACGGTTTACAGTGATGCTTCTCGCACTGGATTGGGATGTGTGTTAATGCAAGAGGGAAAGGTTGTGGCTTATGCCTCTCGTCAGTTGAAACCGCATGAGATTAACTACCCTACTCACGATCTCGAGCTTGCTGCGGTGATCTTCGCTCTTAAAATTTGGAGGCATTATCTCTATGGGGAGAAGTGTTATATCTTCACTGATCATAAGAGCTTGAAGTACTTGCTTACTCAGAAGGAGCTTAACTTGAGGCAACGTCGTTGGTTGGAGTTACTTAAGGACTATGACTGTGAGATTGAGTATCACCCTGGTAAGGCTAATGTGGTTGCCGATGCCTTAAGTCGTAGTGCTATAACTGAGTTGAGGGCATTGTTTGCCAGGATGAGTTTGTTTGAGGATGGCAGTCTTTTGGCTGAACTCCGAGTTATTCCTACTTTACTCTCGGAGATTAAGTCTGAGCAAGCCAATGATCCTTATCTAGAGCACCGTATGAGGGAGGCAATAAAAGGTACGTCTGTGGATTTCGCCGTGGATCAGAATGGGTTATTATGTTTTCGGGGTCGGTATTGTGTTCCGAGGAATTCTGAGATTAAGCAGACTATTCTCCGTGAGGCTCATGATAGCCCTTATTCCATGCATCCTGGCGGAGATAAGATGTATAAGAACCTTCGTGACAGGTATTGGTGGAAGGGTTTGAAAAGGGATGTGGTGGATTTTGTGTCAAAGTGTCTAACGTGCCGGAAAGTTAAGGCCGAGCATCAGTGTCCTTCGGGGTTACTACAACCGATTGAGATTCCTCAGTGGAAGTGGGAAAGGGTGACTATGGACTTTGTGAGTGGTTTGCCCTTAACACCGTCCAAGAAAGACTCTGTGTGGGTGGTTGTGGACCGACTCACTAAGACTGCGCATTTCATTCCGGTGAGGGTTGATTATCCCTTGAGTAAGTTAGCTCGGCTTTACATCTCGGAGATAGTTCATCTTCATGGGGTACCGTTATCTATCATCTCTGACCGGGATCCGAGGTTTACTTCGAGATTTTGGGAATCGTTACACCGTGCTTTGGGAATTCGGTTAAACTTCAGCACTGCTTACCATCCGCAGACTGATGGTCAATCTGAACGGGTGATCCAAGTCTTGAAGGATATGTTGAGGGGCTGTGTGATTGAGTATCAGGGGAGTTGGGAGGATTTCTTACCACTGGCTGAGTTTGCTTACAATAACAGCTATCAAACCAGTATTAAGATGGCTCCTTATGAGGCTTTATATGGGCGCAAGTGTCATACTCCTATCGGTTGGACTGAGTTGACGGAGCATCGATTGGTGAGACTAGATCTTGTTATCGAGTCTTAGGAAACGGTTAAGTTGATTAGTAAGAGACTTAAGGCTGCTTTTGACTGACAGAAGTCTTATGCTGACTTGAAGCATCGAGATATTGAGTTCAATGTTGGAGACGAGGTGTTCTTGAAAGTGTCTCCATGGAAGAAGGTGCTTAGATTTGGGCGAAAGGGCAAGTTGAGTCCTCGTTTCATCGGCCCTTACCGGGTACTTCGTCGCGTGGGACCAGTTGCCTATCAGCTTGAGTTGCCACCTGAGCTTGAGAGGATTCATGATGTTTTCCATGTTTCCATGTTGAGACGTTATCGATCGGACCCGACTTACATTGTGCCTGTTGAGGAGATTGAGGTTCGTCCAGACTTGAGTTTTGAGGAGGAACCGATTGAGATTATTGCTCAGGATGAAAAAGTGCTTAGGAGGAAGACCATTAAGATGGTTAAAGTCTTGTGGCGCAACCATGGCTATGAGGAGGCTACTTGGGAGCCCAAATCCGTCATTAAGGCCCAGTATCCACATCTTTTTGGTCCAGGTAAATTTCGAGGATGAAATTTTCTTTTAAGGGGGGAGAGTTGTAACACTCTAAAAATTATAAGGTTTTAAGTGTGTTGATTGTAAAATTTTAAGGATTTATTAGGTAAATATTCGTTAATTGAGGAGTTTGGACTTAATTGCGATGAGTGTGTAAAGTTTGGGGCCTTTTGGTAAACCCTAGAGTACCTTGGAGACCTCCATGAAATTAGACCATTTTGTTGATTTTAAAACCCCACTTTCTTTTGTGCCGTCCCATCCTTTTTTATTTCTCATTTCTTTTTCCTTCTTTCTTTTCTTCAAACTTCTCTCTGTCAATTTTGTTCCAACCGCTTTTTTCTCCTTTTTGTTATTTTTTTAAAAAGCCTCAAATCAAGTTTGATTCCTTATCTTTTTGCTTGATCATCACCACCATAATACTCCTTTTAGTCTCGTGTTAAAATTGCATCTCAAATCATCTTCAATAATCGCCATTCACGTGTGATAGCAAGGGGGGAAAATTTACGTTTTGAGGTTAGTATCTTGTTGTTTTATGAAGTGGGTTGTTACAGGATTGTTGGCATGAGGTGTTGGTGAAAAAAATTCTGGTTTGAGGGGTGAGGGGTGTTGGTGCCGTTTGGGGGAAGGAGAAAGGAAAGGGTTTTTGCTTTTCTTTCTTAATTTATTTTTTTTTGTTGGTGTTGTTTGGTTGAGAAAGAATTGGGTTTTAATTTTGTTCTAAGCCCAATTTTTATTTAATTAAATAACCCAATAACTTTATTTCTTTTAAAACCCATCAAGCCCAAATCCCATTTAAACCAAACCCACATTCATTTAAACCAAACCCATTTAAACCAAACCAAACCCATTTAAACCTAACCAAACCCATTTGAACCAAACCAATTGAACCAAGTCCAACCCAAACTAAGTCAAACCATTGACCGGTGTTGACCGGCGTTGACTTTGACTGTTGACCGTGACCGTTGACTTTGACCGTTAACCACTGACCGTTGACTTTGACCGTTGACTTTTTTTTCGAAAAACCCTATCCTGCCATTTTACGACGTCCTGAGTTCGTTTCCGCTGTCCGTTTTGCCAAATTTTGACCCGAAAGTCTCGTTTTTGATGTCTTAATTTAAATTGTGTACTTTAAATTATTTTAGAGTTTTAATTTGAGTGGTACTGATATTAAGTATTCGTATTTAGGTGATCACGAGTCCGAGGCAGACGATTTACCTCCTCCTACTGTTCAACCCGTTCCTGCATCGGTTCCGAGAGCTACTCGTAAGTTATTTTAGTTTAATTTTGTGTTTAAGTGGTGGCTAGGTTGTAATAATTTTTAGTTGTATTCGTAGGATCTAATTCCGTTAGATCGGGAACTCGTACTGTGCGTGGTGGACGGCCTTCTCGTCGCTAGAGTTTTAATTGCTCGAGGTGTGTTTCTAATTGTAATTTACTCTAATGTTTGTGATGATACTGAGGTTATGTGATTTTATGCTGATTGAGATGATTGTGCTGTGATAAAAATAATTAATGGTATGATTAATTAAGTTGTGCAAGTGTATGATGCTAATGTCATGCATACATTTATAATTTTACATTGAGCATGTGACAGATAATTAATGTACTATGCTTACAGGGGTTGTGATATGTGCAATATTAATTGAGCTTGAGATTGGGAAAAATATGAATATCTGATAAGCATGTAAACATACCATTGTGTGTTCATGGGGTGGGATTGTAAGGTGGAAGAAGTGGTTATCATTCCTTTTAAGGTTGATACTAAAACCACACTGCGATTGGTGACGTTGGCTGGGAAAGGGTTCTGGGGAACCTTTTCATTGTGTTGGTGTGATGGAGTATGGGTACATTGCATTGTGCTTGTGTGTGCAATATGATTTGTGGTTACTCTTTCGTGTTTAAAATTGATATGTTGATGTATTCTAGCATTAGGTTGTATTTACTTTAGAGACACACTGGGCTTTATAGCTCATACCATCACAGTTTCATTTCAGGTTTTCGGATATTAGGTGACTTGGTACCCGGAGGCTTAATTACAAAATTTAGAATATTCTATTCTATTCTATTCTATTATTATTATTATTATTATTATTATTATTATTATTATTATTATTATTATTTTGGGATGTAAATATAATTTGTTTTGGGAATTTTTGGTATTTTGTTCTTTGAGGTTTAATTAATTTATTTTATTATTAATTATAGATTTAAAGTTTTATTTATGAATATTTATATGTATTTCTGAGGATGAGTTTGAGTTGTCAAGTCAGAGTGTGGGTAAATTACTTAAATAATCCTTTAGATCCGATCGTATCTTTTGGGCCGGGTTTAGGGGGTTACAAGCTTCACAATAAAACCAAAATAGATATTGTTTCTCTCCAATAAAACCACAAAGAGGGTGCCAAAGATTAGCAAAGATAGACTTCATTGACTGGAAATTGATGGTCGTGGCCATAAGAAAACAGCCAACAAGGCAGTTTTCAAAATCCTCCTCCCCCGTCTCCAGATCTTGTTCTATCTCCCAACCTACACCTTCTCCACTTTCCTCTTCATCATCCAGACGTAAATCAGCCAATGCCGTTTCCATCGAGCAAACCAAGGGGCCTACACAAAAGTCAACGGACAGGAAATGCTACCAGAGAGCATACAAAGAAATGCTACAAAGAGCATACAAATTTTCAAAAAAGTTATCTAGTCACATAAGAGATTGATTGTACGCACCACGTAATGTTTATATTTTCATTTTGGTTACTCAAAAAAAATTAAGTATTGATCGGGGTAAAAAAATTAAGGATTAAAGTGAAAAAGTGGTGGAAACTAAAAGAATGCATTAAAAAATTATCAAATTGTACTTGTTTATCCCATTGCATAAAATTCTATTTCTTTAATATTAAAATTTTAAATTTCAAAGCATCAAAATCAATTAAAAAACTTGTTGAAAATTTTTATCCATTGATAACGTCAATCGATTTGTTACTATAACATTAAAATTAATTAATTTAATTAATTGTAATGTTTTTTCTTTACTTTTAGCTTAACATAGAATATTTAAGATCATATAATAAAAATAAATTTAAGTTTCATAAATAATTATTAAATATTAGTTAATTGAAGAATTATTTGGAAACATAAAATAAAGTTTTAAAGTTTATAAGAAAATGAAATTAATTAATTTCAATATTATAGTAACAAATCGACTGGCTCGTGCCTAAAAAATTACTATGAGCCTTTCGACAGAAACAAATGCCTACGGTGGATCTGGTGGTCGGTGCCAATAGTGTTGGTTCAAACTTAGGGATTGGATAAGCGACTAAAATAGTTCGTACTCGTTCAGAATTAACTTCGATTTTGATGATCCCACTATTGATGGCAATAGACAAAAAACTCCATCCAGAAGGACTTAAACCGTCTTACAAATCAACACTCCTTAGAGAGTCGGAGGAAAACCAGCAATTCGAATTTCGAGAAGAGACTTTCTCTTTAGTGGATGGGGATGCGGTCACTGAGTTGATAGATGGAGTGCCTTTCATTACATTCTCAGATCGTGTGCAGGATTTTATTCGAAGAAGAATGGCTAAGGCTATTGTTGTGAAATTGCTCGGTGGCAGGATTGGGTTTAATGCCTTGCTTAACAAAATCACCTTGTTGTGGAGTCCTAGAGGTCAGTTTCAACTAATGGATTTAGAAAATGATTTCTTTTTGGTTCAATTTTAGGTAGATGAGGACTATCAAAGAGCTTTGACTAAGGGACCATGGGTTATTTTTAGGAAGTATCTCTCCGTAAGGTCATAGACACCGAAATTTTCAACAACTACATTAGATATTGATTCGCAAGTGGTATGGGTCAGATTACCTGAATTGTCGGAGGGCTACTATTCTGAATGCCTTCTTCGAGTGATTGGCCAGACGATCGGTTCGGTGGTAAAGTTGGACGTGCATACTGATGGAGGCCGAATAGGTCGCTTTGCCCGGTTGGCCTCGTGTGTGAACCTTCACTGGCCATTGGTGTCCAAGATTTGCCCAATATTTGTTTCAAATGTAACATGGTAGGTCATGGTTCAGAGGTTTGCTTGGGTGTTTCCACGGCAGAGATGGATACCTCCGAAATTGGGTCGACGACCAAACAACCTTCGAGACTTGACAGTAAGGTGGCTGATGAAGCATATGGATCGTGGATGGTGGTTGAGAGAAGGAAAGGAAGAGGAAGGTCGATAAGGGACGATAACGTTGGTGATGTCGAAAACGCTAAGGGTGGATCACGATTTGCAGCGTTGAGTGGGTCTGAGGAAGATGGAAGCAATAGAGTTAGTGACAATAATGGGGGAGAGGATCATGAGAATGGTCTGGGTATGGAAACTAGGGATTTTGATGGGAATGATGAGAATTTAGTGACTAACGGCACTATAAGGTTAAAAGAAAAAAATGTTAAGATTAAAGAAAAGCTGGTTGATCAGTCAAATAAGAAGAAAGGAATGGTTGTGGGAGGGCCCACCAAGGGTTTAAAAAATTCAAAGCCCAATGATAGCAAGATTAGTCTGCAACAGTTTAACAAACAGAATTTAAAGTCATTAAATTTGAAAGAAAAAAAGCCTCTTGTTCGTGAGTCTAATTTGAGTTTTGAACCTATTTTAATATCGGGAAATTTAAGCAAGGATTCGTATATGGCAGTGAAGTTTCTAGGTAAGGAGAAATTAAATTCAATTGGTAATAAGGATAATGCGGTTTTCTCTTTTGGTGTTTCAGGTTCAATGCAAAATCAACCTAAAGATAATAATTTTAATGACTTGGCTAAGCAAGCAAAACCACCTGATCCTAGTAATTGCATTAACTCCCAAGCCGCGTTAGATATTGGGCATGCGATGGAATGTATTGTGAACGAGTTAGACAAAGGCTTGTCTCCATCAGACTTGGTGGGAACGGATCGAGATGAGGAGGAAACTATTTTTGTTGATGCCCTAGTTGGACCTTCTACCACGACCTAATGTGGACATTTGGGTATGTTTTCTTACCTTCGTTATTTCTTATGGATATAAATATCATCTGTTGGAATTGTTAGGGAGTAGGTCACCCTCGCTTTAATAACTTTGTTAAGGAATACCAAGGAGAGCACGTTTCATATCTTTTCTGTTTCTTAGAAACTAGGGTTAGTGGAGCAAGGGCTGACAACATCATTGCTATGTTGGGTTTTCAAAACTTATTCAGAGTTGAAGCTAATGGTTTTGCTGGAGGTATTTGGCTTTGTTTGAATGATGATATTTGTGTGGAGATTTTAAAGTTTCACCCGCAGGTAGTAGATATTCGGCTGGGGGATCTTCGTAATTCGAAACATTTTCTTTGTTCTATTGTTTATGCCAGTCCTCATGCTACGACTAGAAGGAAACTTTGGCCTTTTCTTAGTTCGTTGGCTGCCTCAATAATTGAACCCTGGATTTTGGTTGGGGATTTTAATTGTATTCTGGATAGTACTGAAAGGTCGGGAAGAGCTTCTATTTATCAAGTAGGATGCAAATGGTTTCATCAGTTTTTATTTGACAATGAATTACGCGATTTGGAAACATCAAGTGCTAGATTTACTTGGTATAGGGGTAGCCTATCTCAACGCCTCGATAGAGCCCTTTGTAATATGTTTTGGGATGATTTCGCTCCAGATTGCTTGGTTAGAAATTTGTACCGATTGAAGTCTGATCATAGGCCTATTCTTATCTTTACTCATTCTAAGCAAAATAGAGGCGATAGATCATTTAGATGTTTGGCTAGTTGGTTTTGTCATGCCGACTTTAATGATCTTATTAGCAATAATTGGAAGAATGATACTCCGATTGTGGATAGTTTGGTTAATTTTAAAGAGGTCCTATCGACTTGAAATAAAAAAAGTGTATTGGAATATTTTTGAAAGGAAGAAGAATTTGATTGATGAATTGAAAAAAGTCCAAAGGGTTCTTGATCGTCGTTTCTCTCAGAAGCTTCAGGATCGGGAAATTGCTCTTAGATAGGAAACTGAAGAAGTGCTCTCTCATGAGGAGTTTTTGTGGTACCAAAAATCTAAGACGGAGTGGCTAAGATTTGGGGACCGTAATTCTTCTTATTTTCATAATCGTACATTAGTCAGACGTAAGAACAAGATTAAGGATATTTTAAAGACCCATGTTAGGGATTTCTATAAGGATCTCTACACAATGGATTACCAAATTTCTGGTAAGCTTTCCTGTAGGTGTAATTTTCCTTCTCTTTCGGTGATTGACAATAACATGTTACTTAGGATCGTCTCTGATAAGGAAATTCGAAATTCAGTTTTTAGCATGGCATCACTGAAGGCGCCAGGGGTGGATGGTTTTCATGCTAGTTTCTTCCAATCCCAATGGGACATTTTAGGGCCGTCTGTTTGTCGTTTTGTGAGAGACACTTTAAGTGGCTTGCCTTTGCATCCTGAATTAAAACAAGACTTTGTTGGTTCTTATTCCAAAAGTCCAGAGCCCAAAAAATATTACTCAATTTCGGCCAATAAGCCTCTGTTCTGTTCTGTATAAGATTCTTACTAAGACGATAGTGAATAGACTTCGAGGTATTATGGGTAAATTGATCAGTCAAAATAAATCTAGTTTTGTCCAGGGTAGAGATATCACTAACAACATTGTGGTGACTCAAGAAGTTGTGCATTACCTTAAGAGACTCAAAGCGAATAGAACAAGTATGATTTTGAAAATTGATTTGGAAAAGGCGTACGACAGAATTAGCTGGGAATTTCTTCAAGATACTTTAGTTCTAGCTAGGTTTCCTAATCCCCTGGTTAATGTCATCATGGGATGTGTATCCTTAACTTCTTTCCAAGTGTTATGGAATGGCAACATGATTGATGGTTTTTAAGCTTCTCGTGGGATTTATCAGGGAGATCCCTTATCTCCATATTTGTTTGTCCTTTTTATTGAGAGATTGGGTCATCTCATTGAGGAAGAAATTCAGATTGGTGAATGGGTTCCGCTTTTGTTATTTAGAAGAGGTCCGAAGTTGTCACACCTCTTCTTTGCGGAAGACTTAATGATTTTTTCAGAAGCCACATTAGATTAGGCGAATGTGATTCGTAGTGTCTTGGACACGTTTTGTTATTTCTCGGGGCAGAAAATTAATTTCTCCAAGTCCCAAGTCTTCTTTTCTCCTTCGACGCCTTTTTTTATTGCAGATCAAATTTGTACAAGTATTAGGGTTTGCAAAGTGGACGATCTTGAAACCTATCTTGGGTTGCCTTTGTTGCATGATAGAGTCATTCCCAGTACCTATGATTTTGCCGTGTGTAAGGCAAGAGGAAAACTTTCAGGATAGAATGCAAAGAGACTATCTATTGCGGGGATAATCACTCTTGCCAGGTCATTCCTCCTCTCTATACCTAATTATTTCATGTTTACTATTAGAATTCCTATTTCAGTTTGTAGAGAGATCGAATAGATTGCTCGTAATTTTATATGGGGATCAACCAGTGAATATAGGAAAGTGGCTCTCATTTCTTAGAACAAATGTTGTCAACCGATTGACCATGGTGGCTTGGGTATTCGAAAATTGTTCGATCAAAATAAAGTCTTTTTGATGAAGTTGGGTTTCCGGATGCTTTCTAATTCCGAAGCATTATGGGTACAGATTCTAAAAAAAAATACAACGTCTAAGAATCTATCCTTGGTAACATTGCTAGATCAAATTGCTCTTTTATTTGGAAGTCTCTAATAAGAATATGGCCCGATATTGTTAGGAATGTTTATTGGTCCGTCGGTGATGGAAGACTTATTAGCTTTTGGGATGATGTCTGGCTTAGTCACATTGGTGCTTTGAGACAGTTCTATAGGGGAGGTTTTCCTAATGACGATAATCTCGAGGTTCGTGATCTTGTTACGGCTAATGGTACATGGGATTAGGACTGTCTCCGTTGTCTGGTTCCTCATTACGTTTTGAATCATATTGTTAGTATTATTCCTCCTAACCCTGTTGCAGGTCATAATTTCTTAGCTTGGTAATGGAGTGACAAAAGAGGCTTCTTGACATCAGATTCTTACTAACATATGTTTGTTAATAATAATGATAGTTCATCTCAATGGAAGACGATCTGGTCCGTTAGAGCACCTCAACGGGTTCGCACATTTCTTTGGCTTATTTGGCATGATAAAATTTTAACTAATGACGTGCGGAGGCGTAGACACATGAGCCATGATGAGGTTTGCCAGCCATGTGCTTCTAAGGTTGAAACGACTATTCATACACTTCGTGATTGTACGTTTGCAAGTTCTATCTGGCACGAGTGCTACCAAAATAGGTTCTTAATTCTTTCTTCTCTTTACCATTGCATGATTGGCTAATTTGGAACATGCAGGATATAGGTTGCTTGAGTAAGGTTGACATGGATTGGCAAACTCTTTTTTCTGTACTTTGTTGGTTAATATGGAAGTCTAGAAACGAATCTATCTTTTCTAACATTCATAGACAATCCCAATCACTGATAGACATGAGCTTCATTTGGGCTAAGAGCTATCGTGATTTGGACAAGACTAAGAAGATACTACGTCCTAGAACCATGCAGTCGAAATGGATCCCTCTGGACACAGGAGGGGTGAAACTCAATTTAGATGGGGCAGTCTCATTGGATAGACAACAGGCGGTAATTAGAGGAGTTCTTCGGGATTTCAAAGGTAGATGGTTATGGGGTTATAACATGCACTTGGGAAGCGAATTCATTTTCAGAGCAGAAGCGCGTGCAATTCTTGAAGGCTTATATCTAGCTTGGGACAAAGGATATAGAAGAATCGAGGTGGAATGCGACAACGCCCTACTAGTTGAACTTCTCAAATTGGGTGGTGGCATGAGTAGTAATTTTGTGGAAGTACGTCTTATTCACCAAATTCTACAACGTAATTGGGATGTTTATCTACGTCATATTCCAAGGACTTTTAATGCGGTTGCTGATGCCATGACCAAACTAAAGAATTTAGATGAATTGCATATCCATATTTACCGAGAACCTCAGGCTTCGGTGATTAGTCATCTTTAGAGTGATATTTGTTATCCTAATTTAAGCATTGTTTAGCCTTTTTATTATAATAGCTTAATGCTATTTTTATTTACAAAAAAAAAAATCGACTGGCTCAATTAAAGGATAAAAAATTTTCAATAAATTATTTAATTAATTTGATGTTTTGAATTTTAAAATTTCAATATCGAAAAAAATAAAACTTTCAGCAAGAGGATAAACAAGTATAATTTGATAACTTTTCAATGCATTATTTTAGTTTCTACTGGCTTTCACTTTAATCTTTAATTTTTTTTACCCCTTAAATATTTTTAAAATGATATTTTCTTGGATGATCAAAATGTAAGTGCCCTAGAAGTTGGATGATCAAAATAAAGATGTAAACATGCTGTCACGTGCACAATCAACCCTTATTAGAAATTTAATGCTTGAATAATTAAAATGAAAGCACCTTAAAAGTTGGGTGATTAATCGAGTAGTTTACTAAAAAATTATAGTTTAGTTTTAATTCTCTATTCTAGACTTAATTTTATATTTTAATTCGGAATAATTTGATTTTATATTTTTTAAAATAAATTTTAAGTATAATAATTATAATTAATATATCCAAAATAATTACAAGTAGAATCATCATTACAAAATGTGATTGGATTTATAACTGAAATATATTTAGACTTAAATAAAAATAAATATGAACAAAGCTTGCACATAATAAAATTTAATCCAAAATAAACTTGAACTGAGAACTTATGTACAATTTATATAGGGTAGATGCTGGTTATGGGTTTTAAATTTGTTCCATACCCTGAGCTAGGATCTGACCCTTGACCATTGGTTAAGGTAAGAAAGACTTTTACCGTCCCATCTAACTCTTATGGTTTTATTTATTTCTTTTTGTTTAGGGTTTGGCTGGCATGGAAGGATGGACTTATGTGGAATGAGAATCGCGTAGCTCGTAATTTAGTTAATGACCCAAGCTGTAGCTTATGTTGGCAGGTAAGGGAGAGTAGGGATCATATTCTTCGGACTTGGCCCTGGGTGAAGGATGTTTGGATAAGGTTATTGGGTCCGGCTGTGGCATCCCACTTCTTTACGGTTATGCTTGATGATAGGTGGCATTATAATCTAATCACTTGGAAGAATGTTACATTTGGTGATTGGAGTTGGCCTCCACAGTGTGTTGGCTTAGTTGGAAATGGAGAAATGCTAGAGTCTTCTCCTAAGAGCTCCTGCCCGAATCTCCTAGTTGTTGGTATGTGAATATACATTATTAGGTGCTCCATTTGATTTTTCTATTGATGCCGAATCTAAATCTGTGCTCGAGGGATACCTATTCATATATTGAAAAAGGATGTATGGATTATTGAGAAGACAGAAACTATGGTGGTTTCTCTCGAAGCGCACAAATCCCACGAATGAATAGAAAGTTTGATCTACATTGAATTTCACTTGAATCGCCCATCTATCCTCCAGAGAAAAAATTTAGTTTCAAACCCTTATTCGAACAGGAGAAATACGTTAACAGATTATTTAAGAGTAGATTTTGCTAAGCTTTCTGTTGATTAATTGTTAAAGGGTTGCTCCTTTCTATTTTTACAAAAAAAATAAAAATAGAATTTTGGAATAATTTTAATAACAATAAGTTCTAAATCAATTCTAAAATATTTATCAATTATTATATGTTAACACATCAACATGATTTAATTTCATAATCAAGTTATTAATGAAATATTATAAAAATTAAATAGATTCAAAAAAATAATTAAAAAATTAAACTTCAAATTTGAGTATAATAAAATATCCAAAAATCATAGTTCAACTATTTTAGTAAATTTTTTATAAAATATTATACTACAATTAATCAATCAAAAACTTCAAATATAATAGAATCTATCAAAAGATCATGTGGAACCTACAATTATAAATGAGAATTCTAATGTATAATAATTGTAGTTCAAGTCAATGCCTTTTGACATTAAATTAATATTAAAAAGGAAATCTTCCCTATATAATATTAAAAAAATATAGGTAAAAGGTAAGAATAAATAAAATTTGATTTAATTTGAAAAAAATTAAATTTCGAATTAATTGAATTAAATTATTTTAATTAAAATTAAAATTTAAAATATTGGTAAAGGGAACGGGAAAGATTGAGGGGCGGAAAAAGCAAAGAAGTTATTTATTTATTAATTTATGAATAGAAGAAAGAAGTTAATAATTGTTGATAGTTGTTGGGAGTCCTTTATAATAATGTCGATATTTTCGATGTTTCTTGTTTTCTTGCATCCAATCATACGTTTAATTTTTCTTAGGGACTTCACATTTTCCAACTATATATATATATATATATATATATTGGATTGAGTTTTAGTTTGATTGATTTAAAAATTATTAATTTAATATAATATGGATTTGAGTGCGCTGAAGCGCAATGACGGAATCAAAGGGTAGGCAGGGTTTGTCACTCTTAAAATGGAAAAAATTTCATTTAGACCATTTATATTTTGTAAAATTTTAAATTAATAATGGTAAAATTACACTTTGTCTCTCAAAATAATAAAAATTTAATTTAGTCCTTTAAAAATAATAAAGATATAGACTATTAAAATGGTGCAATTGTATTTTTACTATCGTAAAAATATACAATTTAATTCCCGCCCTCTCCCCTCTAGCAAAAAAATTTTCTGATACCGTCATTACTGAAGCATATTGTCCTCGTATTTCTAAACTGAAGAGGGGTTATAGGTAATTTTAGATATTGTGTCAAAAAAAAATATTGATATACATGCAATAGATCGATTAATTTAACAGTTTTATATGTAAATTAAAGAAATCACTTGAAAGAAAATACTAAAAGCATGAAACATGAATTCGTAAAACAAACCTGAAAAATAAAAAAAATACGTAACCTGTAAATACTTGAAATCGAAAAAACCCCAACAAAATAGAATATTTTGCTTTTTTGCTGTATTTGGGTTGAACCCAATAAAACCCAATAATAAATAAAGATGGGCTTATTTTCTCCAATGAATTATCCAATAGCTAATACCCTAAAACCCCACACCCAAACCCAATTTTCAATTTGTCTTATAAACCAACATCCAAACTTAGGAGCTCATATTTTTCATTATCTCTTTGCGGGTCGGATAGGTTTGGATCGGATATATGTATGATATTAGAATATTTTATGTTTGTTTAAATTTTACTCAATTCGAAATATGATATTAAAATTTTGTCTAAACTCGTCTAGATTTGTAAATTACTAATTTAATTCCCATTTTAATCTTATCCGTATTATTTTTTATTAAAATTTTAAAATTTGATAACTTAACATGATTTTTAATGTTTACATAGTATTATATTATTATATATTTAATTTTATGTGATATAAATTACATAATATATAAAAATAAAATAAAAATATATTACAAAAGTATAAAATCAATTAAGTCGGGCTAACTCGAGTTTTGAATGTTGAAATCTAAGCTTGGGCCATAATTTAAATGGACCTAATTTTTTTTACTCAAACACATTCTTTGGGCCTTATACTTTTGTCCAAACTCTCCATATTTTGGATGAACATTTGAGCTTGAATGGGTAACTCGACTTGAAAGTTGGTTGATTTTTGCAAGGTAGAGACAAGTCTAAATATAAGGTAAGTTGCAATTGTACCAAGTGACTATTGCTGGTAAAACAAAGATGAACCACAATAACTTGTTTATGCAGTTTAGAATCTTCCTATGCTTGGCGAGCCTTGCCCAAATCGTCAATATACCATACTTCATCAAGTATAAGTTGTGATCTAGTTCTCGCTCCTTTATCAAATAGCAACCTCACACCTATACTCAAAACATGATTACTCTCCTCTAAGACATTCCATTAAAGGTTTAAATGTAAACCAAATGACTCACTTGAGTTAATTTTTACAATATTTGTACTCAAACCCCTTTGATGAAGTGAAGTGTGGTGCCTTTTCAAGAACTTGGTATTTGTCTCTACCAAAGGGATCCATCCATTCTTTTGATCAATTATCGAATCTATTCGTGAGTAGATTTCTTACCAACAAGACACTAAAATAGAGTTCGACTCACCTTTTCTCTATCAAGTAGAAAGAAGGTGAACCTCTAAAGGATTTTGTTCGTAGGTTTAGCTCCGCAACCATGAAGTCTAAAGGTGCAACAAATGATTGGGCAATTCAAACATTCATCGCAGTGGTAGGTCATGAAGACCACATAAAGGACACTTGCCACTATATGACCACCACAGAAGAAACCACAATGCAAGCATTCATTTGTCGGGGCCGGGGGGGGGGAACTTTCCTAGCCCCATTAATTCTCCACAATGGTGGAGGCTAGTGAGAGGAAAGATAGAGCCCGTGGTAAATAACTAGTTAGAGGGATTATAGATGTGATTGTCGGCAATAACGAAGAATGGGCAAAGCCAAATGCTAAGAGAAAGACATACATGAGGAGTGTGATGTCTATTAACATTCCTTTGAAAAGGCCTCACCTTGAGCAAACCCGACGAGTTAGATTTTGTTATACTATACGCTGATAATGGCAGTAAGTATGATTGCAAAGTAATAAGAAAGAAAAATAAAAATACACAAATTTCACGGGAAAAACTCTTATCGGGAAAAACCACGGGCAGAAAAAGAAGAAAGTAAACAACTCATTTAATAGAAGAAATATAGTTCTATACGGATTCAACTTGTACGATAAAGTAGCCCTCGGACCTTCGCCCCACTAAAGAAGGTAAGCCTTATCTAATAAGTTCACTGACCATCGTATAAAGGTAAAAGAATCAATTGTTTTGCTTAGATATGCTGGATGATGGACAACACAAAACAAGTGAAATGGTGAAACTCTTTGTAGTAAACCATTCCTCAACTTAGAATGCTATATTTGGAAGATTCACCATGAAAATGGCCTTTATTTATATAATTGTGTGGATAAAATATAAGTTTCTTTCATTAATTTAATGACTCTGGTTGTGTTACTTAACTCATAACACCAAACCCAATCACTTGATATTAGTATAGATGCTTAGGGTTAGCTGTCATCAAACAAGGCTCCTTAAAGATCAAGAGAAAGGATTGTATGAAACAGGGATATTATTCCTTTCCAATAGTTTTATGACACATCAACAATTTCATCCTAAATTTCAGGATTTTAATTGTAATTTGATTTTTTTCAGGATGAAAATGTTGAAATTAAGAATGAAAATACTGATGTGGTATTAAACTATTGGAAAAGGGATACAAATGACGTGGTGTCACTGTTTCATTCAATCCTTTTCCAAAGATCAAATTGAGCTTTCTCCTATATTTGAGGACAACTTTTATAAAAGGTATAAAATGTGTGGTAAAAATATTATGGAGGCCCTTGTACTAGATGTTAGATTGTATTTTGTTTCATCTATTAAAAAAATGGGTAAATTAATCCCTGTACACTAGATAAAAGAGTAAATGGATCATTTTCATTAAAATTTTCATCTATTTCTACTGTTAAAAATTAGCATGACTAATAAAACAACCAAATAGTAACATGTGGTATGCCATGTGTAGCTCGTGCTAACATACATAAACTAGTTTTTAACAAAAGGACCAAATTACTCTTTGATCTAACATATAGAGTTAATTTACCTATTTTTTTTTAATAAAGGGATAAAATGCAATCCGACTTTTTAGACTTAAAAAATTTAGTTACCCCCAAAAAAATTTGTCTTCTCTACTAGCAAATGGGTAAATTAATCCTTGTAAATTAGATTAAAGAGCAAATGAGTTCTTTTCGATAACAAATTCATCTATTTTTACTGTTAAAAGCTAGAATGGCTAATAAAATAATCAAATAATAACACATAGCATGTCGCGTGTACCTTATGCTGAGTTACATGTACTAGTTTTTAACAGTGAAAATAGATGAATTTTTTAACAAAAAGATCAAATTAAACTTTGATCTAACTTATTGATGCTAATTTGCCCATTTTTAAAATAAAAGAGACAAAATACAATCCAACTTCTTATATAAAAACATTTATGATAAATTTACTAGAAATATGTTCCCACATTTATCTCATTGTGCACCATTCAACTATTCCAAGATTCCAAACAAAATTATTTTAGATATTTATTCTTCCATTTAAAGAATCTAAAAAGCTAATGCAAAACATTTATAGATGCAAAGGTGGGTTAAAAGAGAATAAGAATTGGATGCTAGAACTTGAAAAAGAAAATTCCTTCACTTTCTTTTTTTTTCCCCTTCAAAACATCAATTTTGATGGAGAAGAGCCCACTTAATAAAAAAAAAAAATCTCATCCTTCTATATATGCACCAATGGCATATCAAAGCAAATTCCATTATGAGATACTTTAAAATATTATTTCATAATTTACAAAACTATAATTTTAAACACGCTTCAATCTGCGACCTCTTTATTATTATAATAATAATAATGCCAATTAATTTTTTTTACTTTTTCGAGATATAAAAAAATTATAATTTAAACATATTTCAAATTAAATTGAACTTTTTTAAACTTCATGAAAATAAAAAATGGCATTCCAAAAATTTAGAGTATCACTGAAAATGTATGAAAATAAAATAATAAGCTTATACTTTAAATTTTAAACAATTTGAATAAATAAAAAGGTTATAGAAAGTTATATATATATAAAAGAATCTAAGATTTAGGATAATTTTTTCTTTGATCATCATCCATGGTCAGGTCTCATTTTCTTATAATGCAATAAAAAATATATGTTTACCATATTAAAGAACTCATTTTTTTTAAAATTTTTTTTATGGCTGTTATATCTATGTTTGAGATTTGTGGTTATCCCTCTCAATAATATTATCTCCAAAGTTCAAACCTCGTTCTATTCTTGCAAGTGTAATGTGCTTTACCGTTACACCAATGCTTGATAGTCAAGGTTGTTTATCGCCTCAAGTGTGGCCTGGGTTCGAGTTGTGCTAATCACGTTTGTTATTCGGGCTTTGCCTTGTTATTGTAATTCACAAAAAAAAATATTTAAATTTATTTTAAAATATTTTTGAATAATATGCTGGGTACCATTGAACATCAGACACTGAAATGAAAACTTTTAATGATCATTTTGTAATTTTTTAAAATTATATGATCAAAACGTAAATTTATTAATAGTTCAATAACTTTGGATGGGTAATTTAGCCGATAAATAAATAAATGGAGAATGTGATTATGTTCTAACACTGTTAAGCAACAGTAGTAGAGTGGTCTCAGCCTGGCTTATATTATATATGCATGGGAGAGTGCCTCTCTCACACTGAGTGACACAACAACAACAACAAAAGAACATGGCTAAGAAGAAGCATGTTTTGAAGGAAGACAAAGAACATGATTCGGACACTGAAAAACAAGTTTGTCTAGCTGATTTCCCTCCTCACTTTGTCTTCGGTGTTTCTACTTCTTCCTATCAGGTTTTTCTTCTCTTCTTCTTTAATTTTCCGGTTTTGATCATAAAAAATTAACTAACTTGAACCCAAATTGATACGAAGGCAAAACTATTATGAGCTAAAATGAGTTGAACTCGAAATTACAAGTCAAACAACAAACAATCTAAAATGACCCGAATATGTAATAACACAAGCCTCAAACTTGAATAACCGAACTCGGAACACAAAAAAATATTATTTTGTATTATTTCTATTGGAGTTTAGCTTTCTTCACTTTCGTTTTTCAGATTGAAGGAGGTGTGAACGAAGGTGGCAGAGGTAAAAGCATATGGGATGCTTTCTCTCACATTGAAGGTATGTCAGAATAACCTTGAATTATCTTAATATTATATATATATAAGGTATCTTATATTTCTTGTTTTCCTAGGAAAAATAATTGATGGAAGCAATGCTGATGTTGCAGTGGATCATTATCACCATTACAAGGTTAGTATTACATGTATTAGATAGATAGGGTTGTCAAATGCATTCCATGGTGCATTTCAACAAGATTGTTGAACTCGGATCGAACCAATTGAATCAGGAACTGGTAAAAACAAAGTAAAAAATTGATCAAGTTAAAAAATTAATTGAATCAGATTTTAATTTTTAAAAATTTATGTAATTAAAACCGGACTAATCAACCAATGGCTTGCATTCCAAGAGTTATATCTTTAATATCAGCTCTCAATATATTTCCAATTAATGGTCACACAACATACAGGAAGATATAGAGCTTATATCCGAGTTAGGGTTCAAAGCTTATCGATTTTCCATATCATGGCCTCGTATTTTTCCAGGTACATACATAAATTTACCGTCAACGTATCAAATAATTATCCCGATATTAAACTATTCGTATATGGTTGCAGATGGTTTGGGAACCAAAGTTAATGAGGAAGGGATTACATTTTACAGCAATGTGATTGATGCCCTTCTTGAAAAGGGTATTGAGCCCTTTGTGACATTATACCATTGGGATCTTCCATTGCATCTCCATGAGTCAATGGGAGGGTGGTTAAACAAGCAAATTGTGTAAGTATAATGGTCTTTGCAACATTTGTGAAAAGGTTAAAGAAGGTGATTTATTTATTTTAATGTGGGGGGACTGTGTAGGGACTACTTTGCAAAATTTGCAGATACTTGCTTTGAACATTTTGGTGATAGGGTGAAGAACTGGGGTACAATAAATGAACCATTGCATATTGCTGTGGGAGGGTATGATACAGGAAGATCTGCCCCTGGGAGAAATCACAATTCATCAATTGAAACATATTTGGCTGCACACCATATGATTTTGGCACATGCTGCTGCTGTTTCCATATATCATAGCAAGTACAAGGTACAATATCTACTATTATGGGTACCTATGTGAAAAAATGGTATAGTTTGAGGGTCAATTTTGCATTTAAACCTATCTATTTTAAACAACACAATCAATTTCCCTTATGATAGGAAACCTATCTATTTTAAACAACACAATCAATTTCCCTTATGATAGGATGGATCGGAGACGAATTCAAAAAAATCTTTTAGTGGAGGTCAGAATTGAATTATAAATTTTTGAGAAGTTAAAATATAATTTTATTATATATTAATTTTTGATTTCATCATTTTTGAGGAATTAAATAAATTTTTTCTTTTTGGGGGCAATTCCATTATTTATAAAGAGATTATATTGAAAACTAGTTATGAAATTAAGAGTTCAATACTGATGGTAATGAGGGTCCCTAAAATTTTCGAAAATTATTTTTAGACTCTTAAATTATTTTAAAAATATTTAGTTACCCTAAAAAAATTTGAATTTCTTAGTAAAATTTTCAAACTTCTCAAAAATTTTAATTAGATCCCTTTAAATTTTTTGTCAATTCTTATTAAGCCTATAAATTCTTTGAAAGTTTTAATTAGGCCTATCAAAATTTTTAAACATTCTCGTTAAATCCTTCAATTTTTTAAAAATAATAATTTTAGGCCTCCCTAAATCTTAACGTCAAGATGGGTTATATTTATGGGAGTAGCCAAGGGGTTGGCAGGGGTCCTGACTCTCCAAAAAATGAAAAAAATTCATTTAGGTCCTTTTAAAATTTATAAAAATTTATATTAGTAAAGGTAAAATTGCATTTTATCCCTTTAAAAATGATAAAAATTTATTTTAATCCTTTAAAAATTATAAAGATATAGATATTAAAATGATAAAATTACATTTTTGATATCGTAAAAATATATAATTTAATTTTAACCCAAAATTTTTATTTTGGCTTCACTTGATTATATTTGAATTTGTTCTAGTTTATAAGAGTTGGTTGCACCTATTTCTTTTTGTAGGATAAGCAAGGGGGACAGATAGGGTTAGTGGTGGACTGTGAATGGGCCGAAGCTAATTCAGATAAAATCGAAGATCAATGTGCTGCACAAAGACGGGTCGAATTTCAGCTTGGATGGTATACCTTTCCCTCACACTCACTCATTAGTTTGTTGTACAAAAATTGGTTTTGAATATGAAGTATACTACAGGTTCTTGGACCCATTGTATTTCGGAGACTATCCCGAATCCATGCGCGACCGGCTCGGCGACCAGCTTCCGGAGTTCACAGAGGAAGACAAGGAGCTACTCAAGAGCTCCACGGACTTCATTGGGTTAAACCAGTATACGTCGAGGCTGGTTTCACATGCCGAAGATAGTGTCGAAGAAGGTCATTTTGAGAAAGCACAACAGGTTGCCAAAATTGGTAATATCATCAACCTCGACACAATTTTATTATTTTGAAGGGTCAAACTAAAATTTCACCATAAATTAAGTTCTAGATTTTGCGGGTTCAAAATAGAAATTTTCAATTTTAGGTGGCTAAGTCCCTGCATGCCCCCTCCCTTCGTCCCTGCATGATATATGATCTCTAACTCATGATTTTGATTATATATTCGACAGTGGAATGGGAAGATGGCGGGATGATCGGTGAAAAGGTACGAATTAATTGAATTAATTGAACTCAGAAGAGATAACTTTATTCGGGTTTTGTAACCTTACACTCTATTAATTGATCACAAAGAAATCTTATTTATTAAATAAATAAACTAAATTATTATGGCAGGCTGCATCGGAATGGCTCTATATTGTTCCTTGGGGGATGCGGAAGGTTCTCAATTACATATCTCATGCATACGACAACCCACCAATATATATCATGGAGAATGGTATGCAATTGAATTGAAATATACTTGGAGTTTGTCAAGGGCTTACAACAATTTAGAATTTTGGGTTGTTTTGATTTGGTGTCATTGTTTAACACGAAGTCATTTTTGGACTCAAATTGGGTGGGTTTGGGTTATTAGACATTTCATGTCAAATTAAAATGGGTTGGATTTCCGATTGAGTCTTAGCTCGATTTTAATGGGCATTGCTGCTAATGTAAGAAGACATGGATTCGATTATGCTGAAGTGCGTTATCTTTTTATTTATGGGTTAGGAAGGGGTTTTGAGTAGTTCTAAGTATTGTGTTGAAAAAACAAATATGATCAAAACTTATAATGAGATTATTAAAAAAATATTGGGTTGGATTTAGATTTGAATTAATTGAGTCAGATTTTTGAATCTGAATCAGAATTGAGAGAGTACTAATGACTTGAATGCTTTTTGAAATATAGGTATGGATGATGAAATAAATGAAAATGTCCCACTCCATGAAATGCTTGATGACAAAAAGAGGATTGAGTTTTACAAAGGATACCTTGCTTCTGTTGCTCAAGCAATCAAGTAAGTATACTTGAAATAAAGTAATTAAGTTGATTTTTTTAAGGAAAACCCTAAAAATATCAATAAACTGTTGATTGAGGTGATAGCAGCCTCGTCTTCCATAAAAATAAGAACATTAATTCAAACCTTGATTTACGTGTTTGTTGAGAGGGTTTCTTTACCTTTAATGTTTTCGACTTGATAAAGATTAGTATTAAAGTCCAATGTGATTCGGGATGCTCTGGATTTACACTAAAAAAATCATTGAAATTTACAGGGATGGAGTAGATGTGAGGGGATATTGTGCATGGTCATTATTGGACAACTTTGAATGGTCTCATGGCTACACCAAGCGCTTTGGTTTGGTATATGTTGACTACAAAAATGGCCTAACCCGCCATCCCAAAACTTCTGCATTTTGGTTCAAGAATTTCTTGAAAGACAACCAAGAATGAACCATTAGCTGCATTGCCACCCACTAATTTCACTATCACTATTAGTAGAAGCAAATCATTATCAGCTCACAAGCCACAAACAGGATTGTTCCTGTAATTTAAACCCACGACCTGAATTTTTAAGAAGAACATCCAATGTTGCTAGACCAAGAGTTGGGATTTTCTATCACTACTATTATATTACATTGCTTGTTGTTCATCTTAATGCCCCATAATTTTGGGGGACTTTTCTTTGTTCTTAGCTCAATCTTAATTTGAATAAATGTGGGTGGTAATTATTAATATGCTATCAAATTTATTTAATTAAAAGGGTAAGTTTGACTATCTTCAAGTTTATTAGTTGTATTGGTGTTGTCCATTTTTCTACTAATTTATTCAAGTTTTCAGTTGACATTAGTTTCAAGTTGATAATTGGAAAACCTCTCTCTATGGATGATAAATTTTTAAAGTTTTTGCTTAATTAGTAAAAATTATATAATAAGTTTCAAAGTAATTTTTGTAAATATTTTAAAAAAATAAATTTTGAAGTAAAAAAATTAATTTAATTCGAATAATCTCGATTTTTTAACTTACGAACCAAAACCATTCAAACATAATCAATTTGAATCATATTTCCATTTTTTTATTTTTTTTCCTTCTCGGCCTTAGTTGCAACAAGACTATAATTATGGTTGTTTGAATTGAATTGAAAACCAACTAGAGTATCATTCTGTAAAAGGTATTAAACCGGTTGAATTGATCTAAAAATCAATTTGACCAGACGGTTGAATTGGATTTTTTTATTTTTATAATTTATTTAATCAATTCGAATGGACCAATTGATCGTTTTAAACCAAATCGATCACTTGACCAATTCGACTACCAATCTAATTTTGAAAACCTTAGATATAATATACTTTATGGACTTTTCTTTAAGAAAAGGGCATTATAGAACTAGTAAAATACAGATAACTCACTTAAACCTCATAAAGCACAATGTGCTGCATAAGGGGGCAAACATGGGTGCTAAAGTCAAGAACAACAATGGAACTAAAATAAAGAAATAAATAAAGAAATAAATAAATCAATCAATAAAATAGAATAAAAAGGAAAATGGTAAAAAGAGGTAGGGTTTGGGAATTCAATGATGATTTTCCAGGCGAAGCTCTATGATAGATCGAGATGCGACAGCGGAGAGACTAGGTGGTTTGGAGGTGACGGCAACCAAAATGTCGGCATAACCCACCACCCCTACTAAAACATCATCATCATCTTCACCTTCAGTCACCCAAACATGGGTTGCCCTATGAGATAGCATTTGAGCCATAACCGCGGCCAACGAGCTCGTGGTTTTACATGTCAAGGGTGCACTTCTGCCCCTATACGTGCCCCGACCGACTCCAAAAGTTGGGGACACTGGACTGTACCCACTGCTCATACTACTGATTTTCCTTGACCTTGTTGATTCAACACCATCGTCTAGTGAATTGTTATCGAAACCGGTGAGCCATCTCGAACTCACATTATCCTCGATCCCCATAACGAATTGTCCGGCAGAAAGGTTAGCTAAAGCCCATGCTGCGGCTAAATAATCACATTTCCATAGTTTAGAGACTGATATTTCTCCTAGAATTCTATGCCGACCATCTGGTGTGCTCTCCATAATGGCAAACGCGCTGGGATCACCCGGATCCTTTTGCGTTGCTTCGGCAGCTGGGAGGGAAGCGTCAATGGAGCTATAGTTGTGGTTAATAGCTCCAAGTGAGGAGATTGAAGACAGGGGGAGTGGCGCTAGAGCACCGAGGCAACCGATGAGGAAACGGATTATGTCTTCTCTTGACAAACAGCAAAACTTGTTGCGCATGACGGGTGGGGCGGATGATGAGGAAGAGGAAGCAGAAGAAGCAGCAGATGAAGGGGCACTGACATTAATACCGAGGTTATTGCAACTGCTGTTGTCCACATTCTTGAGCCACTTGCCATTATAAAGGATCGAGAATCTCTTGCTCATTCCTTTCCAGACCGTGCTCTTCAGAACAAGAAGTCGCCTCACACCTTGTTTCATCATCTCCAATGCATCTATCAATCTAGTCCAACAACAAAAGAGTTAGCAATGCCATTATAGAACACCATTAACCTGCAATATTCTAATGGAACAAAAGACTATTTTCACATGGCCTAGTGGAAACATATTCTAATGTTCTAACACAACTGCTCAAAATGTTAAATTAGCTACCTAAATGATACTTGTTGATTCGGAAATGGCAAAGGAGGCAGAAGGTGAAGAAGCGGAGAAGAAAAGGATCTAAAATGGGGTCTGGATTGTCCCCCCTCACAAGAGGGTCTTTGAAATTGTATTTTTAGAGTTTTTCGGGTTAGATTTTGGATCGGATTCCGGATCAGATTATTTTTACTATCATTATATAATAATCCTAAACAAGATTCATCAACTCTGCATCATAGGTATACCAAACAAAAGATCAGTTTGATATCGTGAAAACTTTCTCCTACAAGTTCATATAAGTTAACAGCAAGCAAAGTGTTTGAGAGGTAAAAGTATCATTGAGACCTCTATATTAGGAGTCAGTATGTTAAATCAAAGAGGAAATTAATCTTTTTAATAAAATTTTAAAAATTGACGTGGTTGATGGAATAACCATACAGCTTCATATGCATGAAATGTATATTTCATAACGATGTATAAGGACCAGTTTTTAACTATAGAATTGGATAAACATTTTCATAGAAGTACCAATTTGTACTACTTTACGGCACTAAACATTCATCTACATCCACATAAAATTTCAGTCTCAAGCATAACAATCAACCCATTATCATCACAATATTAATAAACAAAGCATAACAAGCATGTCTACGATAATTTTGAAACTACACATGCTTGAGCAAATAGATCAAAAATACATAAAAGGGGCAATGAGCTAACCTAGTACCAGGATCAACAATCTTCAAGAGAGCATTTTCAGGGACAACAACATCAGACACTAGTGTTTTCATAGCTTTGTCCTGGTCTTCCAAACATTGAGGCTTAGATAAAAAAGACACAACATCAAGTGAAGTTAAAATACCCACAAATCTTTGTTGTCTCGTATCATTGTTTTCCACCATTCCCATATGAGTTTTCCCTTTCCAAACTGTTATCCCACACTCTGTTGACTCTCTTATTGCTCTTATAGCTGATCCAATCGTTTCCGTTTCATAAAATTCTTCCAATTCTGGCTTCCCCACCGTTAGATCACCCACTACATGGTATAAAAACACCGATGCCATGTTTGTTTACAGAGAAAGCTGTAAAAGAAAAGAAAAACGAAAATTTATCATTTGGTGATGGATTATTCATCTTTTTGGAATAAAGGGTACTTCTAATTTTCAATTACCTGAACTGGGTTTTGACTTATTTAATCCAAAATTGAATATAATTTTCTCTTCACTTTTTGTTTTTTCAATTACAACAAATGAACTGTTCTATAAGAACATATGGGGTTTACTATAAAACCGATAATAATTCACTATACAAGATAAAGAAAACGTCAAAAAGGGTTATCTTCATCATTTTGTTTTGCTTAATTCTCTTTAGAAATGAAAGAAAAATCTGGGTTTTTTTTCTTGAAACCAAAAGAAATGGTGAGGGGGGAAGAATTATAAGAGGGAGGAGAGGAGGGATTGAAAAGAAGATGATGAAACAAAAGGCCATTGCGGTGATCTCTCATGAAACACTTGACTGAATTAGTGGCTCACAAAGCATGAATTTGGGAAAAAAAATTATTTGGTTCTTCCATTGGATCGGGTGACATGCGGATGAGATTTGAGAGAAGAAAAGAAATTAGGTAAAATTGCTTATAGCCCTTGTACTTTTTGAAACATTGAGCTTTAGTCCTTATACTTCTGTTCCTAGAAATTTAGTTCCTCTCCTTTTCAAATTCTGAAATTCAAGTCCAATTGTTAACCTTCTTAATTTTTTTTTGTTAATTTGGTTGCTGTGACATTTTGAAATAAAAAAAAAACTACTCACTTGGTAGCCATATAATTTTAAAAAATGTTGAAATGAACATAAATTTAGCAAAAAAAGATTTAACAGTATTAACAGTTGAACTTAAATTTTAGAATTTGAAAAATAAAAAGATTAAATTCTTGAAAATACTAGTGTAGGGACTAAATTCTTAATTTTTGAGAAGTACAAAGACTATAGGCATATTTTAACCATATAAAAAAATTGGTGAATTGTTTTTGGGGAAGCAAGTGGCCATGCTTTGTTCTACTTCCCAATTAGTTGTCCAATTTTCCGATGTTCGCTCACAATTACAAGGATTTCTTTTAAAAAAATATGGGATAAGACAACAGTTAATCTTTGAATTTGTGTAATTTTCAATTTAACCCCTAAATTTTTTGGTTCACATTAGTTTTGAACTTGATAAATTTTTTTGATTTTGGCTCATGTGATTATGTGGCACTTTAAGATTGTGTCACATCATTACATGAATTTTTTATATAAAAATGATATTTTTTATGTGATGATATGACACAATATAGAATGTCATGTTATTACATTAACAAAGACCGGGAAAAATTACCAAATTTAAGAATTAATATCGGTTTATTTAATTAAATCGATCTGTTTAGTTATGATATATATAATCAACTTAATATTTAATTTTTTTAGATTATTTTAAATATATATTTTATAATATATAAGTTGGTGAAGTATATTTATATTTTCATTATCTTAATTATATTTTATAATATGTTTATTTTAAATATATATTTTACAATATTTTTGAAATAATTTGGTTAATAGGCCTAACCAACAAATGTTAAGTCGATTTGGTCATGTCAGTTTATACCATATAAGTCAATCGGTTCGATAACATATTATTTAATTATATATTAAATATACTATAAGTTTTATTATATGCATATGCATTACGGGGTTAGAACTTTCATCTCGTGTTCCGTGCAATCTTAGATGATCCTTTCGTTCTAAATACGTCTAAGTTAGCTTAACCACCAACAATCAAAGACACTGCGGCCCGTGACATATGCTTGTGGAAACCACAAATTTGGAATACAAAAATTAGTTTACTTTATGACATCAATTCAATTAACAACATTATTAATATATACAACTGATGAAGATAATAGATTATGCATATTAAAAAAAATGTAAGATCAGATACAATCTCCACCTACGGAAATAAAACACATTTCATGATGAGTCATTTATTTTTTAGAAGAGTATTCGTGACGAGTGGATTAATTACTGCTATTGATCATGGAAACCTTAGTTTCGAAAAAAAATCATGGCTAATTTTATATATTCACCTTATGAGGTTGATTTGTCTATAAGCTCATAATACGTAAAACTATTACCCATGGACTTAAAATTAAAATGATTGAAATTACAAAAGTTTGTTTTTTGTTATTAAAATTAAATCTTAGAAAATTAATATAGTTATAAAATGTATCAAAGAAATACATTAAGGTATAATGATAAATTTAACCCTTGATATTTATCAATTTGGTTCTTATTCTTTTCTTTTTTTAGTTAAGTTTATCCATTAACATTTCAAAAAGAACCAAATCCCTTTTTCTTTTTTAAAGAAATATTGACTAAAACATTAATCTTTAAACGATTTTGGTGTGACAACCTGCATTACAATCCATGTATACTTCACGTCAACAAATAATTTAAAAATTAAGAAAATCATAAACATTAAAAAAATTAATATAAAATACACGTGGGTTATCATGAGGGTTGCCATGTTAAAATTTTAACATTTTAGTCAATATTTTTCATAAAAAACACAGGATAATGCGCTTCAGCGCACTCAAACCTATGTACTCCTGCATTGGCAACAATGCCTATACCAATCGAGCTAAGACTCAATCGGCTTTTCAATGTAATTTAGAAAGCTAGATGGTTAAGTTGTTGTTTTTTTTTTTTTGTGAAATACAAAATGGAGAGCAAAGCTTCAACAACAACACAATTAGCACAACTCGAACCCAAGCCGCATCTAAGACGGTGAACACTCTGACCGTCAGACCAACACGAGGTTCAATAATTAAGTTGTTTTAAGTGTTATTTTCTAGAAAAGAAAATGGTTAGAAAGGTTCAACAAATGAATAATAATAACAATCCAATAAGGTGGATGTAGAAGAGAAAAAATTTGGTCCATTGCCCTAAAATGCTTTAAAAAAGAAAAACACCCTTGATAACCGAAATTGTGAATCTGAATATATATATTTGGCTATGGATTTGAAAAGAAATAAACCACTCAATTCTCCCCAAATTTCTCCGAGAACTTGGAGGAAAATACCTACAATATTTTGTTTCTTCCTTTTTTGGTTTTTTTTATAATTTGGTTATTTCCCAAAACCATGGGTTCTCATGATCTTTTGTTGTTTTCCCTGGTCGCAAAACCCCCTGCTCCCAATAGGGGTCCTTCAATTTGTTGAAGGCTACCCACCCCACCCTACCCCTTCATGTCCCCGGCAGGTTCGTTCAATTAGGATTTTCCATTCTTTCATTTGATTTCATTTGATTTGATTTGATTTCATTCATCGATATATCTATAAGCTAGTTTGGATGCGATTATAGTTTTTTTTTATTTTTCTCGACGTACCGAACTCGCGTTTCCCTGCTCTTTCGCTAAAGGTATAATAAGATGAATTGCTTCCCATGTTTCTCGTCGCAAAAAAGTAAGAAGGAAGGTAGTAGCAGAAGGGAGCAAGTCGACGTTAACATCGACCAGCCCCCTCAACCAACTGTACCCGGTATGCTCTCATCTTGTAATTCACCAAAAACAAGTGATTGGATGAATATTGATTTGAATGAAATGGAGCTAAAAAAAAAAACCTAATATAAAGCTAGTAAGGCAAATAAAATAAAAAAAATTTGAATATTAAAGTAATGAGGCGGTCACAGGTGAAGTAAGGAATTTTGTATTCAATGTTGAGTTTTAGCTCTATTGGTATTGGCATTGTTGCCAGTATATGAAGGCGTGAGTTCAAGTGCGCTGAAGTGCATTATTCTCCTATTTAAGGTGGTTGGAAAGGGGTTATGGGTAATTCTAGATGGTATATAAAAAAAAAAAAGCAAATATTATAAGAACCTATAATGAGAGGCCAATAAATTTCCCTTTTAATCAAGAGGCTGAAAAAGGATTAAATTGAATTATTGAATTTTAAGAAGGAGTAAAAATAGAATTGTACCATTTAACTAGCGAAGCAAAAGCACTTGTTAGGCTTTGTTCCTGGACATAGTCATCCCCGCAGGGGAGGTGACGGGTTAAGGTGGGGGCTTAACCCTTTAAAATGGAAAATTTATGTTTTATTTCTTCTAAAATTTATAAAATTATAAGTTAATATATGATAAAATTGCATTTTGACCCTAAAATAATAAAAATACGATTTAATCCTCGTAAAAACCGTAAAGTTATAAGCTAATTCAATGACTCATACAGCTGAAACAGAAAATAAGGAAGCACCTAGTACCCCAGCTGAGTATGACAACAATAACTCCATTAAAGCATTCAACTTCCGTGAGCTAGCCTCCGCCACCAAGAATTTCCGGCAAGAATGTTTGTTGGGTGAAGGCGCTCTCGGCAAAGTTTACAAGGGAACTATTCAGGCCACCGGCCAGGTCCTTTCTTTACGTGTTTATTTTATCATATCATATCATGTTCGAATATGTGTCGGATACATGCACACGTAAATCACCATCTCGTTGACTAAGATCTTTTTTATTTTTAATTGATTGGATTGGATTGGATTGGAAATTTTGGACATATAGGAGGTTGCTGTAAAACAACTTGATAGGAATGCAATGGAAGGGAGCAACGAGTTCTTTGTTGAAGTTGGGCAACTCAGTCTCTTACAGCATCCAAATCTGGTTAGTGTCGTGGGGTATTGTGCTGATGGAGACCAAAGGCTTTTGGTTTATGAATACATGTCAGGGGGTTCAGTACAAGATCATCTTCATGGTATGTACATATTCAACTTTTGGGGTTCCTATTCCATTTTCATGCTAAAACATTTTTGGTTAATTGCATTAAATATTCATTGAATTATCGTCTAGATTTTCATTTGATCCTAAATTTTAAAATATTCGAGTAAGTGATCCAAGTATTGGTTTGGCATTATCGATGTCCTTCCATAAACCTAGCTAGCAGTTTAGATGTTAAATACCAATTCAGATTAAATGTGGAGTGTTTTCGAAAATATTTGGATAGTAAAATTTTATCCCGTATATTTTAAATATATTGCATGTCAAATTCGAGCAGGCAAGAAATTTCCCCTTTAGCCAAGAGGGACAAAGGCTCTAATTGCCCCCAACGATCAATTTAATGTTTGGATTGTCGAAAAAACCTAATTGATACTATATAGATATTTTTAAGGCGGAATTAACTTATTTTTTCGTATCTTTTTGTTGTAATTAACATTTGTGTAAGTGGAACTAAAATGTAGATATTAAACCTGGAGGGGAGCCATTAGATTGGGTAACACGAATGAAAATAGCATATGGAGCAGCACAAGGTCTACAATATTTGCATGAAAAGGCTAAACCTCCTATAATATACCGTGACCTCAAGTCCTCTAAAGTTTTGTTGGATGATAACTTCAACGCTAAACTCTCAAACGTTGGGCTGGACAAGCTCGGGTCTTCGGCTGATAGCAAGATGCCGATGCAATCGAGGATGATGGATAACCATGGATACAATGCTCCAGAATATACGAAATCAGGTACCCCCACGTTAATGACCGATGTCTATAGTTTCGGAGTTATTCTTCTTGAGCTTATCAGTGGAAGAAAACCTATTGACCCTTCCATGCCTGAGGACCAGCAAGAGTTAGTTGCTTGGGTAAGTACCTAGCTAAGGATTTGCTTGTTTCTTTTTGAATTTGGCACGTTGAGTTGCAGGTTAATTTGGGTTTTAAAATTTTCAGATGTTGAAATCATTTTTTGTTCGAGTTAATTTTAATTTCAAGTAGTTTAGGGTTTGATTTATTTCGGGCTCTAATCATTTCAGGTTTTGTTATTTGAGTTTATTACTTTGGTTGATGTTATCTTAGATTGCTAGTACATATCATTTAGGGTTTGGGTTAATTTAAAATTTTTAAGTTTGGGTCAATTTTAAATTCAGAAAAATTTAGGTTTTGTTTATTTTGGGTTTGAGTTATTTTGAATTTTAGCCTTTTAAGTTTGTTGGTTGGGTTATTTCATGTCATTTTAGGTTTTTTATATAAATAATTTTGGATTTTTATCGTTTTGGATTGAGATTATTATAAATCCAAGTAATTTCAAATTCGAACCGTTTATGTTTGACTCATTTTAGGTTGAAGCTATTTTACGAATTACTAGACTTGTCAATTATGCAAGTTGAAGTAGGTTCAATTCGAGTTTTAAATGTTCTTGCTGTTTTAGGTTTAGGTAAAAATTTTGTTCAAATTATTTTCGATTCAGATAATTTTGGGTTTGACTGTTTGTTAATCAGATCATTTAGGTTTTGACACTTGAATTTAAGTTGTCATTTTATATCGAAATATTTGTCAATCTAAGTTATTTAAGAATTGACATGTAAATTTGAGTTTTTTAATAATCAAATGAATTAATTGAATTGAATTTTCGAATTTAGGCACAACCAATATTCAAAGAGCCAAAAAATTTCCCACAAATGGCAGATCCATTGCTCAATAATCGATTCCCAGAAAGAGGATTAAATCAAGCAGTAGCAATAGCAGCCATGTGTGTCCAAGAAGAAGCTGCTGCTAGGCCATTAATCAGTGATTTAGCCTCCGTCTTAAGTTTCCTATCCATAGCCGCCGAAGAAAACAATATTCCGGCCACTCTTCCCGCTTCAATTTCTTCTAAATTAAACTGCATCTCCGCCAAGCTCAACTTCTTAGACGGCGCCGATGCCACAGGGAAGACGAAGGCATCCGGCAAGGCCACAGCTACTATTGCCGAAGAGGGATCTGATGACGAACACGATGCCGGTTCTTCCGCACAAAGCGGCTGTGGTGATAGAGGTTTAAGGCAACAACAAAGTCGAAATGGAGATCGTACACTTAGCCAAAAGAGTAGTGGAAGGTCATTGTTTTCAGTAGACAATGATAGCCGTAAAAGTTCGAAGAAATCTTCATCAGACGAAGACGAAGACGAAGATGACGAAGATAGGAAATCAGGAGCTTCGTCGAGCCAACGTAGCGGCAGCGATGTATCCGAGGGTTCATCCGGTGATGAAAGTGGAGAAGAAGGGTCATCATTAGGACATAAAAGCAGCAAGAAATTGACGTCAATGAGTCGAAAGAGTAGCAAAATGAAAGAAAGTGGTTCTTCACGCCATAGGAGCAGCAGCACTAAGAAGAGTGGTTCAATGAACCGCAAAAGCAGCAGTAAAAAAGAAGATTGAGAAACATAGTAATGATGAAGGTGATGATTCGCCTGGAGGATCACAAGAAGATTGAGAAGGGGATTGAGAAGGGACCTTATTTATAAAGGTTGAAAAAACACAAGTACTAAAAAGAAAGAAAGAAACCCTTTTTTTACTGAGCAAAAAAACAATATATTTTTCTTTCTTTTTTATGTGTGAGCTCCTTGTCTTTAATTCTTATTTCTATACCTTTAATTCCACAATTCTTAAGAAAAAGTTTTACAGTAAATACTTTGAAATATCTTTCAATTTTCATCTAATTAAACAATCCTATTCTTTAAAGAATGTAATGTTAGTGTGAACGAGTCCTTGTATAGTAATAAAAGTTGAGGTTTTGAACTCGGTTTCGAGTCATATCATCTATAATTACAATGTGTGGATATTTATTCATTATTTGCATATATTATGAGTGGATTTTGTTTCGTGTTTTATATTTGTTGATTTCTATTAGACTTATTCATGGGTTGGGCCACCCTGCTCGGCCCGTAGATCCGTTCAAAAAGTAGAAGAGTTTGGATAAAAATATAGTCACAAAAATGAGCTTGACCAAAAATAATGTCCATTTTTTCTAAACGGGTCAGGCATCGGGTAAGGTAAACTTTTTTGGCTTGGGTAAAAAAAAAACAGCTCCCTATTCTTAAAAAGAAAAACCTATAATACTGTTTGAATAAAGGATGTAATTTAGTTAAAGGGACGGATTATTCATTCAAACTCGAAATTTGTTATATCCCCTCAACGCTTAGACTCGTGTTAATGTAATAAGACATTGAAATCAACTTGTACACCTCCCCCTCGTCATCAGGCCCTTTTAATCACCTGCTCCTCCTCGAAGATGGTCTTGATCACCCGTTTCCTCTTGAAGGCGACCTTAACCATCCACTCCTTCATAAGGCCACTCGCTCAACATGTTACTTTATCGGGCACCAGCTTTTTAAGTACTAACACTCTTCCAAATGTGAACACACCTCAAATGTCGAATGGGTCCCACCAAAGAATAACAACAATCTCGTACTATCTAGGACCACTACGTCCGAACCTCGTATATAATATGCTAGTACGCCCATTATCCATTACAATGGCCTACCACGTTGCACTATAAGACAAAAGGATCTTTCCTATAAATACCTTTCCAATGATGAAGAAATGATTGAACTTTTAAGCCTAAGCCTATACTTTGAGTAATAACCCTCTTTCTCAGTAGTCAGCCTACCCTCTTGTCCATTTTCGACTCTCCACGTCCCTATGTGAATTGACCTCCGTAGCATCACCACCTACTCCTCCTTAGTCCTCCTCTCTTCCCTACCTCTCCTCCTTGTTGTACACTATATCAACAAAATTTTTTCTAATATTTGGAAGAATTTATATAAAAATATTAAGCTTAAAAAATGAGTCGTTTATAAAAAAATTAGACTTATTTAAAATATGATTCGAACTTATGCTCTAACATTTCGAGATTCAACCCAACTTGTTTTCTAGTTATATTGTATTATATATATTATAAAAATTAAATTTTATAATAATATACATACTATAATGTAAACATTAAAAAACATCTTAAGTTGTCTATACTTGAAATTTTATTAAAACACAAAAATGTATTAAACCATTTTATATAAAATTAGAAAAAACATATTTTTTTTTGTAAAAAATTAAAAAATATATACCAAGCCTAAAATAAATTTGGGTCAACCATATACAAATATGAACAAATTTAAATTTGATGCTCATATTTTGAATCGGACCAAGTATGAGTAAGAATGAAGTGTGCTAAGCTTAACCTAAACTCGACCCATAAAAACCTTTAATATGATGTCAAATTAAGTGTAGGATGAAGAAGTTGTCTAAATTCGAACCTTAAATTGCAACAAAAACTTAAATAATACAAGTTATTTATCACTACACTAGTGAATAATTGAAATTAGTTGAATAATGGTAACTAGTTTATAATTAATTGTGAACATTTAGGCATATATAGATTTTTTTCATAATTAGTACAGGGAAAGTTTCCCAAATAGGAAATCAAACTTACTTATAAACCCATTTCAAAAAGTGAAAGAAAATCTACAATAAAAATAATTTATTGCAATATTATTATTATTTTTGGTGATTAATTTATTGCAAATTATTAATTTCCAGCATGCAACTATAAAAACATAAATGTTGAGATTCTGAATTGGATTTGTTTCCAAATATAATATCAATAAGACAGCTATTTAAGAGTACAAAAGAAGAGCTAGTTACAATTCAAGTAAGAAAAAATAGGATAGTCATCAAATTATAGAGGCAATTAAGAAATTTGTTTTTAACTATTTTTATTTTTGAAGCAAATAAGAATAGGAATTCATGGAGTCTGCCTATTTGCTTGTAATTGTAATTCTAAGCTTTGTTATTTTCTCGAGCAATGCAAAGCTTCACGAAACACAACAATCGAGTGTCGAAGTTTTGCCCAAAACCACACCTCTTTCTCCTTCGGGATTTGGCAATGGGATAAACCATGCTCCTCGTTTACCTCATTCGAGCAATGTTGATCACGGTTTGGAGTTTGGGAAGTTATCGAAGGGAGGGCCTACTCCACCATCTGCACCTGGAAAAGGTGAAAATCAAGTTCCACCACCATCTAAACTAAGTCAAGTTGATGATAGTTTAAACTTTGGGATAATACCGAAGGGAGGGCCGGTTCCACCATCTTCCCCTAAAAAAGGTGGAAATCAAGTTCCTCCACCATCTCCAATAAGTCAAGTTGGTCGTGTTTTGAACTTTGAGATATTACCGAAGGGAGGGCCCGTTCCACCATCTTCCCCTGGAAAATGTGGAAATCTACCATTTAATGTAAGTAAAGATGGTCCTGGTTTGAACATTGGGATATTACCGAAGGGGGGGCTCGTTCCACCATCTTCCCCTGGAAAAGGTGGAAATCCACCATTTAATGTAAGTCAAGATGGTCCTGGTTTGAACGTTGGGATATTATCGAAGGGGGGGCTCGTTCCACCATCTTCCCCTGGAAAAGGTGGAAATCCACCATTTAATGTAACTCAAGATGGTCCTGGTTTGAACGTTGGGATATTACCGAAGGGAGGGCTCGTTCCACCATCTTCCCCTGGAAAAGGTCGAAATCCACCATTTAATGTAAGTCAAGATGGTCCTAGTTTGAACACTGGGATATTACCGAAGGGAGAGCCCACTCCATCACTTGCCCTTGGAAAAGGTGAAAATCAAGTTTCGCCACAATCTCAAGTAAGTCAAGTTGGTCCTGATTTGAATATTGAGATATTACCGAAAGGAGTGCCCATTCCACCATCTGCCCCTGGAAGACGCGGAAACCCACCAACTCCATCATTTGCCCTTGGAAAAGGTGGAAATCAAGTTTCGCAACCATCTCAAACAAGTCAAGTTGATCCTGGTTTGAACATTATAGTGTTGCTGAAAGGCAGGCCCACTCCACCATTTGTCCTTGGAAAAGGTGGAAATCAAGTTCCGCCACCATTCCATTAAAGTATACTCGTCCTCTTAGTTTTAAAATTTATGTCCAAAGTACTTTTATTAATCAAGAATATGTTGTTCATACCTTTTTGAATAATTAAATGATTTTACGTTTACAAATTACAATCCAGTCAATGTTGTTTATACCCATTTGCTCAAAAATGCTTTCATAATTTCTCTTGACATTTCATAGTCTATAATATACATTTATAAGTCTAAAAAAACTTGTGTAAGGATAAGAATCCCTTCATTCTGCATTTATTAATAGTTTTGTCATTTTAAATATTTTTATTATTGAATCTAAGTGACTCCAGTGGTTAAGAGAATGATATTTATCTTAGGAGATCCGGGTTCAAGCACTTGTATGTACAAGGTGTGTGTTGTTAAAAGATTAAAAAATATGAACAAATACTAACATGTAATCACATCAGTATATTCAATATATATATATTCATTATTTGTCTGATTTCTCACATTTATAAATAAAGATTCTAACTTTTGAACTATGAAAAATATTTAAATATTGAAAATTACAAAAAAAATTATAAAAATTATAGGAAAATAATTATAAAAATCTAAAAATTTCCAATTTCCACACCAACCTTTGTTAACAATACAACACATATTAAAAAGTATAAAAAAATTATTTGATCCTTAAAACTATTTATTTCTATCTAAGCCGTCCTTCCACCATAATTTTGTTGGTTTTTATTGTGTTCGTCCATCGCGAATCTCCCCAATTCTTGAACGCCTTTGTCCATCTTCATATTGTTCGCTAGTGTTCTCCCTCTCAGGGGCGAAGCTAAGGAGACTGGTAAGGGGCACAATAAAAATTATATTTTGATCTTCCTAAAAATGATAAATTTTAATTTAAACTTTTAAAAAGTACATTTTTACTATCGTAAAAATTACAATTTAATTTCGATCCCCTAAAAAAAATTTTGGTTTTGCCCCTGCTCCCTCCCATGATCATCACATACCAGTTACTACCTCGAATATCATCGTTTTTTTTTTCTCAGTCAAAATATTACAATATTAAGGAATTGGATCAACCGACCCTTTCCAAAACAACAATGCTGCAAATTGCAGCAGACAATCCAAACAAAAACAGCCTACAACCAACGTACACTTCACCTAGAACCATTCCACAATTACATTTTGCTCCTGACCAGTTAACACCCCTACTTTTTTCCTTCTCTTCAACAAAAGACATGCCGTAAAGAACATTTGCAAAAAATCAATCAAACTGACCAAGAACAAATCTAAGAATTCACCATCATGCCTTAAATATCTCATTGCATTTAATAACTGTTGCTACCAGTTTTAGTCTTTTATTTGACTCTCTCAATAGTAATTTGTTTGGATTTGTTTAGCTTACTCAACACAGCAGCGATACATAAAGCCATACCAACATTTTTAGCTCCTCGAATATCATCGTTGATAGTGTTATCATGGACAATGATAGTCCCAACATTTTTAGCTTACTTTTTGTTATTTTCTTTCATGATTTTCATATATATTTTGATTTATAATGATAAAATTACTATTGTGAAGGAATTAAATATGTATATATAAAGAGGTTTCTTTGAAAGAATAGTGGTAAGCAATGAATAGGCACTGTTTTGAGATGCGGTGCGTTGATTTTACTTTTTATCTCATGCTACAGTATCGTTATAGTATTTAATTTCACAACCATCTTTATTTTTACACTAACCGTAGGTAAATGCACCACCTATCCAAATCCACCCTGAAACGATGAAATGGATTTGAAGGGTAATAAACCTATTGCAATAGCCTTTGGGGTTTCGAAGCTTGAATTAAACTTTTCAATCCATACTTCACCAAGAACTACTCTATCCCACTCGACCTCTTCGATAAAAAGAACGGAATAGAGCCTTATATAAAGCAGTTGGATCATGTATTCTTCGTGCTTGAATGTTCGTAATCGTTTCGATAAAAAATTAAAATCTTATAGAAGTTTAAAAATTAAGAGAATTTGCCAAATTCCAACAAGTTGGCCATGTCCGACAACATTTAATCATGTTGATGGTTCTTTTTTCAGGTATAATTAAGGTTTATTTTATGTTCGTTCTACGGTCCATGAAAACTAATTCTTTCGGAGATCTATGGTTGTCCCTCCCGATAATGTCGTCTTAAAGGTTTGAACTTGTATTTTCTCTTAGAAATACAATATGCCTTATCACTACACCCAACACTTGTTGATTATGCTAATGATTCTTAGGAGATGCTATATTTATGCTTGCTTTATCAAGGCATAAACATTCTTGAATCAATTCGAGTTACAAATAAGTGTGTTCTTATTAGATTAAAACATAATATACCGGATACATATTTGTATCTAACATTCATTTTAATTATACCCTTAAAAATTCTTATTTAACCCTTAAAATATTTAAAAATTATAGTTAGACCCATCCAAAACTTAATACCACGTTGTTTCCCTGCGTAAAACTTTCTTTTTAGTCCATCATTCTCAAACTTATTAAAACCAAAGTTGTAATTCATCATCAAACAAATTAAAAGAAAGCAAAATCATGAATGTAGTTTTTCACACAAAATTCTCGAAAGTTTCTATAAATAAGCAATGCAATAAAAAATACTCTTAAAGAGTTTCGAATCAACGATCTTCATTATCCTTATCCTTATCCTTATCATTATCCTTGTTTCCTGCTGCTACAAAGAATCAAATGAAAAACACAAACCCACAATTATATTAATTTCAACACATTCTATTTTAATTTTCAATTGGAAAGAATGGTAATAAATTTATCTAAATCATATATAATTAATGTTGTAAATGAAACTTACCATTACCATATATTGCTTGAAACATTCTTAGATGAGGATCCACTGGCAATCCCATGGCTTCATACGATGGATCGTACATTTTGTTCATGATAATTTTGGACCTAAGGATACAAGTTTCATCAATCCAAATATGTGGATCCAAATGCAATTGTTGCTCTTAAATTTATATGTTTGAGTATGCTCAAATCCAAGGGCGATCCAGAGTTTTTTTGGGATAGAATTGAATTATAAATTTTTGAGAGGTCAAAATATAATTTTATTGTGTTTTAATTTATGATTAAATTATTTTTTAAAGGACTTAATGTATTTTTTTATTTGGGGTGGGGGTGTGCAATTTGACCATGTATTTATTTATAATTTAAACAATTTTTAAGGGGCAGCATAGCAATTTTTTCCATTTTTGGTGGGGCCCTTAAATTCATCCTTGCTCAAATCTTTTTTTGACATCAATCCCGTGTTTTATGAAAAATGTTAAGTGTAATAATGAGACATATTGCATTCTCAAAGGGGATGTTAGTTCGAACCTTGAAGCCATAATCATAAACTCCGACTTTGAACCATAAAACGGATTTGAAGAATACTTAAAAATCAGTCTTGGGTTTTACCTCTGAACAACGTATAAAGTTAATAGTAAATCTAGATGTTTAAAAATTATTTATTTCATAATTTTTTTACTTAATATTTTAATAAAGGGTAGGGATTGTCCAATTTAATTGGTGTGCAATTAATGCAAATTAAACACAAAGGGACGAAGCCAGAACTTTCTTTTAAGAGGGGTAATTAAGTTATAAATTTGTGGAAGAGTTAAAGCGTAATTTTATCAGTATATTAATTTATATCTGAATAATTTTTAAAGGGACTATTTAGAAATTTCACCATATTACCTTGAACTAGAAGCACTAGGAAGACCAATATCTTGATGTTGATTGCCTTCCCTTGATAACATCGAATCCATAAATTGGAGATTTGGGTCTTCTTGCAAACTCATTTTCATCTACAACACAAATATTTATTCAAAAATTGAAAATTTTCATCAAATAGTAAAAAAATAATAAGAAAATTAATATAGCATTATACATACTTGTTGAATTGGCATATCATGATCATTCATATGACAAGGATCTGATGCTATAGCTTGATTCAGCAGTGCTTGGAATCCAAAACCATTTGGCCTATGGAAGGAAAAATTAATTAATTACTATATTAAATTTTATGATACGAAAAATAACATGAATATTGCACAAATATACAAATAGTCAATTTATATATGTTGATATATGGTATCAACGATAGTAAAGAAAGAGGGGAAGGGTGTTCTGATGAAGGAGCAGAGAGGTAGAAGATAATAAAAATGGAATGTATGGAGTATCGTCCCTCCCAAAGAGGGTCTTTAAAATATATATAGGGAGCCTGATCGGATTTCGGGTCGGATCATTTTATATCTTATTATAATTGTATAACCATATGTTTAAATATAAAATTGCTAAATCCAAAAAAAAGGAAAAAAGAAGTTTAAATACCCCAAATCCATAGTAGGTTCATGAGGAAAATGGTGCCAATTCATCCAATTGGCCAAAGATGATCCACTCCAATTTCCTTGCTCACTCTATACAAATGAATAATGTAAAAAGAAAAAAAATGTTAAAAAAATAATTATTTCCAATGTGTAAGCCACGTCACGTTATTGACAAGATTAAAGAAATAAGTTGATCTTAAGAAGAGAAATTTAAATTGATCAAATTATGATAGAGGGACTAAATCTGCTAAAAAGTATAGTATAAGGGTCTTTTATAAAATTTGATCAAAAAAATGCAAGTTTGTAGTAAGTATAGAAAATAAATAAATGAACCTGTGTAGAAGGGAAATCCAAACGGAATTGTGGTGGAAGATTTGATGTTGGGAGATGGTAGTCATTGGATGCTCTAATGGTATTATTGTTCATCAAATTTCCACTTCCATGAGTGGGTGCTTCCATTGCTTGAGACCTAATCATTTATCAAAAATAAAATGTTATATTTCTCAATTTAGAGGTTCTAAAAAAAAAGATATATCTTATTTAAACTAGTGTAAATGAGATATTGATGCTCGCAAGCTACTTCAATTCGATTTGAAAAAAAAACATCGAACTCGATTTGGTAATTATCGAGCTGAGCGCGAGCTATCGATCGAGCCGAATTCGAGCTTAGTAATATTTGACTCAAATTTCTTGCGATCCTTATCGAGTTTTTCATATTTTTATATTATTAAATTATGTTATTTCCTTTAATATATATTATTATCCTTGAGCTTAATTTTTGAGTCTTGAGCTCGAGTACAAAAATTAGTAAACGAGCTAATCGAGCTTGATCTCAATTATATCTCAAACCGAGCTCGAGTCGAGTATCGAGCTTTGAATTTTGAGTTGAGCTCAAGCTCGAGATTGGCAGTATTCGGACTTAACTCAGCTCAATTATACCCCTAACTCTTATACTGTTTTTATAGTTAAATAAACCCCTAAACAATGGTTTTTACTCATGAAAGCTCTCGATTTTATTATTAAAGTAAAAATATTTTGTGACTTGATGAGAATTAAAACCCAGAGCTTTTACGAGTAAAATTTATAAGTAAATGACTTATTTATCAGGAAAAATAGTTTATGTGATTGTTTAAACAAATCATAATAGTTTAAGAGGGGTTCTTTTTAGTAAATTAGTATAAAATATATAAATCAAGAAATTAAATTTACTAAATATTTTTGCAAAAATTAATAAAAATAAGGGATAGCATAATTAGGATATTTAGAAATAAATGACATACAGAAATAATTGTTCAACAACACTGTTTTGCTCATGATTGTGTGCTTGAATCCTTTCATCATGTGACCACTCCATTGCCTATCAAAATGTTAAGCAATACATACTTTAATTAATAAATGAAAGGAAATAGAGACATGTCAAATACATATATATATAGTATAATTGCCAAACTCATTTTATTAAAGAATTCTTTTAAGCTGATTGAGTTTTAGCTCGATTAGCAACGATATTGTTGTCAATACAATAGGATATGAGTTCGAGTATGCTGAAGTGCATTATCCTCCTATTTAAAGGTTGATGAGGGGCTATGGATAATTTTAGGCATTGTATCAAAAAGAACAAATATGATAAGAACATATTGAGATTAATGTTCACAAAAATATTTTTTATAGAGCATATTTGGACTTTATTGGGGTCGGATTTTTTTTTTTCAAAAATCGATTTTGAAACAAGTTTTGTTTTGTTTTGAAGGTAGTCGATTTCTGGTTAGATTAAGTTTAGGAAAACTCAACCTCCCTTTAGAATACTGACATATCAGTTGGGTCGGGATTAGGTATTTTATTTACTTTTAGAGTTAAGTCGAAACAAATAAAATTATATTAAAATCGAAATCAAGTCAATTTCAATATATCAAAACACTATATTGAAGTGGGCAAAAAATTGACTCGCCCCACCTCGTTGCGATCTCTAATACCAACTCTTAAAAATTTATAAATCAATTAAATCCAAATCGAATTACATATAATATGATAGTGTAATAGATGATCAAAGTATTGTAATAGTACCTTAGTACTTGGAGGTGGGAGTGATGGATGGGTTGTGGTGCTTTCAATTATCTCTTCAGATCTGATACTACATAAACAATTAAAAATATGAAAAAGAATAAATGAGATTTAATTAAGTAATTTTTTTTATCAAAATATAAAATTAAGAATATAATTAATTTTTACCTTTGACCCATTGATGTTTGGGATTCATCAAGATCTTGTTGAGTTCCATTGCTTTCTTCTTCCGAGGAGGATGAGTCTCCTGCATTTTCACCCTCTTTTTCCATTTGTTGATCCTAATACATAATCATCGAGTTGGGTTAGATCAAGTTCGGCTCAATTAGATATTTAAAAATTTATTTTTATATTAAATCATAGTTTCAATTGGATGAGTAATGATATAGCTAAGAGAGCAGGTAGGGGTCTTGACACCCAGGAGCAAAGTCAGAAATTTTTTTTGGAGTCTGAAATTAAATTGTAATTTTTATGATAGTAAAAATATAATTTTATCATTTTAATAACCTATATCTTAAATAGGATCTTTAAGGATAAAGTGCAATTTTACCTTTACTAATTTAAAATTTTAATTTTTTTATATAATAACTAAAATTACTCATAGCCCCTCTCAACTTCCAAATAGGAGGATAATGTGTTTCAACGTACTCAAACTCACATTCTCCTGCACTGACAACAATACCGATATCAATCGAATTAAAACTCAACCATAAAATTAAATATTCATGTTTATGGAGATGTTATATCATCATAAAATAATTCCAATTATCTAGAAAAAACAACACTTTTTGACATTTTTCAATATATGAATAAATATTTAAGTTTTGTAATTGAAATTTAAAAAGAAAAAAAAGAGAAATATCTTACAATTTTCTTGTATAGTTTTCTCGAGTCACGAATAGGTCGACTTAATATATCTCATTTCCTGCAAATATATAAAAAAATACAAAAAAAAGGATATAAGAAAACTAATAAACAATAAAAAAAATCTATATCTAAATACAAATGATTGGATGCTAAAATTTATTGAACATCATCTATTAAAAATAATTAAATTAACACATAATTTTAGCTTCCTAAATTTCATTATGATTAAAATTCCAAATGCAACACAAATTTCTAATTATTCTAATGTTATACTATACTCGATAATGGCAGTAGGAATAATCGCAAAGCAATAAAAAAGAAAAATAACAATACGGATTTTACGTAGAAAATCTTTATCGAAAAAAACTACAGGTAGAGGAGGAAAAATTTACTAATATTGAAAAACAAGAATACAAAGGTTTTTAATCAACATCTAATAGAAAAAGTATAGCTCTATATAGATTCAACTTGTGCAGCATTTTCAAGCCGAATCAAACGAAATTCGGGTCACACAACTTAACATCTAGTAATATGAAGAATGTAAACTCGATTATAAAAAACCTTATTCCTACCAATAGTTTTTCGACAAAAAGATGGTTAATTCATTTTAGTGAAGATGTAAAAATATATAAATATATATTATAGTGAAGGATGGCTCAATTATGGTAAAAACCTATTCGTGATTTTGAATTAGTCCTAATTAGGATATAGAATTCAGGTTGGATTTTCTTTCCTTTTATTAGGATATAACTTTATGAAGAATGTTTTGCTAGTCTTATTTTTATTATAATAAAAATTATAATTTAACTTCGACCTCCTAAAAAAATTTTTTGATTTTGATCCTGTCATGTGTGCTTTTTAAAATGTGTAATTGGAGCAATCGAGCATAGGGATTTAGAGATTGAACTTCCTTTCATGTCTCAACAATTCAATAGCAGGATCTTCACCAAATTAATTTAGTGTCTAGCTCTAATATCATTTGTTAATATTGAATTGCTAGTTAGTTGTACTATGAAATGCAACAAAAGATACATCTGAACCTAAAAAAATTAAATCAATGAATAACATTTTAGATTCACTCTCCCACTAAGTCTTTCTCTCTGAAAATTTGGTCACAAACTGATCAAAATCGTTTGTTTACAACACGATATGCACTCAAAACCGTCTCAGGTATGATCTGGGTTTAAGTCGCGTTAATTGCGTTGATGTTAGAATTTTACTCTCCTTTTATAATTAAAAAAAAAAAAAAAAAAACCAAAACTTATAAAAGTTGACTCTAGCATCATTTCGACCTCCTCTTTCCAAACTAGCCTCAATTTCTCCAAATTTATGCCAGAAGTTTCAAACTGTCGTACTCTTATCTCCAAAACCAACCGTTATGTCACTCTAAAATTTAAGTATGTTAATCTTCTCTTCCTAATCTACTCTTCCACCATTCGGGTCCATCAAAAGTTACTTCAACAACATGAAAAAAATGACTTGAGAAAAGATTTGGTTGGAAGCCCCTCATAAATAAAAATATTTTAAGGCACAACTACCCCAATGACACTTGATAAATGTAAGTATGGTGCATATTTATTTGCACATATATTATTATTGTATAGTTATAATAAAATATATAATAACTCGACCCCAGATTCGACTCAGAATCTGATCTGATTAATTCTCTTAAATAATAAAATTTTAAAGACTTTCTTTGGGGACGGAACTCAAACATCCCATTTTGACTATATTCTTCTTTTTTACTTCTTCACCAGAACTCCCTCTCTTCCTCTACATCCATTGATATTGTGTATCAACAGCTATCAAGTTGTGAATATGATTGGATAAAATCTCATCCTTGCTACACATTTTCTAGTCGACGCATATGCCTCAATTATTTTTGCTATTAATTCAGGTCGGACCATACATGGCCATGCATGCATTGTTGTGCTATTCTAACTATTTCTAATCAGCTTTAGACGTAAAAAGAGGGCCAAAAAAAAAAGTAAAAATCAATAATAGAAAAGGTAGAAATTATTGTCCTATTCTTTTTCTTTTACATGAAAAATATTTTTTTGCCCATTGAGTTTTAGTTCGATTGGTATGGACATTGTTGCCAATACAAAAAGATGTGGGTTTGAGTACTTTAAAAAACATTATCATTCTATTTATAGGTTGAGGAGAAATCATTTCAACCAAAGCGATATTTATTATTGATAATTTTTACATTTGTTATATAAATTTTTCACAACATTGTAGTTATATTATAATACAGTAATTATTTTTTATAATCAAAATAATATTTTTCTTTTTTGAGAAAGAATCTTTTTTTTGAGATGAGGCTACCAGAAATTGAAATCTTGAAGAAGGGCCATCTTTTTAAAGGTGATGAACAGATCATTGATAATGAATTGATTGAAATAGAACTGTCGAAACCACTTCGAAAGCGAAAGTTTCGAAAAAATTTATTTTAGAATTTGGAAAATAAGGAATAAAAAGGGAGTCGCCACCAATCTTTTATTTGGGTGTGATTGGATCACCCCAAAGCTTTTAAAAAAAACGTTAAAACGTCGGTCCACGAAATCCAAAAAAAATAGGTTCGGGAGTCGGTTACGCACGAGGAAGGATTAGCACCCTCGTACGCCCAGAATTGGTACCATATGATCATTTTCGGGTCTTATTTCATGACAACAATGAAAGCTCGAGTAAAGGTTAAAATGCGGTATTCATTTTGAAAGGCTCTGTGTAATTTTAAAGGAGACCTTTTTAAGAAGAACTCATCCCCGTATTTCGTCCCTTTTATGAGAACTAGAAGGCGTGTCCAACACCTTAGGACACTACGTTCTCGGAGTATCGAAATTAAAGGACGTTTAGGGAATTTTGAAGAATGTATTCGATTGCGTGGTTTGTACGAAAATCATACCTATCGCATTAAGGCATGATTTTTCGAGGTTTCCACGCGAAGGAATATCGTCTCGTTTACTTAAAAATTTGGATATGGATAGGGGTGTGTTAAAACTTTGAAAAGGATATTTATTTCGTACGAATTACGAAAATCATACCCCGCACGTTAGGGCACGATTTTCGAAGTTTTCACACGAAACAATATTGCCTTGTTTTCGTCATGAAAGTCCTTTGTATACATATATTTTGAGAACTTGAAAATTTCGTATGAAGGTTAAAATGCGATCCTCGAACACATGATTTGAAGAATTAAAAGGAATACTCGTTTACTTCGATTTTCGCAAAGATTTGAAGTCGTGACCAGCACGTTAGGATACGACATTCTCGGAGCCTCGAAGTGAACGAGCGTAAAAAACTTGAAAAGGATATTTGGTTCGCACGAATTATACGAATAAATCGCACCCGACACGTTAGGGCGTGATTTTTCGAAGTTGCGCTTGAACCGAACATTGCCTCGATTTTTGAAGTAATTTAAAAATGAAAGTGTATATTTTAAAATACATGAGTAGCAATTGATAATAAAAATTAGATGCGAAGTATAAGTAGATAAATAATGTGTGAACATATAAAATGTAGGTGCAAACGAATGCAAATATTGATAAATGATGAAATCAGGGTGAAAACAGGACTTATGGATACCCGAGGGCAAAATGGTAATTTTGGTGTAATCGGGGTTTAAAATGGAATTTTAAAATATTCGAGGGTAAAATGGCAATTTTCGGTGAAATCGGGGTTAAAACGGAATTTTAGAAGTTTCGGGGGTAAAATGGTAATTTTTGATGAAATCGGGGTTAAAAACGGTATTTAGAAGCTTCGAGGGTAAAATGGTAATTTTTGGTGAAATCGGGGTTTAAAATGGATTTTTAGAAGCTTCGGGGGTAAAATGGTAATTTTTGGAAGTTTTGGGGTCAAAATGTAATTTTGGAAAAGTTTTGGGGTCAAAATGTAATTTTGGAAATGTTTTGGGGTCAAATGTAATTTTGGAAAAGTTTTGGGGTTAAGATGTAATTTTGGAAAAGTTTTGGGGTCAAAATATAATTTTGGAAAAGTTTTGGGGTCAAAATATAATTTTGGAAAAGTTTTGGGGTTAAAATATAATTTCTGGATTGTTTGGGGACCTATAAGCAATAATACCAAAGAATGGGTGACACGTGGCAGCCCCACAGGCATCCAGCAGTCAAGGGACCAATTTGAAAACCTTGAAAAATTTTAGGACCAATTTTGTATTTAAATAAAAGTTGATTTAAGGATTAAATTAAAACAAATTAAAAATAAAAAGGACTAAATACAGAAATAATCCAAAAAGATGACACGTGGCAAGCTCTGGTGTAGTCAAAAAGTCAAAGGACTAGTTTATAAACTTTGAAAAATTATTGGGCCAATTTCGTAATTAAAATAAAATTGATTTGGGATTAAATTAAAACAAATAAAAGATAAAAAGGACTAAATGCATAAATAATCCAAAAAGAGACACGTGGCAGCCCATGGTACAGTCAAACAGTCAATGGACTAAATTGAAAATCAATTAAAATTACATGGCAAAATTGCAAATAATTAAAAAGTGCAGAAAGGACTAAATTGAAGCAAATAAAAAATGCGGAAGGACCAATTGCATAAATAAACCATTTTCTAAAAACACGCGGATCCTGAGGCGGGTCGGCCGAATTCGGGTCGGGTCATGGGTTGGTATAAATATAATTTCCTTGTTTTAAAATTTATTTTTCTTTCATTTCTTTAAAAATTCAACCTTCCCCCCCCCAAATTCTCTCAACTCTCCCTCGTCCGGCCAGCTCAAGCCCAGCCTCGGCCGGCTCCGGTGACCGTCGAGCCCGCGCGTGAGCGCGCGTCGACGGTACCCCCGGTCACGCCCATCCATCTCCGATCCCGTACGCTATCATCGGGCCTCCACGCGCCGAACGATCACCACCACTGAAGCGCATCTATAGCCACGAGCGGTCTTCACGCGCCCACGCGCCATTGTCCAGGTATCCGAAAGCTTCCTTTTTTATTCCTTCTTTATTTCCTTTTAAAAGTTTTGAAACTTTCATTACGAAACCCAGATCTGGATTTCTTTCCCTTTTCAGTTTTTTTTATTTTGAGTAACTTAGTATTATTGCTTGTTGTTTTTTTTTAGCCCATGAAGAACGGCGTTCGAGAATCATCAGACCGGTGGCGATGATGGGCTCCGACCCCGGCGGTAGTCAGGGAGCCTCTGTCTCTTCGTCTTCTCTTTTTTTTATTTATTTAAAACTAATATAAATGTTATTAAATGTTAATTACTGTTAAACTTTATTACTAGCATTATTATTACTAATTATTGTTATTATTATTAATTTATTATATTAATAGTTATTAATATTTTAGCTACTATTAATGCACTTTATGGAATGCATTTTGAAAACGTAAAGGCAATGAATGATATTATGACATTAAATGCGCATTAATACATACATTGAAAGTGAATGCAATTCATTTGACTGTTAAACAGATGAAAATCATGCATGAATATGAAAGTTATACCTGGCAATCGATTCTAGTTTGGTTATTAGTGACTTCTTCTTTGTATTCTGGTTTGCGAAGGTTCACTGCTTATACACTGGTTGCTTCTTCTTTGCCAATATTTGTCAATTTGATTGTTAACTTCTAAAGAGTTAAAACAAATCTTTTTTATTGATTTTCTGTGTTGTATTCGAATACCAGGTTTTTTGATATTCTCCCCTCCTTTTTTTTCAAGTATTTTGATCCTGGCTTTATAGCCAGTTTACAACATTATGATATTTTGTTGTTTGCTCTTAAATGCCTGCCTAATCTCTTTGCTTGTTGCAGGTTCTTCCAGGCAGTTGGAGGCAGGGCATGGTGGAGCTGATGGAGCCGGTGGAGCAGATGGTCAGTAGCCACGTGGGTAAATCAGATTTTCTGATTTAGACTATTGTAATTGGGCCCTTAATTGGGCCTTTGTAATTGGGCCGTGGGCCAAAAAAGTGGGTCAAAAATGGGTGTAAATGGGTCAAGGGAATTGGGCCAATTGGGCTATGTATTTGGACTTTTAAATTTTAATGTTAAATTTAATATTTTAATTTTTATTTAAATTTAAATTCAAATTAAATTTAAAATAAATCTAAATTTAAATAAATTTAAAATCAATTTAACTCAAAAGTCCAAGCCCGGTTAAAATTGGGCTCCAACAGCTGCCCCTCTTTGCTTGTTGTCGTGTAACGGGAACAAAGCAAAGATTTAAAGGAGGCCCAATTTTGTCAAATTTCGCTGACGTTCGGCTTCTTTGTTGACAACACTTGACTTGCCGCTCTATTCCAACCCATCGTGACTGAGGAAAAATAGAATCTACCCTTGGCTTGCTGCGTCCTCCTGAGTGGAGTTTGGCGTCAAGGCGTGGTTTCGCTCTTCAGGGAGATAAAGACTTGGCTGTCCAACTTTACTTCAATTTCAAAGGGGATGACGTTGCTCTTACTTCAATTTCAGAGATGATGACGTGTTATCCACTCTACTTCAATTTCAAAGGGGATGACGTTGCTCTTACTTCAATTTCAGAGATGAAGACGCGTTATCCACTCTACTTCAATTTCAAAGGGGATGACGTTGCTCTTACTTCAATTTCAGAGATGAAGACGTGTTATCCACTCTACTTCAATTTCAAGGGGATGACTTTGCTCTTACTTCAATTTCAGAGATGAAGACGCGTTATCCACTCTACTTCAATTTCAAAGGGGATGACGTTGCTCTTACTTCAATTTCAGAGATGAAGACGTGTTATCCACTCTACTTCAATTTCAAGGGGATGACTTTGCTCTTACTTCAATTTCAAAGATGAAGACGTGTTATCCACTCTACTTCAATTTCAAGGGATGACTTTGCTCTTACTTCAATTTCAGAGATGAAGACGCGTTATCCACTCTACTTCAATTTCAAGGGATGACGACGTGTTATCCACTCTACTTCAATTTCAAGGGATGAAGACGTGTTATCCACTCTACTTCAATTTCAAAGGGGATGACTTTGCTCTTACTTCAATTTCAGAGATGAAGACGTGTTATCCACTCTACTTCAATTTCAAGGGATGAAGACGTGTTATCCACTCTACTTCAATTTCAAGGGATGAAGACGTGTTACTCACTCTTCTTCAATTTCAAAGGGGAGGATGACGTCGCTCTTACTTCAATTTCAGAGATGAAGACGTGTTATCCATTCTACTTCAATTTCAAGGGGATGACTTTGCTCTTACTTCAATTTCAGAGATGAAGACGTGTTATCCACTCTACTTCAATTTCAAGGGATGAAGACGTGTTATCCACTCTACTTCAATTTCAAGGGATGAAGACGTGTTACTCACTCTTCTTCAATTTCAAAGGGGAGGATGACGTCGCTCTTACTTCAATTTCAGAGATGAAGACGTGTTATCTACTCTACTTCAATTTCAAGGGGATGACTTTGCTCTTACTTCAATTTCAGAGATGAAGACGTTGAGACCTGCAGAAAATGCTTAAATGGTCCTCTATGTAGGCCAGATATGTTTAAGATGTTATGCCTGGGAATGAGTTAGAATGCTCTCATCCTAGAATGAATGTATGATTTAACGTTTTGAATTTTCAAAGATTAGTCTTTTATATTTGGAAGCCCGCTCTTTGACATTCTTTTGAATTGCTTCTTCCAGGTTTTAGCTCTTTCAACCAGCAGTTGCTTAGAAATCTCGCATCCTTTAGGCAATTCCTAAAATAATACCCGCGAACCCTAGTTTCCTTTTATGACCTTTTACCCATCATTTTAATATGAGAATACTTAGGCAATATGAAAAAGAATGGGATCAAATTTGGAGATTTATTGGCTATGATATCAAATATTTACAAAGAACAATAACGACCGATAGGAAAGTATTTAGACCTAGATATCAGCTATAAGTTTCCCTGATCCAAAGATCATTTTTCGCTTGCCATGTTTCTGGAGGTCTCGGAATTACTTCGTCGATGCCTCAAGATGTAAAATATTTCCATTTTGCCACCTTTGAGGGAGCAATTGGTTGTCTTTGTTTTGTATTTGAGTTGCTCTTTTCGAGTTTTCAACTCAAAACCCCTTTGGTTTCAGGATGCCCTTTCACGGGTTTTCATCCTGACCTCTTCGTTTTTTTTTTTTTTATGTGTAATATTTCTTCACCGAGTCTGAATTCACCGGGTTGTATAGCTCTTTGCCATCCATCTCAGTCAAAATTAAAGCTCCTCCAGAGAAGGCTTTCTTTACAACGTACGGCCCTTCCCAATTAGGCATCCATTTTCCTCGAGAGTCTTTATGTATTGGAAGTATCTTCTTCAAGACAAGGTCTCCCTCATGGAATTCTCTAGGACGAACCTTCTTGTTGTAAGCACGCATCATCCGTTTTTGGTACATTTGACCATGGCGGATAGCTTTTAATCTTTTTTCCTCAATCAAATTCAACTGGTCATATCTGGCTTGAACCCATTCTGCTTCATCCAAATTCAGCTCTGATAAGACTCGGAGAGAAGGAATCTCCACCTCGATGGGTAAAACAGCTTCCATTCCATATACAAGTGAGAACGGTGTTGCCCCAGTAGATGTCCTGATGGAAGTCCTATAAGCAAGAAGGGCAAAAGGTAGTTTTTCATGCCAATCTCTATAGGTTTCTGTCATTTTTGCGACAATCTTCTTGATGTTTTTATTCGCTGCTTCTACTGCTCCGTTCATCTTTGGGCGATATGGGGATGAATTATGATGTCTGATCTTAAATTGTTCACAGACCTCCGATATCGTGCTGTTGTTTAAGTTCAGTGCATTGTCTGATATGATCTTTTCAGGCATCCCATATCGACATATTATTTCTTTTTTCAAGAACTTGCTGACTGCGGACTTTGTAACATTAGCATAAGAGGCAACTTCTACCCACTTGGTGAAGTAGTCGATAACCACAAAAATGAATCTATGTCCATTAGAGGCCTTTGGCGAAATTGGTCCAATAACATCCATGCCCCACATAGAAAATGGCCATGGGGATGTCATGACGTGCAGGGGTGAAGGAGGCACATTTATCTTGTCCCCATAAATCTGGCATTTGTGGCATTTCTTGGCATAATCGATACAATCAGTCTCCATGGTCGACCAGTAGTACCCAAATCTCATGATTTGCCTAGCCATTTTGAATCCATTCGCGTGCGTTCCACAAATCCCTTCATGGACTTCTTCTAAGATCTTTTTAGCCTCGATTGAGTCCACACATCTTAATAACACCTGATCCTTCCTTCTCTTATACAGGACCTCTCTGTCTAGGACGTACTCGTTTGCGAGCCTTCTTAATGTCCTTTTCTCATTATCGGTAGCTCCCTCGGGGTATTTTCGATCCTTCACATAGTGGAGAATATCCTGGTACCAAGGATGCTCTTCTTTCTCTTCTTCTTCGATATCGCAGCAATGGGCTGGAGTTTCGTAAATGCTCATTTGAATGGGCTTCATATCCTCTGGCCTATTCACTTTTATCATCGAAGCTAAGGTGGCCAAAGCATCAGCCATTTGGTTTTCTTCGCGTGGGAGGTACTTGAATGTGACTTCGTCAAATTCTTTGATCAGTTCGAGGATCATATTTCTATATTCAATTAATTTGGAGTCTCTGGTCTCCCATTCTCCTCTGAGCTGGTAGATCACCAATGCTGAATCTCCATAGATTTCTAAAGCTTTGATCCCTCGATCTATGGCCGCTTGGATCCCCATAATACATGCCTCATATTCTGCCATATTATTTGTGCAATCAAAGTCAAGCTTGCTGGTGAGGGGATAATGGTCTCCTTCTGGTGACACTAAAACAGCACCGATCCCATTACCCACAGCGTTCGAAGCACCATCGAAGTTTAATCGCCATGAATGCTCAGCGATTGTTTCTTCGGTATTCGCGACATACATTAGATCCTCATTCGGAAAGTCAAAATTTATCGGCTCGTAGTCTTCCAAAGCCCTACTGGCAAGGAAGTCCGCAATTGCACTTCCCTTAATTGCTTTTTGGCTCACATATACGATATCAAATTCCGACAATAGGATCTGCCATCTAGCCATTCTCCCATTCAGCGCGGTTGACTCCATCATGTATTTTAGAGGATCCAACTTTGAGATCAACCATGTCGTGTGGTATAGCAAGTATTGCCGCAACCTTCGGGTAGTCCAAACTAGCGCGCAGCATAGTTTTTCTATTGGGGAATATCTTATTTCACAGTCAGTAAATTTCTTACTGAGATAGTATATGGCCCTTTCTTTCCTTCCCGTCTCGTCGTGTTGGCCCAAGACACATCCCATAGAATTCTCGAAAACCGTTAAGTATAAAATCAATGGTTTGTTGGGATTTGGTGGTACTAGTACCGGAGCATCAGACAAATACTGTTTAACTTTATCGAAAGTCCTTTGACACTAATCATCCCAAACGCCTGGGTTATGCTTTCTACGAAGGCGAAATATGGGGTCACACTTCTCTGTTAGCTGTGAAATAAACCGAGCGATATAATTCAGTCTCCCAAGAAAACCTCGAACCTCTTTTTGCGTACGAGGCGGGGGTAATTCCTGTATGGCCTTAACTTTGTCTGGGTCTATCTCGATCCCCTTTTGGCTGACCACAAAACCCAACAATTTTCCAGACGTAGCCCCAAAAGTGCACTTGGCAGGGTTCAATTTTAGCTGGAACTTCCTCAGCCTCATGAACAGTTTCCTTAAGACATGTACATGTTCCTCCTCCGTTCGGGACTTTGCAATCATGTCGTCGACGTAAACCTCAATTTCTTTGTGCATCATGTCATGAAATAACGTCACCATGGCTCTTTGATATGTTGCCCCGGCATTTTTGAGTCCGAACGGCATCACTTTATAACAAAATGTTCCCCACATTGTGACAAAGGTGGTTTTCGCCATGTCTTCGGGGTCCATCTTTATTTGATTATATCCAGAGAAACCATCCATGAAGGAGAAAAAGGCATGCCCTGCTGTATTATCTACCAAAGTGTCGATGTGTGGCAGCGGAAAGTTATCTTTTGGGCTGGCCCTATTCAAATCCCGGTAGTCTACGCACATACGTACTTTACCATCTTTCTTGGGGACAGGCACTATATTGGCGACCCATTCCGAATATTCAACTACTCGGAGAAAACCCGCGTCGAACTGTTTTCGGACTTCTTCTTTTATTTTAAGCAACACATCAGGTCGCATTCTGCGAAGTTTTTGTTGGACGGGTTTGCATTCTTCTTTTATTGGGAGCTTGTGAACTACGATGTCGGTGCTTAGCCCTGGCATGTCTTGGTAGGACCAAGCGAAGACGTCCTTGAATTCTCTTAGCAGCTCAATAAGATCTCCTCGTGTCTTTGTTGAGATGCTTGTCCCGATTCTTATTTCTTTCTTTTCATCCTCATCCCCTATGCTTACTGTTTCCACTATCTCTTTATGGGGCAAGATTTGCTTTTCCTCCTGTTCCATCATTCGTTGCAATTCAGGAAATATGTTACAATCCTGATCATCTTCGAAATCCTGAGACTCCTCAAGACACATATCTTGCTCGAAATGAGGTTCGGAGTCAGTATCACTCATATTACTGATATCCCAAGATCTGTAAAGAATGAGAATGGGCTAATGAACAAAATAAATTAAAGAATGGCTGTATGACATGATTATGGGTGTATATATTTAAGAATGATTTATTTATTCATATGTGTGAGTGTAATTAATTTATTTTGGGTTTTGAAAGGAAAAGAATAAAGAGATAGTTGTCAAAATGTATCTTCATTTAAAATAATGGATAAAAACTCAAAAGCCCTTTTACAAAATACTTATATCATTCCTGGGCATAGAATGACAAAGGTGCAACGAGTATTACTTTGGAATGTTCCTAAAAGCTACGGGAGCTCCTCTTCCGTCCAATTGTCCAAATTACTTCCAGGTGCATACGGACATATTTGAAGCGAACTCCTTTCTTCAACTTCTTCGGAAACGGCATTTATGCTTAATTCCATTACCTGTCTCGCCACTCTTGTTTCCTCAAGCCTTAGCCCGCCAGAAATGAAAGTTTTTGAAATATGAGGGAAGGTCATTGGTCTCCAACCGATTTCTTCCCCGGCTTGTCGAGCTCTTCTTATCTCTCGTTTCCGCTCTATCTCTTTCTTCTTTTCTTTCACATTCGGTTTGTACCCTAGCCCGAAGCGGTCCCACTTTCCAAACAGCGACGGTGCGTAGATTACTCCTTGGAGGTGTTTCCCGAGCCCTTTTCCTGGTAATGCTCCTTTTCCAATCGTCAAACGCAGCCCCATTTTCGTCGTTTGCGACAATTTAGGTTCAGGAATTTTACTTCCCTCCCAATGAATGTGGCATTGACAAATTCCAACGAGCGGAAAGAGCATTCTATTGCCTCTCCATCCTTGTCTATGTACGGGGCATCATTTGTTACTGACGCAACAATATCCTCCTCAGCGTTGATTGTAACCAGCCTTCCATCAGTTACCAACTTGAGCTTTTGGTGAAGTGAGGACGGTACTGCCCCTGCTGCGTGAATCCAAGGTCTTCCTAATAAGCAATTATAGGAAGGCTTGATATCCATCACCAGGAAGTCAACCTCGTAAGTATTCGGGCCTATTTGCAATGGTACCTCAATCCTACCCATCACTTTTCTTTCGGTTCCATCAAACGCTCTAACTATGTTGTGGCACGTCCTCATGTGGGAACTATCGATGGGTAGTCTCTCGAGAGTGGCTAACGGTAGAACGTTCAAAGCTGAGCCATTGTCAATAAGCACCCCAGGTAGAGTATACCCTTTACAGCGAGTGGTAATATGCAATGCTTTGGTTGATCCCATACCTCCAGATGGGATTTCGTCATCATTGAAGAAAATGAAATTATCAGCACTGATGTTGTTAATCAGTCGATCCAGCTTGCATACCGATATATCCTGGGTCACGTAGGTTTCGTTGAGCGCCCTCATTAATGCGTTACGGTGTGCCTCTAAACTCAGCAGTAACGCCAAGATAGATATACGTGCGGGCTGCTTATGTAATTGTTCAACTACGCTGTACTCGCTGTGTTTCAAGAATTTCAGGAACTCTTGTGCTTCTCTTTCTGCCACCGGCTCGTTTATTGGCTCTGACTTGTCAGTCATCTTTTCAGGTTCTACCGTGATACCTTTCCCTTTGGTAGCTGCTCTCTCTTCCACATTGTAAGTTTTACCGCTGCGTGTGACTAAGTTCACGTTTTGCAGCTGCTCATCCTTAGGTGCCACAATGTCGCACCCGTAATTCCAGGGAACTCTTTTACTGTTTTCATACGAAAACGGTGCGGGTTTCCGTATGATCACACATGGTGTCTCTTGTTTTCTCGTCTCAGCTCCCTTGGATGTGGAGATGATTATTATTGGGCGATCATGTTCATGTTTCATCTTTCCTTCGGAGGAGCAAATGTCCCCTATCTCTTCCCATTCTTCGAAGAACTCTAATTCCTTGCGGTCCATCAGGTCTTGTATTAGGACCTTGAACTCCGTGCAATGCTGAATCTCATGACCTTCAGCGTTGTGGAAGTCGCAATAGTCCTTTGCTTTTACCATCCTTTCGCTGTCCTGTCTGATCATTCCTCTAGCCACCAGCTGATGCCATACCCATCTCATGGGGGATCTGACCTCTTCAATGTGAGTTCTAACCCTTTTTCCGTCTATTCCCGTAATTGCATTTACCCCTTGGTCAGAGTGGACGGGCAGAGGGTTTCCAGCCACATTAGGTCTCGATGGCTCATCGAATCTTATTTTCTTCATCTTGATTAGTTTTTCCACTAATTTCTTGAAGGTGAAACAATTTTCAATTGAATGGCCAATCACTCCTCCATGAAATTCACATTGGGCATTGGCATCATACCACTTTGGAAATGGTGGTTGTACGGGCTCCGTGATATATGGGGCTACCACGTGTTGGTCATACAACTGCTGATAGAGGTCTTTGTAAGTGACGGGAATTGGAGTGAACTGAATCCTCTCGGTATTCTTTTTTCCAGTTTGACTCTGTTCTTGGTAAATTCTGATAGTTGTCAGAAGGAGGTTTTGACTGCGTCATCGCGATTGGTTTCGAATAAGTTGGCCTGTACGTACTTACATTGTTTACCCCGGTTTCTTTCCTCTTTGGGGCTACCCTTTTTCCATTGTCCCCCGCGTCGATTTTTCCGCTTTTAATCGCGCTCTCAATCATTTCTCCTGACATTACTATGTCAGAAAAACTCCTTGTGGCATTACCCACCAAGCGATCGAGATATGGCGCCTTTAGTGTGTGGACAAAAAGCATCGTTGTTTCCTTTTCGGTTAAGGGCGGTTGTACTTGAGTGGCTAAATCCCTCCAACGTTGAGCATACTGTCGAAAGCTTTCACTTGTTTTTTTCTCCATGTTCTGCAGGGTAATTCTGTCTGGCGCAATATCAGTAACGTGGCCATATTGCTTCATAAAAGCTTGGGCCAAGTCTTTCCAGGAATTAATCTTTGCGCGGCTTAGTTGGTTGTACCATTTGGCAGCGGATCCAACTAAGCTATCTTGGAAACAATGAATTAATAATTTTTCATTGTGGACGTACCCTGTCATCTTTCGACAAAACATCGTAATGTGCGCTTCTGGGCAGCTGGTCCCGTTGTATTTTTCGAATTCGGGCATCTTGAATTTTGGGGGCAGCACTAGGTCTGGGACCAGACTTAGTTCTTTGGCATCGATTCCACTGTAAGCGTCAATCCCTTCCATTGCTCTAACCCTGTCTTCCAGCCACTTGTACTTTTCTTCTATCTGTTTAGATACTTCCATTTTGGTTCTTTCCGCTTCTATTGTATCATCGAGGTCGGGGTTGATGGGATTCGCAGCGGTTTCTCCCGGGTTCGATCCTGACCCGACTAGGTAATTTGCTTGGCCTGATGCGCCGATGGGCTGAGGTTGCGCTCGAATCAAGACAGGTGTTTCTCGCGGGTTTATTTCTGGCGGGGCTTGATGATGCACGGGTGTGAAGCCAGGAGGATATTGGGGATCCTCATTTTCCTCTCTTGGGTCTTCAGCGGGTCCTTTTCCTCTATCTGAATCCCGCAACAACTGGGTTAGCTGATTAATTATATTGCTTTGGGATTCAATTATTTGGTCTCTCATGTCCCTTTGAACTTTCTCTAACTGGTCCTGCAACTGAGCTTGCATCTGTTCTTGAATTTCTTTTTGCATTTGTTCTAGCCTCTCTATTCTCTGATCCATCGCTTTTGCCTTCTTACGCGTGTAATAACGATGTGGGTTTTCAATGTTTACTGATGTTAACTGTTATAATTAATTTTAATTAGTTTGGAGATGTTATGTCAATAATGTGCAAGATATGATGCAAAATGCATGTATGCAAATGTGAGAAAAGGCATTGATTCTAAAGTCCATTTTCATTTAGAGCAACTTCTCGAGAAGAAAAACTTCTTTACATAAAAGAGAGTTTATACAAATGGTTTGGCCTTTCGACCCAAATCCTTAATCTTTCCTAGCAATCCCGCTAATTTCCTTCCTCGTTCTGATTTTGACTCGTACTGAAGGCTCAAGACGTCGGCTTCAGCGGCTAGCTCCTGCACGTGATCGGCCGCTTCTCTCATTTGAGTTAGTGCTTTGTCCATGACATGATCTCGTTCCTCGACTTCTCTCTGGGCTTGACGGGCGTGCCATTCACTGGTTTCTAAATTTCTTTCCATGATCTCAAATCGGATCTCATTATTATGTAGTGTAGCCTCCAGTTCTTGCACTTTTTCTTTTAATTCTTGCTTCTCGGCCATGCATGCTTTCAACTCCGATACTGTGTTTCGATTTCGGTGCCTCCATAATGATTCCTCTAACTCCTTTATTCTTGCCTCTAGACTGGCTATCTGAGCTTTCAACTCAGCCTCCTCGACCCGTTTTTCTAGTAGCTCTCCTTTCAAGGCGTTTTCTCGGGCTTGACCATCTTGGAACTTTCTCTGCCAATGCTCCGTTTGGTCTTTTTGTTCTTGAATTTCCTGACGCCATTGCTCAGAAGTTTTCCCTAACCCTGCAGTCCTCATGGATTACCGTAACTTCTTGTAGTGTTTCTTCAAATCTTCAAGGTCTTCTTCGGCCTTATTTTTCCCTTTTCTCAACTTTTCGGCTTCTAGTCTGTGAAAATCCACGTCTAATCCTAGCTGTATCTTATCTTTCTCTAGTATTTCTATTCTCTTTCCGAACTCTGAGCTCTTACTTTCAAAGTCATGCTTGAGGATGTCTATCTCTGTTGGGACCTCTTGTAAATATTCTTCTAGAGGGCGAACATTTTCCGGATTTGGAGCAGGGATGTTGTCATTTACTCTCTTGCTCCTCCACCAGTCATAATTCGGGGTTGTCAATGGTTTGGCACTGAATTTCTTTATTCTTTGTACCTTTTTCCACGAATTTGCTATTTCCCGAACCTTCTTCTTATAGTCGTTCCCTTTGTAAGAAAATTCGCAATGTGCCAGGCCGTGTGTAACAGGGATAAACTGCCTTGTCTTGTATTGTCTTAGAACAAGCAACGGAGCATATCCAGTAGCACCCTAGACTCCGAGTAACGGGACCCAATCGAAATCACCACACCGGTAAAGAATCTCGTCTGGAAGGAACCAAGGCGCACACCATTCAATATTTTCATCCTGAAGATTCTGGAGAACGGCTGCCCATTTTTCTTCGGATATATTTTGCTCGCGTTGCGTGGCCACAAAGTCCTTTAGGGGCGAGAAATCTGTTGAAAACACTTTATAAGAGAATTTTCCCACTTTCCAGAAGTGACTGTGAAACCAGACCATTAATAGCTGAGCACAACCAATGAATCTCCCTTCTCCTTCCCTCCGGCAAGCACTTAGCGAGCGAAAGGTTTCTGCCAAAATAGCAGGGACGGGTGTAATTCCCCTACTTAGTCGGTCAAACAGTGCTACTACCGCGTCCTCGACGTGCCCCAACGCCTTTGGAAATAAGACCAAACCATATATGCCGAGGCGAAGATATCAACACGTTTTCTCATATCTGGATGAGTTGCAATTATTTCCTGCAGACTATTCCAGTTAATACATTTGTTATCTCCTTTCACCTTAATTCGGGAAACAGCCCATTGCTCACTCATTCCTGTGACACTCATCAATCTTTTTAGAAATGTCGGAACACTTGCATCTTTCGAAAATGCTTTATCGGCTTGGATTCTAGGACAACGAACAAGGCGGTGTATTCCTCTATTGTCGGTGTCAAGTCTAAATGACCAAAGGTGAAGCAGCTATAGGCAGGATTCCAGTGTTGGGAGAGGGCTCGAAACAGGTGTTTGTCAATTCTTACCTCGAGTAGGTAAGACAGATCTCCATAATCTCGGTAAAACATCTGCCTCATTTCATCATCCCATTGCCCCCAAATCTCTCTCAACCCTCGCAAGTCGTTCTGAGTTACATTAATACGAGTGTAGTCCCATAATTCTGACAGATGCCCATCTTTCAAGCTGTCACCCTTTTCACGCTGTTGCTCCTCGGACCATAGGCGTGCCACCATATTGTCCTCTACTTTATCTAAAAATCCTTCTTCCATGATAAACTGCCTAATTTGTAAACGGACTACAATCAAACCTTTTCGTTCATAATGATGCAAATGCAAGTAGAAAGAGACAAAACAAACACAGTTAGTAACATGTAATAGCAGAAAAGCATTCAAATATACATAACATAGAACCTAAAAAATACTTCGGCATATACTAACGGGGCTTGACCTAACTCCATCTAAGGTGAGTACTTATGGTTCACTATATGTAGTTTTAAGTTCTAAAAGGTGAAGGGTACCCAAACCAGCAGATTCCTCGGTCCTCACCCATTACAGGCTCATACGGACGAGTTCGGTTTAGGGGGACGCATTTCCCGCATGTTTGCACGGAAGTGAAAACTTCACGAAAACAAGGGTACTTTGTAATCCCGAAAGCGATTTACTATCCTGCACGGAGGTGAAGACCTCACGAAGGAGTAGTTTCTCACTTTCACTTAAAGGGTAATATCGCGATGCACATGATGCCAAATTATGCTAGAAAATCACAGAACACAATATTAGCAAAAAGATGTCGAGGATTGCATGTTAAACAAAATCAAAGTTTAAAAAGTTCTCAAAAAAGAAAAAGACCCGAAAATCATCAATTTTGGCTTGACTCTCGTTTATTTTGAAAAAGTCCCCAGTGGAGTCGCCAAGCTGTCGAAACCACTTCGAAAGCGAAAGTTTCGAAAAAAATTATTTTAGAATTTTGGAAAATAAGGAATAAAAAGGGAGTCGCCACCAATCTTTTATTGGGTGTGATTGGATCACCACAAAACGTTTAAAAAAAACGTTAAAACGTCGGTCCACGAAATCCAAAAAAAATAGGTTCGGGAGTCGGTTACGCACGAGGAAGGATTAGCACCCTCGTACGCCCAGAATTGGTACCACATGATCATTTTCGGGTCTTATTTCATGAAAACAATGAAAGCTCGAGTAAAGGTTTAAAATGCGGTATTCATTTTGAAAGGCTCTGTGTAATTTTAAAGGAGACCTTTTTAAGAAGAACTCGTCCCGTATTTCGTTCCT